>CAWUFW010011031.1:0-648086 GCA_963921515.1 Calotriton arnoldi
GCTGGCGTACGGGCGGTGTTTGGCTGTCTTTTCGCATCCTAATTGGGCGGGCGTGTGTGCTGTGGCGGGCGGACAGTAACTGGTGCTTTTTGCATCCGCCAGCACGGCGGTGGTGCTTCCGCCCGCCATCCTAATGGGCCCCTTAGATTGTATATTAATGTAAATTAATTTTATATTTATTTTAGATGTAAAACTAAAGTAAAAAATCCTACAGCACTCTTAAGTAATTTTGAAATAAAAATGAGTGTCATCTTAAAACATCCATAGAGATCATAGATCAAAAGTGACATGCAGTGCAAAATTGGGAGACTGATTCCTGCGTAGGGGTTTCAGCAAAAATGCAACTCCAGGGCAGGCCTACACATTTGAACAAAATTAGGATGCAGACCCAGAAGCAGTATTAGAAAAAACAAAGGCTAATTAGTTTAGCAGCTAAATAAGACTCCTTTATCCAATATAAGATTAACCAAATGTTGTTTTTTGCACTGTGATACCATTGAACAGATGTGAATGAGCTAGGAGTGGTGGTGTTCAAAGTTGCGAAGCCCTAGAAATTACACTGTTAACATTTTCAGTTTTTTAAACTGCAAAGTTAGCAACGTTTTTTTATTGATGGCAGAAAAGGGCCCTAAAAGTGGCAGCGGGAATGTTTTTACTCCCACACAGAGTCCAAAGCTTACAGCTTGGTGGTCATTTGACATGTTTTCAGTCCTAGCAGGCACCTCACCTTTTGCCTCTGACAGAAGAGCTCGGGCGCGACTTCTGATTGTGGGGAAAGGAAGATAATGAAGCTGCTGAGGGGCAAGTATGGAATTTTCCACTAAATCTAAGGGCTAGGGCAACCATAAGAAACAATGGGGGAATACATTCCGTGCACCATGATGCACATCCCTGTTGAGCAGTCCATCGGCTGTAGAGAATGGGGTCATGAAAGTGAAACTTGGCCACCGGCAAAATCAAGAGACTTTGAGCTTCACAATGTTTTACAAAGTGCAAAATTCCATCAGTAGAGCCAACGTCGTAGCAATGCCGGCTTTAGGGTGGTACCACTGCACCAGGCGCCAAGCACAAGGCTTGTGTGACAGGCAGAGACGAGATAAGAGCAGCCTGCAGAGATCTTTGTGTGCCCCTCATTAGGTCTCGCCTACGCAGCGCGCATGCGCTGCATAGGAGAGACCTTTAGCGATCGGCACAGCTTTCGGGGCAAAAACGTGCACGCGTTGCATTGCTTGCAATGGCAACGCGTGCGCGTCTGGCGATTCCCTTGCAGGAGCGCGCGGCGCCATATGGTGGCACCATATGGTCGCAATCATCGCGCCTTGCTGCACGCTCCCGCAAGGGAATCGCGCAGGCCCCCTCCCCCTGCTGCCGCGCGAGGCGCGCGCTTGTGCTGGTTTCCCCTTAAGTCTGGCACAAGCTGACCTCTTATGCGTGCCCATCGGACTCACCTGCTTAGCCCAGGAACTTCAAGAAATTAGCGTGAGAAATAACTTTGGCCTAAAAATCACACTGTACGGTGCTTCGGCAATGAAAAACAGGAAATGGCAAAGCTAGTCGCGAATGAAAATGCTGGCACTAGTTCCGCAAAGGGTTCAGCTGTTCTTTTCTTATAGTTTTTTTATTTGTGACTTTTCATGTTGCCAAATCATATCCCCTTAATCTCCGAAAGCAGCACAGCAAATTCCCAGTGTCGCAGCAACCTTTCACAGCTGTAGAGGGAAACTGGCTGACCTATCGCAGCATCCCTGCTAATGAAAGAATATGTCAACCTGTACTGGGCTTCATCTGTTTGTGTACTGCACAGTGCCAGTGAGAAGGAAGCCGGCCATGCCCTCTATATCATCCACGGAACCCATGCTCACGCGACAATAGTGTGCCTGCTGTCAGTGCGGGTGGTTCAGGCGCTCTTTTAGAGTGCTGCCATATCGGAATGGTACGACACTACCAACTGTGCCTAATGAAGCTGAGATTGTTTTTCTGCCTCTAGTGGAAATCAGCGGTTCAAATTCAGCCGTCGGAAATGGACATTCACGTGCCTTATTTGTCAGCAGAAGGTACTCACAGGTTGTCGAATGTGTCAGTCTTTGGAGGTTATCAGTTTTATTCTTCGGGACTCCAAATTGCGCTTTAATAAAATCACTGGGCCAACGTCAAATTCAAATTCGATTCGGTGTACGATAGTTAGAGGACAACCAGGCTAACAGGCTAGGTTATGGCTACCCCTGATTATTACTTGAAACTATTCTGAAGCATTCTTCCTTTCCAATCAGAGACAGTTCAGTCTATCATAACAAGGATCGTGGGTTCGAAGATTACTGAAATTCTCAATTGTTGGTATATTAAGGCAAAGTATTCAGAAAGTTCAAAGTGCCGTGGTAACTACTAGCAAAGGGATCCCCTAACCATTCTGATCTCAAAAGTGCATTGGTTGGTCGTACAGGCCTACAATGATTGCAAAGCATTGACAGCTCACTGGTTAAGCTCCCAAATGCTTAATGAGCAGATTTAAAATCCTTACTGTCCTGTTGAATCTAAGCTTTCATGGAAGTCTTCTGTTTGACTTTCAATCAATGAACAGAGTGCGAACAGGGGCTAAGCTTGCTTTCTCCTCATGCCCACAAACTGTTGAATACATTGCCGAGGTCCGAGGCACTAACATCTTTCTACAGTTTGACATAGTTAAAAGGTTACTGTTCTGAATCATAAGACTTTTGTTAGTCCTGTGTAGTCTTCATTGTTTGGGTTTATACAGTTCTCAATTAGAAAACCATGACGACGTTGATTACAAAAGAAGCACAGCATTTATTTTCCGCTTGCAAACAGCATGCCACTTCAATCCTAGCTCCACGTTGGAAAATAATTCATTTTCAGGACAGTAAGGTAAGTGACCAAGGTCATTGATCCCAAATTCGTGCTCCCTTGCAAAACAATGAAACTTGCCAGTAAAAGCATTCTGCTCCAGGTAATTGTGACATGAAAAAGCAACACGTACTTAAAACGTGCGTCTCTCCAATGGGTCTCTAAATTCTGCATCTGAGCTTATATGTGTAAAAGCCCTTGCACACATGAATAAAATAACTCAAAACAACATTTTGGGGACGTACATAGTGAACAAAGAATTTCTAGATTTGTTCTGTCCATGGTGGCTGTACAACAGTATTGTAGCTGAACCTTCACAGAATGAGGAACAAGCATTGGCATAGCCAATAGGTCTCGCTTTTGGGACCTTATAAGTATTTAGTTATGCAGCACAATATCCTTGGTGCAACAACATCAACTGTTGCATGGCTAAATACTTATAAGGTCCCAAAGGCGAGACCTATTGGCTATGCCAATGCTTGTTTTTTCAAGAGACAATAATAACAGAAGCATGATAACTCTGGTGATTAAACACTCGATGAAGGGATATCTGATCTGTCTAGGCACAGTTTTGACTCATGATGAAGTAGCATAGAGTGTTAACGTTCCCTCTGCAAAGCACAATAGTGACATGCACATTGCAGATTAGTATTTTATGTTGTTAGCTCAGTGGGCTACTGCTTTTGTCACAGAGATCCTTTTGCTACTTGGAGTTCATAAGTTACAATACTTGTAATATAGCACAATGAGCTATAAACTGGCATTAAAGAGCTCAATCCAAACTGCAAGACAGGTTTAGAAAATTGCTCTTTTTTTCCTCACTCTTTTGTTATTGTATGTTTGCTAAAAAAAAAAAAGAATTCTTTGAGAAGTAATACATTTTTATTTGTATAGACACCCCCAATCATTGTGTTACGTTTCAGATTTGCTAACAATTTTCACCAGGTTTACGTCACACATGGGACGCAAACCTGGTGCAAAGTTTTGTTTGGGGATTTACTTTCCAAGCATAAATACAGAATTACTTTGTAAAATAGTCCTAATGTAATGCAAAGTTGCACTATGCACTATTTTGCTTCAAGGCTGCATGGATTTTGATGTTAATCCCTATCCATTAACTTTAGTAGACAGGGATTTGAATTTTTAAAAAAAGCCTACCTGAGGCAGGCATAAAGTTGGAGAAAAGATGTATTTTCTCCAAACCTTTCTGACATTGCATACGTATTATGCACTGTCTTCTTCATATATCTCTCGAAAGAAAAATGCGCCACTGTCATCCATGTGCACCTATAGCATGTCACTCTACAGTATATATATATATATACAATGAAGATTCCAGTGTATCAGAAATTGCCTCTATTCCATACTAATGTTGATATACTCTATTACAGGTTATGAAGATTTACGTATTACTCAAAACATCATACGTGTAACAGCATTTTCTTAATCATTTATTGACATTACTTTAAATTGCCACATGCTTGTATTTCTAATTGAAGGAATATCTCCACGATTATCATCTATGTGTATTTTCAAACTTATAGCATGTCATTCTACTGTATATCCATATACAATGAAGATTCCAGGGTATCAGAGATTGCCTTTTGTCGAGGCTAATGTTTTTATATTCTACTACAGGTCATGACGATGTGCAATTGGTTTACATATTGCTCATAACATCATACGTGTAATAGCAATTTCATTTATTGACATTACTTTAAAATTGCCACATGCTTGTATTTTTAGTTGAAGAAACATCTCCACGGTCGGTTTTCCAAGAGGTAACCAATTTAGACAGGAGGGTACAAAGAGTGTTTGATAGTACACTCCAGCCCGTCAGTGACCCACATCCCGTAACCATGGTTACGCCGCCTCACGCTTCGGTACGGGAGGCAGTCAGCGGCTGCACCAGGCGTGCACGCTGCTGCTTAGCTGTCAAATATGGGTACTAGTAAACGCGAGCTCATTCTACGAGCAGACGTTAAGAGGAACAGCCAGATACTGAGGTGAGGCTCAATTCGTCATGATTGTAGGCCCGGATACCAAATTTTTATAATATTGGCTATACATTAATGTTTCCGTATCACGTTTGCTACAACGTTTTATTTCATTTGCGCATTCTATGCGAACATTCTTTTCTTCTTTTTCTGTGTACGCCAGTAAGTGTTAAGCGCACAGAATCACAACAGGAACATGTACGTCCTGGGACATTTGTTTGCCATAACGTTTTAACTCTTTTTCGCTTACCGTGTTATTTTTCCCTTTTCTGTGTACTCCAGTAAGTGGCGAGCTCACAGAATCACAACAGGAACATTTACGTCCTGGGCCTTTTGACACTATTTTCCGTTCAGTCATGTTGCTTTGAGCCACCCACATAACCCGGGTATCGCTCTATCAGTTTGTCCGTTGTAGACGGTGATACATCCCGTACTAATGCTTAGTTTTCCACTCTTTAGATCATTCATTGATTACTGATTTGGATCCCTGTGACCTACAGTTTGATACTGCTCATCATGTACGTGCACGGAAGGCCGTACTAAATCCATTCGATTCCGGAAAGTAAGTGTTACTTAGCAAGGTTCGATATCATTGCACCTTGGCTCAGGAATTACTTACTAGCATATGTGTTTCCCCCACACACAGGAGCTCTGATGAGCCCAACCTTCAGCCAATCATCCCAGCCCTCACGTTATCGCTGGATGAAATATCAGGTACATTTTACCTCGTTTTAGCCTCTTTCACCAGCTATATGTTCAGATAGTGTGCCCCACTAATGGCGCATCATTCATTTTATCTTTAGGTGCCCTATCTTTTCACTGTCCTGATGAAGACCCCATTCTAAGGCTTGAATCACCTAGCTGTCATCCAAGGGGTCGAAACGTAGACTACGACAAAAATACACAAGTCCTGACAACTGTGAAGTACTAATATAGGAACATTTGACATATGTCAGGCTGGAATTGTATCTTTTAAATGTGATGGATACATGTCACACTTCTTTTCCTTGTCCACCCCCTCACGGTTTCACATTGACCAACTACACTCCATCTTTCCTATTTCTCACCCGAGCACCTCTTTTGAAATTTTCAGAACTGTGGAGTATTGAAAGAGCAACTGTGTTGCCACATTTAAATTGCGTATTCAATTTTGTTAATAAATTTGTATTGATGAATAATATCTCTGTGAATGTTGGCTAAATCTTAATTCGCACTATTTGTTCTCTGTTACTGTGACCATTTTTACTGTACCGTAACATTAACCCGAGTCCTGTAGCATTTCGGGTATCCCCATTGTTATAACTACCTGAGGCAGGCATAAAGTTGGAGAAAAGATGTATTTTCTCCAAACCTTTCTGACATTGCATGGTGCATCATAAAGCACACATCAAGGGGTAAAGTGTTAAAGTTTGTCAAAGTATAGAATTTTGCATTGGAAGGATACCCTTCCAATATAAACGTGTGCTTGCATCACACACACACACACCCTTGCACTATGGTGCAAGGATTTGTACATTGGCGCAAGTCAGCAAAGGTACAACCAGTGTCAGGAGAGAGAGCAACAGCACCACGCGAAAGAGCACAGCAACTTTGGTTACTGCGCTGAGTGAAAACGTAGTAAATGTGCCCCTGCATTTTTCCAGACCAAGCACTCATAATTTATAATGCCTAACAGTATGGCTGACATATGACTGATGCACCTTGTAGTCCTCATTGTCTTAAGCAAAATTTCCTATAAATTGATTTACACTTGTAGGATTAATTGTCCCACTATAATCTGTTAGTGATGTGAAGTGCTGTGACACCCTACATTGTGATAAGTAGCGCTATAAAATACATTTCGGAGAGAGGCTAAGGAGAGATGAAGGGCACCATTGGTTAGTGGTTGGGAGGGAACCCCTTAGGAAGGTCAGTGAGGGGCGCCAACGAAGAGTGTCACACTGGGCGCCACTAACGCTGAAGCCGGCCTTGCTCTGCAGGCATAGATAGGGCTTTCCTTCATCCACCCCTAGATCTGAGTGCTGACACGTTGACTATGTATTGATTCTTTAGAGTCAGAGATGAGTGAGCTTTCATTCGCTGTTTCTTAGGTACATTTTGGTAACATTGGCATATGCCCTTGAAATAGCTAAGAAATTGAATTCCTGTAATTTAAAAGCAGAATGTGTAGGAATAACGGAACCTATTTGTGATGTTCCGGGGAGATGCGTGGTCTTCAATTCTCACACAAAGGGGCCGATTCCGATCTCGGCCGGTAGGGCTCCGAATCGGATTCGGCTTAACTGGATCCGATTCGGAGCCCTATTTCCCGACCGATTCGTACGCGCGTCCGGGTGAGCGAGTACGATGCGAATTCGCCGACCGACTCGTCCGGGCGTCCCGACCGCTCCGACCGACTCGTTCCCGGGTCGAACCGCACCGACCGACTCGCTCGGACTCGACTCGCACCGCGCAATGGAGACGTTCTCCGGCCGGGTAAGTACGATGCGCGCCGCGAGCAGTCCGACCGAGCCGCGCACTCCGGCTCGAAAGAGCAGTCGGAGCCGCACTTAGGGGTCCGTGTCGGACCCCCTGTACGCGTAGCCGCGCGAGTCGCACACAGGGGGACCCATGGGTCCCCCTACCTGTGCGTGTACGGCGCGAGTCGCTTCGCCGCGTACACGCTGTAGGGGGCGCCCTTGTCCGCCTCGCACCCATTGAGTCAATGGGAGCCCGCGTACGCGTTGTACGACCGGCTCCCATTGTCTTCAATGGGAGTCCGACCGACTCGAGTCTGATGGCATACGTGCGCATCGTACTCGTTCGGTCGGGCTGCTAGGGTCCGATTCGGTCGGAAATCTCTCCGAGTCCGGCTCGGTCGGAGAGATTTCCGGCCCGAATCGGAATCGGCCCCAAAATGTTTATTTCAATAGTCTTTATTTTTTATTTCAATAGTCTTTGTTGCCAGATGGCTGAAATAACTGGTTAAATTCTTGTAGTAGCCTCTTGTCACATGTCAGCCCTCAGTATCCTCAACATGGAATCTTTACAATATTTAATTTATGTAAGGCATACAGAGACCCAGGGGCCTATTACATATTAATTGTGCTTCATTACATATGCTACTGATATCCGTAATTGTTTTGAAATCAAATATTTTGGATTTCTTCTCTATACAGACCTCAGCCGTGTGTGTAGATCCTGTACCAAGCCCCGAGCTTCCAAAAGCCATTAACGGGGTTATATCTCCCTGGACCGCTGTATGTTTTAAGTATTCATTAGGACAAAAAGCGATATGATGGCGAAACAAAAGACCAGCTCTCTCTTGCCAGGGATGAGGAAGTTTAGTCCCTGCTGAGCATTTACCACTGATAAAAGGCTGTCTGCTGGCGGCGTTCATTGGCTAGTGGGCCATCTGTGGCCAGTCACAGATTGCACGGCTTTCTGAAGCGTCATTCATCAGAGGCAGCCGCGTACAATACTCTCTCTTGATGAGCAAAGCCGCACCAGAGAACCAGGGATGTGAAATATACTTCTGCGCGAGCAAGAGGCCAGCTCTGATGTAAACAGACCCGCGTCACGGCAATGTGCGGTAGCATTCACGGCGGGTGAACGCAGAGATGAACGCTGCCCCTTTCATTTTTATCTCTGCTTGTTATCATTATCTAGCTCTGTTTTTTGCTCGCCTATAAATCTTTCGAACAGTGTTTTCATATTCTTAATGTCTTCGTCCTCGTTATCAGTTTTTATCACCTGTTTGTCATGCACGTTCGTAATTCTGTCTCTTGATGTTGGTCGTAGATTGCAGTTACGCTGACTTCGTGTTTGGATGATTTCCACAGTACGCAGATCGTGTTGTTTTATCTTGTGGAATTTCAGAGCATGTGCCTGTTGTCGTTTCTCTGTAACACCTACTCCAGCGGCTGGAGAAACATTGCAGAAAGCTGCACCGGTACATAACATAGATAGGGCTTTAAGTGGGGTGGGTCTCCCCTGCTCTCAAACCGGGCAGTAATTAAAAACTGACGTTGAAAAAGGTCCCTATAGGGCTCCAAATTGATGTTCTTTTCAGGGGAGAAACACTGATCGATTTCTCTTTATCAATATCTCAGCAATGACTATGAAAACTTTTAAGGTAATCAATGTTAGGGAGGTAGCTCCTGTTTACATTTCACGGTTTACATAATATATTTACCTAAGAATATTAGAATTTTCTAGAATGCAGTTTTTCTGTAGCTTTTGCATGTAGAATATTAATCTTCTATTTTAATTCACCTCCAGGTGTCTGAGAGAACGCAGGTTGTGGGTGGGTGTTTGTGAAGGAGACGATTGAGAGCTCTGTAGTTGAGGCGTAATGGGGAACCAGGGGGCTGATTACGATGGCGGGCGGAGCGGTGTTTGGGACCGTCCGCCATGCATGCGGCGGTTCCGCCTACCCGATTAGGATGGGACCGCCACCGCTGCAGTCTGGTTCCGCACCGTTAACATTGCGGCGGTGGCTGCCAACAGCAGCACTGCCGCGATGTCGAAAAGAGCATGTTGTGCAGTGCACTGCACTATGTGGCAGGCACTGCACTGTGCCTGCCACATGGTGCAGTGAAATGCAGGGGGGGTACCATGGGTACCCCCCCAGTGCACCCACACCCCTCCCCCAACACAGGGGGGCCCGCAACGGGCTCCCAAAACCAATCCCCGCCAGCCTTTCAATGGCGGGTCACCCGCCACGGAAAGGCTGGCTTCCGCATGCATCGTAATACGGCAGACGGAGCCTGCTTGGCTCTGCCACCATTGTGAGCATGCTGACCGCTCCGTCAGGCAATCGTAACTATTGCCTGTGGCGGTTCCGTGGCGGACGGGCATTGCCTCCGCAGCGGTCGCGGTCTGGATCCCACCGCCATCGTGATATGGCGGTCGGAAAATCGTGGTCCGCAGGGCTGGCGGACCTCACCGCCGGCCCGGCGGTGGCGATCGTTCCGCCATCGTAATCAGCCCCCAGGTTCGAGTCTCAGTGTTGGCTCAATATCCTGTGATTCTGGGCAAATCACTTAGGGCCTGATTATGAGTTTGGCGGTCCCCGTGGTGACGGCCCACCCACCGTACTACGAATACAGCGATGGGATCCCCACAGGACTGCCACAAAAGCCGGGGATCATGGCTCCCGGGGCTGCGGTCAGAGGCCCTAATATGATGGCGGTACTGCTGCGGCACAGCAGAGTATATTAGGAGTTGCCTCACTGGCACAGTTTTCATGGCGGTGAGGCTGCCATCAAAACTGTGGTGGTGAAGAAACAAAGGGGGGCCCTACAGCCCCCCTGTTACCTCAGAGTCATGGGATGCCTGCAGGGGGGCACATGTGGGGCCCCCTGTGTGAAGTCACCCCCTTTCCTGCACGGCATGGATTTTACCGTCCATGCCATGCAAGAATGGTTTTTGGGGCTCCCATTGAGGTGCCTTTTTAATAGGCACCGCCGTGGGAACGCCAAAGGACCTCCCGAGAGACCACGAGATTATTCATAATCTGGTGGACCGCCGGCGGTCGAGTTTGGTGGTCTAGGAGCGGAGCGCTGGCATAGCGCCCAGCTCCAAGACCGCCAAACTCGTAATCAGTCCCTTAATCTTCCCATGCGTACCAAAAAATGAATGTATCCTTGTGTAACGTAACTGGTGCTCATGTAAAGCGCTCCAATACCTTCGGATCGAGTTTGCGCCATATAAAACTGCAGAAAAAAAAAAGTAACTGAGAGGGTTCTCACAGTGCCTCTCCGTGAGTCAGAAAGTTTTCCAGAATATGATCCTGTCCAATCCTTGGTCCATCTGCAGGGCACACAGGGCTATGGTGAGATGAGCCACTTGTAATTGTGATTGTGTGTGAAGGGGGATACATTTTGTTTAAGTATTTACAGCACTAAAGTATAAATAAACGAAGTGCTTATAGGTGAATGAATGTGAGGGATGGTGATATGAATGAGATGTATGGAGTGCGTGCAGAAGGAGAGCGTGATAAGAGGAAAGAGATGAGGTGTGGATTATGGACATGGAGGATTTCAGGAAGATGTGGGGACAAAAAGGGTGTCAAGTGTCTTATACAGAGGCTGCAGAGGAAAGTGGTGTGCTGTTGGAGGGAGCGTTTCAGGGGGCTTGGGGGGCTAGGGGCACCCTTGCCAGCTGTTCGAGGGAGTGGTTTAGGGACAAAAGGGCAGCTTAACTTGAGGCAGGGTGCGCAGGAACGCTCATACTAAAATGAAGGAAACAGATGTGTGAGCCATGGAAACCAAGCCAAAAGGTTTAACAGATTTATTTAGAAGGTGATTCTTCAAGAAAAAGGCATTTAAAATACAGAATACAAAATATAGTGACCTCGCATTCATAGAGAGTCTTACCAAACAGAAGGCATTATTACATAATTCTCAATAGGACTCAGAAGGCATTGAAATCGTTTGAAGAGAGACACTTCAGAAAACCTCAAAGACACATTTATAAATGCACTATGAAAAACATCATTTAAATCAAGGAAAATGTTCTCAGAATGCAAAACACATTTGATCTAAAATGCAGAGAATACTCATGTTTAAACCTGAAAGAAAGCAGCCTTGCAAATGTAATATAAGCATTAAATTCTCAATAAGAAAACACCAATTTAGAGACAAAATAGCATATACAGCAATTATATTGGCAAGTTAAATTGTATCTTAATAAAACAAAAAACAAGAGCTCTTGGGGAAAACCCACACCCGCCTGCCATCCTACCAACAGACGGGTGGGGTAGTCCGACGAGAACTCCGTAGACTCGTCTTTTATACCTTTTAGTGCTGGGAACTGAAGCAGAAGTGCTTATTCTAATGTCAGCCCTACCTACGTCACTTATAGCCCCAGTTCGCACATTTATCAGACGTGTCGTGCTTCTTCAGTTAAATGCGGAACATAGACTAGGTGAAAGGTTATGTTCTCAGACCAAGCGCTCGTCGTAAATTGCATAGGGCAAGCAGAAAATATGTAATGTAAGGAATAAAATATATAGCAATGTCCTGGTTGCCACATTGCATCACCCCGGCCTGACGTCTTTGTGGTGGGAACTTCTCTATTCTCATGTTCAGACCCAGGATGTGGTGTGCTATTTGTCGACAGGACAGAGGAAGGGACAGTGAACTTTGAGTCACACGGGTAGGGCGGGGGCTATCCAGTCTGGAGCAGAAGAGCCTCGCAGAGAGAAGCTGGCTGAGATTTTTAGTCAGACAGGCTTAGAGCCTGCTGTTCAGAAAAATGGCAGAACTCTGGTCAATTTAACAAAAGGCCTGCAGAAAGACCGCAGGGCCTACCTAGGGGTTCATACTGACTGAGTGACAAGGATGGCCCAGGGTAGTTGTTACATGGTAAAACCGGAGCCTCAGGTCAATTTAACACGGCCTACAAATTAGGCTGGCAGGGCCTATGTAAGGGGTTCATACTTCAGGTGTGGGCCGAACGGGCCTGGGGTACCGTATGATAAAAAATAGACCCTGCATCAGACCCTCCTCTTGTTCATTTACTGAACAAAATTCTTACAGCAATCTTTTCAGGCCCTCCTCCTAGTAGGTGTATCCCAGTGGTGTCATCCATTGGAACATTGGCTGTCTGGTATCTTCCTTAACATCATATAGACTCCTTCAGGCCTGTCAAAGTTGACATGCTGTTTTCTGTGTCTGTAGACCGGTGTGTGCAAACATAATATCCTGCCCTGTCAACTGTCCCCCTGTCCCGTCTTTATCAATGGCTATTTATTCAATTTGGTACAATTTCTCAGTTTCATTTTAGCAGTATCTCAGGTATAACACTGTGATCACAATACACTATAAGGAGCTTAGTCACTATAGCAATGGGGGTCAATGCTGCTAGTAGCACTCATGGTCATTTTCTCTAATTGTTCTGAAAGTCTTGAGCAAGTCTTGAGGCATTGTTCCAATCGTTGGTACGTGTGGCTAGTGTGACTAGTTGGAAGAATGTCTTATCTTCTGCTGTACTTTTACTCTTTTCAAAAGTCTGCTGTGGAATAAGGTAGAGCCTCAGAGATGATACCTGTAAACAGAAAAAGTAACCGTTGGTGCCTGTCTTCAAGTAATTTGAGAGGTTACAAGCACTTCTATTACTTAGGCACATTCAATATGAAGAAAACAAAGTGATGAGGAAGGTAAAGATGTCTCGTTGTCACAGGTTGTAGACTGAGGGGTTGGGGCATTGATATTACCAGACGCTCTTAGTTGATGTATTGTTAGGGTCCGCTTACACACTCTTCCTTTCTCTGCTGTGCAGCACTTGCAACCCTTCAGGATGATCTTGGGATACCATTCCCACTTGGTAGTTTCTGTGGAACACATGTAGTTTCTGTGTGGTTCCTTGCCCCTTGCACAACCCCTCAATCACATGTGAGATGAACGCCGGTCAATTGGCAGAACCCAAAAATATAGGTACTTTAAAGCACGGTATGAACTCTTTCAGGAGGCATTTGGCAATAATTTGTGTATTGCTGTTCTTGGATTGGCATACCTCAGTCCAATTGCTGATCATGCACACAATAACCAACATGTACTTGTAGTTTGAGTAGGGGGCATGTTGATGAAGTCCATTTAATGTGGGGAAATGAAGTGGCCTGGGGCAGTGGAAATACAGCATGAGGAAAACAGTCTGATCTTCCCATCACGTCCTACAAGTGATGAACCATGAAAAAGACGGACCATGGGACCAAGCATTATCGTTGGTAAACATTTTTTTTCCATTTGGGCCTAACCGTATTCCTTTTCTTTTTGCATACGTCCTCCCCTGTTCCCTTCTTCCTTTTCTTCCACCCAGCCCTTTCAATAATATACTTAGGGTCATAGTACATCATCCTTTATCTTCATATTATGATATCATGTGTAGTAGAAGTAATCTGAACCATTGTGTACTCACAACCAGTTAATGCTATTCCCTTTTGTGCATCTGCATCAATAAATTCTTTACCAATTGATACAAAGTCCTTGGAGGAGGTGTGTGCAACACATTCTACAATTGAAACTTTGGTAGCAACATGTCTAGCAATAGTTGAGCTATTAATGGTGCACGCTGCATTTGTTGGCCAGCTGAGGTAAGGAGGGAACTCCAAATGGAGGAAAGAAACTAAAAATTATATTGGCGTCCCTGTACAAGACTTTAAAACGAAATTCATTATCTCCAGAAGCAAAAGAAGAAGTAAAACATTGTACTATAGCTTGTCCCAACAGCAAACACAGACGAAAATCTCTGTCACAGTAACACCTTTAGGAATCAAAACACTCATAGTTGTCAAACCGTGCCCAGGGATGTGGAATCCCTATAGCCCCACGCCCAGGACATATTGTTTGAGGTCAAGGGCAACAAGTTTTCATGCGTATTTTGTCCTTGGGACAAGTAGGCCCAACACCCTGCAGCACAAACCCTTTGGCTGCCAGTTTACAGTACCACATTATGGCTCAGGGAAAGGCATAGGGGCCGATTCCGATCTCGGTCGGAGGTGCACCCAATACCATTCGGTCGGGAAAAAAGCCATGCGAAAGCCTGTTTCCCGACCGATCCGTACAGCACACCGAACGAGCAAGTACGATGCGCACAACAGCAAAGAATCCGGCCGAGCCGTACTCACCCAAACCAGGTCCTGTTCTCCGACCGAGGCGAATCCGGAAACGCCGAATCGAGTCGCACGGAAGGAAAAATGCAGCCCCGTCCGGCCGGACAAGTACGATGCGCTTTCCGTACGCGCCGAACCCGTCGCTACGCACGGCACGTCAAAGCATCCGGGAGAGGCGCACATAAGCTCCGATTCGCGCCACAACACGATCCACGGCTCCGAGACGAACACGGCAGCGACGAGGACGACGCGAAGCTGACGAGGACGAGGCGAAGCGACGAGGACGAGGCGAAGCGACGAGGACGACGCGAAGCAACGAGAAGGACGAACGACACGAACCAACCATGAATCCCTTCGTCCCGATCATACCAATATTCTACATTTACTACCGGAACAGGCACGGACGCGTACGGCGCAGAAGGTAAGCCAGACACCAACCACAAAACACATACAACACGTCCACGACACATCACACACACACACAGGGATGCAGAATATACTTACACCAGCAACAGCAGCACCATAGGGGCGGGATGCCCATCACCAATGCCACATATGCACACAGGGGCCTGAATGCGCACCACCACCCCTACCCAGGGGTGGCATGATGCCTACCACCACTACCACCCTTACCCAGGGGGGGCAGGATGCCTACCACTACTACCACCCTTAGCCAGGGGGGCAGGATGCCTACCACTACTACCACTCTCAGCCAGGGGGGGCAGGATGCCCACCACTACTACCACCCTCACCCAGGGGGGGCAGGATGCCTACCACTAGTACCACCCTCACCCAGGGGGCAGGATGCCTACCACTACTACCACCCTTAGCCAGGGGGCAGGATGCTTACCACTACTACCACCCTCAGCCAGGGGGGCAGGATGCCTACCACTACTACCACCCTCACCCAGGGGGCAGGATGCCCACCACTACTACCACCCTCAGCCAGGGGGCAGGATGCCTACCACTACTACCACCCTTAGCCAGGGGGGCAGGATGCTTACCACTACTACCACCCTCACCCAGGGGGGCAGGATGCCTACCACTACTACCACCCTTAGCCAGAGGGGCAGGATGCCTACTACTACTACCACCCTCAGCCAGGGGGGGCAGGATGCCTACCACTACTACCACCCTTAGCCAGGGGGGCAGGATGCTTACCACTACTACCACCCTCAGCCAGGGGGCAGGATGCCTACCACTACTACCACCCTCACCCAGGGGGGCAGGATGCCCACCACTACTACCACCCTCAGCAAGGGGGGCAGGATGCCTACCACTACTACCACCCTTAGCCAGGGGGCAGGATGCCCACCACTACTACCACCCTCACCCAGGGGGCTGGATGCCTACCACTACTACCACCCTTAGCCAGGGGGCAGGATGCCCACCACTACTACCACCCTCACCCAGGGGGCTGGATGCCTACCACTACTACCACCCTCACCCAGGGGGCAGGATGCCCACCACTACTACCACCCTCACCCAGGGGGGCAGGATGCCTACCACTACTACCACCCTTAGCCAGGGGGCAGGGTGCCTACCACTACTACCACACTCAGCCAGGGGGGCAGGATGCCTACCACTACTACCACCCTCACCCAGGGGGGCAGGATGCCTACCACTACTACCACCCTTAGCCAGGGGGGCAGGATGCCTACCACTACTACCACCCTCACCCAGGGGGGCAGGATGCCCACCACTACTACCACCCTCACCCAGGGGGGCAGGATGCCTACCACTACTACCACCCTTAGCCAGGGGGCAGGATGCCCACCACTACTACCACCCTCACCCAGGGGGCTGGATGCCTACCACTACTACCACCCTCACCCAGGGGGCAGGATGCCTACCACTACTACCACCCTTAGCCAGGGGGCAGGATGCCTACCACTACTACCACCCTTAGCCAGGGGGGCAGGATGCCTACCACTACTACCACCCTCACCCAGGGGGGCAGGATGCCCACCACTACTACCACCCTCACCCAGGGGGGCAGGATGCCTACCACTACTACCACCCTTAGCCAGGGGGCCTGGATGCCTACCACTACTACCACCCTCACCCAGGGGGCTGGATGCCTACCACCACTACCACCCCCACCCATAGGATGGACAATGCATGACACAACCAGCACACCACAACCTAGGGAATGCAAGAAGAAGACATCCCCCAACACCATGACAAGCGTGTGTAGACTGTGTCAAATGCCTACAACACCGAACATGACTTCTAACATACAATGTGACCCCCTAGCACATGTGCCACACAAATATGTGTGTGGCACACACAACGCAAGCAGGCCATGACCATTGTGGCAATGGGGTCCAAACCCCCATCATCACAGTGACCAAAAGGCAAGTGTGGGGTCCATAGCTGCAGCACATTTTGAACATTGTGGCAATGGGGTCCAAACCCCCATCATCACAGTGACCAAAAGGCAAGTGTGGGGTCCATAGCTGCAGCACAACTTGAACATTGTGGCAATGGGGTCCAAACCCCCATCATCACAGTGACCAAAAGGCAAGTGTGGGGTCCATAGCTGCAGCACAACTTGAACATTGTGGCAATGGGGTCCAAACCCCCATCATCACAGTGACCAAAAGGCAAGTGTGGGGTCCATAGCTGCAGCACATTTTGAACATTGTGGCAATGGGGTCCAAACCCCCATCATCACAGTGACCAAAAGGCAAGTGTTGACAAAGTAAGAAGTGCAACTGCCAAACTGCATGGATGATTCCTGGTCACAGCACAACAAACACATTAGTGGCAAAGTAGTGTATGTGTCCCATTGCAACATAAATTGGGGGAGCCAAATCCTGCAGTGCAAATAAGACATAACTTTGGCCATGTGCAGACAAACAACACCCATGGGGGCTGACACCGTCAACAATCATCAATGACACAATGACAGAAGTGACCATCCGAATGCAGACCCACATATTTGCACCAATGGGCACACACATGCAGATACCCTGTGGAGACTGCAGATGTGAGGCGAACAGATACCATACCATGGCAGCAATGGGACACACAATCAACAATTAGCAACAAATGAGGGCTCCCGTCCCATCAGCCTGGTCATGGAAGTGCCAACGGAATCATCAGCACAGATCCAACACACTTGTATAGCAATGTTGCACTGACAACACAGATGAGTCCTTCCCCATTGATGCCCAAACCTGCATGTTCACTGGAGATGGCCACACGGTCAGGAAGTAGACGAATAGAACAATGGCAGGCACAACAGATGTGCAGGGGTGGAAGCCACAGATGTGAAGTTGCCAATCTAAGTAGGAAATCTCATTGCCAAATACTGAACACATGACACCCTCAGATGCTGCTATGGATGACATGGATACACCACAGGATAGGACACATAACCCCTGGACCACATGGGTTCCTGCACAGTAACACTTCATTATCATGAGACCAAATATCACCATCACTGCAGCAAGGGCATTGTTAGCATCATCAACATCATGTACATCAGAAGCAAAAGCACTAGAGAACAGAAAGTTGCTTTATTCAGCATATGTGGCATTAAAAGTAGAAGTCCGGTAGAACATAAACAAAGGCCAATGGCCAGTCCATCAACAAAGTCACAAGTGGGTGACAGTGGCAGATGCCACCCTACACATGCCTGCACAAAACCAGGGACAATCCACTAGGAGGGGCAACCGGGGGGTAGGCCAGGTACCGCAGGGACAGGATCAGGGCTCACCAGGAGGAAGCAGGGAAGGGGTGGTGGGTGCTGGAGAGCCACTGACAACTGCAGTGGAGGTGTCTGACATGGTGTGTGCCGGCACAACTGGGGGCATGGCTCAGATGTTGTGGGTGCCGGCACGACTGCAGTGGACCCTGCAGATGGAGTGGACAGGTCCGCCACTGCAGTGCCCAAGTCAGACAGGGTGGTAGTGGACTCCACTGCAGTGCCTACCACCAGGGGAGGAGAATGGGGAACAGGCAAGGTGGGCTGGACAGAGGGGAGGACACCCTCACCACATCAGTGGCACAGACAAGCGCAGCGGGGGTGTGGTGCCGGGAGAGCAAGTGGCAGGGGGAGAAGGCCGGAGCCTCTTGGGGATGGTATATCTGTGGGTGGGGGAACCTGGGGCAGGGTGTGGCGGGGGCACCTGTGGAGTGGGGGCCTGAGGGATGGAGGAAGGTGACCTGGTGCTTGAGCTGCAGGGCGGCGGCGGGGTCTTGCTCTTACCACTCCGGGGGACTTGCAGGTGGGGGCCTCAGTCTGTCTGCGCCTGGGGGAGGGTGTCCGGGGGCGAGGGGCACTCTGCTCCGTGTGGGGGGCTTCCTCTTCCCCCTGGATGCTGGGGCAGCTGGATCGGAGGGGAAGAGGCCGAGGTCACTGAGGAAGAGGCGCTGGGTCTTTGGGGTTGCAGGTGAGGCAAGGGAGGGTGCTTTGGAGGGAGAGGCAACTGAGGACTGTGCAGTGCCCGTGGATGCGTGTGTGTGTACCAGGGCCCCATCCCCTGTGAGTCTGGTTTCAGTCCCCTGACTGTGCGTGCGTGTGCGTTTAGTTTGTGGCGTGTGTGTCTGTGTGCTGGATGTGTGTGTGCTGGTGTGTGCCTGTGCCGGTGTGTGTGTGCTTGGGATGGGCAAGGTGCTGGGGAGTGTGGATGGAGCAGAGGCAGGAGGGGTGAGGGACTGTCTGAGGAGGGACACTGCTGCCGTCAGGGAGGAGTCCATGGACCTGTTGCCCCTCTGTAGGTCAGACATGCCCGATGAGATGCCCTCCATGAACGACACCAGCTGAGTCAACAGTGCGGTGTGCGCATGGAGGACACTCAGCATGGCTGTCTGCCCTACATGGAGCTGGCGAAGGAGGTACACAGACTCCTCACTCAGGGCAGCAGGGGACACAGGGGCAGGGGGTGCAGTGCCTGGGCCAAAGGAGACACGCTCCCGAACATGGGAGCCTCCACGGACCTTGGGAATGGGAGCCGATGGGAGGGCGGTGGTGGTGCTGGTGGTGGCGGGGACAGCAACACTAGCTGGGGTGTGGTGGCTGCTGACACCCGCCTCCACAAGGGAGTCATCCTCCGAGTTGCTCTGGTCCTCAGCTGAGGTGGATGGTGCTGAGGATTCCTCGGTGTGGCTCCCCTCGCCCTCCGTGCCACTGGGTCCCTCCGACCACTCCTCGGCTGCTGACCCAGTCTGGCTCTCTGGCTCCTCCTGGTCCGTGGAGCTGTCCCCTTCCGTGGCCGTGGATGTATCTGCAAACAATGGGGAAACAGACAGACATCAGTCACCTGCACCAAACGCACACACCACTGTGAGCACAGCACATCACAGAGCAAGCCCTGGCATCATTAGTTGTACATTGCTAAAAGTGCCCTAACTGAACAGGAGAAGCCAATTGTCAGTCTGATGCCAAGCATGGCACTCACATCCCACATGGCCTTGCACCCATCTGTCTGGTGTCTGTTGGATTGCAACACCCCAGGGTGGACACATGCACCAAGTACACAGTAGTTGGACAGTGCAGAGGACACGGTGTGGACACATCACAGCTCTTGCCACTGAGTGAGTACAGGTTTCCGGATGAAAGGGATGCCCAGAGTCAAATAGGAAATGCATGTGATGCATACCAGCGACAGACACCATGATGCACCCATGTCCTGATAGCCAGCGCCACTATGGTGTGCATGTAGCACATGTCACTCCCCTGCAGGACCACAAATAAGTTGACACATGCCATGGCAGAGGCATGACTGTTAAGTCATACATCACTGTCTCAGTGATGTATGACTTGGCAGCCAGACAGCAACACTATGCACTGTGTCACAATAGTAGGTCATGGGGAATGCAAGTCCTGGAGCTGCACAAGTGCACATGTACATCCCCCACACAACACATCATCTCAACCCTCATCTGTCCAGGTCACACCTATTGGACATATGGGAGACCTGTGACACTACCCTCTGAACCTGAGCCCCTCACAATTTGCTGTGAATGGGGAACAGCTGCCTGAACATCACATTTGCATACCCCAGTCTGCACGGGCTGCTGATCAAACACCTATGTGACACACAAGTATCGTCTCCTATGGTCACATCTCCAGGGGCATGCTGAGCCCCTACCAAGAAACACCCCAGCAGTCCTGGCAACTAATCCACAGCACACTGACACAGAGGCAGACACCGGAGGGGTCAAATCACTGTGCACAATGTGTCAGCTGATACACGGGAGTGGGAGTACAGAGTGCATTGCATGGCCTGGAGTAGGCATGACTGTCCTGCTCCACATGAATGAGGGATGTGCCCTGGACAGTGGATAGCTGGCTATGTATGTGTGACACACGTAATCTGCACACTCCTGGGGCACAAACATTGTTCCCACCCGCTGCATGGGCGTGTGCCACATACCCCAGGCACATGTGGTGGCTCAGCTCAGCAAGTGGACCGCATATCAAAGCAACACGCAGATCACATGTCCAAACCCAGGCGCTGTGTGAACAATGGACCCACCCATGATGCCCACAACAGAGTTAGGGAAACAGATGCTGTCCCCCACCTTTAGTGAAGCAAACTGCAAGGACACAGTCCCAAGTGACACAATTCCCTGACTGTAAGGGCCACACCTGGGTATCAGATGAGCAGTGGGCAGTGCACAATAGAGGGACATGGCTCCTGGACAACATGACTGCTGCACTGTGGCAGTTGAACCAGGCCAGAGGAGGGCACAAAGCATGTAATACAGAGTTCACAGTGCAGTCTTTGACTCACCCCTCCTTGCTGCTGTCTGGCCTTCAGCTGCCCATCCAGGTCTGGAAAGACCACCGCCAGGATCTGGAGCATGTGGGGGTCAGGGTCCGTGTTCCGCCCCTCCTGCGAGGAGGCGACAGCTTCAGCTGGACCCATGCAATCCTCCGGGTCCAGCCCCGAAGGTCCTGCCACCTCTTCTGGCAGTTGCGGATCCGGCGCTTGTAGACCCCCACGGACCGGACAGCCCGGACGATGTCCTTCCAGATTTCCTGCTTCCGATGGGCATTAACCTGTGAGGATGACAAAGTGAAAAGGCCATTACCACACATGCAACATATCCGTGCATGACACAGTTGTATATACATGTCTCAATCACAGGGGCACATGATGTACACAGGCAGTGCAAAGCTGACCATGGACAGTTTGCCAGACGTCACTACATGGTATCATTGCATGGGAAGTAAAACCATGTTCAAATGCACTGTCACTGCACCATACCTGTCCAGTGCAAGTCACTACACACTATGGGGGGTGACAACTACTCAGTGAGCCTGCTAGCCAGTGGCGTGCAGACTCTCAGCCTTGCTAGTCACACAAAATGCACATTCAGAAAGTCAGTGCACAGAACACTCACCTGCTCCCCTGGTGTCCCATACAGCTTGCTGTACTGTGGAAGTAGGCTGTCCAGCAGGGCCTGGTTCTCTTCAAGGCTGAAGGCTGGGGCTCTCTCCACAGTACGTGCCATTGCAGGGTCCAGAGGGGCAGAGACAGCAGCAGTGCAGTGGCAGATGTCGTCTTGGAGCATGTAGTGCAGGCAAGTGGGCTCTCAGGGGAACAGCCAGCAATATATATGTGCTGGAGAGGCAGATACTGTCCCTTGTGTCCAAAGTGATAGGTCCAAGTCGTTTGCATCTTCTGAATCTGGCCAATCCATGGAATAGCAGCACCAAAACACGCCCACAGCATCCTTCAAAACTTCAACTTCATGACATACATGATTTAGCAACATTGTTGTGGGTGACCAACTGATTTTCCAGCAACCGACTCGTTCGAAATTCGAAAACGCGTCCGTTGCCAGGCAAGCCCATTGTCAATGGGTGCGCACCGATCGGTCCATTGCGGTACAACGCGCACAGGGGTACAACGCGTACCCGCACACATTGAATGCAATGGGCCGGCCGGAGGCACCGATCGGTCCATTGCAGTTCAACGCGCACAGGGGTACAACGCGTACCCGCACACATTGAAAGCAATGGGCCGGCCAGAGGCACCGATCGGTCCATTGCAGTTCAACGCGCACAGGGGTACAACGCGTACCCGCACACATTGAAAGCAATGGGCCGGCCGGAGGCACCGATCGGTCCATTGCAGTTCAACGCGCACAGGGGTACAACTCGTACCCGCACACATTGAAAGCAATGGGCCGGCCGGAGGCACCGATCGGTCCATTGCGGTACAACGCGCACAGGGGTACAACGCGTACCCACACACATTGAAAGCAATGGGCCGGCCGGAGGCACCGATCGGTCCATTGCGGTACAACGCATCACTGTACATGTGACTGGCATATGTCAGCATGCCTGTCTCAGATGGACATATGCCAGCCACAGATAGCTCCCAGGGAGTGAGGGGCACACCTACATCACGACAGCCTGTCCAAACCTTATCATAAGGCATGTAAGGCTGCATTTCCTATTGTGTGTATGTTGGTGTACATGTTGTCCTGTGGGTGTCACCTGTGGGCAGCCACCCCCAGGCTGTGCATGTGTTCATGGGGACAGGATCCTGGGTGTTACGTGTACGTGACCACTGTGATGTGCAACTGTTCATATCTGTGCATGTGCCATGGTCACATTTCACAGTGGTGTATGTGTATGTCATGTCACATACCCCGTGAGTCCCATGTGGGACGGTATGTTTGAGCCAGGGTGTCCCAGTGGCACAATAGTGATGGTCCTCCACAGTCTTTGTGCATGTAGTGTTTACAATGTCTCTGATTTCATGTGCACAATGGGAGACAGTCTCCACATCCACGTTGTGTGTGCATGGACTCTGATGTTGTGCGTGTGTGTCACAGACGTCCATGTCTGTCCTGCCGTGGCAAGTGGGGCCACTACCTGTGGGGGTCATGGTTGTTTTGCTGTGGTGTATACATGATACTCCATGTAATGCCAGTGTCCATGTGGCATTACAGGGTCCCTGGGAATGTACCTGTCGTTGAGCTGTGGTGCCTGGGGCACATCTGTCCTCACATGTCACTGTGGGGGGTTATTGTGACACGGCAGCAGGAGATGGGAACTGTGACACGGCCTCATGATATCCAATGGGCCAACCTGGGACTAATTGATGCCACCTGTTGGACCGTGTTGACAGATGTTGGCCATGTATGTACCATACATGTCCTTCCGGTACTGCACACTTCATGTAGTTGTGCCTCATAATGATGTATGTTGGGATCTTGAGTGTGTTCAATGCCGCATATGTGGGGTGACTGACAATCTTGCTTACTTCTCCTCTGCACTGCAGGGCTCCTGCTGTCCATCGGCCATTCCCAGACCTGGCAACGATGGTGGAACGGGACAGCATCCGACGGTACCGCTTCACCAGGCAGCTGATTGAGGATTTGGCAGTGCAGTTGTCCCCACATTTGCAGCCTGGCCGGCCGTATCCTACAGCGCTGACCCCCAAGGTGAAGGTGATGGCAGCCCTACACTTCTTTGCCACTGGTACCTTCCAACATACTGTGGCGACTGCTGGTGGGATGTCACAGACCATGTTCAGCCGTGTGCTCCGCGATGTTTTGGCGGCAATGTTGCTCTTCCTGAACCGGTACATCTATTTCCCTAGACTGCGATGACTCACTGACGTGAAGAGTGACTTTTATGCCCTGGGGAGGATGCCGCATGTAATTGGCTCCATTGATGGGACACATGTGGCTTTGGTACCACCACAGGCCCAGGAGCAGGCCTACAGGAACCGCAAGCACTACCACTCGGTCAATGCACTGGTGGTGTGTCTTGCAGACATGACCATCACACACGTGTGTGCCCGTTTCCCTGGTTCAGCACACGATGCCTTTGTGATGAGGAGTAGTCGCATCCCCAGGATGATGGCACAGATGCAGAACCAGCGTGCCTGGCTTGTCGGTGTGTACTGACTTTGTGCCATTGTGTGTGATCTGATCTGTAGTATTCCGCCCACTTTTCCAAGTCAGCTAATGTGCACTTGTCTGTCCGTAGGTGACTCGGGATACCCCAACATGCCGTGGTTGCTGACACCCCTCAGGAACCCTGTGACACCTGCCCAGATGCGCTACAATGAGGCACATGGTCGGACCAGGAGAGTGATTGAGCGGACCTTTGGTCTCCTGAAGAGCCGCTTCCGCTGCCTGGACAAGACCGGAGGGTCCCTCCCATATGCCCCTGCGAAAGTGTGCAAGATTATCATCGTCTGCTGCATGCTCCACAACCTGGCAGTGCGGAAGGAGTTGCCTCTCATCCAGGATGACAATGACCAACATCCGCCACCTGTGGAGGATCCTGGCCTGGACCACGATGCCAGTGACGATGATGATGATGATGGTGATCGTGATGTCCGCACACAGCTCATCACCAACTTCTTTAGCTGAATGTGAGTATCCTGAGGTGACATGTCAATGATGTGAGTTGGCATGATGTGTGGGTGGTGCTCTGGTGCTGTTGGAGTGGGTCCATGGGCCACTTGACTGGATGTGTGTTGCGATGTGTGGTGACAGGTGGGCTGTACTCCCCAACAGTGTTGACATGCTAACTTGGTTCTGGGTGGGTATCTTGTAACATGTATTGTGCATGTGTTTTGCTGTCCTGTCCTGTACTCCATTGCTTTTGACTGTGTGTCATTTCTGTCCTTCACAGGGTACTTTCAGATTCGTTTGGTCAACTGTGTCCACCGACGACGTGATTGCACATCCAGGCTGGTAGCTGTTGTGTCCCTACAGGTGATGTGCGCCACACCCATGGACTTCCTTCCGTCTACAGTTGTTGACTGTGTGCCCGCTGCCAGGTGGGGTTACCTTGCATCTGTAGTGGTTACGGCATGTTGCAACTGTGTAATAAACCTGTGCTTCACTTTGTGATGTGCGTTGTCTGTGGTCACACATTTGACTGCCATTTGCTTACTGCACCTGTGGGCTACTTGACTACAACTGGGAATGGGTGTGGTGTCTGTGCATTGCACCGTCTTCCCTGGCAACATCAGTGTAGGCAATGAGTCAGATGGCCTAGGTGTGTATGTGTCGTGTAGCCCTGGTGGTGTGTCTCCCTCATGTGTGTCACGTTGCCTGTACTCACATGCCTGTGTTGTCCTTGCTGTTGCAGTTCGCATACACAGTGTAATTTTGCAGTTCATCATCCCCATAACAGCACCCACGTTGGAATCACGACAGAGGCAAGTATGGTGTATTAGTGTGTTTATTGTGATACATTTGTGTTAATAGTGCATAGGATGGGTTGTGCTGTACATGAATCTTGCAATCCCAAGTTCCTAGGTGAATTGAAAGTCCGGGTAGACAGGATCCCCAGTATCGGGGCCACAGTTGTCTGACACATTGGTCCAACTTGTACTCCCCATGCAATGTGTGGGAGTAGTGTTGCCGTCAACAGGGTGAACAGTCTGTGCACAAAGGCGAACATCCAGAACAGGTTCAGGCTTCCTGGGAGTTGCGCTTGGCCATCGGCCTCTCACTTTTCCCTCCTCGGACGACCCCTCTTCTTGGGGGGGCCCTCAAGTGCAGGCTGCTGCGGTGCAGGGGACTCTCCGCCAGAGTCCTCCTCCCTCCCTGTGCCAGTTGCAGTTTGTTCGGCACCAGATGTTGTTGGCACACAGGGAGGTGTGGACTGGTTGCTGTTCATCTGGCGGAGGCATTGTAAAATGTCCCTGTGCACCGCCGTCATCTCATGCAGTGCATCCCACTTGGACTCCACACGGGACATGTGTGAGTCCACACGGGACATGTGTGACTCCACGTGGGACATGTGGGAGTCCAAGCGGGCATGATGGGCAGCCTGCTGCTGTTTAATGTCTCTGAGGAGCCCCACTACCTGGCTGAGCTCTCCGGTGCTGGACTGGTACGCATCAGCTATGCGTACCAGTTGTGGGTCATCATGCACACCAGCAACGTCTGCAAGCAGCGACCTCTGTCTCCCACCCCTCCCACCACCCCTGCTGACATGTGCAGTGTGTGCAGTGGCACGCACAGATAACCCTGGTCCACCTTGGGGGTTGGTGGTGGTGGTGGTGGTGTCCATGGCCCCAGGTTGGTCCAGGGTCACTGTGCTGGTGTTGCTCCTTATTCTGTCCATGTCGGCAGGGATGGTATTCGTGGTGACAGTCGTTGTAGGGGTGGGTGCAGGGGGTGCAGCTGGTGGTCCTGCTGGTGCTGCAGCTGGTGGTCCTGCTGGTGCTGCATGTTGACTTGCACCGGATGTGCCAGGTTGTTCTTCATCGTCCGAGGAGGACAGAGGCTGTACGACGCCAGTGAGCTCGGCATCCTCTTGAGCCTGGGACTGGGACTCCTCAGCGTCTGCTGCTGTGTCCCCATCATCACCTGTTTTTGGGAGACACAAACAATGTATGTCATGTTTCTGCAGGCATCAATGGTTGACACACATGACAGTTGTGACTGTGCCTCTGGGTGCGGGCCTGTACATTGCATTGTCCTGAGTCGTCACAGTCAGGGGTTGATATTGGTGTGGCACATTGTCCCGCATTATTTGGGCATTTCTATGTATTTTCTGGGGTGTGAACATGGTCTGCATTGGTTGTGTTTGGTTGACAGCCAGACCTCCTTCCCACCCACCCAGCCAGTCAGTTATCCCACCATTGGAACGTGCTTGCGTTGCAGGGAGTGTAAGTTGTCTCTCAGGATGTCAGTCAGTGGTGTCCTGCTGTTTGTTGGTGCACAGTTGCCAGCAGGGCCTTGTGCTCCCCACAGCAGTAGCCAGTGTCAGCCATCTTGTGAGTCCTTCTCCACTCCCTGTGATGTGAGCATGGTTCAGGGTGGTGTTGATGGGACAGTTGTGGGGGTGAGCTATATCTGTGACTACGACTCCCATCATGCCATTGCCTCCTCCCCCCTTCCCAGCATGCCCATGCTTCCTTCCTTTTGACTCTGCTTCCCTGTGGGGTGGGCTGGCTGTGCTGACAGGATGGCTGGGAGTGTTGTCCTGGCAGTTGTTTGGCTAAGAGTCCCAAGAGTGTCCCTGTGCTTCACACAACATAACCCAGGGTGGTGGTTCTTTGTGGGATCTTGTGTTAGGATGGAGGGCATTGCATTCTACCAGGTGGGTACTGTGGAGTTTGTGTTGGGGGTGTGTGAGGGGAGGTGCTTGTGACTATGGTCAGTGCTGCAAGTCCTCCTTCCCACCCAGCCAGCCAGCCAGTTATCCCACCATGGAACGTGCTTGCATTGCAGGGAGTGTAAGTTGTCTCTCAGGATGTCAGTCAGTGGTGTCCTGCTGTTTGCTGGTGCACAGTTGCCAGCAGGGCCTTGTGCTCCCCACAGCAGTAGCCAGTGTCAGCCATCTTGTGAGTCCTTCTCCACTCCCTGTGATGTGAGCATGGTTCAGGGTGGTGTTGATGGGACAGTTGTGGGGGTGAGCTATGTCTGTGACTACGACTCCCATCATGCCATTGCCTCCTCCCCCTTCCCAGCATGCCCATGCTTCCTTCCTTTTGACTCTGCTTCCCTGTGGGGTGGGCTGGCTGTGCTGACAGGATGGCTGGGAGTGTTGTCCTGGCAGTTGTTTGGCTAAGAGTCCCAAGAGTGTCCCTGTGCTTCACACAACATAACCCAGGGTGGTGGTTCTTTGTGGGATCTTGTGTTAGGATGGAGGGCATTGCATTCTACCAGGTGGGTACTGTGGAGTTTGTGTTGGGGGGTGTGAGGGGAGGTGCTTGTGACTATAGTCAGTGCTGCAAGTCCTCCTTCCCACCCAGCCAGCCAGATATCCCACCATGGAACGTGCTTGCATTGCAGGGAGTGTAAGTTGTCTCTCAGGATGTCAGTCAGTGGTGTCCTGCTGTTTGTTGGTGCACAGTTGCCAGCAGGGCCTTGTGCTCCCCACAGCAGTAGCCAGTGTCAGCCATCTTGTGAGTCCTTCTCCACTCCCTGTGATGTGATCATGGTTCAGGGTGGTGTTGATGGGACAGTTGTGGGGGTGAGCTATGTCTGTGACTACGACTCCCATCATGCCATTGCCTCCTCCCCCTTCCCAGCATGCCCATGCTTCCTTCCTTTTGACTCTGCTTCCCTGTGGGGTGGGCTGGCTGTGCTGACAGGATGGCTGGGAGTGTTGTCCTGGCAGTTGTTTGGCTAAGAGTCCCAAGAGTGTCCCTGTGCTTCACACAACATAACCCAGGGTGGTGGTTTTTGTGGGATCTTGTGTTAGGATGGGGGCATTGCCTTCTACCAGGTGGGTTCTGTGGAGTTTGTGTTGGGGGGGTGAGGGGAGGTGCTTGTGACTATGGTCAGTGCTGCAAGTCCCCCTTCCCACCCAGCTAGCCAGATTTCCCACCATGGAACGTGCTTGCATTGCAGGGAGTGTAAGTTGTCTCTCAGGATGTCAGTCAGTGGTGTCCTGCTGTTTGCTGGTGCACAGTTGCCAGCAGGGCCTTGTGCTCCCCACAGCAGTAGCCAGTGTCAGCCATCTTGTGAGTCCTTCTCCACTCCCTGTGATGTGCGCATGGTTCATGGTGGTGTTGAAGGGACAGTTGTGGGGGGGGGGCAATATGTGTGACTGCGACTCCCATGATGCTATTGGCTACACTGACTTGGCCAGCATACACAGAATTCCTTCCTTTGAGTGGTCTTCACTGTGTGTTGGTGTTGTTGTGGTGGCTACATGTGTGGATGTGTTTGTTAGTTCTATTTGTGCCACTGCCTAGCTGTAGTTGTAGTTGTGTTTGTACATGTGTTGGCACAGTTGGATGTGACTTTTTGATGGCATGTGTTGTGTTTATCTGACTGACATACACATTTTGGGATGATTCTGTTTTGGTTGCTGTGTAATTGCTATGAGTGCATGGTTTGACTCTCCCCTTGACAGTGATGTGTGTGTTTTGTGGCAGTATATTGTGTACATTTGTTGTGTACTCACCATGCTCTGGGATGTCCTCTAGTCCATATACGCTCACTGGCGGAAGGATGGCCCGCACCTTCTCCTCCCAGGGCCTGAGGTATATTGGCTTGGCAGGAGGGCCACTGCCGGTGTGTTGGCTGTTGATGTAGTCTTTCGTCAGCATTTTCCGTACCCTCCTGCGCACGTCATACCACCTGTTCTGGATGTCGGTCTTTGTGCGCCGACATGGTGATTGGGCGTTCACCCTGTTGATGATCCTCTCCCACATCTTGGTTTTCTGCGACATGGGGGTCTGTTGGACCAGTGTGCCAAACAGCTGTGGCTCCACCCTGAGGATCTCGTCTACCATGACTTCCAATTCACTATCTAGGAACTTGGGATTCTTCTTGGGGGCATGGTGATGGGTGGTGATGGTGGGTGATGTGTGTGTTGGTGTGCAGGTGAGGGTGTGTGAGTGTGTGTTTTGCTGGGTGTATGTGAGGTAGGTATTTGTTGGTGTGCTGATGGTGTGTGGCTTGTGTGAGGGATGAGCTGTGGGTGTGTGGTTGCTTTCTCTTGGGTGCTGGCAGTGGAATGGCATTTGCAAAGGCTCATGGTAGTGATTTGTGTCCTTTATATAGGTGGAGTTGTGGGTGTGTCTTTGTTCTCTGTCCCCACCCCCCAGTATTTATTGGCTTGGTAATTGCTTGTTTGGCCTTTTTTTGGGTGATTTTTCCTTTGTGCTGTTTGTGTATGTTGGAAACGTTCTTGTGACCGAGTCGGACCCTGCATTGGTCTCGTACGGTGTTCTCCGTTTCGTTCACGCTGTGTTTGTGCAGTTTTCTATGCTGCGTACGCGTCTGTCGCGGTGTATTGTGTTGCTTCGGCTCGGTTTTGTATGCGTGTCGGTCGTACGGCTTGTCCTCCGTCCGACTCGGTCGTGGTTTTCGCGCCTTGCATCGTACTTTGCGGTTTGGAGTTCGCGTGTACGTTTCGGTCGGATTTGTTCCGGGTGCGTGTCGGTCGGTTGGATTCGCGTGTTTTTCCGGCCGGATTGCTGCTTTCCGTGCGACTCGGTCGGTCGACTTTGTTTCGGTACGTGTCGGTCGGATTTTTCGCGCCTTGCATCGTACTTGGCGTGTCGTGCGCCCCGGATACGTGTCGGTCGGTATTTTTTCCGGATCCGAGTCGGTCGGTGCTTTTTCCGGCCCGAATCGGAATCGACCCCATAGTCTGCAATAAAGGTAATATTTGTGTCCATGTGTTAATGCTGTTCAAGCTTGTATTTATTGTCCCTTAATGCAAAGGCTTTATTATTAGGGTGAGCGCTCTAAGTAAATGTTGTAAGCTCAGACTGCACTACTGCCAGTGGTTAGAGTATAAAAATGTGTACACACGTTTTCAATATTTAGCAATGTGAGGCTATGTATACTGCTCTCAGAATGCTCTCCCATTAGATGCAAACATTTGCAGAAGCTTGAAAGCAAGACTGATAATTCTTTGCTTTCAAAATAAAAATAAAATGCAAAAACATTTCGCTAAACTACTGGAATATGGTAGGTACCATTTCTTTGCAACATAAAAATAAACAAGCATTGGCAAAAAGCAAAAATTGTTTTGATCTCAAAAATCACACATTGCACAGTAGTTCCTGGCACTGAATAAAGCAACTGTGTGTCGATATGCTCCCTGTGAAAGAACAGAATGAAGTCACTCACAGGGAAGCAAGCCAAGAGAGAGAGGGAGAGAGACAACATTTTATTAAACATAAAAGGTCATTGTTAACGCCAGACCTAATTAGGGGCCCAATTATTAAATAAAGTGCACCCATGTCCTTGGATTATGTGCAGATATACAACTTTTGTGAATTCACAAGACTACAGAAGTAGGCCAAGAAATAGTACTCCTAGAAAATATTTGTGAACTGCATTTAAGCATGAGCAAACATGCAGGTGTACATTTGCTCAAGCGAAAATACCCTCAGCCCCAGTATGTAGATCTGTGGAAATGTGGCCACATAAGGGAATTGTTAACATTCAAAGCCTACTATGGAAGGAGCCCTAGCATAATCAGAGAGGCTATTTCAGAGCTCTTATATAATGAATATTGCTGCTATAATTTGTTGCTGCATTACATGGCACAAAAGGGACAAGTGTATTTTGTTACAGAACAAGTAATTTTAAGAAGCAGATTCCAGGCCCATGGACAAGTAGATATTTCGTTAAATTCCACATCTCTTTGCGCCAATCCTTTATACCTTGAAACCTGTTTTCAAACACCCTGAAAGATTGCACCTATATATTAAAAGACATATTTAAATCTGTACACATTGTATCCTTGAGACATTACAATATGAAGCACTGTTATTCAATGCACATATCCTTCTGTATTGGCATATACTCATTACTAATGATCAATACATAAACATAATATAAACACAACATTACTACTTTTCCTATTACTCCTATCCTTTGTAGTCCCTGGCGAATGCACTGCATTAGAATGCATTTTAGCACATTCCACCTTACAATTTAATTTGTTACAACAATATTCTCTCCAACTCTGAAGAACCTAGGAATGAAAAACATTAATATACATACACATTATTTCTTTTAGATACACATATTAAAACAGCACTTCTCCTTGCGCCATTCAAATAGTCAAAACCCTTCAAGAATGCAATATACCTAGTGATATTCTATATATACATCTGCTTGTGAAGATGGCGGCGTTCCTGTTGCGGCTGATCACCGTCTTCTTCCTCTTTGGACAGTCAATGGAAACACAATAAAATCTGTGTTCCAGGACTGATAGGTCGGAGCTCAGGGATGATGGGGCCCTTCTTCTTCCACCTGAATGCTTGAGAAGACAGAAACTTCGTAGTGCGTGTTAACTTATGCAAATATATGTCTTTTTTCATAATTTGAATGTCACTGTTAGGTGTAGTTGATGTGACTTATAAATATATTAATTGTTCAGTGAGGAGGATATGGGGCATTAGGTGGCTGTCAGAACATTGTAATATTTGTGAGTAAAAACAGAGTGATTCTTGGGCAATAACATGAGTGATTGCGACACACTGAAGAACATTACCAATTCCACAGACCATAGGAATGTTTAATTCCCATTCTCATATTTTTAGCACCGAAACATTTTCAATTCGAATTTTGGACAACAGTATTATTGTTTGTTTCCCATTTATTTGATGCTACTAACAAGCTCTGGCAAAACAAAAAAGGTTCTTATTGTTTTAGGCAGATGTTCGCTATTGTGTGATGTGTCTGGATGCAGAAATCTCACTGTCAGGCACTCCATTAGTAATCAGGTGGCATATTGTGTGCAGCATAGGATTTTAGCTTAAATGTATTTAGGCCATGCCATTAATTATACAGGCCACACCTCTTGGAAAGGATTCATAGTGATATTTCTTTGGCCCTGTTCCTTTTACGCATTAGTACGTCGACAGACTGAAAGAGACATTCACATATATGTCTGGTCTTATTGGCCATTTCATATTAATATTTTGCACCATGGGTACTTGCAAACATTTTGATAGGCGACAAAACGTATGGCCTGTGGTGTGACAGAGGTCCTCATTGATGCCGTCAGGGTGGGCTTTTGGGAGGGTGTAAGGTGGAGGGCAGAGGGAACAAATCATGTACATGGTGTGAATTGTGACCCATGAAGTTGTTCCAAGACTTCATTACATACCGTCCCCAAAATTAAGTCCCTACTCTCTAGATTTGACAACATTGTTATGCTGTATCTTAGCAGCTATCTCTCTACCGCACCCTGGGTGTGCTATCACTACCTTTTGTGAGTCAAGTGTACAAAGAAAGTAACTTGATTATTGAACTGAAGTGAAATAGAATCTTAGACCTTGTAATCTCCTTATGGCTTCAGTCTTTTACCTGTAAAGGTTATGAGTACTTAAAAAACAGACTCAGTTTAATGCAGCGAGTGCCATAAAAAACATCTTGACTTAGACTCACAATAAGGTGTGCAATTCCCTGAGGTGGGCAGACACAAACACCCAATCTCCAGCACTAAAGTGGGAAAGTCAAAGTCATGGGACTAGGCACTACATGGGAAAGTCTTAGCCATGGCACTAGGAGACTTGACGGTTATTCCTGGCTTTACCATATGGCCAAAATATGCTGGTTGTGAGCTCTGTATTAAAGGTCTGGGCACATTCCACAACACAAGGCATTTCTTTGGTGAGAGTAGTCCCTGAGCCTTAACATCACAACCTCTCACACCCCAGTTGTGTAATGAGCAAGGTGGAAATTATGGAGCCAAAAAATATGTTTTTTTATTAATCCTGGCCTCCTCTTGTGACAAATTGTGTGCTCTTGGGCAATTACTTTTTGAACATATCTCTCTGCTCCTTTTTTACAGTGATAGGAAGCCCTTGAATCAAACTAAACACTAGTAGTAAGTATTTTATAAGGAAACAGGACTATAATTCAACAGTAATTTGCTTTTACCCATGGCGGAGAAACCCCCCAGTCTCACAGCCCACTCACTAAAATGTCATGTAGTGAAAAGCTTCTGGAGATTGAAACCAGAAGTCCTGTACTGTGGTGTTGGTACTCCTTCTAAGTCAGTTACTTGATCATGGTCAAACCATGGTCAAACCATGTCATTTCTAAGCCTTTGACTCCCTAATTGCCATTATGTGATAGTGGTGGGTGAGCCACTGAGGCTTGAGCCAGACTAAAGCCAGATGCCTGAATCAGCTTGGGGTTCTAATGGCTGCTAGTGCCCAAAGCAAGCCAAGCCTTCATGTGGCTTCCCACACTCTAACCTCAAGCACCAAGAATTAAAGACAAAGCATTAACTGTTGATGTCAAATGAGAGACAGAAAGATTCCTATCTAGAGGCTGAATTGCATAATGTGAAACCAGAAAACCTGAGATCAATAGCAGCTCCCCTGCTTGACCAAATGATGTGATTCCAGACAATTGCTTTATTTCACCTTCCTTCCTTCTCTTCATTATTACATATGAGAGCACCTTGAAATACATGAGTTCAGGATGTATGTTGTACAAAAACTTCTTGTGTTTGATTGAATTCTATTCCACTGATGGAGCTCAAGTTGGCTCTGTTGATAGAACACTCCCTCCAACAGTCCAACAAAACAGGGCCCATCGAAGGAAGACTATTACACCATCCGCCCTATTTAGGGTAGATAGTGTACTGCCATTTTTTCATGCCTGTCACCACCAGCAAAAACGTGATAGTGAGGGGCAGGAAAATGAGAATAATAACCCGTCCATGCCCTGGGGGAAACCTCCACTTTGGGAGTTTGCTTTTGGTAAACAAAAAAACCTTTGACAACTTTGATGACTGGCCGGGATGGCTGACAGTATCTCCTGTCAAACTTTAATACATTGACAGGAATCGTAATGCCAGCGGTTCTTGTTAATGTAGTAAGATGTCCTTGGAGCTTGCGAGCATCTCTAAATTTGGTGGACAAGATGTCTGTCAGGACATAGCAGTAAAGTACTTTATCACACTGACGGACATAGATTACTCCATCCGCCAAAGTATAAATCAGGCCTTTATCACAATTATTCGTGTTTGTTGCACAATGTCTATAAACATGAAGGTGCTCCTAAAGATAAATGGTACAGGACACCTTTTGTGCTTCTTTTCCTTTACTTCAGTTAATGTGTAAATATTTGTTGGCCCATTTGTTTAACATCCTTCTGAATATTAGCCCTCAGTCAAGTAAATAGCAGCCCAGTGAAGCTGTTCACCAGGGGGCAACATGTAAAAGTGTGGTGGGCGCCACCTGGGCCATATAGTGAGTGTCCCCGCTTTAAAACCAATGAGCTCAAAAAAACAGCCTTGACTGCTTATTGATCTCAAAATGGAAATGGTGTACAAAGCAACTCAGTTGTTTATCTCTTTCTTCCTGGTGGTCTGTGCAGTCCCTGCTCACTCTTCATATTAGAAAAAACATCTGTAAATATCCAGTTCACGGTTTCTTAATTTAGTTCTACTAGTATTTGGATCATGTTGCTGTGTCATGTCTAACTTCCACTAAGGTGGTACTATCTGCCTACTGGGATACATCTGTGAGTTAAAATCAGGAGCTTTATAGATGGGGTCCATAGATGGAGAGATGTTCCCCATGTGCTAGTGTAGTGACCCCAGTGGATAATACCAGGGGGATTAGTTTAGGTTTGGATGTGCATAGAGCTTCCAAGTGCTACCTCAAAAGAGGGCCACTGTCCATGTTCTATCGCCGAAGCAGAGAAGTCCATCAAGGTATTGATTAGTGTACCCCAGCTATTGGCTGAAGGAGGGTCATGTTGTACTTGGACCTTTTTGCTGCGTCTCCCCTGATTTTGACCTTCTGTTGCTGAATCCATTTTTGTTTGCATTAGGACTCTGTGCACTTTTCCCTGCTACCCAGCAGTAAAGTGCTTGTGCTTCCTCTCCCTGAAACATGTTAAAGTTGGTCTACACCAAATTGGCACTTTTAATTTTCTTGTAAGTTCCTAGTAAGTGGTACTACATGTACCCGGACCTGTAAATTAAATGCTACTATTGGTCAGCAACACTCATTGTGCCCCCCACTAAAGTAGCCTTATAAAACATGCCTACAGGTCTGTCACTGCCGCCTGTGTGTGCAGTTTTTAAAGTGGCATTTTGACTGGGAAAAATAAACCTTTTGCAAGCCTAAACCTTCTTCACCCCTAATGTAGGCCGTAAAGGCTCATCATAGGGCAGTGTTTAGACAGAATATCGAATTAAAAATATCGTTGCACATAAATATTGTATTTTAAATATTGTTTCTTCAAAATATCGTGGTATGTAACATCGAGGTCAAGGATATCAAATTTAGGTGTTGTATTAAATATCGATGTCAAAAATATCAATGTAGAAAATGTTGTTGTTAAAAATATCGTTTTTTTAATGTAATATGCTTAATTTTTTATATTTATGGTAATTTATTTTTTTAATTGTTTTAATATTTTTTTTTTTTAGGAGCGGGATGTTGGGTTTATAGGGGATAAAGGTGGGGAGTGTTTTAAAATATTTATATAAAATTTTGAAAAATTTAAAAAAAATTATAATAGTTTTTTTCAGGAGCGGGATGTTGGGTTTATAGGAGATAAGGATGGGGAGTGTTTTAAAATATTTATATAAAATTTTGAAAAATGTAAAAAAAATTAAAAATGTACAAAAATTTTTTTAGGAGATAAGGTTGGGAAGTGTTTTAAAATATGTTTAAAAATGTTTAAAATTTTTAAGAATGTAAAAAAATTATATTTTTTTAGGAGTGGGATGTTGGGTTTATAGGGGAAAAGGGTGGGGAGTGTTTTAAAATATTTATATAAAATGTTGAAAAATTTAACAAAAAATTGAAAAATTTATAATATTTTTTTTTAGGAGTGGGATGTTGGGTTTATAGGGGATAAGGTTGGGGAGTGTTTTTAAAATTGATAATTTAACATTGTAAAAAAATGTAAATAATTTGTATTTAACATTTTTTTATTATGGGATGCTGTGTTTATTGATGATAAGGGTTGTATAAAATTTTAGGACTATAAAATATAAATTGTTATTTTATTAAAATATGCATTTTTACTTAATTTGTCAGTTTTTAGGGTGTATTGTTTGTGATATTATTTTTTATTGTTATGGGGATGTTTGTTTATATTTTAATTTTTAATTTACATTTAAAATTGTGAATAATAATTTTTTTTTTATTATTTGTACTTTATTTAACCCCTTCCGTGCTGCGCACATTCCCCCGCTGTGCGGGAGAATTGATGAGTGGGCGGGGTTCGGACGGCCCCCGGCCGTCCTCAGCACACGCCCACCGTGACGTCAGACGGCCGGGGGCCGTCCGAAGCATGGAAGAGGTTGAGAAAATTAATGATATATTTTAGAATTTTTGATAAATCTATTTTTCAAATTTTTATTTGATGAAAGGTTGTATTGTTGGTTTTATTTTTAAGCAAGATTTTGGTATTATTTAAAATTGACGATTTGTAGAAAAAGTGCATTATTTTTTATTGTTAAATATTTTATTATTTTAGTTTTTTTTTTTAAATCATATTTTTTAATTTGGCTTTTTAGTTAAATAAAAAAATATTTTCTGTTAATATTTTAATACATTTATATGGGTTAAAAATTGTTGATAGTTTATATGAATGATGTTGTTAATGGAGTTTGAAATCTGAATAAAAAACTTTTTAAAAGTAAATTATATATGTTTAGTGTCCAGCACATTCCCTGAGTTAATGTAGTTTGGAGTGGGAATAGTAAATTATATATGTTATGGGGCCGATTCTGATGCGGGTTGGAAAAGCTTCCCGACCGAATCGGTTGGGAAATGGTGTCCGACCCACTCGGATCGGGAAAGTCCGACCGGCGGAGTAGGATGCATCCGGATGCTTCCAGATACGATTTGGTTGAACTCCCATTGACTTCAATGGGAACATTTGTTCCTAACCGCATCAGAATTGGGCCTCGGTCGGGAAGACACGTTCCCGATCCGATTTGGAAGGAGCAAATGCCGTTAGGAGGCCTTCCTAACCGCATCAGAATCAGGCCCTCGGTCGGGAAGTTTTTCCAACCCGCATCAGAATCGGGCCCTTAGTGTGCAGCACCTTTCCTGTGTTAATGTGGCTTGGAGTGGGAATAGTAAATTATATATGTTTAGTGTCCAGCACCTTCCCTGAGTCTTTAAGGGTTCTCCTCAGGACTCAGAACAAAAAGAGCTCTTTTTCCTCTCCAAAGGTAGTTACTTCATTTTCTGTGTAACCTCTCCTTTGCCGAAATAACAGCCATGAAGCCTATATGTAGCCATCTTTATTTATTTCCTCGTTTCGAAATTAAATTAATCCTATTCTGCAGTCAAAGTTTCTGTCAACGGCTAGCGTCATAACTCCGTCTTGGTCTGGCTTCAATTGAAGCCAGACCAAGACGGATATAAGACTGATATTTGACAGTTTTTTCCTTAGCCAAACAAGTGTTTTGTGCAAGTTATACCACTGTTGCTCATGTGTAATTAAATTATAGAGACTCATAATGATTATAAAAAATCACTTTGGAGCTCAGTAGGGTCACTGCTTGGTGGTATGCCCTTGTATGAAAAAAAGTTAAACATTCTTTGGATGGTACTCTACAAGGTTGATATTTATAATTTCTGTATTGAATAATCTTTCTCTGTACAGAACCAAAGAGAAAAACAAATATTTGATTGGTGTTTTGTTGTTATTTTTGTAATGTTTACTGTAAATGTAATTTGTTCAGTGTTGTTTGTTTTGTAAGTGAGTTTGTCTCTGTGTATTGTAAGGTTATCGATTTTGATGAAATTTGTAAAAATTGATGAGTATTGATGCAAATAATGTTGTACAAAATAATTTGAAAATTGAAAAATATTGTCTGAATAAATTTAAAGGATCATAATAATTGGAGTGTGTGATCTTTAAGATGAATGGTTGATCGAATGATTATCAATATTGGCATTTGTTTTGTTGATTAACGTAGTATACATGGCCTAGCCTTACTGATTAAGGGCCGAACCCTTGATAGGTTTAATACTTTTAGAAAGTTGGCATTTTCTTGTCCCAACCCTTTGTGCCTTCTGCCAGGCTCCTGGATCACATAACTTTGAATGGCTCTGTTGTTGGGATATGTGTACTCCTTCCAGACAGTAATACAAAAGTAAGCCTGGGCAGTAAACTCCGCTCCGTGGGTGGAGTTCACGTTTTGCTACTTCGTGCTCCAAGCGGAGTTTATCGGCGTGCACCTTTTTGTTAGCCTAATTCTGTCCTCCTTTCAGGGCTTTTCCTGTCTGCAGGGAAGGCAAAGACGAGCGCCTCCTCCTACAACAACCCCCTACTGCAGCTGTTCGTATTTGCTGCCAGGTAAAAGCAAGTACAACCGCCTGACAAAAGACGACAAACACTGTCAAAACAAGACCAAACTGGCGTTGTTTGGTCTTGTTTTGCGTTGACAGTGTTTATCGTCTTTTGTCAATCGGTTGTGCTTGGTTTTACCTGCCAGCAAAGGTGAGGGGCTGCAGTAGGGGGTTCTTGTAGAAGGCAGGGCTCTTCTTTGCCTTCCCTGCAGATAGTAAAAGACCTGCTCTGCGTGCAGGAGGCCGGGCAGCACCACTCTGCTACTAGTTGCTTTCACGCCGTCTTTCCGAATGCAGCGCTGGGACAAAGTGACAGAGCGCATCCTTGAGAGCACCGGCAGATGTGAGCCAGAACCCACCTGCATACAGCACCATCTGTCAGCCTGAGCTGGGGTCAGAGCCTGGGATGTGGTAGCCGGCATCAGAGAGACTGCAGGTAAGGGTGGAGGAGGGCCTATGCTGGGTTGAGGGGAAAGAGCTGCTTTTGGTGCTTATGGCTTCACTTAGAGGAGGGTGGTGGGTGGTCAGGACTAGAATCTGCACCCTATGTCATATGCTACTAATTGGGCAGGATATGCAGGAGACCTCCCGTGCTGCAAGAGGTACAATCTTCATTTTGGGTGGGTAGTTTTCTAGGGCCACAGTTCTGGGAATTTTGGTGGAGGCAGGAGGTTCATAGAGAGGCTCAGGTATGACCTGCTCATTGCAGAGGGGGTTAGAGAGCTGTATCTGATGTGTAGTTACTAGTTGCACACTTCACAAGAGCTTAAGTTGTATATTTTACACTGTTGGGGTGGGGGTGCAGTTGTTGCACTTTGCCTCGTGCAGGAAAGGGGTGCGCATTACATGCATGCATCTTCTGGACCATCTTGGGGTATGTATGTGTTGCATGTCTTCTACGCACGAAGTTTCTCCTGCCTAATGAACTTTCTAGCAGGAGATGGAGCTTGATTCAAAGGTGTCTCCCACCAATGGCAGTGCTGGCTCGTAAATCTTAAATGTGAAAACATGGCAGTGACAGTAGGCATGGGCTTGCAGCTTGAGAGTCAATACTTTGCTCTATTATACTGAGTTATGGCAAGTTGTGGCCCAGTCAATTGTTGGTTCAGTTCAGCCGTGCCTCTCAATTACGGCGGTGTAATGATGAAATCCAATCTGTGAGAAACATTGCAGCCCGCGCCCGCCGCCTATTGAGCCGCCTGTGAGGCTCGTGGAGGCTGAGGTGCCTATTCCGCCTGCACATGGAACTCTGCGGAATTCCACTGAGCTTTTTGGTGACTCTGAAGAATTCTGCGGAGTGAAACTCTGTGAGCTCTGCCCACGTCTGCACAAAAGGGGCTTAGGTGTGGACAGGATGTGACAACCTGTCAGGATGGCTGGGGGAGGAGCTCTGCCCAGCTCCACTACACTTCAAAGGGCTTTGCCTCCTGCACACACAAAGGAACCTGACACCAGGCCTGCCCTGTCTTTCATCACCCCAGGCAGTTTGAAGCCTTGACAGAGAAAAGGGAAGAACGTTCCAGAACCCGATGTGGGGGTTGGACAGGGAGTCACCCCACACAAACGCTGGCACCAGGCATAAATATTGGACCTCCAGAGCCACTCATCAGTACAGTCCTGGACCTGTGGAAGATTCAGAAGAAGGACTGCATTGCTGCACAGCTACTTGAAGGACTGCCTTGCTGCCCTGCTGCTTGAAGAAGGAGGACTGGACCTGCTCTTTGACCCTGACCTCCAGAGAGACTCTAAGGGCTAGATGGCTGGCTTCCTATGTGACCTACAAGGACATAACAAGCGCCTGAGGTCTTGAATCCTGATGCTGGCCTCTGCAGGAGTGAGTCCTAACCCCCAAGTGGTGCCCCCAAGGTCCTGGATCCTTGGTGTAGTGCTTGAATGGCCTCATTCTGCCAGAGTCCAAAATCTGGGACTTGGAATTCTTTTCACCAAAAATGGCCTGGAAAACCGACAGAAGACCGGGAGATAGTTGCCTGCCAATCCGCACAAGGTGCATCTCCGGTTAGTCACTCCTGCTATGTTCTTCACCACAGCAGCAAATCCTCTTCAGCTGAACCTCCCAGCAGCAGTTTCTGGCTTTGTGGAGCCCTCTTTAGCTACAGCCTGCAGCCTCGTCCCTCTAAGTGACTCTGAGCTCCAGAAAAACTTCCAAGTCTGAAGGTAGAAATCTTCACTGGGCTCGACGACGACCAGCACCCCATCGATGACCTCCTTGGCCTGGAAATCCGGCCTCTCCCACTCAGAGCTTTTTCCACCTTCGTTGTTGGCTTCAGTGAGACCTTGTCCAGCAGCTCCCCATCATTGATGACATGTTCTTAGATACAGCCTGCTGCTGTGTCCCACTGAGACTCTACCAACTCCAGCACTTTTCTTGACATGTTTTTCTAAGTCTCAAGGTAAGCCAAGACTGGCCCAATCTACCCCTTGTATCCGACCCACACTCCATCGCAGTTGGCCTTAACTTTTGACTCTGCCCTCGTCTCGTGTGACCAGATACCTGCGATTAACACTTTGACCTTTTTGGCACTATTTTTCACTAAATATTTTAAAGATACATAACTCTGGTTCTAATGATTCAATTTAGTTTTTGGTGTTATTTTATTTCTTAAAATGTACTCTATTTTCTAAATTGGTGTGGGGTTTTTCTTGTGAGGTCTTTTCACTTTATTACTGTTTGTGTTCTGCATACATATTTTACACATTGCCTCAAAGTTAAGCCTGATTGTTTTTGTGCCAAGCTACCAGAGAATTAGGCACAGGTTAATTTAGTGACTTTTTGTGTTTGTTGCCTGAGTGGGGCTTCCACCCCCCTCAACTAATAACCCACTTTCTTACTATGACCATAACACAAGGCTACATTTACTCTTACACTTTGGGGCCGATTCCGATCTCGCTCGGTAGGGCTCCTAGCGGCATCCATCAGTAGCGAGTCCGAGTCGTACGCGTGGTTTCCGTGCGACTCGTACAGCCGTACGAGTGAGCAAGTACGATGCACTTCAAGCCTCGCGCTACGACCGACTCGTACCCTTCAGCGATGCCTCCCAAGTGACTCAAATCTGTCTGACGCGTACAGTGCAATGCGTACGGTTTCCGGCCGGCCAGGTACGATGCGCGTTGGGAGCAGCCGGTGCGAGTCGGAGCCTCTGGCTCGAAAAAGCTCTGGGAAGAGTACTTCGGGGGTCCGCGCCGGACCCCCCTTCACCCGGGGCCCTACGACTCGGACAGCGGGGGGACCCAGGGGTCCCCCTCACCCATGCATGAACGTTGCGGGGGGCACCGACGCAGACACGCGACAGGGGACGCCCTTTTCCAAGACGTACATTTTTCACGATGGAAGCCCATGTACGCGACGTACAACAGGCTCCCATTGACTTCAATGGTGCTCTGAGCGACCCGAGTCCGTCAGCGCTGCAGCGCATCGTACTCTGTCGCTCTGAGCCCCGGAGCACGAGTCGGTCGGAAAGCTCTACGGGACGGAGTCGGTCGTAGGGCTTTCCAAGCGAGATCGGAATCGGGCCCTTTGTAGTAAATTTACTGCATATCCTAATACACCATCTTCAAGTGTAAATTTACTACAACGTGTAGACTTACATGTCTTTACTTGTGATACCTATCTTCTATTCCTTCAGAATTTTCTACACTCTCTAGGTTCATGACACACCCACTCATAAAGCATGTGCTCATTCATGCTGTCTATTAATGTGGTTCATCTGCTGTTTCCCCGTCTTCTTGTCTCCTTATGTCTGATTTCAGTGGACCTCCTAAGTCCATAAGCCTACAATGAGAAAGGATGTTCTGATAATGATATTCTGGTACCATACTAGGCTGTTTGGCATTACCCTACTACTGAGGTGTGTTATTCGGTGGTGCAGAGTTTTATTAAGTGTGGAATATCCCATGTTCACACTGAAGGGTTTGATAGAACAACTTGAGGGGTTTGTTGTTGGAGACAGAAAAGGTGGAACACTAAGGGCCCAATTATGATGCGGTTAGGAAAGCATTCCCAACTAGGGCCGGATTACAATGTGGTTAGGAAGGCCTCCTAATGGCATTTACTCCTTCCGAATTGGATCAGGAACGTGTCTTCCCGACTAAGGGCCAGATTACGATGCGGTTAGGAACAAAGCTCCCATAGAAGTCAATGGGAGTCCAACCAAACTGTATCTGGAAGCATCCGGATGCATCATACTCGGTCGGTCGGACTCTCCCGAACCGAGTCGGTCGGAAACCATTTCCAAACCGATTAGATTGGGAAGATTTCCTAACCGCATCGTAATTGGGCCCTAGGTGTTGAGGTTAAATACCAATGAATGAATGAATGAATGACCATTTTATATAGCACGAACAAATACCCGAAGGTGTCAAGGCGCTGCATAAAGTTCTATTATCTGATAGGAGCAAATAATCTTCATAGGTCATTTTTACAAGGCAAAAAGCCAGGTCTTCAAGGCCTTACAAAAAGGAAGATGTGGTTCTACACCAGAGATAGATGGAGGAAGAGTATTCCAAAGCTTAGCCGCTGCGACTAAAAAGGCCCTTCCTCCTCATCGTAACCTCCTATACCTAGGAACCACCAACCGGTTTTTATTAGCTGATCGCAGTTGTCTAGTGGGGACATATCATTGAAAGATATGCCTAATTCCCTCAGGTCCTGAATTATGTAATGCCTTGTGCACAATGCATAAGGTTTTAAACAGAATTCTATTTTCTGCTGGGAGCCAGTGTAATTTCTTGATGGCAGCTGATGTTGAATGATATTTAGGAATATCTGGGACCAGTCTTGCCGTCGCATTCTGCACCAGTTGTATCAGACATTCCACATGTATAGGGGTACAACTTCCTCAAAGAGTAAGTGCTGTACTGCAAGGCATCTCTTTCTCTCAAACTCCTCTGTTGACAATCAGTGCCCCCATTTCATGGGTAGACTTTATTGAGGGATGAAGTTTGTTGGAAGGCTTGGTGCATGATGCTCAGCATTCAGGGCCACCTCACAGACCACCAGGAACTGCTTAAGGACCTCAAAAACCATCACCAATGTATTGACCTCAAAATATTGGAGTATCACTGGAGTCTCAGGTGTCAAGAATTGTCTGACCCACCCTCACTGGAAAACCCCATTTGTCCAGTTATGCCACAGGAGAGATTGTGCTTACTAGTAAACACGAACTGCCCATCAACCTGCCCCCTTGGGTACCCAACCTATATTTAATTTGCAAGCATGCAGCACATGTTCCAGTGGTAACAGAGAGTGTGGCCTGAAAGTCACAAAACACAGTTTAACTCTGTGGCAACCAGTAGTGCCCATTCATGAGCCTGATACGAACTTTAAGGTGCTCATTTTCTAACCTACACACATAGGTTATATACTGGGGACTAAGGCTGGACATGATGACCTTCAAACCATTGGAACTGTCCTACTGCAACCTTTGGTCGTAAATTATCAGGGTTTGAAGGTCCACTAGCACTTAAAGTTAGGTGTCCTGTTGTTTTCGGTTGGTGACAACCAATCCACTAGATGCCCCTGAATCTATAAGAGTACCCACTATCAGAAAATTATGACGCTCAACCAGTCAAATTTAGGATACAGACCCTAGAGACTTTGTCTTCCTTGCATTCAACCATGAGGTCCAATCCCATTTCCCAGAACCCGTTGATACTCTGAACTTTGAGGGATACCAGTGGAAGCCATAACCTGTCCCCTTAACTGTGTCTGGTAACAAATGTCATAGCACCAGAGCCATGAGACCCCTGAACATGGAACAACCAAGTTACTAGATAGGTTGTTCATTTACACCTTTCAGACCAGATCTGCTGCAGAAGGAGTGGACTTCAAATATGCATGCACAATACCAATGCATATCTCACATAGACAAAATCCCAACCATCATTCTTTCAGCCAAGCGTAACACTTGACACAGTGGCTCTGATTTTGAGTTAGCTTAGCAACATTACTGTGCTAAGCATGCTTGAAACCACGCTGCAGTTGCCCCCTTTCAATGTATTAATCTTTCAGTTAATCATGCTAAGCAACAAATAGACTAAAGGCATTCTTTGGTGTTTGGTAGAGATCAAGCTCTGCATAATTTGGCGGGGCTCGTGCCATGCCAAATTCACAGTTCCCTTTCCCAGTTTAGACATGGAAATGATGATGGCGTAGTCTCACCTTAAATTCTGCAACTTTAGAGGCAGAATGATTTTGCTTGATTCTGAAGAGATAGGATGCATTGATATCCCATGCATATGAATTATGTTTTTAAGATACTTGGTAACACATTCCGCACATCATGATTCATCCTTGCAGTGCAATGCCGAGGCCACAATATGACACTAACTTCCCGGAAAGAAATTATTATGTAACGCTATGTAAATCATAAGTAGATAATAGATAGGCTACTGAGTTACTCAATAATATATGCCTATTGGGATTTGTACTATATCGCTTAACATAAACCTACAATACTGGCCTTTAATTGAACCATATTGAAGCATGACATTTGATAAACAACAATTAATTTGAACAGAACATTCTCTGATGCCATTCTAAATATCAAACTTGGCAGCATTTCCTCTCTACAAATTAATACAGACTATAAAAACATAAGGATGCTCTACCAGCAAACAGTTTCCAAAACCAAGTTTTGGAAACATTTGGGACAGAGAAAATTGTAAACTGAAGCCAAAATGTCAAAAATATTGATGCAGCTGGTCCTGGCCACCTCAAAATAAAATGGATTGTAATTTGAACCATCATTTGTGCAAAACCATTCCAGAAGAGGTCGAAAAGTGCAAGCTTCACTTCAGTGGTTAACACATAGCACAAAGTATGGAAAAGGTCCAGTAGTTGCAGGTGGGCTCCCAGCACTCATTTTTGGGGACCGGTATTTGTTTTTCCTCATCAGACTTTGACCCAGAGCAAGAGAGAGAAAAACACAAAAAGGGAAAGAAGGAGGATGAGAAAAAGAAAGCAGAGATGAAAAAGAAACTGAGACAGTGAGATAAAGGGGCAGGGAGGATCTGGTGGTGGAGGAAAGAGGCATGAGGTGGAATCAAGACTACACAATCCTGCATAAACGACATTTGATAACTTGGTCTTCTGAGCAAAACGTAGACCCCAGCACTCTTTACACAAATTAAGCACTGAAAAGCTTTTTTGTATAACCGAAAAGCCATGCGGTCTCAGACTGTCATAAGGTTCCTATTATTTCAGTCAGACTGTGTGTTTGGGCAATATAAGCATCAAAACTATGCATACCATCAGAATATGTTGACCTAATTCCTGGCTAGTTCACAGTGCACCATCTGGACATCTAAACCTTACAAGGCACTAGATGGTGTCTGCAACCTCAGAACATGACAACCCTGATTCCTCAAGGAAATCTTGGAAACTGATCCCATCCTTTTGTTAGTAACTCAGGCATGTCCAAAGGAATAAGCAAGAAATACACAAATTGGCATTTCAAATATATTATTGAAGCAATTGTACTCTTGAGTAAAATACGTGCACTGCAATGATTAATAGAATAGAGCAAAACAATGTTACCAGCGTTTGAAGGATGGTGAACAAAATAAACAATTCAACCATTGTGCATTTGCATTGGATTATATGAATACAAATAATTGCACTCCTTCCTAGTGCTGCCTAGTGCTGCCTATCCTATAAAGCATAGGGTGTGCGGGTCTGCCAGAATACCTTAGAATGGTCTAACTCCCCATTTACCTGCTTCAGTGTGCCATCTGGTAACCAGTCTTGGTGTAGAACATACCGCCGTCCGTCTCAGGATATTAACGAGATTAAGCTGGGCTAGAATTCCGGCATGGAGCGACCTCGACAACCCATAGAAATGCTCCTCTGTCTAAGCAAAGGCTTGGTCCAGTATGTATAATGAATTAGACCCAGTTGTTCTTTGTCTGAACTCTGGTCCTGCTGTCATTGTTGATTCTACCCACTCAGAGCTGTCACTGAACAGACAACAAACAATTACATTTTGCGCAGTGTACCCTGTCCTTGTACAAAATGTTCCAAGGCCTGATAATGTGCCTACGAAGAAGTGTAAGTGTGAGCAAACCATTTTATGAGAACATTATTCCATATGGGTGTGAAAGCAAATGTGTGTTAAAAGCCATAGTTTAAAAGGATGTCAACTTTAAACATTAGCATGTAAAATGGACGTTTTCGTGCCTGGGGCCTATGCAACCTCACAACAAGACCAATCCAATAATTTATTCAAAATTTTCAGCAAAGTCACCAAATGCTAGATCACCAGATTTACAAAATGCTTCTCAACAGCACTCTAAGGACATAAACTTTGGGATACCTTAAATAACCATCTTGAATGACTGATTTCATGCACACTCTCCACCATACCTATCACTACACTCCTCAAGGCCCCCAAAAAGCTGCACAAGTTATTTTGTTAGACAGGACAAGCACTGTGGAGCTCATTATTAGAGACAGTATTTCACCCAGAGCGATGTCTCCAGGTGAAATTCTTCCACCTGCAATTCTAAGTCTCTCTAGGCCCAGAATTATTGGGTATGCAAGTTTTCGTCCTGATAAATCCAGGCTCAGATACACCAGGTATGCCTTTACTGCTGCTGTTGCATAACCTGGCTCCCGTTCAGCCCTTGCAGCTGTACAGGGAGGGAAAACAATGCTCTCCACAGACAGATATAAGCTCATCCTGACTGTCCACACCCCTGCCCCAACCCTGCTGAACTTTTCCAGACATTTTCTTCCTGTATAGAGAAGTAATCTGCGAAAACCATCCAGAAGAGGACCGGGTGTCTCTGGTTCTGTGTGTTTTTTCACCTTCTAGAGAGCAAACTCATAATCTGCAGATTTTAGTGTTCAGAATTGGGAGCTCTGGCCCTCCGGTATTCCTGCAGCAAAATCTGTTGAGTTTGTAATAAAGGCCTGGGTTCCCTAGGGTCCTCTGCTACCGAGACTGCTGCTGCCACTGGGCCATACAGAATAAACTTGCAGTAATATTACAAATAGTGGCCAGACAACATTGAAACAGGAAATGAAATAAACATTGACCTGTAATCAGGACATATCAACCAAATTTGAGCTTGGCTAGCTAGGCGGACTATGCAGCAGCAGAATTAATCCAAAATATAAGGCTTCTGCAGAGATTGTTAAAAGCGAGTGGAGGTTGCACGTAAAAGTCCACATGAAATGTATCATAAAGATATCGTTTCACCAAGAGAAAATGAATACATTGAACAGGACAAACTTGCCTGAAGGTTGCCCTCTCTGGCCTCTACTCCTGGCCCAAGGGAATGATGAGGGATCTTCAAACCAGGTATGTTTCCAGTTTGTGAGCCTTGTGCCTTTTTTAGAGTTTGATGGATGGGGTATTCCATCCCAAACATGGCAAATGTCCTGTTCAATGTATTATAAGTACACTATAGTCTGCGGCAAACAAGATAACCGTCAAGTTTTGACAGAGTATCTCATCCACCAAATTGTAATCAGGTCCTTGGTCTCACCTAACGCATGCAATTTTTCGCACACACAAAATCAATTAGTCAACCTTCAACATGAGACCCACATCCCCATGACATCTGGTTACTAATAATTTGTATCTTTCCTTTTGATATGTGCAATGTTTTGTGCAGTGTGTATAAATCTGTGCCGTTGATCATCAATGCTATGAAGCTAATGTGCATCTTCTCCATTTCCAATTTGGCCAAATCAACTCTGGTGTAAAGTTCCTGGGGTCAACCCTACCTACATTTTCAAAATGGCAAAAGTCTTTGGCCACACTAAACTTAGGCTGTGAAGGTTAGGGTGTGTGTGTGAAGTGTACTATGGTAATCCTAGGGTCCTCCCACATCTAAAACTAAAATCCAGTTTGAAGCAGCCACTATCCCCACAATAAAACCAGAGACAGAAGTCTGGAAGGACAAATCAAGGTCAGTTAGCAACGAGACAGTGAATACATAATAATAGTCTTGCCATCCTGTTCCCTTACATTCACGTTTTACATGTGGCTCAGTAGACTTGTCAAGCAGGATTTGACAATGAGCTATCAAAAGCATGCCCACAGCCCCATCCTGCATAATCTGTGAGGTTCAGAGGAGATATCTCTGTCCATTCAGGTCATCCTATTGTTTGCTCCTGGGAGGCATTTCAACATTTTTCACATCTATTCAGATGCTCATCACTGGCTGGGAGAAGATAGAGAGCCAGTGAAAATGATTCTCCAGAAATTTCATGCAGGGAAAAGGTATCTTTCTAAAAGTTACCTCTCCTTAGTATTTATCAAAATAAATCCGACACCACCATTCAATTGGATTCGTAATAACTATTAAAAATAGTTGTTTAATTATTTTTCTTACTGATCCTATTCCCTAGATACAGTATTAAAATTTTAATCTGTCCTCTGGTTTTCTACAAAGTACAGAGGCCGTGGTTACACTTTGTACAAGATGCTAGGTACTTATAAGCAAGCTGAATATGCCAATTTGGATTATGCCACTTTGACCATGTTTAAAAGGGGAGCACAGGCAATTTACTACTGGCTAGCAGGGTTAAAGCACATAGAGCTCTAAAGCCAGCAAAAATTGGGTCCAGCAGAAGACAAAAAATCTGGGGTGACCACACAGAGTAGGCAGATTCCAACAGTCATGCCTTAAGCAAGCAAGTTGGGCATTCATGGAAACCAAATTTCAAGGCTTCAACCCATGCCAGAAACATCTGGTCCTTTACCAGCATCCTCATCTTCTGTTCTCTGTACTGGTCATTGTTGTTATCACTTTAAAACGTTGGGCCTTATTTAGAGTCTGGTAGACGGGATATTTTGTCATAAACGTGATGGATATCCTGCCTGCTGTGTTAAAAGTGCCAGAGACTATTATTTACTTATAATATGTGGAATGAGGAATCTGCCAAGTTTGTGTCGGAGCATCACGTCCACCAAAATCTAAATAAGGCCCCTTGTTTGGATCTTCTACCTTCACAGAACTGATACATTACCAGTCACTTGAACTTCTGTAAGACCATACAAAATGACCATGCCAGCTGCATAGCAGTTGACTCCACCACTCCCTCATCTTCTGAGGGAGTTAGTGCCAAGAAACCACTTTGATGGCAATCACTGCCTTCTATAAGTGGCTAAATAATTTTAAAAAATAATTAACGCAAAGTGCTGTAAATAAATGAAAATCAAGTGGCAAGATTGTTCAGTAAGTTAACCAGTTGCTGCTGATTTCTGCTGTGACGTTCAGGTCAGGCGTTTCAGTCTGCCAAGAGCTAGCTCAGTCTTCCATTCAGGGAACTAATAACACCTGTCAATTACAGTGCATAAAAATGGTAAAAGTGCAATAGGGAAAAAAACAGATAAATTATTATTATTATAAATAGTAAGCCAGAATAAAATTGATCTAAGAGAGACAGCGATTCCATTCTATCACATCAGATACAGGACTACCTTCTACCTAAGTGTAAATACTTGTGTTAAAATATCAATAAACAATGGGGCATATTCACAAGGAGCTATCGCCGAATTAACGGCACTTTATCGCAGCCAAAGTCGTGATAAATTTACCACCCCATTCACAAGCCGGTGTTAACAGCCCACAGCACCCGTTTACCAGCGATAGCAGCCTCAAAAAACATCGCCACAGAGGCCCCCCGCAAATATCGCTAATGAGATGCAGAGTAGGCGTTCCCGTGCCAAAAGTCGAGACAACATCACACCTCAACATTCACAACGACCAGCCACATCGGCGATAAAAACACAAAACAGGCGATAAGGCGCATTAGCACCAGGAAATCTACACCTGCTCTGACCTGGTGTAAAGTCGAACGGCAGCCAGCACCACAAAAGGGAGCACAGCCCAGGGCCACATCCGAAGGGCAACAGATGCCATGGAGCCACGCATCATGGGGCCCGGACACCCAAGAGGGCCACAACACCCACCGCCACCACCCCAGGACCCCAACCCACACCCGGAACACCCCCCCTCCGGTCCACCACAGACGCAGCGCAGACAAAGACAGCAGAACCCCAGGAAATGTACCAGCCTCACAGACCCAACATCTGACAATGTCAACGTCCACTACAGGCTGAAAGGGACAACCATCCTACGCATCCTGACCATCATCGCCTAACAGGCCTACGGCACCAACACAGCGGACAACCAACATCCCACCCCACACAAAGCTGCTGGCTTGGCTGCACCTGTTGGCCCCTGGTACCTCCCAAACAACACCCGCCAGAGTCGGAGGAGTCACACAGCCAGCCACATTCAAGTCCCCCACACCTGTCCTGGACATCACCATCACCCTGGTACCCCAGTCCCCATACGTACAACACAATGCGCAGGATCTGCTGGAGACCAAGCAAGGACCATACGCCATAGCAGGATGCCCGCACGTGCTGGGGGCAATCCACAGCACACATGTACTACCTGTGCCACCTTGTGACACAGCACACAATCACCTCAACAGGAAGCACACGTCTCACATCAATGTGCAGGCAACAACAGAAGACCTTGGAACCTCCAACAAAGTCGCCTTCAAATACACAGCCAGTGTGCATGATACCTTCATCCTCCGACAGTCCATCATCAACCAGCGTTCCCAGGATGCCAACAAGGGAAATGCACAGCCCCTTGGCAATATCCAAATGAACACCCCACACACCTCAACTCCACAACCATGCAACTCACAACTCTGGCAATGCACACGTCACAAAATCACATACAACAGGTACAACAACATGCCCACCCACCAAACACGACAGAACAACTTACAATGTTCACATGGGCAAGCCCTGAACATGAGCCAGCAACGGCATGGCACCACAGCCACATAACAGCCGAATGTGGGGAGAGGTGGCAACCAGGCATGTGTGAAGGATGCAGTAGAACCATGATTGGGAAAGTACACAATGCCAAGAGTGGCGGAGATGTGCTGGACACACCGCAGTATGCAGAACACACCCCTATCCATGGCGACATACACCGCTGGTGTATGGAGTGTAGTGGATAGTGGATGCCACCATGTCACCCCAGCCAGTGGGGGACCTCACGGAAATGTTGCGTGTTACGCCCCCCCCTAAGCGTCACCGGAGTCGTATGGCCCGGCGTACCCCTCGCCAGCGTAGGGGTGTGAATAAAAAGCACGTAGGCCTGGGCGTGGTCCTCGTCCGGAAAGACCCACGTCCCTGCCAGGGCGGTGCCTCCCACCCCGCCACGAGGCCAACGCCGTCCTCGTGAGCGGAGTTGCCTGCGATGCTGTGCGCCTGCCGGACCCCGGCACACTGGACGATGAACCCGTCAGGCCCGCCCCTGCGCAGCCAGGCCACACTGACCACCTGCCGACACCGGCGTGTGTCAAGGAGGGCCCACCACGTGCCGGCGCAAGCTCCAAGCCCGAGGCCCGCGACCTTGGCAGCCACCTCAGACCATTACGGCCTCCACGACACAGGCCCGCTTTATTCCCTTTTCGTTGACGTACTCCAATGCCGCCTTCTGCCTACTCCTCGGAGCAGTAGGTCCCATATGTGAAACTGTGTCCTGAGTCATGAATGGCAGTGACCCCAAATCCGGGCCAGCGGCCACAGCACCAGACCCCCCGATCAGTGAGGCATAGTTCCATATGGGCATCTTGCGACACGTGGTGCCACTAACCCTGTTCAACGCCAGCCGGCTACACGTGGTGCCACTAACCCTGTTCAACGCCAGCCGGCTACACGTGGTGCCACTAACCCTGTTCAACGCCAGCCGGCTACACGTGGTGCCACTGAACCTGAACAACGCAGGCCGGTGGGGCCATCCAACCTATGCCGGCGACACTAGGTGAATGGGCCGTGCTGACCGCTGCCTCAGGCCTACACCACGGTCAGGTATGTCACACATTTGGAACTGAGTCTTGATTACACCATGGCAGTGAACATCATTGAAGGCAGAGAACAATTCACTATACTCCCTTCGATGTGGTGCCAACAAGTCTGTGCATGGCATCACAACCACACGTGTCTGTGGGCCTACGCGGACCACTGCCCTCGGCCTATGCTGCGCACGAGTGGGATCACAGATTTGGAACTGAACATCTGTAATTCAAAAGGCAGAATACATATCATCGCACGCACGGAGAGGCTTAAGAGGATGACGCGTTGCAGTCCGGAGGGAACAGGATCATCGTTACAGAGGTGATTGAACACTACCGACAACTGCCACTGTGTCACTAACTCTGTGCCTCGCGAGCCAACGACACGTGGCTGTGGGCCACTGCTGACCGCTGCCTCCGGCCTACACTGCGGTCCAGTAGGTCACAGAGTCTTGATTTGGCAATGTTGGAGTTCACATCTGTGTACCGGCATCATCGCAGACTGAATCCCCCTCAGCACCTGTGCCACTAGGTGTGTTCCCCGACATTCATGGACACTCACAGGTCGTACATTGGTGGCGTCTGAGTATATGGACTAGGAGCTAGTTTTCATCCTCATGTAGCTGATACAGAATTATTGGTGAAAACGAGGGTTGCGCTTTCCACTCCTCCATTTGCTGCTTCCGGATAACATCAGACCTTCCGCATCATGCCCTGGAGGATAGCTTCCACTGTCCCCCGCAACCCTCCGCAACATACACCTCGGACATTGATGGGGACCCGCTCAGGTCGCATGGCCCATCTGACTGCACCACAAGTCACCGTCCCATGGCTGGGTGCCTGTGCTGGCCGCAGTGCATTCGGGGCCACTGACTCTGTGCTGGTCAGGCCTGGGACACCTTCTTCTGAGACATTGAATGGCCTCTGTAGCGATGGTCTTGGTGTCATCAACGCCATGTGTCTGTGGCCCTGCACTGTCCGCATCCTCCGGCCTCAACTGCGGGCCACCAGGGCCCACACATAGCATCGAGTCTTGACCGGCCCGGATGTCGCATCACCGCAGGAGGCACACGCCACCACCGCAAGGACCACCTCCAACCGCCATCTGCCAGAGTCAAAAGGGTGGTCCTGACAGACCTACGGAGTTGCTCAGACCTGCCGTTGATGCCATCATCGGCCTGATACCCTGCTCAGCACTCCAGGTGCCAGTGACTCAGTGCACCGCAAGCCATTGTCCGTTACTGATTGAGTTGTGTGCTGTTGTGAGGTTGTGCAGCAATGTCACCTCATGCAGTGGGGTAGACCTGGGACTATGATGAGGAAGATGTGTCAAGTGTGCGGACGGGAGAAGGCACAGACAATGGGAGGGCAGGAGGCAACAGCCCTAAGGCAGGAATGCAGACTGGTGGTGGTAGTCAAGCTACACACCCGGATCTATTACTGGGTATTGCGCTGTGGACTGCGGACGCAACTGTCACCTCAGGCAGTGTGGGGGACCTGGGACGTTGATGAGGAAGTTGATGCAGGTGTAACACACCCCACTGCATGTGCATCAGGACTAACCCGAAGGGACACAATCCTAGCAATTTCTCCACATGAGCGCGCTCTTCTCTAGTGCCCCTACCTCAGTGCACTGCAACTCACGGAACCTCCTGACTGAATATTGGGTGACCTCTGTCCTTACTCCGGATCCCTCCATGTTGCTCTGCAGTTGACTCTGTTATGCTGGTGTTTTCTGTTTCCATTACACTGGTGTCCACTGTTCAGGTTGTTGCCAGCACCAAGCACTCTGTGCGGGCTGGCTTATACTCACCCCACACACATCCAGCACAGGCGTCACTGTACATGTGGCCCTGCCAATAAAGGGGCCGGGCGCACGTGCCCGTAGCCAGTTCAACTTGATATGTGCATGTGTTCCTGTGGTCTTTTTGTATGCATGGGGGCTCTGGGCCCTACGACATTACATTGTGCTGTGTACAGCGGATGCAGACATGTCACCGCAGGCAGCGGGCTAGAACCTGGACATGTAGCTTTGTCGTCACCCACTCAATTCGTAAGGGGAGTGGACTGTGCCATCGTACGCTGAGCCTACGTGGGTGTGTGACTGATATGTGCGTGCCCCTGGGCGTGGTTCTGTACTGGGTATGTGCATCTGCATGTGTCTCTATGGCAGTGTGGGTCTCCTTTGTGGGGTGTAGGTGGTCCCTGAAGGGTATTGGACACCCACGTATGTGTTCTAGTTCGCATTCCATGGGTTGGGCAACACCCGCACCTGTTGGGCCACCTCCTTTTGGCGTTCTGACACCTGGCATTGGGGTGCCATGTGTGGGTCGGTGAAGTGTTGTGAGGCAGCCGTGATTGCGGGTGCTTCATGCTGTGTGGTCTGTTGCAGGGGCTGGGTTCTCCTCTGTGTAGCTTGTCTGCCCTGGTCCTGATGGTGGGTTGTGTGGGATGTCCATGGGCTGTTGCGGGGCGTCGGTGTCGAAGGTGTGGTGTTCGTCTCCGGCATCACTGATGGGTTGTCTGTTCTGACCTGCTGGATGTGTTGTTTGTCCCTCTGCATTGTGAAGGGGAGGTGCATGTTGGCATTGTGTTGGCGCCTTGTTCTTGTCGACATGCAGACAGTGTGACAATGTACATTGTGACTGTTTGGGGGGTGGTGGCTATTTGAGTTGGGACAGTGTACATTTGGCCTACATGGCTGATGTGGGGTTGTAGCCGTAGATATGCATCTCACAGTTCCCTGCTCTGTCCATTGTCATTGTTCTGTTTCTGCGCCTGGGCGGACCCAGTTGTGTCCCCTGTTCTGCAGTGTGGGTGTTGCACTTTGTGCCACATTGTCATGGTATGTGCTGTGATTGCTATGTGTGTGTGCTGCAGTGTGCCACGGGGATGGGGGACATGTCCCTGGGTAATTGTGGGTGTGCAGTGTGCTACGCCTCATTGTGCATGTGTGCCATTGTGCCCATCACCCCCGTCCCCCCAGTCCCTGTTGGATCCTCACCCTGTTGTTGTTGTGTCAGGTCCTGTCGAGGCTGTGTCCGTACTCCCTACTCCTTGCACCGTCTCCACACTGATGACTGTGGCCTGGGTTTCTTCCAGCTCCTCCTGTGGCGCAGGACTGCCACCTCCTGTCGCCGTTGCTGCCTTCCTGTTGGCAGCGGGTTTGTGCCTGGTTTAGGTTGTCATGTCCTTGCGGAGCCTCTTGGCCTCCTGGATTGGCCTCCTCGGCACTCCGACTGCATTCCAGGTGGTCTGCTTGTGGGTCAGTTGCTGGTAGTGTTCTGTCACCTCCGTGACGCTGGTCTTGTTTACCTGCGGTCTGCACCCCGTCTTCCTCTCCCTTTTCACCTTGGCCTTCCCTGACCCTGTTGTTCCGTGCTGGTGGTCTGTGGGGGTTGTGGGGTTCGCATTGACCTCTGCGCTGGGTCAGGGTGCATCCATGTTGCTACGTGCTTTGGCTTGTTTCTGTGGTTTTTATGGTGCACTTTCCCGCCAGACTCGTGGGATTTGCAGGCCTGTGGCTGCTTTTCGCAGCTTTTTTTGACCGCGATTGGCCTCATCGCATGATTTCTCGCGTTTCGCATTTTTTCGGCGTGGCGTTGATTTTCACGCTGACATTTGACACGTTATCTGGTGACTATCGCATGGTACCGCCTTGTTGTGAATTCCACGTTGACACGGGGTTATTTTCCCGCGATAGGCTGCAATATTGAAAGTTGCGTTACGCTACTCTTGCGGTAGTTATCACACGTTCTTGTGAATATACCCCAATAAGTTTAAGTGTAAAACTACAGAAAAACGATACGATACGCAGGTAGTCAGCTTAATTGGCCGACCCAACAACTAACCCTCTCTTGATGACGTTTTTACGGGCTGAGCAGCTATGCAGAGAGTGACAAATTTATGATTCTATAGCTATTTCTTTTTTTTCTTGAAAATACACAATAATTTGTGGGAATTAGCCAGCTGATAAGATAACAGGGATGGACGAAGTGGCTGTAATTGAGCCCAGTGTAATGGAGAGGTTGCGGAATTCTCGGGGATGCAGCCGAGAGCCCCGCGAGGCCATTAAGGGATTAGAGCGGCTCTGATTGAGTGGCTGCACGGCGGTGAGGTTTTGTAAATCACTGCAGCACCAGGTCATTATCCCTGAAACCTGGACAGACTTTTATAGTCTCTGTCCAAACCCATGAACAGTAAATTGGAAATTACAGCCTATTATGCCAAAACAAAAAAACACTTGAACCCGTGTACTCTGGGAGCTCAGACTTCCAGGTCATAGCCGTGGTTTTTTTCAGGGCTTGGCACTCAAGATGCATTTTCTTTACTGCTTTCCATATCAGAATATTTTTTTCCCTGACTAATTAAATTCTTATCCATTTAGCTGTAGCGGTTTCTTAAGCTTTTTTCCTCGGTTACTATTCTTTTAGGAAAAGGTATTCTATTTATACTATGATTTAGAATAACAATATGCTGCGTGAGCAAAATTAGGGCTTTCTTTCCTCATCTGAAAGTCTTTGCTGACGTTTGTAGTTATACATACTGTTCCACTGGTTCAGCAAGCAGAGATTGTGACTGCTTCCTGTGAGACATGTGTTACTGTAAACCTGGTAAAAACTGAAACTAGGTAATTAGAAGTGACTGCAGAGGCATAGGAAGTGGCCTGTGGGATCATATGCATCTGAGCCTGCCCCAGATCTTTGGCCCTCATCACAAGTTAGGCGGAACTGGGTGAGGTATTTACCACACAAAGGCTCTCATTACTAGAGGCCTAGTTAATTCGAATAAGTCTGGTAACCAGGGCACAAGTCCTAAAAAACGAAGTGGGGAGAATGACCTAGTTTGGCAGTATGCAAGTGACATCACGGCACGCGACATCACGGCACGCGACATCAACATCACGGCGCGCGACATCACGGCGTGCGACATCACGGCGTGCAACATCACGGTGAACGACATATGGCGCACAACATCACACATGGCATCACAGGAATTGACATCATAGAAAGTGCCATCACAAGCCACGACTTTACAGGAAGTGGCATCACAAGAAGTGACATCAGATCTAAAGCCCTCACATATATGTTTAGCAGGTCTATCATGTGTACGTTTGAGCGCATTGCGAGGATAATAGCACAGTGAGTTATGGAAGATGATATGTGACTTCTACACCTTGCAATCCCCCAGTTTTATGTAACACATCCTGTACATTCATTTACAAATTTATATAATTTATTGTACATGTAATATGCAGGTGTTGATGTAAAGCGCTCTGACACCTTGCATTGGAATGAGTAGGGATATACAAGAAAAAATAGTGGTACTTAAATTATTTCAACGCCTCCTCAGGGGAAGTAAGCTCTATATAAATGCAATTTGCTTTGTGTAAATACTGAAAAAGACCAACACATCTTATATTCTTACAGTGCATGCATATCTCCTAAACAGGGTCTGAACAAAGTGAAAAGCTTCCTTTCTTAAGAATGTGTGAAGTGCTAACAAGGTGTGAGCCTTTGTTTCCCCTCCGCTTCATTTGCATCAGGTGTGAGGCACCTGACTGCTCCCAGCCAAGAGACTCGAACAAAATGAGGCCTGATGACCCCTCAAATTCGGCCTTTGTTATGGGCCCAGCAGGAGTCTTAAATAAGAAAGCCCCGTCCCTGCCTGCACGTTGTTGCTTGTTGCAGATGGAAAGCAGACAACATGCAGTGCAGGAGCTGCTGAAAGTGTCCCGCTGTTTGGAAATTACACCAGGACGAGTACAGCACATTATTCAGTGGGGCCCAAATTCTTGGCAGGGTGGACGGCGTTCACCCTGTGAAAAAAGTGGGTGGATGCCGTCCACCCGTGTGTACCCCCGACTCGTGCCCTGCTGGTAACTGCTGTTACTGCACATATTGCAATTATGAGTTTTCTCCTAAATAATGGCAGGTCAAACCTGCTCATATTTATCAGGGTAAAAATGCCCAGTATTTACAGGAACATGCGGAATTTGGTGTGGTGAACAACATCCGGGTGTTATTCCACAACAACTCGTAATTGGGTGGTATTTATTGCTCCCGATAAATTCCAACTTGGTGCAGACGGAAATTTCAGGTGCAATAAATCTAACACCAATTACCAGTCCAGGTCACCTGTTGTGAGGGCCTTAGTAATACCATTACCCAAGGTAAGGTATGCTCCATTGTGGTAAATACCCTACAATGCTGAGGTTTCAAATTACAAATGAAGTATAACGTGGAATTAATATTTCATACAATGATTTTCACATGTTTTTCCGTTTTGCATTGTGTACGTACGTTTTGCCTTTATAATGGGACTTTACCCCAATAAAAATGGGCAGGTTTCACCTATTGGAAGTTATGAAGGGAAAACTGTGCGAATATTATCACACAACTTCCATCTGAACTTGTAAAGGAGGCCTTTCTGTTTAATTTATAGCATTCTTTCCAGTGTACATGACCATTTGTACCAATTAGGGCTACTATAACTGAGGTGCATAGGATTGTGTAAATGTTCACCAGTATTAGTCTATTTGCATGATGCTTGCACCAAATGACCAAGGTCAAAATGACATTTGCACTGACCAAGTTGAGCTAAACTAAAATGTCTTCACCACTCACAGCGCAAATGTTATTATTGCTTCCGAAGTTCAGTGCTAATTCCATTTATGCAGTGGTTGACTAGTGAAAATATCGGTGCAAAATTGATTAGCACCTCTACAGATTTCTGTAATCCAGCCCTGGCAAGGACCTAGCCAGCATGGTGCAGCTCATGTTGCCGGAGAACGACACACTTGCTAGAGTTGGTAGGTAACTCGAGAAAGGGCATGTGCCCTACTTCTATTTATGAGCCCAGTTATATGACCGGTGACCCAGGTGGTGGATGCGGGTGGGGTTGTGTGAGGGGCAGCACTCTCGAAGAGGGGCCTTTGTTATGAGTGTCCACATTTACACCACAGTGAAATCAAGCATCGCCTTGACACAGCCATAATTTTAGAACTGAAGAAAGAAGAGGGACTCTGGGGCACATGCATCAATGTAGGCTTTTGCGATTCCTTGATTGCGATTATTAAGGAATCGCAATTAAGGAATTGCAAAAGCCTATGCATGTAGGAATCGCTATAAAATTAGCGATTCCCAAACATTCCTTAATTGCGAATCGCAAATTGCGAGTCGCAATTAAGGAATGCTTTCCCATTCATTCCTATGAGCCAGTAGGCCCATAGGAATGAATGAGAAATTGCATGCGCAATTTGCGAGTACCAATAGGTACTCGCAAATTGCGCATGCTATTTAAGGGTGCAAGGGTGTCAAAGGACACCCTGTTGCACCCCTGAAATTGATCTGTGCACACATGTTGCGCACACACATGCCCCAAGGGCATGTGTGTGTGTAATCCTACAACTTTGAAAAATGCACTTTAGTGCATTTTTCAAAGTTTTGCAAATTACCATCAAGTTCAAATTGATGGTGATTTGCGGCCCCTATTAGAGAACTCGCAATTTGCGATTTCATCATGCATTGCATTTAAGGAATCGCAATTTGCGATTCCTTAAATGCAATCGCAATTTAAGAAATCGCAATAAATTGCCATTTCTTAAATTGCGAGAGCCTTACAGTTTGATGCATCGCAGAAGCCCTTTTTGCGGGCGCAAACGGCCGATTTTTGCGAATCGCACCATTTGCGCTCGCAAAAAAGGTTGATGCATGTGCCTGTATGTTAGCAAGTAGAACTTAATCGCAGGCGGCACGTTCAGGAAAATGTTCTGTTATGCATCATGTGATGACAAGGCCCGAGGGAACCAGGGAATCAAAAAGAGCCCTTTAACCTGTGATCGAGAGAACAGAGCAACATGAAGCAAACGGGGCCAATGGATGTATCCGCTGTGTTGGCTGAGATTAGAGGGACGACTGCAATCCCATCAGCCTCCTATCAGGTGAGCAGGGAGGGTGATACGATTTTATTTGTGCCCTGGAACACATGACATTGGAATAGGGCCCTAAATAAATACGATTCATTGCCCAAATGAATAGACAGATTTACCCAAGCAAATATATATATACATACATATGATTCACTGCCCAAATGTTGTCAGGCGTTACATTGCTCAGTTACTTCATGTTGTTCCCTTTGACCCATGCTTGTAATTGTGGCTTGGGCAATTAACAGCTATTAACACCCAGAAGAGAGTACAATAACTCTGAGCACAAGCCTCCAGATAAAGATGCACATGCATTTCATTATAATTTGCAAAACTGTTGAGTTTTTGGTCCCTCAATGAATAGCATAAACATGCTTACAAACAATCACTGTTGTACAGCCCATACAGTTTGTATTTTGAATACATTGTTCCCGACTCAGAAGTTTGCTGAACCTTCACATTAATTCTACTATTAACTCCTCAGTACAAGCCAAAGTCATGCCAGATGGTTTTTAAGCAAAAGTATTTCTGTTCCATGATACTGTAACCTCGTTATTGACTTCTTTGGCGAGGCTGCACAAAACTCGGAAATCCCATATTATGGCACACTTAGAATACTTGCAAGAACTATCTCTTTTGTCCCTTATTCTGATAGGCCGGATAATCCCTAAGAAGACAGTAAAGGGAGTAACCAGACCCATCACATTTCCAAATTTCACTTGGAACTCTGGCTGCTGAAAGCAGAGAAAATCTATTTGTGAAATTCTGTGAAAAAACGTGGGAATTGATGCAGAACATGGATTCAGATATGTTATTCACCCAAAACATATAATGGGGAGTATTTCTCCTTGGAGTTACTGATCTCCTTAGAACTGGTAACACTGGTGATGAGGGTATAGGGCTGACTCGTAATAAGCCCTAGTTCTTGTCAGAATCCCTTTCAGAGTGCCATGGGCAAGCAGGAGCTACTTTGCCCAACAGTGGTGGTTGAGCCCTTTTACTCCTGATGTCCCGGAGCCCTGCCTACTATGGTCTCTGTGTAAGTGGGCCAAGTACCTCTTCCACACTTGGCTCACAGTGGTAGGACAAGTCAAGCAGCCCAAGGCTTCTCTAGGAGAAGGTAGGTGTAGAGCGAGCACAGGCTCACAACTCAATGTACGCTCAGCTACCTCAGTAAATCAATGCCTATCAAAATACTCGATTTTATAAAAAGCATTATTAATACACACACAAAGAGAAATATGGTAAACACTAAATAATAACACACTCGTCATAAGATCTGTATCCTAGCACTAGTCAGCGCGTTCACCAGCGTTCCTCTCTTAACTACGGACTGGGGTTATTCTTCATTTATTTGAGGCAACATCCAGGTTTATCCGTAATAAAGAATGCGAGTCTTAGAAGTCCCACAATGGCTATCTAAAGTCAAAAGTGTCCCAGCACCTTTGGCGCTTCAGTCAGAGCACAATCCCCCACAAACGCTCTGTGGCTTGAGGTGCAGTCTTACCCATTCCCACTGGAGATGAGAAGGAAGGCCCGGGAGCATTAAGCAGTACTGGGTTGTGGTCAACCCTGGTTGGTACCATCCATGAGCAGTAGTCTCGCCGCCGCTGGCCCAGGATCTGGACCTCCACAGCGCTCCTCTATTGTTGCGGTAAGTACTGTCGTCCTCCGATGGCAGACCTGGGCTGCTACTTGAGTTCCAATGGCAAAGTAGCAGCTCTGAGTTCACAGTTACACACTGTTTATGGGCATCAGCCCTCTGCTTCTTTTGCGACCTTCACCTGGCATATGGGGGTCCCACTCCAGGCACTCAAGTTGATGTCTCTCATCAGGTCACAACACTGCTCAGGGTGAAGGCCCTATCTTCACCACAGCACTGCACCAGGGTTATGGCTCTTAAGATTCACTACATCCCCCACATGTCATACGAGGCTCTAGTGCCACACACTTAAGGTGGTGTTCCTCTTTGGGTCACAACCATGCACAGAGCGATGACCCTGTCTTAACCACTGTACTGCACCATAATGACAAAACCCTGAAACTGGTCCTAGGGTGCTTGTTTCCAGTCCAGGGAGGACCTGGCCTGGCAGTTCGGGCTGGACAGTTCCCATTGGGCACAGGGTCAAGACTGATTTACATATGGCTGGGTTAAAAATGGAATGGCATGGGGAGCAAAAAAACGATGGATTTAGGCCCAGATCTCTGTACTGGGGTGAATATATGACATTGTTCTGCATTCTGTCCATCAATTGTTCTTTTTGCATTTGTCACCCCGAGTGGGACCGGTATGCCCAGACGTGGGTCCAGTGCTCTCCATGTCACTGGAGTCAAGCTATCCTGGCTGATGAGGGGTGAAACCCTGAAACCGGTCCTAGGATGCTTGTTTCCAGTCCAGGGAGTACCTGTCCTGGCAGTTCGGGCTGAACTGTTACCATTGGGCACAGGGTCAAGACTGATTTGCATATGGCTGGGTTCAAACTGGAATGGCATGGGAAGCAAAAAAACGATGGTTTAGGCCCAGATCTCTGTACTGGGGTGAATGTATGAGATTATTCTGCATTCTGTCCATCAATTGTTCTTTTTGCACCATAATGACAGCCATTAATATTTACTGTGGCCCCCACCTGGCATATGGGGGTTGCGAACAGCACACACGGGTGGGTGGCTTGATCGGTTCGTGGATCCTAACAGACCAGAATCGCACACTCTGCTCCCAGGATACACTCAACAAGATCCTCACTGGATCTCTCTCCCTCCAGGCAGTCTCCTTCTTCTCACAGGATCCTCTGGACTCGGGTCAGGCAGAAGCTGGTGCTATCATCTCCTTGTGCTTGCTTTGTTTTCCCTAAGTTGGCAGGGTATGCCCAGACGTGGGTCCCTTGCTCACTTTGTCAATGGATTCAAGCTAGCCTGGCTGATGAGGGGTATTACCCTGAAACTGGCCCCAGGATACTTGTTTCCGGTCCAGGGAAGACCTGGCTTAGAAGTTTGCGCTGGAATGTTCCCATGAGGAATAGGGTCAAGACTGATTTGCATGTGGCTGGGTCTGAACTGGGGTGGCGAAGTGAGCTGAAGAACGATGATGGATTCAACCCAGATCTGTGACTTGGGGTGAGTGTCTGAAAAGTTTCAGTGCTCCATCCATAATCTCCTTGTGTTTGCTCCAGGGCGAGGGTTCTTAATTCTCTTAGGTCATGTCCCTTAACCCAACATGGGAGACTGACAGACCCTCAGTCTCCAGCCCTAGTCACAATTGGCAGAACTCGTGCTGAGCTTCTCCACGATGATGTACATCTTCAGGTTGATAATTTGGGAGTCTCAAGCTCCCCTTTTTATAATCTATTTCTAAACCCAAATGTGATTTAGTGTCTCTGTCTTTGAAGTTCATGTTCACGATGTTTTAAAAATGAACCATAAACAGTCCAAGGGGGTAGGATTTCCACTCATACCATGAAAGTATTGTAATATTTCATTAGTACCTCTTCAGACTATCTGGATTTTAAACCAGTTTGTGTGGAAATTGTATTACAAATTGTGCCATTTTCATCCATATTTTCAAATGTTTGTAAGGGTGGAGAACCCTCTTCACCCTAACCCTTTGAGAGGAAGTTGTGTTTGCTTGCTTTGCTTTCTGTTTTCAATTCAAGGCAGGCATTTACACCCCACCACCTTCAAACTTCATGAGCCACCACTGTTTACAGGCACACATACACTCCAGCACTCACATGCAACCACGCACGCTAACTCTCATGTACTGCACCACTTCACAGGCCCACATACCTCACCCACTGACCGGCACTACATACTTTTCAATTCAGGCCAAGGTTGAGTTAAGCACACAGCAGTGGAACTTTGCACGGGTGGGCGAGGAGGCATCAGTCCAGTGACACAGGTAGAAAGGCCTGCTTACCTTACTGATTACTATTACTTGAAAACACTACTGCTAACACCGCACTTGTGCTGCTTAACACCTGAGATATCCATCTACAAGCTGAATTGCATAATGTGAAACTGGGGTTAATCATGTCTTCCCTGATTGAAGAAACTATGTGATCCTAGACAAATATTTTATTTCACCAAGCCTCTTTTTTCTTCATTATCACAAATTAGAGTACTTTCAGTTCAGCAAGTGCGCTGGACAAAACCAAGTTTAAAAGACTATAATGTTGCTCCATCTATAATAATGTTGGCCACATATGAGGTACATGATAAATGACTTGCCTCTGATTTCAGTAGTGACATTGTTGTAAAGGCATGTATATTTATAAGTTTATGTTTTAAAACTATTTCTTTTAATAAATGCCTCTCAATGCAGTGATATAATCTGAAGTACTAAGGTGAAACCCATCTGCATGTTGAAAGAAAACACCTTTTTTTTAACAGCGACTTTAGCATATTTACATGATGCTGCATGATTTATATGCCAAATATTTTCATGTCTCTGCTCATGCATGGGCTTTTATAGCCAAGCCCGACTCATGATTCAGTTCTGGCTCGACTTTTCCTGTTAATATTTTGGCTTACCCACCGCTACCCTGTCTGTAGTAACAGTGACTTAATGTCACTTTTGCTGCAGACAGCTGATCTGACTGATAATGCCAGGCAAGACTGACTATGTAAATATTAGGGGGGTGTTCCATCCCATACACCCAACCATGAAGCTATGTCCCTGGATCCTGGCCACAAACTAAGCCTTGTGTCAAATTTGCATTGCGTATGGCTGAAGATCGTGTGCAGTGGAAGTTTGATGTTTGCCGAGGGTTGAGTGCAATGCCTTGCCAGAGCATAGGCACTGAATCCAAATCCTGATTGGCTGAAGGGTCTGGCCGTAGGCTAAGACCGAGAAGTCATGAGTGTTGTCATCAATGAAGTCATGTAATATGCCATGAGTAATGTAGTATATGAAGTCATAAGCAGTGCATGATGGGGACAAATGTTATAGTTAGTTCACTAAACTACAACTGGCATATTTCAGAGGTTTTCGTTATTTTTAACATTAGCTTGGGTCTTATTCCAACACATAACTATAATGCCACTTTAGCTGTTGGTTTGTATCATTTCTACACCAGACAGCCATGAATGTATCTGGTGTAGAATTGATACACATAAGGTGGATGTCAGGTAATGAGGTTCTGTAATATTTCATAAATTAATCTAGTAAACCCACTTTGGTGAGGATGTATTAGGTCCAGGAGGGAGTTTAAGTAAATTGAATTGAATGAATTGAATTGAACATATTTATATAACTCAGTGGTGGGATTGCTTTTCCATACACATTGCGTTCTTCACAAAATTTTCCAAGAAAAGCAACTTCACTTCAGCTCCTTCCTGGAAAGTTTTGGGATGATCAGTGAATTGGGGGATGGGGGGAGGTGGGGGAGAGAAAAAAGGGGGGTACGAAGAGCAACTTTGCCCATGCATTTTCCATAGACTTCTTTAGGGAGCTCTATCGCGAAAACTACTGAACGGAATTACACCAAATTTGGCTGGAAACTAGATTGTGGTCCACAGATTGTGCTTTTTGTGATTTGGTGTAAATCTGTTCAGTAGTTTTTGAGAAATTAAGGTTAAAAAATAATTGTAAATCTGCATGGTTGGGTCAGCGAGAGTCTCTCGAGAGTCATGTATTAGCGCCAATTTAAAAGTAGAGCGTTCTGTTTGGCCAGGGACCTTCTTTTTCCTTTGGGCCAATTCACTCTCACAAGAGTCAGACTCTAGCAGGTTTGAGTGCCCTGATTGGCTACCAACAACATGAGAAATATTTTACTGGCAGCAATTTCATGACTCAGGGACTTAGTCACCTGTCCTGAAGTTTAACAAAAATGATATATGGGGGCAGGGTAGGGACACTTTGTCCCATTTGCCCCATGGGGGAGACCCAGAGGGACCCCCATGGGGCCAAAATAAAAATATATCAGCAAATTTTGCTGCGATCCAGCAGGAGTCCCCTGGGATAGTGGCAAAAATAAATAAAATGGTGACCGCCAATTTATAACATATTTATGGGGAGGTGAGCGTCAGTAGACTCTCCCCTCTCCGGCCCATTTAGGGCCTCAGGGACCCCATCCCCTGGGGCCCAATCTATTTATTAAGGGGAGGTGGGTGCACAGCCTCCCTTCCCCGAGACATTTTTAGCCCCAGGGACCCCACCCCCAGGACGCAATTTATCTAATAGGGGGAAGGCGACCACCTTCCCCGAGCCTTAAAAAGGCCCTGGGATTCCCATCACTCAGGGTGCGACTTTGATTAAAGGGGAGGGGAACTGTGCCCCCCCCCCTCCCTGAGCCCTTAATGGCCCCGGGCAGTCCGCCTGTGGGACACAGTAGTTTCTCTGCCTGCACTACCGTGGCAGGAAAACATGTGTTTGCTCCTGGCTGGCGGGATCATTTCCAAATCTCCCACCAAATGGAAGCAAACACTAAGGGCTGGATATACGAATGATTTGCGACTCGCAAATCAGTGGCAAAGAGTTAAGCGACTGAAAAATAGCAATGCGACTGATTTGAGAATCACAATTTTTTGCAAACCTTATATTTGAGGCTGTCGCAATTAGCAACTCGTAGCAAAAACGCCAGTTTGCACATGCAATTTTGCACTGATTCATTTCAGGTGATAATTATGTGCAAACTTTAAAAGCTGGTACAGAATGCATCAGGGGTTTCCACAATAGCTGCATTTTATGTTATTGTGAGGAGGATGCAACTACTGGCTGCTCAGCAGTGGAGGAGGAGGAGACAGGAGAGGATCTTTAGAACCAGGCTTACCATTTTCCAATAGACAGAGGAGGACATCTTTGAAAAATACAGGCTAAGTAGTGCAGTGATATTATATTTGATTGAATTGCTGAAACCACATCTTGAAAGCAGTACACAGCACAGCAGTTCCATCCCCACTCATGTGCAGGTGTTGTGCTCACTGTACCTTTTGGCCTCGGGGAGCTACCAGGGCGTGAATTCTTTTGCTGGTGGGGTCACAAAGTGCGCTGTCACGTTTTTTTACGGAAGTTCCTAGATGCCATGCCTCTAAACATCAACAGGTACATATACCTACCCAGGAATGCAGAGGAAATTCAAATCACAAAATGAAACTTTTACAGGGTGGCCAAATTCCCCCATGTCTTAGGGTGTGTAGATGGAACACATGTTCCTATTTGTCCCTCAGCCCATAAAAAATACCTGTTTCAGAATTGGAAAAATACACATTTCCTCAATATCTAAATTTTGTATAATGCACATAATGTCATTACAGATATAGTGGCAAAATACCCAGGAAGCACCCATAATTCATATATCTTCAGGCACAGTGGAATACACCAATGCCTGGAAAGAGGGGATTTTGAGGATGGCTATTTATTTGGTAATGTGTTGCTAAATCATAACACATATGAATGTGACCGTCAAATCTCAGGTTCTGCAATGCTCACGCTTATGTTTTTTGTTCCAGGTGACAGTGTGTATGCGTTAAGGCCTTGGATACTGACTCCATACCTAGCTCCAGCAAGCCAAAATGAAAGGTGTTACAACATTGCTCATCGAGGCACCGGATTGATTATTGAAAGAACATTTGGCCTGTTGAAATCAAGATTTCGGTGCCTTTACAAGAGTGGAGATGCACAACAATATGCTCCTGATACAGCCTGCACAATTGTGGCAACATGTGCCATGTTGCACAACATAGTGACCAGGTGTAGATTACACATTACTTTGGGGAACATTGATTCTGAAGATGAGGGTCCTGAACCACTTCTTCAGCAGCCTGGAGACCAGAATACAGCAGTGGAGGGGAGACACCGACGGGATCACACTGCAACAAATTACTTCTCAAGGTAAGTGTTATGTGACACTACACTCACTGAAATGATGAAAGCAAAGTCAATGTAGCAAACTAAAGCAACCTTTAATGTTAGACTACTATATCCATAGTTAAAGTTGTAAACTGTATGATAACCAAGTGGTCATTAAAGTACAAATAAATGTTGGTTACATCACCCAAAAATCTACAACTATGCCAATATGACCTAACAATATGATGTGTCCATCACTGCTTTCTGCGGCTACGTCCAATGTGGCTTTGCCCCAACGAGGTCTCCAGCAGGAGTACGGCTGCTGCTGCATCACAGGGCACATGCATCACTGGCAGAGACGCTGCTAACACTTGAGATGACCTCACTGTCCTTAGGCCCATGGTAACGTCACTGCTAAAGTGTCCCATTGACACCTGCAGGGTAACTGTCTCCTTGATAGGGTGGAAGTGGCATTGTCCAAACGACCAATGGAAAGGGTTAGGCCATCCATTCTAGCCTCAGCGCTACGATCTCGATGCCTTAGATAGGCATTGCCAGCCTCTAGGTGCTGGCATATTTCCTCTATGGCAGTGGTGAGGCTGACCACATTGGTGTTCATGGTTGCCAGTTGTGTCCCAATGGTCTAAAATCCAAATGAAATACTTTTAGAAGTTGGATTCCTGGTTGGCTGAAGTATGCACCCAGGTCAGGCAGTAACCACCACTCTAATCAGGGTAAGCGAGATACACACTAAAAGATAACCTGTGCTCACCCTCTGGTAGCTTGGCGCAGAGTAGCGAGGCTTATCTAAAGAGGCAATGTGTAAACTATTTGTGCAACCCACACACACAGCAAAACAATGAATACACCACAAAAAGACTCCACACAGGTTTATAAAAATAGATTATTATACTATAAACAAAACCTGACCGAAAATGACAAAAATCCAATGTGTAGAAGTGAAGATATGAATATTTAAAGAATAAAAAGAGTTCTAGCGCTTAGAAGCAAAAAGCGCCAATGGGGATTATTCGGTTGCACCGGACTGGAACAAAGTCACAAGTTCAGGCCAACCGCAATGGAGCTGAACACAGTACCTTGGATCCTGGGACACAGTCTGCGTGGCAAGACTTTGCATCATTCAGCGTCTGTTCTGAGAAGCTGTACTCTATTTGACGAGGCTTTGACGGGCTTCACATTGGTTCCGATGATGCAAGTATCTGGGTCCACTTCCAGTAAACCAGGCACAGGAGCAGGGGTAGAGACTATGATTTCCCTGAGTCTCAAGCAACAGGTGGCAAGCCAACAAGCCCTGGAGATCACTTGGAGGGAAGGCAGAGTCGAGCTCTCCTTCGGCAAAGTCAGAGAGCATCAGACAGCAGGGCAACACAACATACAGCAGGCCTTCCAAGTCTGCAGTCCAAAGATGAGTCCTTTAAGCAGCACAGCAGTCCTTCTGACAGAGGTTCAGTTCAAGATCCAGAAGTGTCTGATTTTAGGGTGGTCAGAGACTCAGTACTTATACCTAAATGTGCCTTTGATGTGGGGGTATGACTTCAAAGCAGCTCTCTGAAGTGCACAAGTATCCCTTTCAACCCAGACCTGTCTGCCAAGCTATCTGTGAGGGGTAATCAGTCCTTTGTCTGGGGACAGGAAACAGTCTATATTCAAGTGAAGTGTTAGCCCCTCCCTTCAATCCTGCCCAGGCAAGGCCTTCAGAATGCAGATGTATGTAGATGGGTACTCAGACCTATTCTTCCTGTGTTGTGGCTGTCTAGAGGGAATGCACAAAGTGTAGCTGTCACCCATCCCAGACAGGCTGTCAGGCACACAGAGCAGTAAGTGCAGAGATATGTCTACTTTCTAGAAGTAACATTTCTAATCCAACTTCACCAGTAAGGCGGGTTTATAATCAACATTCCAAAGATATGAAACAAGAACAAACTACTCCTTTCTTATCAGGAATTCCAGCTTAAAAGTGTATTAAGGAATACCCAATGCTAGCCTATGAGAGGGGTAGGCCTCACAGTAGTGAAAAACGAATTTGGGGGGTTGTAAATACCAGGACATGTAAAGATTAAACACACATATCCTACCTTTTACTTACATGGCACACTGCCCTTAGAGTTACTTTAGGACTACCTTAGTGGTGACTTATGTGTGATAAATGGGGGGTTTAAAGCTTGGCAAGTAGTTCTAAATGCCACGTCGAAGTGGCAGTAAACTGCACATACAGGACCTGCAATGGCAGGCCTGAGACAGGTTTGAAAGGCGATGTATGTGGGTGGCACAATCAGTGCTGCAGACCCACTAGTAGCATTTGATTTACAGGCCCTGGATATAGTTTATACCACTTTACAAGTGGCTTACTAGTAAATCAAATATGGCAATCAGGTATACAGCAATATCACAATGTTAGAGGAGAAGCACATGTACTTTATAACTGATTAGCAGAGGTAAAGTGCTAAGAGTCGTAATGCCAACAAAAAGAATAAGCAAAAACAGGAGCTAAAAGGCAAAAGGTTTGGGGTGACCCTTCAGAGAGGGCCATTTTCCAACAAATGCATTGCTACATGATCTGCATCTTCTTGTTCAAGAGTTTGATCTGCTTGTGCTGCAGATGCTGAATTTAGATCATGGACACCTCAAGGCCTCCAAACAACTATGCATTGGCTTCAGGATCTACAGCATGATGTGCCTCACAGCACTGACTGCGCCCACGCCCTGGAACACACTGCTGTTGTTGCCTCACACATGGGTGCTGGATGGGACTGGATAGCAGAGTTACTTTTCCGTCCTCCATTAATGCTGCCTGTGGTGACAATGAGATAGTGCTATATTGTGGTAGTGTTGTGCTTGGGTGGCTGGCAATGGGGATGGGTTCCTCAGCTGCCATGTTTGCGTCCTCCACTCCCTCCACATTTTACTCTATGTACACTATGTACCTCAGGGAAATCTGTGAGAAATAATGAATTCTGTTTACTCACTGATATGAGACATCAAAGTGTATGTTTTGATAGCAGTACCCCAATAAATGTATACATGTGACTCCTGTGCTGACTTTTTAACTACATATTCCATAATGCACTATGGCAGTACTTTTTTGACTCACTTGAGGAACAACCGTCTGATGTATGCCGCAGTTCTATGTGGACTTGGACTTGGATTTAGATGTGAAGTCTGAGATGTGATAATAGTAAAGAATTCACACTTACTTTGTGAGGTTCCAGGTGATGAGGTGTTGATGTTCCCAATTCCCAAAACAGCCTCAGACTCTAGGGTCGCTTCAACCATGGTCTGCAGTCCAGTGGGTGGGGGTACAGTTGGGGGCCACCTCATGTTGCCTGGTATTCTAACAGTCGCATTGCCACCTTTTCTTTAGTATGCGACCTGAGATCATGTCACCTCTTACGGTTCTCTCCTATGGAAAAGTGGGTGACTGAAACAGCATCTATTTTTTGTTTCATTTCCTGCCAGATCTTTTTCTTCGAGACTCTGGGACTGTCATGGAGGCCTTTCCAAACAGTACCTCATGGTTCTCACAGCACTCTTCAGTCAGGATCTCCAACTCCTTTTCTGAAAATTCCAATTGATTTTTTATGCCTCTTGCATCATTTTCTCCACTTTGGCTGGCCATTGGTGCAGATGGACCTTCTTTGGGGTTTGGATAGCTCTGCTGGAAATGGCAGCTGCACTCCACCTCCTTTCAGGCTGGTTTCCAGGCAGGTACTGTGAGGCACTTCCTGGTTCAGAGGTGATTACCCATGACCAGGAAGTGATTTTTTCCATTTGAGGTTGCATTCGCAGTTTGAGACTCGAATCTCAATTTTGGATATCTCTACTAGCGATTTCCAAAATTGTGATGCGACTTAGTAGCGACTCACAATTTGCGCCCTCAAATTGTACATACGTAAAGAATTGCAATTTCCAAATTGCGATTTGCAGAGATTCGCAATTAGGAAATCGCAATTCTTTGCATTCGTACATCGAGCCCTAAGTCTGTTTCCAGCTGGCTGGAGCTTTAAGAATGTTCCTGCCGGCGGGTGCAGACTTGTGATCTGTTTTCCTGCCTGTCTGGCTCTTTCGGGGCCCTGGGGCCCCTACAGTCCCTAATGTCGTGTTTGGTGGGTGTCCCAGGTGCACCCACCTATAAATGATGTAGGCCCTAGGATGGGGTCTCTGGAGCTAAAATAGGCTCTGGAAGGGGACCACAAGGCCCACTCCTCTTTTAAGTAAGGCATAGTCGCAGAACCTATGAAGGCTTGGGGAGCGGGCAGCACAGTCCTCCTCCCATTTTTAATAAAATAAGGCCTGGGGACTAATAAGGTTCGGGGAGGGGGCCACATGGCCCCATCAGCTTTTTAATTATATTTGGCGCTGTGGGATGGGGTCACCAGGGCTTAGTAGGGCTTGGGTATGGGTGCCACACGGCCCCCCTTCCCATTTTCATTTTTATTGTATTTGGCCCCAGTGGCTGTGGTCCCCGGGTTCTATTGGGGCTATAGAAGGGGGGTTCAGAGTCCCGTCCTCCTAGTTTTTGGCCCAGGGGGATGGGTCCCTGGGTACCAAGAAGGCACAGGGAAGGTTGCTGCATGCTCCCTACCCTAATTGTATTTGGCCTCAGGGATGGGGTTTCTGGGTCTTTTAAAGGTTTGGTGAGGAAGCCACTCTTCTCCCTGCCCTATTTTTTGGAACTGGCCCCAGAAAATGGTGTCTCTGGGGCCAATTAAGACTCAGGGAAGGGGGCTGCACACCCCCTCCCATTCCTATGTATGTTTTGGCCCTGGGGAATGGAGTCCCCGGGGCCCGAAACCAACCCTACACTGCACATGCCAAAGGATGTGCACAGCGCGGGGTTTGCAGCCTACTGGGGATTTGGACACTGGGCCTGGTGGCACGCCAAACCCTGTGGCCAACCCCTCACTGTGCACGGCCAAAGGTTGTGCACACCATGGGGTGGCCAGGCCCTGTGGCCAACCCTTTACGTGCACGGTCGACAGCACATGGCAGGAGGTTGGCTTTACATATCGCTATATTACTTTATGTTAAACAAAACAAGAAATTCACTGAAAAACACCAAGGGACTTATCTATAAGCCCCTTGCGCCATCAGTACGTCACCTTTCTCATAAAAGTGGCGCACCAGCTGCGCATGGGGCTTGTAAATAAACACCCAAAGTTAAAGTAACATTACAGTTAGGTGTGATAAAAAGATCTGTTTTTGTTTAAAAGAAACCTTAGAAATTCACTGAAAAAGCCTAAAGTAACGTTATAGTTAGGTGAATATGTCAGTGACATCATTATAATGTTTTGTGCTAAAAAACACCAGAAATTCACCAGTTATGGCTAGCAGAGCTAACTATAACTTGCGCCCCTCCATGTCCTAATATTACATCACTCATGACATGCTCTATGGCATCATTTATTTCCTATGCAGTTTTATTTTAAGTTCCTACCTCAATTATTTTCTATGGGCCGGTGTTGCAGTACCAGTGATTGGCCATGTGTTATGCTGGACTTACTCCAGCACCGAGCTGGAGTAATTTACGGCTGCTTTGGGTCCCTTTTTGGTGGTAGTAAATTTAGAAGTGCAGTTTGTGAATGACAATGGACTTACTCTTTTTGTGGGTAGGTGCATGTTCCTCCCTAAATCCCTCCCATTTAGTAGTAAGTGTGCTCCTTTTTCCAGCCAATCCCCCAGACACTTCCACATTTACTACTAAGTGGCAAACGTACATGCACTTTAGTAGTACTATTCAGTTGTCGAAGTGGGCGGGATCGGTAGGGCACGGCATGCCCCTACTTCTTGAATTCAATAGATTCTGTTCCCCTACTTTTTTATTTTAGACATATGTCCCAGGACTGCAGAAATAGCCATGGCCTATGGATAAGGCTCAGCGTTCGTGGCCGTTCATGACGTCGGGTGGGCAGAGAAGGAAAAGGACTCTATCTTTTCCTTCTTGCCCAGAGAAGACAAGGACAGTGTCCACTTACGCTCTGCCGCTGGCAGCTGCCTCCCTCTCTTTCTTCCTCTTATTCCCTCTCTTTCTACCTAGCTGCTCCTCACTTACTGAAAACCGTGACTTCAAGAAACGGTTTTCACCCTCTCTTTCCTCCTTTCATTTATTTGTTCTCCTGTGAAATGGATCCAAAAAATAAAAAATTTTTGCTGGAAATGTCGTCTTTTTCTGACATTTTTCTATTGCAAAGTGCAGCCTCTGGAATAAAAGGTTCAAAATATGAAAAATAAATAAATAACTAAATAAAGCAAGACAGAGTGGTCGTAAATTGGCTAGATTGATTTTATTCACACCCAAACACGTTAGTGACACTTTACAGAGTTTGCCAGTGATGCGCTACTTTTGTTTTCTTGTCTTACTTTGAACAGCATTGTTTTCCCCGGGTGGGCAAGTGCACCAATCTGGAGGTACTGCAATGCCTGATTGATGGGTGGGATGGAAAACAAAATGTGTACCGCTGCTCTGTGTTCAGAGATGTGGTCTTTTTAAACCATACTGTTCACGGTTTGTAAGGATATAAGCAGTGGACATTGAAATGGGTCCCTTCCAGGCCCTGTGGTCATTTCCTTAACTTTTCAGGCAAAAGCACTCACTGATTTCTGAATAGTGAGTGTAAAAGCGTTAAGGTAACCATGTTGCTCCTGCTGACATTTCATATGCTTTACTTAAGCTTGCATTCGCTATTTGTTTTTTCCAGGATGTTTTTACTTTTTTTTCCAGGCAACATATTCCTCTTGTCTAGTGCATAATTTGAATTGAGTCGCATCCAGGTGTTTATAGCGGGGCACAATTGGGTTGTATTTGGAACTGGGGAACCAGGTTCAGCCTTCATAACCAGTCCGCCAGACCACTTTCCTGAGGGAGCGCTTTCCCATGCTAGACCTTAGAAGGCCCGCAAGACCTGGTGCCTTAGCACCAGCAGGTGGACCCTACCGGTGGCAATTGTGGCCTGTCCACCACAATCCATACTGAAGTTCACCTCCAGTTTAGCGGGCCGGCCTATGAAGCAGCCTACCCTAGAGCAACAGTGACTCAGTCACTGAGGTCTAGGGCAGTGCTCCCGGTGTGACCACACCCGGCACTGAGTTTGGGTGGGGGCGTCGTGTTTGCAAATATATTGTGGTTTTAAAAGCACTTGCTGCCTCCTTCCTGGCCTCCAGCAATTTTCGCAACAATAAAAATGTCATGGTAACTCCGGTGATTAATGTTCTTTCTAGAGAGAGATGGAGTTTTGTCAGCTGGAAGTTTTGACTCGTGGAAAGGTAGCACAGAGGGTTAATGTGCCTGCTGCAAAGAACATGTACCATGCAGATCACAAAGTGCACATAATGTTAATAGGTCAGTGGGTTAAGGCCTTTTTTCAGTGAGATTCTTTTGTTACTTGCAGTTTATAAGTCAAAATCCAAACATAGAACAGTGAGCTATTAACTGTCATCTAAGAGCTGCATGCAAACTGCAAGGTATAAATGAGAGTGTTATGTTTTTTTCCCCAGTCTTTGATTATCATAATGTTACAAAAAGGGCTCATTTGGATAGAAATAAATTCTGGTTATTGAAGAGAACCCCCAACCATGGTATTACGTTCTAAATTCAGAGTTTGTGTTTCTCCAGACCAATCACTATTAAACGATACTGCCTACTAGTATGGTTGTCATGTGATACCTACACCTTGTAGTCTTTTGTCTTATGTAACATTTCCTATACAGTGATTTACACACATTTAATTGATTGTCGCTGTGTAGTGTGTGTGATGTAAGTGCTCTGACACACTACACCGGTACGAGTGGCGCTGTAAATCAAATTAAATGCATCTGAGAGAGAGTGTAGTTATGGAGAATTGAGGGCCAGGCCGGACTAGCTACCGGGCTTTCCTTAATAAACAATGCAAAACAAATGTTTTAAAAAGTAGGCTTTAAAGCTATTTGTTTTGCATTGTTCATTTGGAAGCGCCTGCAGCTCTCCAGCAACAAAATCGGCCCCTCCGCAGTGAACCTGGACCCCACCCTGCCACCCCAGCAAAAAACGCCCGGTAGCCAGTCCAGCCCTGTTGAGGGGCACTGTTAAAGGGTGGTAGTGAGGGAATCTGTGGTGGAGGTGGTCATTGGGGGCCACCAACAAACATTGTTGCACAGGGCGCCACCAGCGCTAAACCTGGTCCTGCCCTTGAGGCCAGTCCGCCTCACCCATTGGTACCTCCATTGGCCTTGTTTCAGCAGTAATAGCTGCAACTCACCAGGGATTGGCAATGTAGGATTTGCACGCACACCAAACTAAGGGGGTCATTATAATAGCGGGCGGATCGCCACCGCCCGTTTGGCGGCGGCGATCCGCCCGCCATTTCACACCGCCCGCCTACCATTTCCCCCCCCAAATCACGATGGCGGTGGAGACGCCGGCAGATGGAAAGACCGTCTGCCGGTTTTCCGCTGGTTGTACAGGCAACCGGGCGGAAAAGGGCGCAAATATGTTGGCGGTGTCTACAAGACACCGCCATCCATATTATGATGTGCGGCGGTGCAGGGCTTTCCATGGCGGAGACTCCGCCATGGAAAGCCAGGTGGATTCCACTTTGGGGGCCCAAGATGTTGGGGGTGTGGGAGGTGCACATGGGGGGTACCTATGGTACCCCCCTGCATTTGCATGCACAAGGTGGCAGGCACCGCGCGGTGCCTGTCACGTAGTGCATGCAAATGCGCAACATGCCTTTTTTACATTGCGGTGGGTGCTGCTGACAGCACCGCCCACCGCAATGTAAGAAATGCGGGATGCACCCGCCAGTGTGGCGGGCGCATCCTAATTCGAATCGCGGGACCGCCGCACATGTGGCGGGTGGTCCCTTTTTCCGTTGCGATGGCGGGTGGACTTTGTCCGCCCGCCATCGTAATGGACCCCTAAGTTCGCAAACTTCACAGTCTATCTGCTTCATGCACAAGCATTTTTAACATGTGCTGCCTGCTTTGGGGCCACTGGAATTATGCACAAAGGAGGACAAAATTATGCCGCAGTGTTGACTAAATTATGCAGCAAAAAAAAAGCAGCAACGTAATGAAGTATATTTTCTGATAAACAGTCTCTGGAAAGATTTTGCCGTATTAATATCAGTATAACATGCAAATGTAGCAGTGAGAAAGAGGTGATAAGTCAACCTTTGCAAAGGGCCATCCACTTCACATTTTTTAGTAACTTTTGATCCGTTTGATCTACCAACCATTTATTAGTTAAAATTGTCAGATTGTGCTGCAGATGTTGTATTATGTGGCAAATATGGGAGAGCCATAATTAGATAGAAAACATTTGGAAACTAGGATATTTTGCCATTTATGTTTGAACTGCTCTTGTAGAAAAAGGGAGGAGAAGTGCGGTTGACAGAAACTACATGGCTCGGAGACAAATGACTTGTGATTCCACTTTTAAGCGTATTTGGGACATTCTGTGATTGGAAACATATCCCACTTTGTGAGTGTATTTTAATGTCGATAACTCATATTAAACCCTAAATAAACATGTGTATCCATTGGTTGAATAAAATAAAATAATAAGCTGTAACTGGTCAGTGAAATGCCAACCAAATACTAAAAATTGGGATGTTTTGTGCATTCTGGCCACACCTCTAACTCCGCCCACTGATCCAATCCATGGGTTATTCCCATCCTCTGATTCTCCGCCCACAGTTCCCCTACTTTTTTTCCCCCACTTCGACCACTGGCACTATTGTAATAATTCTAAACATACTTCAAAATGCACTTTGTGAATAGACCCCAATATGTACTTCCTAAACATTAATTACAACTTGATCCTAAATGATATTATCTGTTAACTTCACATAATATTGTTCAAAATGTACTGAGAAACAATAGTTCATAGTCCCTTCAACTTGTAGACAATGTTTTGTTTCTAGTTTACAACTTGCCAAATGAAATAGACTCCGAAAATGAATGTTCGAAGTCACTTAATACCTTAATCTGCTTGCATTTTTAAAATGCTTCTGTGAACATTATGATAGATTCCAGAATGCATGGTGTGTGTGACAATAACTCTCCTCGAGTTGTCGAGGGCGTCAAGTAGCAAGTTCTTGGCTGCAGAAACGAAACATCTTTATTGTCGAGCAAGGACTCCATGGACCAGAAAGAACCTTATACTCACTCACAACTTTGCGGAGAGTGAGGAAAAGTGTCAGGATACACCTTACCTAGCATAATCAATAATCCCAAAAAGAGAAGCTAACACTAAAGTAAGGGTCAGAGGATTCAATTAGGAAATTCAATCATAATATCATAGTGTAATAATTGTAATATATCCTATGGGGATTTCCCTAAACAGGACAAAGAATCTTAGCCATCAAAGTGTCCTGCTTCATCATCAGTCGTCTCCTCACCATGATAGCCAACAGTCTTTTTAACTTTTGTTTTGCACTGTGGGATCCCCCTGGAACTCTTTAAGAGGAGAACGACTTGTTTGTAGAATGAAACCTCCCAGTTGGCTAGGTTGCTGGGAGCGATAGGGAATCAAAATGCACAGAGGATGGTTGGAGCTTTCTTGCTCATTAGTACCTCCCTAACATAATTGAAAGCAAAATGCAAACATGTCTACATACAATGTAGATCTCTGGTAATGTGCCAGCCCATTTCTGTTCGTAGCTGTAGTGGCCTCTATCGGTCCAGGGCATTCATCAGGACTTGGCTCCAAACCCTAGCTATTTCATGCCCTACCGTCAGTAGTAAGTCACTGTGTCTTTGGAAACAGTAGCACAGAAGGGAGAAAGGAGTAAACATTGATTACACCTTTCCTGAACGGTGAAAGCACTGGCCAGACCCCCTACAAGAAGGTAGGAAAATTGTCAACTTGCACACATTTGTGGGCCTATCAACAGAGTCCATTACACACTTGCATAGACACTAGTTTAAAAACATGCTTAACTGCTCTCAAAAATGTCACACTTTGCAACATCACAAAATAAAATGATGGAAGGAGTGTTGAAACTTTTCAAACACTCACCCCAAGTTATTTTGCTCACCACGCCACGCCACGTCATGCTCAGACAATGTTCGACGTTCTGTCAATCATTTTTTGTGTTGCATGCTCACCCTAAGTGGGAACGATATGTCCAGACTTGGGTACCATGCTCGAAATGCCACTGGTTTCAAGCTGCCTGACTAATGAGGGGTGATACCTCGAAACTGGTCTCAGGATGCAGGTTTTCCAGTCAAGGGAGGACCTGGCCTGGGAATTCGGGCTGGACTGTTCCCATGGAGAGCTGGATGAAGGCTAATTTGCATATGGCTGGGTCCAAGCTGTAATGGTGTGGAGAGCAAAATAACGATGGATTAAACCCAGATCTATGACTGGGGGTGAGTGTTTGACAATGTTCAGCATTCTGTCCATCATCTTTTCACCCTAAGTGGGAAGGGTATGCCCAGATGTAGGACGTGATATCGCTACTCCACCGGTTTCAAGCTGGCCTGGCTGATGAGGAGTGAGACCTCGAAACCGGTCCCAAGATGCTTGTTTCTAGTCCAAAGAGGACCAGGCTTGGCAGTTCAGGCTAGACTGTTACCATGAGAAGCAGGGTCAAGACTGATTTGCAGGGGGGGCGTGGTTAGCAGCCGGAGGAAATGGCCGCTGCCTAGGGAGGCTCCGTGACCCGCCCGACATCCCCGCAGATCCGTCCACTAATCCGTTGGCGCACCCGCCTGCAAAGTAGCGGGTAACGCGTCGGAAGTGACCGGCCATCAGAAGCGGCTCCCATAGACCCTCAAAAGTGAAATCCGGCGAGCCTACGTCGAAGCATAGAGACGTGGCCTGCGTCTTCTCCGGCAGCCGGGGCCTCGAGAACGGCCACAGCCTAGCGGAGTGGGGGCAGTGGATTTCGTGCCCGGGGGCGGGTTCGACTGTCGCCAGCAGCAGAGGCCAGTCGATGAAGGCAGACGGCGGGGGCAATCCAGACGTGCCGGAGGGGCTCTGCAGCTTCACTGGAATCCCGAACACGGCCGCTGCCGCGAGGAGTGAAAGTGGTGTGGCCTGAGTGGGGGGACGAGCCCAGAGGCGGCCTGAGGCAGTGCCATATCGGCAGAAACAAAGGTCAGTGACGACCCATGCGAGGCATCCGAAAGTGACCGCCCAAACTCGCCGACTGCGGAGCAGTCCGAAGCGACGTCTCGAGGCCCCCCCCATGAGGAGCGCAGATCCGTCATGACCTGGTTCCAACCAGGTACATCAGGGAGAAAGATCCTCCTCCACACCAATAAAGGGGCACAGTACCTGTAGTGCCTGAAACGCACTCAACATCCTGTATGCGCAGACCCCCCACGAAGCCTGCTCTGAGAGGGTGACACAAGAGACACGGCGGTCCCCGGAGACGAAGAGGTGCAGGCACTCCCCATGGGACCAACTGCAGGCCAGTGAGCTAGGCCTCCCCAAAGATCCCCCGGCACCTGGATATTGGGGGTACATTCCACGGACTGGGAGCTCCCCCTCTATCCCCCCCGGGGAACACTATATACAATTGGGCTCCTGCTCCGCTGCTGAGCTCCTGCGGAGGAGTGTACACCAGCATATAACGGAGGCACCATAACACGAGGGTAGGCCTTGTTGCACCTGGGCCCTGGAGCGTTCCCTAAAGGTGGCTGAAAACACGTCTCTCTGAGCAAGGATCAAGGACGCGCGGTGGCACCGAGTGCAACGCCCCACCTAACCTCCCCCAGTAGCAGCAGCGGAACGAACGGGTAGAGGTGAGGAACCCGAAAGGCCGCTTGTGGATGACCACCGCACGGACAAGCAGCGGTGAGTACCACCTCCTACCCTCCGCCATACTACGTGGCACTCGGAGGCGAACTGCAGCGATGGGGGGAAGGGGCCAGCGAGGCACACACCAAACGAAGTTAGGCAAATATGCCTGCGCCAAAGGTCAGCCGGAACAGTCAGACCGTGTGCTACCCGGGTGGCGAGCCCAACTGCCTCGGAGCCATCGGAGGTCACGCTGCAGGACATTATGACCACGCTGTACAATGCTCATACCTCCTTGGACTCCCGCATAGGTTCAGTCTCCGTGGAGCTCGCCCTAATACGGGAGGATTTTAAGAAAATGACCGCAAGAGTGACGGAGGTCATAGCAGCAACGTCAACCCTCTTCAAAGACTCGACGCATCTTAAGCGCCGGGTATGTCAACTAGAAGCGGACAACAGGCACATGGCCGCCAAGCTCGACAACCAGGAGAGTCGGTCGCAGCGTAATAATGTAAGAATTATTGGAGTGCCCGAGGGAACGGAGGGGCCTGCACTGGACCTATTTGTCGAAGAACTTATCAAAAACCAACTGCAACCACGAGGACTGTCCAGCTATTTTTCGGTGGAAAGGGCCCACCGAGTTCCGGGAGGCAGACCCAAACCCGGGGCCCCTCCTAGACCAATACTTGCCCAAATTTTTAATTTCCGTGATCGTGATGCGATCCTCCAAACAGCAAGAATCGCCCCCCCCCCCATTGCGCCTCGAACACAGCACTGTGACCTTCTTTCCGGACTACACGGCGGCTGTGACGAAACAATGCCGCAGCTTTCTTGAAGTGAAAAAAGAGCTGAGAAAGCGTGAACTCAAGTACTCTATGCTGTTCCCGGCAAAACTGAGAGTAGAGGCCGAGGGGAAGACCTGGTTCTTTACGACGCCCGAGGAGGCTCAAGAATGGCTGGAAGGATGGCGCCAGGCCACAAGCTCTGGAAAACAGGGCAGGAAATTTAACCAGCACACGACAGGGGTAACATCAATGGAGCTGAATGTGACGAGATCAACGGACGGATCAGAGGCGGCGAGAGGTGATGAGTGAGAAGACCCTGATGGTCGCTGGGCCTCAGACTGAAGGAACTACTGCACACTGTGGTGGCCCACTTTAGATTTGGGACTTCAGATTGGGAACCAAGAGTAGCTGGCGGCAGTCAAGCAGGCCGCCCTGGACTACAATGACTGGTAACCTAATATACACTGAGACTTAACTGCAACTGTCGGCACTACAGCCATATAATGTACGCTAACGCTGAATAGCCAGTACACTATGTAGTAGGCAATAGGGATATTTCGGGAGGGTCACTGGACTACTCTCCCCCCCACACAGGTACTAGGGTATGGGATATAAGCACTCTGTGCAGTTGGGGTGGCGGGTAGTTCAAAGTCCGTCATGCAGGGAGGCAGGGAGGGGGGTGGGTAGTTGGGTAAAGTTATATGTTTCGCACTTTATTTGTTTAGCATGTTTGAAACAGGCTCACGCTGAAAATTCAACGCTTCCGCACAACACCTCAGACACGATATCCTGCCTGCTTTTTATCGATAATTCCACTATATGGCACAAGATGTAACGTCAACCGCTACAGAAAGCGTAACGCCATTGACTCACACTACTGACGGCCCGCCTCTCACTATTCTCTCGTGGAATGTTAACGGCCTCTGCGACAAAATAAAGAGAGGGTTGGTCCTGCAGTATATTAAATGCCGGGCACCAGCGGTGGCCCTGTTTCAGGAATCACATTTAGTGGGGTCGGCATGTAAGGCCCTGGATCGGTGGGGCTGCCGGATGGTGGCACATTCCGAATTCTCTTCGGGGTCACGAGGAGTGGGCATCCTGGTTTGAAAACAATTCCCTATCATCATCGACAGAACATGGACAGATGACCAGGGACGATTCGCGGCCATCTCCTGTCAATGGGAAGGACGAGCATACAATATAGTCTCAGTATATATTCCGCCAGCACTGCACTCGGTGGCGCTTCCGGCCCTCAGCACCTTCTTACTTGCACTTCCACAGGGGGTCCTCTTAATTGGGGGTGACTTCAACACAATGTTAGATGACGCTCTTGACCGTAAGCCCCCTAGAACCCAACGCAGTACACACTCCCGGTTCGTGGACTTCCTGGACGCACTGGGCCTCATAGATGTTTGGCGCACATGATTCCCACAGGAACAGCAATACACCTTCTATTCCGGTGCGCTTAATAGCCTCTCGAGAATAGACTACATACTCACATCGGCAGACGGGTGCGGGAAGCTAGAGGGAGTAACGCACTTACATAGAGGTATTTCCGATCATTCCCCGGTCTTTATCCAATGCGTGTCACATATCCCAGGCCAACGTCGAACATTCCCAATATACCCTGGTTTTCTTAAGAACCCCGGGATCTGGAAGGGGCTAACCAAAACCACACAACAGTATTTCCAGGAAACGAACGCTCAGTAGCCTCTCCGACGACACTGTGGGAAGCATACAAGACAGTACTGCGGGGCCAAGCAATTTCACTAATTGTGGGGCATAAAAAAGAAAAACAAAAACAGGTAGAGACCCTCGAACAGGAAGTAAAACAGGCCGAAGCCACACATTCCCGGGACCCCAATGGCACAAATACACACAACTTGCATCTGAAAAGACAGGAATATAGAGAATACATGTGGGAAGACGCAAAAGCCAAACTCGTAGCCACACAGCATAGGGTGTATGAAGTCGGGGACAAAGCGGGTAAGCTTCTGGCCTGGCTGGATAAGCGAGAAAGAGCTAGTCGCTGGGTGGCACAACAACAATTGTCCACCGGGGACACTGTAACAGACCCCCAGCGGATAGCTAATACTCTGGCCCTCCACTACGAACAGGTATACACTCCAGCAGCTACGGCCACACCGGAGGAAGCTCTAGCATTCCTCAAAGATATTCAAATGCCCAAGCTCACTCCGGATGACACTCAGGCATTGGAGGAAGACTTAACAGCTGAAGAACTGGCGTTGGCCATAGGCAACATTCAATCGGGGAAAGTGCTGGGGCCCAACGGCATACCTATTGAATTGTACAAAAAAACAGCAGACAAACTCACACCTCATATGCTCAACATGTTTGAGGCTAGCCTGGAAGCTGGAGAACTCCCCAGAGACCAGCAAGTGGCGACAGTGGTCGCTATACACAAGCCGGGTAAGCCGGCGTATGAATGTACATCCTACCGGCCAATATCACTGCTTAATGCAGAGGCCAAAATACTTGCTAAAACATTGGCCGCTAGATTACAACCCCACCTCACAAAATTAGTGCATCCGGACCAGTCCGGTTTCATGCCCGGCCGGAACACGGCTCTCAATTTGAGACGCCTACATAGCGTAATGGCCCGTGTGCCCACCATTTTGGCAGACTTTCCTCTCGGACGTAGCACACGACAAGGCTGCCCTTTGTCGCCACTTCTATTCGCCCTGGTGCTGGAGCCGCTGGCGGCCTGGATCAGAAGGGACCCGGTCATGCGTGGGCTTCGTTGGGCGGCGGGCTGGGAGGACCGCATCTCCCTCTATGCCGATGATATCCTCCTCTACATGGCATCTCTCAGGCGCTCGCTCTCCAGACTTCTGGATATATGTGAGGTATATGGTAGATTCTCCGGCTATACTATTAATTGGGCCAAATCTCTTCTTTACATGCTGAGCGGCACCCCACCGCGGCCCCCGGTGGGCTGTGCGATACAGGTCGTGGAGGGGAGCTTTAAATATCTGGGACTTCATATCACATCGCGCCCCATTGACTTTATGGAAAAAAATCTCATGGAACCCTTAAAAAGACTCCGCCGTGATACCAAACATTGGCAATCTCTACCTTCTGACACTATTGGGAAGAGCGGCACTCTTTAAGATCATGGCACTTCCTAGATTCCTCTACGCCCTACAGAACACACCGTTCCCGGTTCCCCCCTCCTACTTTAAAGCAATTGAAGCAGAAGTAAGCAACCTCTTATGGGACGGAAAACCAGCCCGTATAGCCATGCATATATTGGTCAGGGGTGGTACGATGGTGGGATCGCCCTCCCAAATATAGAAGCATACTATTGGGCCTCCCAATTGATCGTGATTAACCAATGGCTGCACACACCTTAGACGGAGCCTGCGTTCTGTATGGATAGACGTGCTGGGAGAGGGTGGAGTCATGAGGGCGCTCTATAATAAGTCCCGGAAAAGCACCCTTATGGGGCCCACTGCGCACACTGTGCACATATGGTATACGGTACACAAAAAACTTGGTTGGGATGGTATCATAACACAACTAACTCCGCTCTGGGAAGCCCAAAGGCTGGGTAGGCCTAACGGTAGTAAGGGCTTCAAACAATGGGACCTAATAGGGATCTCAAGAGTAGGAGATCTCTGGTGCAAGGGGGAGGTCATCACATTTACCCAGCTTCAAGATAAGTATGAAATGGCACCTACCAAAATTTTGCGCTACACTCAGATCAAACATGCTCTTAGAGCAGCCGTCCCCTCGGGTACCGTACTCCCAGAGGCCTCCCCGTTGGAGGACAGGCTCCTTACAAAATACATGGACAAGAAAGCCATTTCCCTGACCTATCATAAAATTATTAATATCCAACCAGACCCCACACAAACTCTTAGAGAAAAATGGCAAGCTGATATAGGTGAGTTGGATGAGACGGATTGGCAGGAGGCACTTGCGTCCCCTCGGGAGGTGGCGATACCCTCCAAATTGAAGCTGGTGCAATTAAAAATACTTCACTGAATCTACTACACGAGGCTAACAATACATAAGATGGGGAATGCTACTGACCCACTTTGCCAAAGACAGTGCGGGGAGATCGGCACTTTCCTCCATACACTGTGGGAATGCCCAAAGATCGTGACATACTGGGGGTCACTTATGCATACCATCTCCCAAGTTAGCGGGGTCACGGTAACGCCAGAGCCCAAGAGATGTATCCTTAATATCTGGGAGCCTACGGATCTTAACCACACAGCTCAATACTGGGCAACATTAGGTATGATGTTTGCAAAACGCAATATCGCAAAACATTGGGGAACGCATGCGACCCCCACATATCGTGACTGGTGTAATGATATGGACGGAGCAATGGTGGCAGAGAAGGCAGTATATATACACAGGGGGTTCCCGAAGAAATGGAAGCGGGTGTGGGGAAAGTGGAACGAATTCAGGGGGAATATCTGTGTGCCACCTCCGGAAGAGTCAGAAATAGACGTTAGTGATTGAAACATGATAAGATGTTACACGCCGCAATGTAAATTTAATGTAATGGATTTTATGTATCTTCAAGTGGATAAGTCTGTGTTGAGAAACATGTTAATATCAGCTTTAACCTGTGAGCTTTCTGTTTGTAAATTTACGCAAATGCATAATAAATGTTTAAAAAAAAAAAAAAAAACTGATTTGCATAAGGCTGGCTCGAAACTGGGTCGGCGTAGTGAGCAAAAGAACGATGGATTTAACCCAGATCTCTTGATTGGGGGTAAATGTTTGATTTATTCAAAATTCTGTCCATCATTTGTTGCTGCAGTATTTTTCGCCCTAAGAGGGATGGGTATGCCCAAATGTGGGTCCCTTGCTCGCTCTGCCACTGGATTCATGCTAGCCTGACTGATGAGGTGTGATACATTGAAACCGGTCCCAGGATGCTTCTTTCTGGCCCAGAGAGGACCCAGTTTGGCAATTCAGGCAGGACTGCTCCCATGAGGAGCTGGGTCAAGCCTGATTTGCATTTGGCTGGGTCTAAACTGGAATGGCATGGTGAGCAAAATAACGATGGATTAAACTCAGATATGTGAATGGGGGTGAATGTTTGACAATGTTCAGCATTCCGTCCATCATTTTTTTGTGTTGCATTTTCACCCTAAATGGGAAGGGTATACCCAGACGTGGGTCCGGTGTTCGCTATGCTACCGGTTTCAAGCAAGCCTGGCTGGTGAGGGGTGATACCCCGAAACCGGTCCCAGGATGCTTGTTTTCCTGCCCTGGGAGGACCTGGCCTGCCATTTCAGGCTGGACTGTTCCCATGGGGAGCAGGCTCAAGGCTGATGTGCATATGTCTGGGTCCAAACTGGAATGGCATGGTGAGCAAAATAACGATGGATTAAACCCAGATCTGTGAATAGGGATGAATGTTTGTCAATGTTCAGCATTCCATCCATCATCTTTTTGTGTTGTAAGGTTCACACATTGTCACTGTAATAAAAGAAAACACAATTGCACCACCATCAATAAATACACTCCACCACCATCAATGATGCATGTTGATCTGTGTATTCATGCGTAGAGCATCAAAAGCAGTCATGTGCGGTGTGTCAGAGCACTGCCTAGGATGTATACGTCCGATGTTAGATTGGACACCATTTTTGGACGAGTTTGACATGTCTTATAGAATATGCGAAAGCACCCCAGCCAGGACTGCTACTTAAAAACTAACTTGTTACAAAAAGTGATATATTTCTAACTTATCAAAAGGGAAAGCATTATGTTTTGCAGACGGCTGATAATAGAGACTAAACCAGCAAATGTGGCCATAGAGAGAGAAGATCATTAGGGAATGGGTTAGGGTTTAAATTTAGTACTGATCTTTTGAACATTGATGTAGGAATTGGGTTTCATTGCAGGAAATCAGTTAGGTGATGGCACACTCAGATCATCATCAAGTGATAGGTTATGGTCTTGTTGTAATACAGAATGCAATGGGTCCAGACGGAAGGAGCTGGAATTCAAAATTGTTGTATGAGGGTTTTACACCTGCACCCATTCGATGTTTTCATTAAGCCCATAAAGGTTGATCAAACGGGGTAGGATTATAAGTGCATGGGACCTTTTCAATCAGTGTCCATTGCAAGTCATCATTTGAGTGCTTTTTTCTTTGTAGTGAGTAACCAAGGGGGCTAATCTCAAACTGCATTTTGCAGTTGGATATGCAGTTCTACAATAGTACTACAAACATACTCCAAAATACTATTCATGCCTTTGTTGTCACCATTTCTGGTAATCTGACACGTTAGAAATAAAGCTCCTAATGCTGGGTTGGTGATGATGTTGCCCTCAAGAATACATGAAGAAAGTGTCCCTAAACATTATTTGAATTAGCAATCAAAAGAAATTAGCCTTAACTTAAATTGGCTTGAGATCAGTAATTTTGGAAAACACGAAGGTTTATTAAAATATAAAAGTGCAATACAGAAGGCAACATATTGCTGTCTCAAAATCATTTAGGTGCATAATATACCAGTTGTTAGAAATAAGCTCTATGGTTGGCAGTGGTTTGCACACCCCTAGTCAGGGTAAGTAGGTTACACTCTCAGAGTAACCCGTGCTTACCCCCTTGGTAGCTTAGCAAGAGCAGTCAGGCTTAACCTCAGAGGAAATGTGTAAAGTATTTGTACACACACCCAGTAATATAGTGAAAACCCCACAAAAGGACTCCACACCAGTTTGGAAAATATTTATCTGATTAAAACAAGACCAAAACCACAAACATCCAAGATACACAAGTCAAGATACGAAGTTTCAAAGATTAAATGCAGGTATAGTGCTTAGAAAATCAATAGCTCCCACTGGGGCTATAACGACGTGCTTGACGGAGTCGAATCTAATAGTTTGCGATGGAGTGTGGGCAGGTCAGGGAGTCAAACAGACCCCGGTTACAGTACCTTGGAAACGATGGCTACACAAAGATGTTACGAGGTGCCAGGGAGGTGGGGAGGTGAGGCATCGCTGGGGCCAATGAGGCATCAGTTCCCTACTGTTGGTACTTCGGTGCTTGGGACATTGCAAGGCACGGGGAGGTGATCCGGTGTTAGTGGCGAGGCTTTAGTTCTGCTGGTGATGCGGGGTCAATGAAGTGAGTCAAGCCACGTGCTGTCGATTTTGCAGTGTCAATGTCACACCACGGGGCCACCAGTGCGGTGGTGAGGTCGGAGTCGGGCGCCCACAGACTTTGGTGATGCGGTACTTGGGACCCCCTCTGTGGCAGTTCTTTGGAGGTGCTCCAGTGGTGTCAGGGCCTGCGTTGCAAGTCATAGTATTTGCGTTGAGTGGGGACCACAGCTCCAAGGCAGGCAGCGGTGAGGTGTCGAACAGTGGCGCCAACTACGAAGTCACTCTCGAAGTTGATATGCTGGTTTCTTCTTGTTGAATACAGCAAACTCACTTCCAAGGGCCCAGGAACTGGATTTGGCACCACTTGGCAGAATAGGGCTCTCGGAAGGAAAGCTCAGGCTCTGCACGTGAAGTCTTTGATGGCCCTGAGACTTCCAACAGGAGGCAAGCTCAACTCAAGCGTTTGGGGAACCTTAGAAAGCAGGATGCAGAGATCCAAGTCCAGTCCTCTCACTTCCATGACAGAAGCAGCAGGCAGCAGCAAAGTGGCGGTCCCTGCTAGCAGCACAACAGCTATTCTTCTTGGCAGAATGTCCTCAGTCCAAAAGTGTTCTGAGTATATGGTGTCAAAGGTCCAGTACTTATACCCATTTCCGCCTTTGATGTAGGCAATCTTCAAATAAAGGTCTTTGTAGTGCATAAGACCCTGCCCTTCTTTCCCATGTCTCCAGACACACAACAGGGGGGTAGTGACTGCTTTACGAGAGGACATGCACAGCCCATTTTAGGTGCCAGTGTCAACTCCTCCCACAACTCTGGGTCAGGAAGACCAATCAACCTGGTGATGGGACGTCTACATATGAAGGGCACACATCAGCTCCCTTTGTGTGTGACTGTCTAGCGTGAATTCACAAAGCCCAATTGTCATCCAACCCAGATGTGTATTCTAGGGACAGGCTGAGGCACGGAATGGTTAAGCAAGAAAATGCCAACTTTCTAAAAGTTAGGTAAAACAGAGGGTTTAGCCAATTTATTATCAGCAAGGCTTTGGCACTACACAATTATGTAGCGAAAAAGAGAGAACAAGTACTGACATTATTCTTTGACAAAATTATTACTTTTCAGTGGTCACAGAACTGAATCAGCGTGATCATGATTTATTTATAACTAATTTTTCAAAAACCTATTCCATTATTTTTGGAAATGCTTCCATAAACATTAATGCATTAAAGACATATTACATAATCAAACAATTACATTTTGGTAGTTCATACATTTCAGAAGGCATACATTCAAAACATTAACATACATTGAAATATTTTATACACAGGACATAAAATCAAAAAAAAACAAAGAATAAAAAGGAAAACACATCAATATGTCCCAGTCCTAGGTTTGACAAAAGGAAGAGCCATGATTAACTAAACCAGTAATGTGGGCTCTCTTTAAAGACAAAGACCAGGCACTTCTAAATATCACTTTCTTTTTCAAGCCTAACAATAGGGACCCAATATGAACATCTCAAAGTCCAAAAAGGGGTTCCCTGAATGCCAAAGTTATTTTTAGGACAGACTCCCTGGTTTTCTAAAAACTGTTGATGCATTTCTAACCCTAAATGATTTGGGGGTTCTCCTCAGGACCACGAACTGTGGGACATTATTTTTTGTTTTTATTTTCACTAAGGGCTGGCTTTGCTCATGCCGGTCAAGTGAAATTTGTTTTCAGTTGTTGTTCATTTATTACTTTGTTAAAAAGCAGCAGAAGCTTTAGTTTTTTTCGTGGTGCTTCAACAGACCAATGATCAAATGGGCCATCTGCGACTGGTTTCCTTAATCCCGGAGGACAACTCTCTTTCAAAATTTACTTCGAATAGGTAATTTCTTTCGACCTTTGTCTTTCATAGAGACCACGCCATGTCTCGGCCTGTAAAAGTGGAATTTAAAAACCAAATTCACTAAAAGATGTGTTTTTAAATTGTTAGTCCAGAGACATAAAACTCGAAATTTCTATCAGCTCCCAATTGGAAGATAAACTGTAAAATGTTACAAGGCAGCTCAAATGCTAATCTATGGGAGAGATAGGCCTTGCTGTATTGAAAAACGATTTTAGCAATTTTTCACTACCAGGACATGTAAAACTTAAATCCACATGCCTCACCTTTTAAATACACTGCACCTTGACCCGGGGCTGCATAGGGCCTACTGTAGGGGTGCCTTACATAAAGTAAAAGGGAAGGTTTTAGCCTGGTAAGTAGGTGTACTTGCCAGGTCGACATGGCTGTTAAAACTGCTCACACAGGGTCTGCAGTGGAAGGCCTGAGACATATTTGAAGGGCTACTTATGGGGGCGGCACAATCAGTGCTGCAGGCCCACCAGTAGCCTTTGATTTACAGGCCCTGTGCACACATAGTGCACTGTATTAGGGACTTATTAGCAAATCAAATATGCCAATCATGGAGAAACCAAATGCCATCCCGTTTTAGACATAGAGCACTTGCACATTAGCACTGGTCAGCATTGGTAAAGTGCCCAGAGTCCTAACACCAGCAAAAGTGAAGTTCAGCACTCATCAAAAACAGGAAGTCAGGGGCAAAAAGACTGAGTTAACCATTCCAAAAGATGCCAGGTCTAACACCACAAAAAGAACAGATTATGGACGGAATGCTGAATTAATCTAACATTCACCCCCAGTCACAAATCTGAGTTAAATCCATTGTTTTTGCACGCCACGCCATTCCATTGTAGACCCATCCATATGCAAATTAGTCTTGACCCTGTTCCCCATGGGAACAGTCCAGCCCGATGTGTTAGGCCAGGTCCTCCCTGGACCAGAAGCAAGCATCCTGGGACCGGTTTCGGGATAACAACAGTCACAAGATAAAGCTCACAAATCATCTAATGCAGATGCAGCTTGGACAAAATCTGGAAAGTAGTCTAAGTCCAGAATATGCATCAAATCAATAGAAAATCAGGCAGCATCTGCCGAGGATAAGAGATCACCTGGCTCACCGCCAAAAGCACTTTGTATAGATAAATTCACCATAGAAATCATAGAAATTCACACAGTCAGCATAGGGTGAGCAAATGTATCAGCATAACACCAAATTATACCACAGCATTATAAAGCGTCATATAATACCACCATCCTAACACTATTCATTTAAATGTATAATAATGAATCTCCTCTGACCTAATGTCATTGGAGGTGTTAGCACAAATTTGGTTACATGAACAATAAATGTTTTGTGAATGGATAGACCAACAGTCAACAGACAAGAAAGAGACCTTGGTAAGCCACAATATAAGTAAGAACATTTTCCAAGGCTCTTCAGGATGGGCGTGTCAACACACAGCATCAGTGCACTTTTAACTGTGTGCAGTGTAAATGAGAAAGTAAAACACAGCTATTGGGGGCGTGGCCAACCAACATGGCCGATCGGACGTGAATCCGATCGGCTCCTTCCCAGGCCCTGCTGAAAAGCATGAACTAAGGCATCTTACCGGCATCCAGAACACTGCCCAGCGATGCCCAGGAGGCGCTGACGACGGAAAGGCGGCCCGCCGAGCGAGGAGCCCTGGAGTGTGGGCAGGAGAGGCTCCGGTGTGAGGAAAGCAGCGCGGCGGCGCAAGATAGAAAATGGCGGCCGCCCGGGTGCCAGATTCTAGAGTGCGGAGGCTCTGAGTCCTGGCATTCCCCCACACCGAAGGTGCCCCGAGGTCTTTGGAGGGAAGTCGCGCAGGGGAGCACACCTGGTTGCTGCGGCCCCCCTGATGTTGTTGATGTTGTCGGCGTGAGACGGAGGGCGTATCAGGGCCATTCCGGTCCGGACGCGGTGCCACTCAAAATGGCGGGCTGCCGGTCTGTGGGGGCTACGGTCCTCAAGAGCAGGGGACCTTGATCCTGGCGGCCTGCCTCCGTCGGAGAACACCGCACCTCCTGCCCGGAGCTTATCACCTGCTTGGAAGGGGGAAGATAGGTTGATTGCTGCCGTTGGCTCATCCCTGCAAGCCCTACCACCCGAGACCGGCCGAGAGATCTGTGGGTGCTTCTAGAGGTGCACATCCCTCCCCTTGGTTCGGCCAAAGTCAGGTAACTCGCCAGCGAACCGGGAGGAGATGGAGGGGTCGGAGGCCCACGCGAATGAGAGTTGATGAGCGCTGCCTGATCCTGACATGGCTGCCGTGACACTCCTCACCGACCTGCAGATGCCACGAGGCGCCTGAATCGAGGGGTGCTGGGACCGCGAGGGAGATCACCAGAGAGTGCAAGAGTGCATATTGGACGGCAACAAGGGGGTATCTGGCTGAATCTGCTGCCTCACGCTCGTCATCCCGGGGGGCGCCCGAATTGGAGGGGCCCGGACGTGCGCCTGGAGGAGAGGTGGAGTAAGGGCCCAAGAGCGGCGAAGTAAGCGGAGGGGGGCCCCAGAAGTGGATAGCTGCGGTGCACTGGTACCATCTACCTGAAGGGGCGGCCGAGCGCTGCCCGAGCGGGGGGTCCCCCTATGCCACCCAAGAAGACCCCCAATAACAAGGTCTCCAACTACTTCGCGTCGGCCGGAGCAGGGGCGACGGACGGAGAAACGACGCCAAGCCTGGCAAGTATGGCACTGACTCGTGACAACCTCATGGCTTCCCTTCGCGAGTTCAAGCAGGAGCTGCGGTCAGAGCTAAGGGCGGACATCAAGGCAGACATGGAGGCCTCCTTTGAAACTTTCCGCGCTGAAGTAAGAGAGAAACTGGTAGCGCTTCAAGCGGATGTCGACTCAGTGGGTACGCGTACCCTCGATCTGGAGGCGAAGCAACAGGAGGTGTCCGACAGGATTAAGTCCCTAGAAGACGGAGCCGCCGAAATGCTTGGCCAACTACGGGACTCACTACTCAGGTGCGAAGATTTGGAAAACCGCTCTCGCCGCGACAATGTAAGGGTCCGAGGCCTGATGGAGGACTGTGAGGGCCCGGACCTAGAGGCATTCATGGTGGGCCTCTTCTCCTCAGTCTTAGGGGAAGAAGGCCCTGAAGTCCAGTTGGAAAGAGTGCACAGAGTGGGTCCATGAGTGACGTGGGAGAATCGGCGCCCAAGAGATGTCCTGGCAAAGTTCAGTTCCTTCAAGGTCAAAGAAATGGTCCTCCAGAGGGCAAGGACTACCGACACGATCACCTTCCAGAACGCCACCTGCTCGCTGTATCAAGACGTAGCTCAGGCCACCCTCCAGCGACTCCAGCAGTTCTGCCCAATCACCGATCATTTGCGGGAGAAGAAGGTCAGGTACACGTGAACATATCCCTTTGGGATCGCTTTCCAGTGGCACAACAAACAACACCACTACGTGGAGCTTTCAGAGGCGGCTGATCTGCTGGGCTTGGAACTCTCCACAACCTCGTCGGACACGGTTGGAAAGGATCAACCAGAACGACGCAGGAGGGGTCAATGGCGGACAATGGGCTGGAGAAACGCGAAATCACCGGACTGAGGCCTCTGACCGGGGGGCCTCATGGGCCCTTCACTTTGCATCTTTAGATGAGCTCTCGCCCGGAGTGTCCTCTGACTGATCCCGCCACCAATTTGAAGTGGTCATGCCCACCCTTCCCCCCCATACCCCCAAAGTGCACACCCGACCGAAGACTTGGAGAGATGGATGGGGCAGAGGACGTGCATCTGCCATATTTGGAGGGGGCTGGGGGGTTCAGGCGCTCCTGGTTGCCTTACTCTCAGGGCATGGCACGGTCATCACGAGAGAACTTTGTACCTGGGGCGAAGGGACAGGGGGACGTTTTCATCCACAAGGTGGTAAGAGGGCTCAGGATGGGGGTGATGGGAGGCAGAGATCTTGCAAGCTCCTAGCCGTTAGACTTATAGCTGGGGGTCTTTAGCTAAGGTTATCCTCGGCAGCGGCCTAGTTTCCAATGTTACTTGTTAATCAGTTGGGGGAGAACACAGTTTTCTATGTAACGCATGGCTTATTCTTCGCTATGATAAGGGCTGGGGGAATGGAAATGGTGATGCTCCTTGAGTATTTTTGGTACTGGGATTCCCCTCTAGGAGGGGATTCTACACACTCATCTTAAGTATTTGTTTGGGTTTTTTTTTTTTTACTTTCAGTAGATGTCATGGTGCTCTTATTTTTTTTATTGTTGGTGGGCGGGGTGGAAGGGGGGGTCACACAGGAGAGTTTTAAGCGGAACCAATCGCCAAAAGGACGACAACCTCTTATGGGACCAAATGGCGGTTAGAATGCTGACATGGAACGCCCGGGGACTAAATTCCCCTAACAAGCGCCAGCGCTTCTGGAAATACATGCTAGATCACAATGTCCAAATAGCGGCTCTACAGGAGACGCACCTCAAAAAGTCTGACGAGCACAGGCTCCACCACAAAGCTTATCCCCTCATATTCCGATCTTCACATTCCTCGAAACATAACGGGGTGGCACTGCTGTTTCATTCAGGGGTCCCCTTTCAGGCTCAGGACACCAAAACAGACAAAAGCGGGAGGTTTCTAATGGTTAAGGCGGAACTTAGAGGCCGCCAGTGTACGTTCGCTGTTCTTTATGCCCCTAACACAGGTCAACAGGACTTCGTTCTTTCCTTCCTTCTGACGCTGGAGAACTTTGCTCAGGGAGACATAATTCTCATGGGGGACTTCAATCTAGTCTGGGATCTTGACATGGACACAACACACTCACACAGGGCTCCGGGAGGGGTGTTTGGAAAGGCGCTGCGTTCACAGCTCCAGCTAATGGGGTTAGTAGATATCTGGAGGGATACCAATCCTATGAAGCGAGATTACTCGTTCTTCTCTCATTCCCACAGGACATATTCCTGTATCGATCATATTTTAATGAGCCAATCCTTGCTCCCTTCTCTACTGCAAGCCCAATTTCACCCAATTTGCCTGTCGGACCACGCCCCCCTGGAGGTGTCGATCATTTGGCCCAATCCGCGCCCGAAACAAGCTTGATGGTATTTCCCTAACTTCCTCTGCAGGGATAGACTCCTCTGCGACGACATAAGAACGGCCATTAGAGACTTTCTCGAGCTAAACGTCCCCGAGGCTACTTCCCATGCTACTACCTGGCACGCTCTTAAGGCAGTAGTTCGAGGCAAGTGCATTGAACTGGCCACTACTTTACGTGCTCAGCAATGTGAAGACCGCCTCCAACTAGAACGAGAACTAACAGCGGCAGAGCAGACCCATAAGGCCAACCCCTCGGCTCCGGCCCTACGGAAAGTTACAGCCCTAAAGGGGAAATTACAGGCTATTTACACCAACAGAGCAGAGAAAACCATCTTACGCTTACAATCCCGGGGTTATGAGGGCGGGAATAAAGTGGGATCCTTGTTGGCTCGCCAATTAAGGGCCAAGCAGGAGAGAGAGTATGTTAAACTAATAGTCGACGAGAGGGACTTTTCTCACAGGTCAGAGGAGGGGAAGGCGGGGGCCTTTGAGAATTGCTATAGAACTCTTTACACCTCAGAGCTTCCAGGGTCGCATGATCCATCGGGGTATTTGGATTCTCTAGACCTCCCTCAGGTTAGGGCTTACTCCAATGACGAGTTGGCGCAACCCATAACAGCTGCAGAAGTACAGAAGGCAATCGATTCTCTTAAACTCCAGAAAGCTCCAGGGCCGGATGGCTTCTCAGCCCACTTCTATCGTACTTTTGCGCCGGAGCTCGTTCCCTTCTTAACTACCTTATTTAATATCATTGCCACCACGCAACAAGTCACTCCTTCCATGGGGGAAGCCATTGTGGCAGTAATTCCCAAACCGGGTAAGGATCCCTCAGCCTGCTCGTCTTATTGCCCGATTGCTCTTCTCAACCTAGATGCAAAGATTGACTCCAAAATCCTGGCCACTCGTCTCAAAACAATTCTCCCGGGTCTCATAGATCTGGATCGGTCCGGTTTTATTAAGGGACGTCAAACCCACGATAATTTGCGGCGTATCATCCATATCATTGAAAAGGCTCACAAGAAAAATATCCCAGCAGCGCTTCTCTCGCTAGATGCGGAGAAAGCTTTTGACCGCGTAGAATGGTCTTTTCTATTTAAAGTGCTCCAGCGCTTTGGCTTCAACGAAACTTTTATTGGGATGATACGCGCTAACTATCATTCTCCCAGCTCTCGGGTCCTTGTTAACGGGGTTGCTTCTTCCTCCTTCCGACTGGCTGGTGGGACGAGACAGGGCTGCCCCTTATCTCCCCTCCTTTTTGCCCTGAGTATAGAACCCCTGGCCCACAGGATCAGAAGGAATCAGGAGATTCAAGGAATACGTTTTGGCACAGACGATCACAAGATTTCGTTATTTGCCGAAGACGTGCTTCTGCCAGTGACAAACCCTATTGTCTCTCTCCCGGCTATCCAAGCAGAGTTGGAGTCGTTTGAACGGGTGGCGGGATTCAAGATCAACCTTGACCAAATCCTTCCTTATGAATCTAACAATTCCAAAAGACGAATGGCGAAGGATTGAAGAAGGGTCTCCTTTTCGCTGTACTAGTAGGGAGATCACTTACTTAGGGGTTAAGCTTACTCCTCGGATACGGGATTTGTACAAAGCCAGTTTCCCCCCTCTTCTGCGACAACTAAAGTCGGACTTAGGAAAATGGAGTGTGGCTTATATCACCTGGTTGAGCAGGATTAATGCCATTAAGATGAATGTCCTCCCTCGCTTACTTTATCTTTTTCAGGGCCTGCTTATCCCAGTGGAGGGAGGGCTATTTAAGGAGCTGCGGGATATGCTAACCAAATTTATTTGGCAGGGGAAACGGGCACGACTTCCCTATAATTTGCTTACTAGATCTCGCAAAGACGGAGGCCTGGCCTTACCGGACTTTCAGTCCTACTACCGAGCGGCACAAATGCGGGTAATCACGGAATGGTCGCTGCGGGCCTCGGAGAAGCATTGGCTTCACATAGACAGACAGGTTACAGGGCGCACCATTTGGGATCTTCTCTGGAAGCCGAAGCAAGACAGACCTCTCAACGCCTACATTAGCACACCCACGTCCACCACACTCAAGGTTTGGGATATCCTCACTAACAGATTGCATCTCACGACCTTCCCCTCCCCTCACACGCCTATACATTTTAACGCCGCATTCCCCCCGCACTAGTAGATGGTCCCTTTGAGGCCTGGAGGGAGGGCGGTTGTCACATGATCTCTCATTTATTTGACAAAGGAGCATTCCTCACATTTCCTCACATTTCAGGATTGCAAGAAGCACTTTGCATTAACCGCCAAAGAAGAATACCACTACTTGCAGTTGAAACACTGGGTGCTGCAGCCCTTGGTGCGGCTAGCTGCCACCAGGGAGTTGCTCCCTATAGAGAAGTTTGCTCAGTCTGGATCCTCTTCCAAGGGCTGTATCTCCTATCTATATGCTCTCATCCAATCGATGAGTCCCAGTGCGATGCCGCGATACAAATGCTTTTGGGACGCTATTATAGGGGCTCCTCTGGAAGATAAGCAATGGGAACACTTAGGTAGGGACATTGTGAAATTCAACCGCTCAATGTATCTCAGGGAAGCACACTATAAAATCATGTATGACTGGTACCTGTACCCACAGAAACTTCATAGGATTTTCCCTGGCTCGTCGGATAGGTGCTGGAGGGGGTGTGGGCTGGCGATTTCAGGCATATATGGTGGGATCGCCCCGCCATTAAACCTTTCTGGAAGGAAGTCTTGTCCCAAATTAAGCTTATCTTAGGCTATCCCATCCCCAGCTCCATGGAACAAGTTCTACTTGGGGTCCGAGATCCAAAGTTGAAACGACAGACGCAGGGAGACAAATCAGTGATGTGTCTTTGTTTGGGGGCCGCCAAAATGGCAGTTGCAGCGGCCTGGAAAAAACACGAGGCCCCATCCTTAACCCAATGGCATGCGAGACTGTGGAGGGTTTTAGCTCTGGAGCGCATGACTGATATAATTGAAGACACCAGGAAAAGTTTTGATTACATTTGGTCTCCGCTGGTCACCTATTTATCGGAGGGGCTTCCTTTGACGGCTTGCAACCCGAGGCTCAGGACCCTCAATCTGTTCCTTATCTAATTACTCCAAATTGACGGGATCTCCGATTGGCGCGGTGATCACCTGAGTAGAGGCCCGGTAACTCACTCCTCTTCCTATTATATCTTTTCTTCTCTACATAGCACCATGACATCACAGTTGTTTTTTTTTTTTTGTTTCTATTAGGCACGATTAAGTTTCCTTTCTTTGTTCCTCTCAAGGGAGGGTAGATTGTAAGTCAGACGCAGGGGTATGAAAGCAACATGCCATGATGATGCGGTGTCATATTTCAACGTTAATTCGCCACGGATCCTTTGGGAAAACTGTAACCTTCAATAGCGAACTGTATAACTGGGCGAAATGTATTCACGACGAATGTTGCTTATGTAATGCTTTTGTTGCACTCCCTGAGAAAACTTTTCAATAAAACAGAGTTTGACATAAAACACAGCTATTTCGAATTCCAAGATTGAGTTAAGGCCTAATTTAGGCCCAGTTCGGCCTTTGCCAAGAAAATACAGCCATTTAATTTGTCATTTCAATTAAAAAATGTTCTTATTACTAGGCAAACATTATTTAAACTAAAAATAACAACAACAAATTCCCCCCTCTGATGATTGGAATCATCACCAATATCTCAGAATTATATTCATAATACAGTCTCCATCACTTTATCTCTATTGCGTCTTAATTCTTCCAATGCCTTGATGTCATCATAGGCTTGTGTTTTTATATCTTCCATCTCATATTCATTGCCCGTTCTCTTAATAATAGGTGTTGCATTCACCTGCTTTTCACACCCACAATTTATTCCTTCTTTACAACTCAGTGCTTCATGAATTGTAAGCAAAAGAATAGGACCAATTATGCAAATTAACACAATAGTTAATGGGGTTGTGCGAAACTTACTCCTACCTATACTATCAAACCACTCACCAACCTCTGCAAGTCCATTTCCAATCTCACTGAATCAGGACCAAATGATTCCAACAAACTATGCTCTTCAAGGACCTTTACCTCACGTGAAACATTCAAAAGATTACTTATATATTCATTACTCAGCTTACTGTTCTCTGGGATGAAAGTACAACACCCTTATATATTCAACACATGACAGACTCCACCCTCTTTCTTAAGCAAAATGCCTAAAGCTAGACAATTTTGCATAATCATAGCGAGCATAGGGGCACATGCATCAAAGGTTTTTGCGATCGCAAACGGTGCAAATCGCAAAAATCGGCCGTTTGCGATCGCAAATTGGCCTTTGGAGATGCATGAAAGTGTTTCCTATGCGCAATTTAAGAATTCGCAATTAATTGCGAATTCCTAAATTGCGATTGCATTTAAGGAATCGCAATTTGCGATTCCTTAAATGCAATGCTAGAAGCACTTTCAAATAGCGATTTCGCTATTTGGGACCGCAAATTACAGACAAATCAAACTTGTCTGTAATTTGCAAAACCTTCGAAAAATGCTCTAAAATGCATTTTTTAAGTTTTAGGTTACACACACACATGCCCTTGGGGCATGTGTGTCGCAACATGGGTGCACATCACAATTTCAGGGTGCAACAGGGTGTCATTTTGACACCCTGGCACCCTTGAAATTGCATTCTCAATTTGCGATTCTCTAATTGCGAATCGCTAATTGAGAATGTCTTCCCATTCATTCCTATGGGCCTCTAGGCCCATAGGAATTAATGGGAGGTATTCCTTAATTGCGACTCGCAATTAGCGAGTCGCAATTAAGGAATGTTTAGGAATCGCTATTTTTATAGCGATTCCTACATGCATAGGCTTTTGCGATTCCTTAATTGCGATTCCTTAATAATCGCAATTAAGGAATCGCAAAAGCCTACCTTGATGCATGTGCCCCATAGTCTTTAATTCCTCATTTACATGAGTAAACATTCCAGCAGTGTTTGAAACAAAGTGATTTAGATGCGCAGAAAATTTCCTAATTTTCACGTTATTCAAAGCCACACTCAAAGAAAGAATCATAGCATAAAGGACATTTAACACAAGCATCATTCATTTCATTCACATGGTAAACTCGAGGGAATACCTAAGCAAGGCAGCAAGTTCCCACCCAGTTACTTGATAGGTTAAAATAGGCAGTATTACCGCAAACATAATACATTTCTCTCAGTATAGGTTCTTCACCAAACAAATACTTAATATCAACTTCATAAATTCTATCACAATCACTCTCTCTAATTAGTTCTATTAAACAACTACTTTGAGATCTCTGTTGCACCATGCACAAAGCTCCTTTCTCATTTGGTCCATCCTCAACCTAGGATGCACATTTGAATTTGTGAAATTTCTCTCCAGCCTCTATTTGCATATTAATCTCTTTCGTATCTTCCCAATTTCTCATAATTTTCACCTTTTTTTCATTATATTCCTTAAACTCACACTCTTCAACCCTCAAACTCATTTTTAGTCAGAAATATAGATTGAGTTATGTTGCGTAATAGGCTTTTAAAGCTTACAAAAAGTATCACAATTCCCAGAATCTTCAGTTTCAGGAACGTCTTCCAAAGTAGAATTTGCATCTGAAAGGAATGGTGCTGAGAACTCTTTACCACAAAATATATTTCCAAAAGCATTATATGAAAGTGAGTAGTTAAGAGGCAATTACAAATAAGTTGACCCCTCAGAGACTGATGTAGTTGTAACAATTTTCGGATTTAAATCATATTTGCATATTAATGTGAATCTTTGCTGTCACCATAATAATGCTGTGATGTACAGAACTATGTTTTCCTGGACTATGTTAAACTAGACCTCTAATTGGTCTTAACTCCATGTTCAATTTGTATGGCTGCTTCATAATATTCATTGTGTGTTTATATTTCTCATTGACACCAAACGAAGAAAAATGTGCACAGCTTGTTTTGTAATGGCATTGTGTTTTCGAAGAACTTGGGCAGAAACCTTTAGAAACATTTTAGGGCTCTTCCTGTTCATTCATTGTGGGCTATTTATCTATGAATCTTTCCATTGTTCATGTAACCAGATTTATTCTGACACCTTTGATGACATAAGGGATTCATAATTATTCATTTAGGGGATAGTGCTAAAATTGTGGGATTATATGCTTTTTTATAATGCTGTAATTTGACGTGCTGTTGTGATGTTACATTTGCTCACCCCATGTTGACTGTGCAACTTCCATTGCATTCTAGGGTGAAATTCTCTATCTAAAGGCATGATTTTGGGGGTGAGCCAGATTCTTTTAGGTCTCTACTAGGGATGCTGTGCATTTCTCTATTGTCTTGCTGCATGCTCTGGGTTTAGTCTATTTTCCAGACTTTGTTCATTGTTGCATTTATTTTAAATGCTATGAGCCTTTATAGCAATTGCTTTCTATATCTTATGACTGATTTATTGACTACATTTTGCCTGCTGTATTACATTTTGATATTTTAATAAACTTTCATGATTTTTCTAAATAATTGATCTTGGATGCTTTTTGAGTCAGTCCTTACTTTTTAATTGTAGTTTGAAATGTTGGGTTGAATCTCATCATTAGGGACACATTTCCTCATTTTGTCTTGAGGACAGCACTGCCCCTAACCCTGCAATTGGCATTTTAATCACACAGATTATCTGAGAGATAACACCCACATAGGTAAATAAGTACAAACATAACTATCTTTTGTAGGCATGATGTTGGTATACTCAGCTAAGAAATTTGAAAAAACATTCTCTCTAAAATTTCCTATAGACCTATCTCTATGTGTTAATTTCATGTCTATTAAATCATTGTGTGCAGTAATTAAATCAACTAGTAGTGGTGAAGCATATCCAACTGGAGGAATCAAGCACAATAGACCAACTAAAATTATTATTATCATTGTTAAGAAGAATATACTAATAATTGTGCAGCGTCTTTGCTTGCTCTTTGCCACCCTTCTACTAAGCAAAAATAAAAACAAAACAAAAACTTAATTTCAAAGGTATGAAAGCAAAGAATCAATCTTCAGTTACTACAGAATGTTCAGTTCATAGACTTAGTACATAGAGTTCAAGGAACCCTACTGTCTTCGACTGGATCCCTAAGGTGCAAAACAAAACTGGTCTCTAAATATAAAGTTCTTAATTCAATATATCTAAATGTACATTTAAAAAATAAAATGTCAAACCACAGACTTCCATATCTGAATCTTCATCTGCAGAGGCTGTTGCCAAATAAGTCCATTGAGGAGATACTTCTTTTCATGTGGCACTCTTACTCTTGTTGGTCTTTTGGCTTCAGGTGATTCATTCTCCCTAGTATCAGAGTCTAAATCTAATGCCTCTGCCTCTTTTCTGTTGTCTCCAGACCTTGAATTTTCCAATACAGTCTTTCATTTCTTCTCAGATGTTTAGAACAAGTGACTTTGTTTTCTTGATGCAAATTCTCACTTTCAGATTCTTTTTGACTACTGATGAATCTTCTTCACTTCCACATTGAATTGTGCTCTTGTCTGCATCAGCTGCATCAGATTGGCTCACAGCTATCCAGTTTCCTTTGAGGGTTCCTGAGACTCGAATTTTCAACCTTACTCCTTTCTCACAAACTGGAGTTTCAGTCTCTTATTCTTCTTGTTAATGACTTTCTGCTTTTTATCTTAGATTTTGAACTTTGTTCTCTTCACCCCACCTGGATCTTAAAGATCTTCAACCCCCCCCCTCGATCCATGCAGCGTACTTGAGCTTGACACAGTGTATCAGTGGTTATCACACTTTTTCATATCCAGTCTTCACTCTCTTCGTCTGAGCTGCATGCATCCACTATGGGATACCAGCTCACTTCACAGCAGTATCAGTTACAAGAATCATGTGAGGGGGGACTTCTCACCTAGCCACAGCTTTATGAATGTGGTTCTTGAACAGAACCCAATTACCAGACTGGAGTGCATGGCACAAGTCTTATTTTGCTGCTGGTGTTGTCAAATTCACCTGATGAAAAACAGACCGCACAACATCTGCTGGATGCTTGCAGTAATCCAACACAATGGCATCACTTATTGACACACGTGCAACAGAGAGAATACAAGGGCTTCTCAAAGTACCCCATGATCACCTTGTGTGGTGAAAGGCCAATTGTTTTCTGGAGTGCTTCTATTGCTCATCACACAAGTGGAAGTGAATCTGCCCATTTCAAGGAAGTCAAGGAAGGCACACACTTTACCAGTTTGGATATTATAGTGCCATTTATTTGTTTAACCACTCCTGATATTTTTTGTCTGTAACTGAAACAGAACCTCTGTTGAATCTGTAAGGCAGTGCACAGCAGCTTAATGACCTCATTTTTAAAATGGATTCCTCTGTCTTTCTCAATAGAATTAGGCATACTGAATTTAGGGGTCAATGCCTTCAGTAATAGTTTGGCCACTGTCACATCTGCTTGTTGGAGAGGTCTTCACCAATTGAGAGAATTAACAGCCAATTGCTAAGATATACCTTTGACCATTGCGAACTGGCATTACAACATAATCTGCCTGTATTGTGGTGAATGGTACATCTGATTTTCCTATTTGACTCATAGTCACCATTGTTCACTTTCCTGAATTAATCTGTTGAATGGTAATGTATCACTGACATACATGTTCTGCTACAAAACCTGAAGTGAGGATTTTACCAGTATTTCTTAAAAATCCTCACCATTGCATCTTGACTCACATGTGTTGTGCTGTGGATCAACTTAGCCACTGCTGGTAACATTAAGGTAGGGAAAACATATGTATTATTGGCTGTTATCCAGGCATCATTAAAATCTTTCTTACAACCAGTTGTTGCCCATTTTTTCTTTTCATCTTCTGATATCTTCTCTTAATGCTCTCCTACTGTTGTCTGTACAGGTTTCAACAAAAAGCAATTTACATTGTTAGGGCTGTTAGAAATGGGGGTCTCTAGTTGGCAATGGCTGGCCACTGTCCAAGTAGGGACCCTTCTTCCTAAGTCAGAGTGAGAGGGTTCCACCCTTTGATAACCCCTGCTCAACCCTGTGGTAACGTAGCACGAGCAGTTAGGCTTATCTCAGAGGCAGTGTGTGAAGCATTTATGACCATACACAGTAACACAGTGAGGAACACTACAAAGGGACACCACACAAGTAGTTATCAAAAATAAGTATCTTTATATATAGACTTAACACAAGACCAATAACGATAAAAAGCCACAATACTGTCAAATAGGATTACTCTTGGAATGATGCAAAAATAGTTCAAGTGCGTAAAGAAGAGTTCAGTTCAAAGCAGTGGTCTCTGCGACCCTTTTACCTACAAAGTACCTGGATTTCGTAGCAAAACCAACAAATTGTCGCAAAGAAGCTGTAGTGATGAATTTCTGCACGCGAGGCCGGCGATGCGTTAAATCCTTGCCGCGAGGGAGGATGATGCGCCGATCTGCTGATGCGTGTAGAGACGATGCGACAAACTTCTGCACGCTAGACCGTTGATGCGATGACTCCCTGCCGCAAGGGAGGAGGCGAGGCGACGATCTTGTTGCGTGTGCGGTCGGGTTGCGATGCGAAGAAATGGCGCTCCGCGAGGAGCGACGATCCTGATGCGATGAAAATGGCGGACGCTCGACGTCCGCGCTGCGATGTCGTGAAGCGATGATCTCGGTGCGATGACTCGATCTTTGGTTGCGAGCACTCGGCGGCAGCAGCGCGATGATTTTTCGGGCGCTCCGGCTGCGGCGGCTCGCAAACGTGCGTTAGCGACGATTTCAGCACTCTCTTCTCTGTAGTAGAACTAGAGGCCCTGGAACTCACAGGAGCCTCACCTGCAGATAGAAATCCTCGCTGGGAGGAATCAGGAGGCTGGTGGTGAAGTCTGATGTGCCTGAGACTTCAACAGGAGGCTAGCTCTCTCCTAGCCCTTGGGTGATTGCTTTAGCAAGATTGATAAAAGTTCTCTCAAAGTCCTTTTCCCTCTTCTTCCAAGTCCAATGGTAACCACTGCAGGCCAATCCAAGAAACAGCACACAAGCACAAGGATAGTCACCTCCTGCAGATTCCTTCAGTTACACGGACAGAGGTTCGTCTTGACATCCAGGAGCAATACCAATTGTAGGGGTTTCAGCACAGATATTTATACCCCAAAAGTCTTTGTTCTCAAGCTACAAGTCACTGAGCCTAGCCAGAACCAGTTCTGTTCAGTCCTGGAGCACTTTGTTTACCAGGCTGCATCCTTCCTTTCAGGAAGAGGGGTCTGCCATCAGACGCACAGTAGGAGGTGGAGCCAGCATTCACCTTGCCAGGCACAGCCCTATTCAGGTCAAGGAGCCACCCCTCCCCATACTCTAAATGCAGATCTCTCTATTCAACCCAGGTCTGACTCAGCCAGCCCTGTCCCTCCAAAACCAGACAGCCAATACACATAACAGCAGAGCACACTGGAAAGCTTAGGCAAGAAAATACCTACTTTCTAAAAGTGGTATTTTCAAACACAGAATATAAAAATAAACTTCACTAAAAGATGTATTTTAATATTCTGAGCTCAGGCATACAAAATTCGTTTTTCTACCATGTTCCTGGGGTCAGTTAGGACTATAGACTGTAATAGTCAAACTGCCCATTCTAGCCTATGGGGAACAGGTAGCCTTACAGGAGTGAAAAACGAAATTGGGTGTATTTCACTACCAGGACATGCTACACACACCAAGGCATGTCCTATCTTACACATACAATGCACCCTACCATAGGGGTGACTTACATGATGCCAAGGGAAGGTTCAGGGGCTGGGAAGTGGGTGCACTTCACAGCCAAGATGGCAGTTCTGGACTGCACACAGACTCTGCAGTGGCAGGTCTGAGACACACTTTACAAGCTGCTTCTGTGGGTGGCTCAAACCAGCGCTGCATGCCCACCAGCAGCATTTGGTTTACCAGCCCGGGGCACACACAGGCCACTCTACTAGGGACTAACAGATAAACCAAATAAGCCAATCTTGGATGTACCGATTCACAAAGTCATATTTACAAAGGGAGAGCATATGCACTTTAGCACTGATCAGCAGTGATAAAGTGCCCAGAGTCATAAAACCAACAAAAGCAGGTCAGAAAAAATACAGGAGGAAGGCAAAAAGTTTAGGGGTGAACCTGCAAAAAGGGCCAATTCCAACACAACCCCCTTCCAGCCAAAACGCAGGGTAGACCAATCACTACCTTGATAGGATTCCCTGCTTTGGGCGATAGAACACGGAACTGGCCCGTAACTGCAGGGGCATATTCCAGTTCTACGCCAATCTGAACCCTGGTGGATCCCTCTGTCCACACTCTCAGGGCCCACTAAGACAACCCATGGGGAACTCTTCCCCTCACCTGTGGACACCACCCGGGCAGCACCTAACCTTAACGGGCCCCCAGGTGTGTCCCAACAGATAGACAACAAGCCACAGTAGCCACTGACAATAGTCAGTGATGAGACCCAGGCCTTATACCTCTCAGGCTTCTCAAACCTTTGTGGCATCAGAGAGTGGGGGGCAGTAACCCCAGGTGCTTGGCACCTTTTGTCCATTCTCCCTCCTGTCAGGTCAGGCAAGGCACCCTCACACTGACCCAGCAGCCCTGGGCTTGTACCCAGCGGCTGGGCCAGAGACTGGGGTGGGCTCTCCCACACCCGGTCCTCCTCTTTGGGGCTCGGTACCCTCCCACCTGGAGCAGTACCCTTTTCCAGAATTGTCAGGGCACCTGTGGCAGGTGTCCTGCACAACTTGCCCACCAGTTCAGGGGTTCTATCCTGCAACTGGTATCCCAGCATAGGGTCTGTACCCTTAGACTGGGCGGAGGTCAGGGGTGAGGCTGCCCTCTCCCCGCCCCCTTTACTGGGGCCCTGCACCCTCCCACCTGGAGTGGTGCTCTTAGAAAGGAATATGGTCGGGACACTGCTTACAGTTGTCCCTCCCTCCAGGTCAGACAACACCTGGACCTGACTTACCAACCCAGGGACCAACCCCTGCGGCTGAACAACTGCCTGGCCAACCAGGACTTCCTGGGGAGTACAGCTACCCTCCCCGAGGGTAACGCAGAACGCCTGTGTTGCATGACAGTCTGCCTGGTGGAGATCTCCCGACCCCTGTCCACCTGACAGTGCGCAAAGATCCCCCAGGACAGAAGTGGTGTCCCCATGGTCACTCCTATGGGGCTCAGCCCTTCTGACTGTCCCCTGACCCACTGGTTCTCCCACTGGGGACTCCTTCCCCCTTTCACCCCTCAGGCTGGACTTCTGTACCCTCCCCCTAGGAGTGGCACTGCCAGACACAAGAACTGATGGAGACCTGACTACAGGCACTCCCAGCTCACCTAACACGGGGAGACCCCCCACAACGGACGGTCCATCCGGACAGTCTAGGCTCCCAACCTGGTGTTCCCTCATGGAACCATCCAGTCCTGGAGACTGAGGTTGGGGCACTTCGGGACCTATCCCAGTCTCACTCCTGCTCCCACGAGACAGGATGTGAGGCCCTACAACCTCCTCACAACATGGGGACCGATCTGTATCACTCCGAACCTCTCCCACCACTCTGGGTTGGAAGACATCTGAACCACTCCTCTTAGGGTCATTCCCCACTGCCTCTACAGAGCCTCTGGTACTCACCCAGAGGTCTGCCTCCTGTGCAAGTTCCCTAGGATCAGAGAACTCGCACTCTAACAGGTGTTGGTTTAGTTCTGGAAAATAGGAACTCACAATATGCTCTCCCACAATTGGATTACACAGTTCCACGCAGGTGCTAACCTTCACCTCACAATCCAGTGCCTCACACACATACCCCACACCACTCTCCTGAAATGGGCGAGACATTAACTGACTGTCTCTATCACTCAACCCACACTCTTCTGGGCGGCCCTCACACTCATACACCAGGACTTCAACCGCGGGGGAACCCCTCTCCCTGCACCTCTCATCCAGAGTCGGTAGAGTATCCCTCCCTTCACTAGGACTATGGGCCCCCGCCCTAGTTCCCCAATCCACCTCAGGGACACTGCACATCAATGGAGCTACCTCATATCCTTGAATCCCCTGGTGTAGATCAACCCCCTCCTTCAAGTCAGGTACCACATCTCTGGGTGGGTGTACTACACTGTCATCACTATATACCTCAATTTTGCTGCCCCCACTGGACCCCACCCTCACTGGTGAATCCAGACAATTAAAACTGCGCTCAGGGGATAATCTACCCTCCCGAGCTAACTTCTCCTTTCCTGCTATCTGCGCTAGGTGTGCCTCCAGCTGGGCAATCTCTATTTGGAGCCTCTCTAATTCCAGCCGGTGCTCCCTCTCCCTCTGTCTGTCCAACTCCTCTGGGGACCATGAGGGGAATCGGGCACTACCATAGGCACTAGACTCAGCAAGGAACTCCCTACCTATGGGACCCTCCCGCCTGTCCACCAACTCCTCTGGGGACCATGAGGGGAATCGGGCACTGTTGGAACTGGGGTTACCGAGTCCGACACGGTAGCATGGCGCGAAGCGGGAAAGGCACGCGAAGGCAATGTGTAAGGCAGTTGTGCAGCACACTCTTACTCTGACTCAGAAATGCGAACGCAATAACATGACACCACACCAGGCTTGTGTATTTAAAATCAAGATCTTTTATATAAATCAAGGTCGCACCAGATGAGGTAGATTAATTCAGCTCTACATTAAAAATCATTGCATTACTCAACAGGCGCACCATCTTACTAAAGCAACATAGCTCATTAACATGGTAGGCCACTAAGAGGCCGCAGGAATCATTTCCTAACTGTAGCACCGATAATGATCACAAGGTGCATTAACAATACATGGGCCTAAACAGGCAGTTCACTTTCAGGAATATACAGTTACTTACACAGGGCATCTCAATACATTTCAATACGGGCCCGCATTAATCTAGGCGCACCCACCCTCAGTAGTGGGCGTCGCAACTCCGGTACACCTGCAACATAAAACACTTCAACTTAATTCAATTAATCACCTTCACATGAGGCGAAGACGTTTCCATCTAGGCATAGGCATCAGGCCTAAACAGTGATTAAAGCAGGCATAAGGATTAGGCACAATTCCTGTAAGTACTTTCACCTCCTGTATATTAATCCTCCAACCTGGGGCACCTTCCCCTCATTCAGGGACTTGATGTAGGCCATGAATACAGTGGCCTCTCCGGCGCTAGTTCCGCGCAAGAGGGTAAAGTTCTAGGGCCCCAGCTCAGCTGGTGTACGGGGCCCGTTTCACATGAAGGGGGCGCTGTCAGCGCGATCTCATGGAGGCTCCTTCCCTGCCCACTCCACCCGGGACAGTGCACAGGGGAAGCGTCTTCGGCCGGGGCCTCCTTGCTAGCAGGGATTCTCCCCCCAGGCGTCCCAGGCTCACCTGACTGTCCCGCTACTGCTTGTCAGGCCTGGATGGGGCCGGGCGCCTCTCCTCCGGCCAGCCCGCTTCTATCGGCACAAGGGCCCAGACCGGGGGAGGCGGCCCGCGCTCCCAGGCTCTTTCGTCCTCGTTGCGGACTTGTGGGGTTCTCGGGGGCTCCCGCTGGCAGTGGAGCCCCTCCGGCGTGGTCCTTCCCTGGGCTCTGGCGGGGTCCAATGGCGTCGCGGCTTCTTTGGGGGCGGGGCCCCTGACGTGGCTTGTGCTCGCGTTGCCGGGCAACGCCTCCCGCCTCCTTCTCCGGCCCAGCGCGGCCTTCACTTTTCCTCAGCGCCCGGGCGGCAGCGGTGACGGGGGTGATTCGGGGGCTCCCGCTGGCAGTGGAGCCCCTCCGGCGCTACTACCTCCCGGTGCCCACGGCGTGGGCAGCACGTCGTCGCCCCTACCACGGGGTTCAGGTACCAGGGCCACAGCGGTGGCGTCGGGGATTGTGTAGTGCCTTCTCTCGTGGCGCTGGAGGCCGCGGCCTTGATCTTGGGCAGCCGCGCGTCCTCACAGGCAGCGCTTCCTCACAGGCGGCGCTCCCCTTAACCCCAGCGCTTCTCCACACACAGCGCTCACCGCAGGGCAGAGAGTTGGCCCCTAGCACTTGAAAGGGGTGAAGGTCCAGGGCTTCTGGACAGCCCAGCACTGGAGGAGAGTAGCGCTTGCAGTAGGACACACAGGGTGGGGGTCCAGCGCTTGTAGAGGGGAACCAGGCAGTCTGACACACGGCGCTTCGTGAGGGCACAGCGTCCCGCGCGTTACCTGGGGGTCCCCAGTTGAATGTACAGCTTGTGGTGACTGGATGGCAGTCTCTTGGTTCCAGTTACTTGGTTTCAGATATTTGTCATGAGTTTCTTGTCAGAAGTTGCTTATCAGGAGTTCCTTGTCAAAAGTTCTGGTCAGAAGGTTCTTCTTATGAGGGGGGGGGGTGAGTTGGTGGTTCTGGGAGTGCTTGATGTTCCTCCCCGCACGCTGAAGGTGATTCCCTGGGTCCCCTCACACTGGGCAAGGTCAGTGGGTGGTGGGCGTTCCTCAGCTATCTTACCACAGCAGGGCCTCAGCCCTGTCAGCAGCAGTAGTGTAGGTCTCCCCTAGGCCCTAAAGCCTGTACTCCGGCAGAGGTTCTCCCAGGATCAGTGGTGCTCCAACCTAACTGACTAAAAGTTTTCCCTCCAAGCCTCTTATACCCCTAGGTCAGGTGACCCTCCTAAAGGCGGCAAAACATAACTCCTCCCACAGCCCGGAAGGTTCTGGAACCTTCCGCCTATCTAGCTATGTGGCCCAGAGGCGGGGACGGGATGGATACTGTATCCCTATGTCCCAGCCTGACCCTGGCTACTAGTGTGTATGCGTGTGAGGCCCCTCTGCAGTAGCAGGGGCCTTTGGCAGCCATCTTTAGTGAGAGAGCACCTGCACCTCAGCACTGGTTAGCAGTGGCAAGGCGCCCGGAGACCTAGGTCCAGTAAAAATATGGTGGCAAAAATGAGGCGCAAAAGGGAAACAAAACAGGGCAAGACCACCCTAGGGCTGACAGGTCTAACACGCGTCCACCCCAGCCGAAAGAGGGGAGAGCTTCCCAACCTCTAGGGAGTTCTCGTCGCTAAGGCGGAAAAACCGGGAGAGACCGTCAGCGTTGGCGTGGTCTACACCGGGTCGATGTTCCACCCGAAAGTCCATCCCCTGGAGGGAAATGGACCACCTCAACAATTTGGGGTTTTCGCCTCTCATCTGCATGAGCCAGCGAAGGGGTCTGTGGTCAGTCTGTATCAGGAAGTGACAACCAAAAAGGTATGGCCTCAACTTCTTTACAGCCCAAACCACGGCAAAGGCTTCTCGTTTGATGGTACTCCACCGCTGTTCCCGGGGGAATAGTCTTCGGGAAATGAAGGCCACTGGCTGGTCTTGGCCATCGTCATTCAGCTGCGAGAGCACAGCTCCTATGCCATGCTCAGAAGCGTCTGTCTGCACGATAAATTCCCGTCCAAAGTCTGGAGTCCTGAGCACCGGTGCGGTGCACATGGCACGTTTAAGGGTCTCAAAGGCTTCCTGGCAGGCAGCCGTCCAGATGACTCTGCGTGGCTGCTTCTTTGAAGTCAATTCCGTCAATGGGCCCACGATGGTTCCATATCCCTTGACGAACCGGCGGTAGTATCCCGTGAGGCCGAGAAAAGCTCGGACCTCTGTTTGGGTCTTGGGGGCTCCCAGGCCAAGATGGTCTCAATCTTGGCTTGGAGGGGTTGCACCTTACCTCCGCCCACCAGATGTCCCAGGTACACGACAGATCCCTGTCCAATCTGGCACTTGCTGGCCTTGATGGTTAGACCAGCCCGTTGCAAAGCCTGTAGCACCTCCTGGAGATGCTCCAGATGGTCCTCCCAGCTGCTACTGAAGACAGCTATGTCATCCAGGTAGGCAGCAGAGAAGGCCTCTAGGCCAGACAGCACCTGGTTCACCAACCGCTGGAAAGTGGCTGGAGCATTTTTCAACCCGAAGGGCATCACCCGATATTGAAAGTGGCCCTCGGGGGTGGAGAACGCAGTCTTCTCCCTTGCTCCTTCCGCCATGGCGATCTGCCAATAGCCTGACGTTAAATCAATGGTACTCAGATACCGGGCTGCTCCCAGCCGGTCAATGAGCTCATCCGCCCGAGGGATCGGGTGAGCGTCGGTCTTGGTGACTGAGTTGAGTCCACGGTAATCCACACAGAACCGAAGTTCTGGTGTGGTGCCCGGTGGGGCCGCTTTCGGCACCAACACCACCGGACTAGCCCAAGGGCTACTGGAAGGCTCAATCACCCCCAGTTCTAGCATCTTGGTAACCTCACCCTGGATACTAGCCTTGACCTTATCGGACAGCCGGTAAGACTTGTTTTTTACTGGCGGACTGTCCCCTGTGTCCACATCATGGGTACACAGGTGCGTGATTCCAGGCGTGAGGGAGAACAACGAGGCGTACTGCCCCAAGACCTGGCGGCAGTCCCTCTGTTGCTCCGGGGTTAAGGATGGGGCGAGGACCACTCCTCTACCGAACCATCCTTCTCATGGGCCGCCAGAAGGTCTGGCAGAGGCTCACTCTCCTCCTCCTCACTTTCATCTGTTATCATCAGGAGAGTGAGCTCTGAACGCTCCTGGTGTGGCTTCAGGCGGTTGACGTGGAACACCCTGTGGGGTTGACGGGGGTCTTCACATCGACGACATAAGTGGTCTGGCCTTTCCTTTCCAAGATCTCAAACGGCCCAGTCCACCTGTCCTGGAGGGCGCTAAGCTCTCCTGGCTCCATGACCCACACCTTCTGTCCAGCGTCTAACTCTACCGTCCGCGCGTTCCGGTCATACCATTGCTTCATGACGGCCTGACTTGCCTCTAGGTTGTCAGAGGCCTCCTTCCACAGCTTGGCCACTTGGCTGCGGAATGCCAGCATATAGCTGACCACATCACGGGGAAGCTTCGAGGAAGACTTCTCCCACCCCTCCTTGACAAGACTGAGGGCCCCCGAATGGGGTGGCCATAGAGCAGCTCAAAGGGGCTGAAACCGACCCCTTCTGCGGCACCTCTCGGTAGGAGAAGAGCAGACAGGGTAAGAGGACGTCCCACTTTCTTCTCAAGTCCTCGGGTAGGCTCCTTATCATCCCCTTCAAGGTTTTGTTAAAGCGCTCCACGAGCCCGTTCGTCTGGGGGTGGTAAGGAGTGGGGAACCGGTAGGTCTCTCCACACTCCTTCCACATGGCCTGCATGTAGGCCGACATGAAATTCGTGCCCCTATCTGACACCACGACCTTGGGGAATCCCACTCGGGTAAAAATCCCCATCAGGGCCCGCGCCACCACCGGTGCAGTGATGGTCCTCAGAGGGATTGCCTCTGGGTACCGGGTGGCGTGGTCTACCAGCACCAAAATGAACCTATGTCCAGCAGAAGTCGGCGGATCCAACGGCCCGACAATGTCAATCCCTACTCGCTCAAAAGGGGTATTGACAACTGGGAGAGGTTCTAGAGGGACCTTCACTTTAGTCCCCTGTCTTGCCGCTCGCCTGGCAAGTGGTGCAGGTCTTGCAAAAAGTGTCAGAAGTGACGCGCATCCTGGGCCAGTAAAAATTTGGGACCAAACGCGCAAACGTCTTGTCCTGGCCCAGGTGTCCTGCTAGTGGTATCTCATGTGCCAACTCTAGCAGAAAGGCTCGGTAGCATTGGGGGACCACTACGGCCCTTGATGACCCATGCACCGGAGCCTTAGGCTCACTGTAGAGGAGACCCTCCTCCCAGTAGACATGGTAGTTACCAGTCTCTGTTCCAGTGGCTTGGGCTTCGGCCTGTTGCCGCATGCCTTCAAGCGTAGGGCACTCCTTCTGCGCCCGGCAAAATTCCTCCCGGGTAGGCCCTCCTTCCACCTGCCACTCTGCAGGGGTCGGCAGGTCCCCCACGGGAAAACCAACCACCTCAGCGGACTCCGGGGTCACCTCCGCGGGCTCCCCATCCATCTCACCGGGTGTTTCCTCCTGGACATCTCCTCGTCCAGCAGTGGGCTGGGCCATTATTTCAGGCTCCAACCCGGGCTGAGTTCCTTGTCGGGCAGCCATGGATCGCGTGACAACGCAAGTCCATCCTGTTAATCCCAACATCTCAGAATGGGCATTGAACTCTACCTCCCTCCAGGCAGTATGTTCCAAGTCGTTACCCAGCAGACAGTCAACTGGCATGGCAGGGCTCACCGCAACCTTCAACAGGCCTGAGACTCCTCCCCACTCAAAGGGAACTTGGGCCACGGGGTAATGACCCAGGCTATTATCAGCCATAACAACCGGGTGGAATACCTCAGGAATCACCTGCTCTGGGGACACCAGCTGACGTCTCACCATCGTCATGCTGGCACCTGTGTCCCTCAGAGCCTCCACCTCCTCCCCGTTCACCAGGACCCTCTGCCGATACTTGGCAGTGTTCGCGGGTACCTGAACCCGTGGGATGATCTCTCTATCCCCCAGGGAAACTAAGGTCAAGCCTGTCCACTCACCTCCCCTACCTAGGGACAACTCCTCCCCAAGCGCTACACTGGCCACCCCGGGGCTCTTACCTCCTGTGGGGGATGGGGTTCTCTTGCGACCCTGGGGATCCCCCTTATAATGTCCAACCTCCCCGCACTCGTAGCACCGGACAGTTCTGGGCTGCTGACTCCTGTCAGGATAAGTGGGTTTCTGGAATCCAGATTGGGATGGGGAACCTACCCCTCTCCCAGGCGGTCTATTTTGGGGGCCTTTAAAGAACTCCCTCTTTTATCTCCCCTCTTTCTTCTGGGGAGCCCCTGTCCACCTTTCGGGGGGTCCGCCCCGGCTCCCTTGTGGGACACCCGAGTGCTGACCCACGTGTCTGCCTCCTCTGCAAGCTCCAGCGGATTGGTCAGCTTGCGGTCCACCAAGTACTGGCGCAGCTCCGGAAAACATTTTTCTAAGAGGTGCTCTCTCAAGAACAGGTCATACAGCCCTTTGTAATCATCAACATTGCTGCCACGCACCCAACCCTCCAATGCCTTCCGGGCATAATCAAAAAAATCCACCCAGTTTTGTGTGAGGAGCTTGTGGCTGTTGCGGAACTTTTGGCGGTACTTCTCTGGGGTGAGGCCAAACTTCTTAAGCAGGGCCTCCTTCATGATAGGGTAGTTGGTCTGATCCCCCTTATCCAAGGTTAAAAGTGTGTCCCTTACTGGTGGAGGTATGTACCTGTAGAGACCTCCCCCCCAGTAGCTCTCAGGAACTCTATGGGCCACCAAAGCTACCTCGTACGCCGCCAACCACTTATCGATGTCATCACCTACACTAAAGCTGGCTATCACCTCCCTGGGTAGATAAAATTTGGGCTCCTGTGGAACCCCAGCAGGTACACTGCCACCATTCATTTTGCCTTCCATCTCCATCTGCAAGGTCCGGAGCTCTAGCTCCTTCAGGCTAAGCTCATGTACAAGCTTCCTTTCCTCCATGGCTTTTTCCATCCTAGCAAGTTCTAATGTTAATTGCCTTTGCTCCCTCTCTGTCCTCCAATTCCTCTGGTGACAAACTTCCCCCTGACGCACTACTGCCTGCCCTGGAACGTCTTCCTGGCAACACATTCTCGCTAACATCCATGCGCAGTAGGTCCAGTTCTCCTGGGTTGTCTGTCTCCCCTGCTCCTCATCCCCTCTTCCCTCCGGGTGGGCCATTACCCATGCCCTCAAAGCTTTCTGAAGCACCTCCTTCCTGCAGCCTCGCTTGACGGCCACCCCCCTCTCTAGGCAGAACTCCTTGAGCTGTGTCACCGTATACCTTTCTAGGTTGGCTAACTCAAACTCCATCCTCCTAGGTGGGGTCCCAGACAATTTAAGGAAGGGGTTCTAAACTGTAGGTAACAGGTCTATCACAGGAATGTACACAGTCGGCAATTACCATAGAATTCCTAGCACTCTCATTACAATAGGTGTCTAATTGCGGCGCACACTGAGTCACTGTAGGGTGCTGCACAAGCACCAGTCCTTATCCAACCGCTGAACACCAAATGTTGGAACCGGGGTTACCGAGTCCGACACGGTAGCATGGCGCGAAGCGGGAAAGGCACGCGAAGGCAATGTGTAAGGCAGTTGTGCAGCACACTCTTACTCTGACTCAGAAATGCGAACGCAATAACATGACACCACACCAGGCTTGTGTATTTAAAATCAAGATCTTTTATATAAATCAAGGTCGCACCAGATGAGGCAGATTAATTCAGCTCTACATTAAAAATCATTGCATTACTCAACGGACGCACCATCTTACTAAAGCAACATAGCTCATTAACATGGTAGGCCACTAAGAGGCCGCAGGAATCATTTCCTAACTGTAGCACCGATAATGATCACAAGGTGCATTAACAATACATGGGCCTAAACAGGCAGTTCACTTTCAGGAATATACAGTTACTTACACAGGGCATCTCAATACATTTCAATACGGGCCCGCATTAATCTAGGCGCACCCACCCTCGGTAGTGGGCGTCGCAACTCCGGTACACCTGCAACATAAAACACTTCAACTTAATTCAATTAATCACCTTCAAATGAGGCGAAGACGTTTCCATCTAGGCATAGGCATCAGGCCTAAACAGTGATTAAAGCAGGCATAAGGATTAGGCACAATTCCTGTAAGTACTTTCACCTCCTGTATATTAATCCTCCAACCTGGGGCACCTTCCCCTCATTCAGGGACTTGATGTAGGCCATGAATACAGTGGCCTCTCCGGCGCTAGTTCCTCGCAAGAGGGTAAAGTTCTAGGGCCCCAGCTCAGCTGGTGTACGGGGCCCGTTTCACATGAAGGGGGCACTGTCAGCGCGATCTCATGGAGGCTCCTTCCCTGCCCACTCCACCCGGGACAGTGCACAGGGGAAGCGTCTTCGGCCGGGGCCTCCTTGCTAGCAGGGATTCTCCCCCCAGGCGTCCCAGGCTCACCTGACTGTCCCGCTACTGCTTGTCAGGCCTGGATGGGGCCGGGCGCCTCTCCTCCGGCCAGCCCGCTTCTATCGGCACAAGGGCCCAGACCGGGGGAGGCGGCCCGCGCTCCCAGGCTCTTTCGTCCTCATTGCGGACTTGTGGGGTTCTCGGGGGCTCCCGCTGGCAGTGGAGCCCCTCCGGCGTGGTCCTTCCCTGGGCTCCGGCGGGGTCCAATGGCGTCGCGGCTTCTTTGGGGGCGGGGCCCCTGACGTGGCTTGTGCTCGCGTTGCCGGGCAACGCCTCCCCCCTCCTTCTCCGGCCCAGCGCGGCCTTCACTTTTCCTCAGCGCCCGGGCGGCAGCGGTGATGGGGGTGATTCGGGGGCTCCCGCTGGCAGTGGAGCCCCTCCGGCGCTACTACCTCCCGGTGCCCACGGCGCGGGCAGCACGTCGTCGCCCCTACCACGGGGTTCAGGTACCAGGGCCACAGCGGTGGCGTCGGGGATTGTGTAGTGCCTTCTCTCGTGGCGCTGGAGGCCGCGGCCTTAATCTTGGGCAGCCGCGCGTCCTCACAGGCAGCGTTTCCTCACAGGCGGCGCTCCCCTTAACCCCAGCGCTTCTCCACACACAGCGCTCACCGCAGGGCAGAGAGTTGGCCCCTAGCACTTGAAAGGGGTGAAGGTCCAGGGCTTCTGGACAGCCCAGCACTGGAGGAGAGTAGCGCTTGCAGTAGGACACACAGGGTGGGGGTCCAGCGCTTGTAGAGGGGAACCAGGCAGTCTGACACACGGCGCTTCTTGAGGGCACAGCGTCCCGCGCGTTACCTGGGGGTCCCCAGTTGAATGTACAGCTTGTGGTGACTGGATGGCAGTCTCTTGGTTCCAGTTACTTGGTTTCAGATATTTGTCATGAGTTTCTTGTCAGAAGTTGCTTATCAGGAGTTCCTTGTCAAAAGTTCTGGTCAGAAGGTTCTTCTTATGAGGGGGGTGGGGGGGTGAGTTGGTGGTTCTGGGAGTACTTGATGTTCCTCCCGCACGCTGAAGGTGGTTCCCTGGGTCCCCTCACACTGGGCAAGGTCAGTGGGTGGTGGGCGTTCCTCAGCTATCTTACCACAGCAGGGCCTCAGCCCTGTCAGCAGCAGTAGTGTAGGTCTCCCCCTAGGCCCTAAAGCCTGTACTCCGGCAGAGGTTCTCCCAGGATCAGTGGTGCTCCAACCTAACTGACTAAAAAGTTTTCCCTCCAAGCCTCTTATACCCCTAGGTCAGGTGACCCTCCTAAAGGCGGCAAAACATAACTCCTCCCACAGCCCGGAAGGTTCTGGAACCTTCCGCCTATCTAGCTATGTGGCCCAGAGGCGGGGACGGGATGGATACTGTATCCCTATATCCCAGCCTGACCCTGGCTACCAGTGTGTATGCGTGTGAGGCCCCTCTGCAGTAGCAGGGGCCTGTGGCAGCCATCTTTAGTGAGAGAGCACCTGCACCTCAGCACTGGTTAGCAGTGGCAAGGCGCCCGGAGACCTAGGTCCAGTAAAAATATGGTGGCAAAAATGAGGCGCAAAAGGGAAAAAAAACAGGGCAAGACCACCCTAGGGCTGACAGGTCTAACAGGCACTACCATAGGCACTAGACTCAGCAAGGAACTCCCTACCTATGGGACCCTCCCGCCTGTCCACCAACTCCTCTGGGGACCATGAGGGGAATCGAGCACTACCATAGGCACTAGACTCAGCAAGGAACTCCCTACCTATGGGACCCTCCCGCCTGTCCACCAACTCCTCTGGGGACCATGAGGGGAATCGGGCACTACCATAGGCACTAGACTCAGCAAGGAACTCCCTACCTATGGGATATTCCATAACACTTTCTTCCTCCTTTTCAGACTCTCCAGAGCCACCCTCAGACCAACTACCCTCTTGGTAGGTGTACTGGGACTCCAAGAATCTCCATCTGTCTTGTTGCCAAAGTCTCAGGGATGTCTGCAGGGATAGCTGAGTCTCCTTCCTACTCACTGCTAAGCCCCTCTCCTCACAGAACCCCTTAGCTCCTCTAGACTGTAGGTCAACAGATCATCTATATAAAAGGTAGGTCTCATTTCAGCAAGACCCATTGTAGCAATAACTGACAATATCAATCAAAAATAGAATCAAAAACCTCAAAAACGTATGTGGTTGCGTTATGGTCTGCACTCACTAGTAGTGTACACTATAATTACTGTATGCGATCATATATGCAAGTCCAGATCCTCACCGCTGACCACCAATGTTAGAAATGGGGGTCTCTAGTTGGCAATGGCTGGCCACTGTCCAAGTAGGGACCCTTCTTCCTAAGTCAGAGTGAGAGGGTTCCACCCTTTGATAACCCCTGCTCAACCCTGTGGTAACGTAGCACGAGCAGTTAGGCTTATCTCAGAGGCAGTGTGTGAAGCATTTATGACCATACACAGTAACACAGTGAGGAACACTACAAAGGGACACCACACAAGTAGTTATCAAAAATAAGTATCTTTATATATAGACTTAACACAAGACCAATAACGATAAAAAGCCACAATACTGTCAAATAGGATTACTCTTGGAATGATGCAAAAATAGTTCAAGTGCGCAAAGAGGAGTTCAGTTCAAAGCAGTGGTCTCTGCGACCTTTTACCTACAAAGTACCTGGATTTCGTAGCAAAACCAACAAATTGTCGCAAAGAAGCTGTAGCGATGAATTTCTGCACGCGAGGCCGGCGATGCATTAAATCCTTGCCGCGAGGGAGGATGATGCGCTGATCTGCTGATGCGTGTAGAGACGATGCGACAAACTTCTGCACGCTAGACCGTTGATGCGATGACTCCCTGCCGCAAGGGAGGAGGCGAGGCGACGATCTTGTTGCGTGTGCGGTCGGGTTGCGATGCGAAGAAATGGCGCTCCGCGAGGCAGGACGATCCTGATGCGATGCGATGAAAATGGCGGACGCTCGACGTCCGCGCTGCGATGTCTTGAAGCGATGATCTCGGTGCAATGACTCGATCTTTGGTTGCAAGCACTCGGCGGCAGCAGCGCGATGATTTTTCGGGCGCTCTCGGCTGCGGCGGCTAGCAAACGTGCGTTAGCGACGATTTCAGCACTCTCTTCTCTGTAGTAGAACTAGAGGCCCTGGAACTCACAGGAGCCTCACCTGCAGATAGAAATCCTTGCTGGGAGGAATCAGGAGGCTGGTGGTGAAGTCTGATGTGCCTGAGACTTCAACAGGAGGCTAGCTCTCTCCTAGCCCTTGGGTGATTGCTTTAGCAAGATTGATAAAAGTTCTCTCAAAGTCCTTTTCCCTCTTCTTCCAAGTCCAATGGTAACCACTGCAGGCCAATCCAAGAAACAGCACACAAGCACAAGGATAGTCACCTCCTGCAGATTCCTTCAGTTACACGGACAGAGGTTCGTCTTGACATCCAGGAGCAATACCAATTGTAGGGGTTTCAGCACAGATATTTATACCCCAAAAGTCTTTGTTCTCAAGCTACAAGTCACTGAGCCTAGCCAGAACCAGTTCTGTTCAGTCCTGGAGCACTTTGTTTACCAGGCTGCATCCTTCCTTTCAGGAAGAGGGGGTCTGCCATCAGACGCACAGTAGGAGGTGGAGCCAGCATTCACCTTGCCAGGCACAGCCCTATTCAGGTCAAGGAGCCACCCCTCCCCATACTCTAAATGCAGATCTCTCTATTCAACCCAGGTCTGACTCAGCCTGCCCTGTCCCTCCAAAACCAGACAGCCAATACACATAACAGCAGAGCACACTGGAAGGCTTAGGCAAGAAAATACCTACTTTCTAAAAGTGGTATTTTCAAACACAGAATATAAAAATAAACTTCACTAAAAGATGTATTTTAATATTCTGAGCTCAGGCATACAAAATTCGTTTTTCTACCATGTTCCTGGGGTCAGTTAGGACTATAGACTGTAATAGTCAAACTGCCCATTCTAGCCTACGGGGAACAGGTAGCCTTACAGTAGTGAAAAACGAAATTGGGTGTAATTCACTACCAGGACATGCTACACACACCAAGGCATGTCCTACCTTACACATACAATGCACCCTACCATAGGGGTGACTTACATGATGCCAAGGGAAGGTTCAGGGGCTGGGAAGTGGGTGCACTTCACAGCCAAGATGGCAGTTCTGGACTGCACACAGACTCTGCAGTGGCAGGTCTGAGACACACTTTACAAGCTGCTTCTGTGGGTGGCGCAAACCAGCGCTGCATGCCCACCAGCAGCATTTGGTTTACCAGCCCGGGGCACACACAGGCCACTCTACTAGGGACTAACAGATAAACCAAATAAGCCAATCATGGATGTACTGATTCACAAAGTCATATTTGCAAAGGGAGAGCATATGCACTTTAGCACTGATCAGCAGTGATAAAGTGCCCAGAGTCATAAAACCAACAAAAGCAAGTCAGAAAAAATACAGGAGGAAGGCAAAAAGTTTAGGGGTGACCCTGCAAAAAGGGCCATTTCCAACAAGGGCCATCAGTCACAATGCCATTTTTACATTGTTCTAGCTCTATTTAATTTTTTTAATTGATTGTTACAGTTTCATGAGCACAAACTGTAGCAACCTCATCAGCATAGTAACTGCCGAAGGTGACCATGTTATCACCACTTTTATGAGCAAGAAACTTTACAAATGATATTTCCTTAGGTTGCTGCAAAGCTTCCAACAGGTTAGAAATCTATGATGGGGTTACCAGAAAAATGTCACAAAACCCCTTTGTGGCAGCAACTGCCCAAAATCATGTACCACACCAAAACCATAGTAGTTGTCTGTGTAGATTGTCACACATAATTCTTTTGCCAGACAGCATGCTCTTTTGTTGCTTGTGCTGAAGTTACATTACACAAGTATGATGCTTCAATAATTTCTGAAATAGAAAAGTCTGCTTATGCTGCTCTCAGTATTCTATGATTGCCTCTTAGATAAGAACAATTTACAAATAATATTAACAACTTCAAGTAGAGTATCTTTAATGTCGGGTCTTGGTTTAGCACATGATTTGGTCATATCCATACAATCATGGTTTCAATCTTCCTCATCCTAATCTTTGTTTGAAATCAACAGCATCGTTGTAGGATTAAAATTATTGCATCTTCTAATTGAAGTGATGTCAGCTGCCAATATAATTTGTACATATTTTATTAGGCAGCTGTTTGTCATGTGCTGAGTTCATATACGAGTCAGTAAGAGAGAGTCTAACACAATAAGTGTGTAATCAATCACATTCCACACACTCTGTCCAATTGCAAGGGAAAATTGTGCTACAGACTTCAAACAACTAGGAAGACCTGAGGCTACTGGATCTAAGGCAGAAAAAAAGTAAGACACAGAACTTATAACTTCAACATGCTTCTGTGTCAACACAGACAGCACACACCCTTCTCTTTCATGAGAGCACAGTTGAAAGTCCTTCTCGTAATCTGGCATTCCTGAGGCAGGTGTGCTGCAGGGTTTGTAGCTGAGCTTGAGGAAGGCACTTATGTATACATCATCAAATCGGACTGGATCCTCTATGTCTCTGTGAGTAAGCCTTACTAAAGCTTGCAATCAGGGAAATGTTTGATATCCACTGTCTACAGTAGCAAACCATTCGTAAAATACCCCCACTTTCCTCTGGGTAGTTAGGGGATTCAATTTCAGGACTGCAGGATTGCTGAAACACATTCTTTGGACACTTTCTGTGCTCCTTTCTTAAAGTGATGTCCCAAGTAAATAACTTCTTTTATACAGTACTGCGTTTTTGTAGGTGACACCGTATGCCTATTATCTGCTAGATCGTTCAAGAGTGCAACTGTATTCAACTTGCAATTTTCTTCTGTTTTAGAAGCTGAACATAAGATTGTCAATATACTGCACTAGCACTGAGTTACTGGGCATTTGCCAAATCCTTCTTTAAGATCTGACTAAAGATTTAGGTGCTTTCTGTAAAATCTTGTGAGATTCTACACAAACCTAGGACTTTATTGAGGAATGTGAAAGAAAAGAGATACTGGGTATCCTCATAAAGAGGAATGGAAAAACTCTAGGCACAAGTCAATGACTGTGTACCATTCTGCATCCTCAGGAATTTGAAACCAAATCACAGCAGGTTTCAATACCACATGTCAACAATTTAAACACAAGAACTTCAATATTATACATTTTCGCAGGTCTCTGACCATCCTCCATTTGTCAGTTTCTTTATGCTCATTACAGGTGAGTTCCACAGGCTACCTAACACTTTCTTTTAGAATGCCCTTCTCTAAAATCCTTTCAATCACAATCTTTATTGCCATTTCTAATTTCCATGTAATGCTATAGAGAGGAACTTGAGGGTAAACTGGTTTTACTGTAATCTTCACTTGCGCTACACTTTTAATTAGTCTGATTTCTTTGCTCTGAAATTCCATACCTCTTTTTTCATGATGTGTTTTAAATCGAGAGGCAGGTCTTTTTTTCTTAAAGACTGGGAACAGCTGAACTTTTGACTTGTGATTTATTTTGAACTCTAAATCTTCATCCTGAGTTTGAATTGCCACACCATCCCGTGTACAGTAAATCATGCAATTAATCTTGCAAAGCAAATATCTAACTAATAAATTAAGAGGGCTCAGATCCAAAAAATTGAATTGTTGATCATTTTCAATTGCTCTTATTTTTTAGAGGAGCATTTGCTAAAACCTGATTAGTCATTTGCTTATTTGAGATTCCTACAATCTGGATTTCTTTTCCCGAGAGGAATAGGTTCGGGAGCGAGCACCTGTATCAATCAAAGATGATTCTGGATGACCATCTACATATAGGCTGCTCTGGTCTACCTCTAGGATTACACCAAGCATGCAATCCTCCTCCACCCTCAGGCACTGTTATTGTGAAATAATAACATTTAGTGGAAAGTGTGGGAATTCACTATTTATTACCAGAGGTTTTTGCTGAAAACCTGAACTCTGCTGATAGTGAGTCATTTTATTTCTCATGTTTTGCTGCATCAATGGAGCTACAGGCTCATTCATATGGAATTGGCCAGGATTTTGCACATATTGCATCGATGTCTGTTCGGCTGAGGCATTTAACTGTCACCTGATTTGCACTCTGCTGCATCTAAGGAACAAAATCATTCTGAATTTGATCTGGATTTGATCTGCGTTTCCATTTCCAGAGGCCAATCGTCCCACATTAATGACAAGGGGTAGTTTTCTTTAACATGTTAATGTTTGTATTGATTACTTTTGAACCTTTGATGATGAAGGATGAAAACTAAGCCCCAGACACAAGCCTAAAATGAAAGCCAACCTGAAACCACTGTTTTCTTTTATGGGATCTTCAACTCCACTGACCTTTCTATAAATCTTCATAAGCCTCTCATAATATGCATGCACTGACTCTTTTGGCTCTTCAGTAGCTCTCATGATCTTTGAAAAGTTTACGTCATGCTCTAGAAACATTTGTTTTAAATATGCAATCACTTCTTTGTACTTATACATAACTAAAACAGCTGAGGTATTATGAAGAAACTCCCTCAGAGACTCTTCTGTTGGGCCAATCTACAGATGCTTTACATTCAGCCCACACATTTTTCATAATCTCAATGTGTCACTAATCTATGAATTTTTGAACACCACTTTGCTGGTTCCTCTCTAAGCTTCGGAAAGTTGGTTGTAAATCCAAGGAGATCAGATCTCTGCCAAGGAACATGCACCTAATTATGTCTATGCACAACTCACAAAGGTATTCAGTCACCACTAATCCCTTTTCAGGCTTACTCACACTTGCTTTTTCTTTTTCTTACTGGTTTAGCCATTTTTTGTTTTGCTCTACCACCTCCTTTCTTACTTCATTTTTCTCTAAAGATTTTTAAATTCAAACTAATTTTTGATACTATTTATTAATTTTCTAATATGTGCACATGCATCTGTCAAACCCATTTCATTCACACCATCATCATCCAGATCCATTCTGCAGTTTCTGCACCATTCTCTTCTATTATATAGCTTGACATTATATTCTTCTGCCAATTCCTCAAATCTCGCATGTGCATCACACGCACATCTAGATGACTGTTTACTAAGAAATCTCAATTCATCTATATCATATGAAATTAATATCTCTATGCTGATTGTACCAAATTCTCCAAATTCATTTTTCAATTTTAGATCAATTTCTCTTCTCTCTGGTTCTCTGGTTCAACTGGTTGAACTACAATCAGAGTAGTAAGTGTATCAGGAACAACCATATCAGCAATCGGATCCGTAATAATTCTACCAGTGCCCGCTACATTCTCGGGTGGAGCGGTAGGAATTGAAAATATACTTGCACTTTGCTCTGCCACTCTAATATCTTGAGCTGGTCTGGGTGTTTGTAAATCATATGGAGGAGGTGTGGAATCTAGTGAATCATCTAAAACATTATCCTCCACTTCTGAATAATTGTCCTTATTTTCCTTCCTTCTCTCGTTTCTATTTTCATCATTTTATGTCATAATTTTTTTTATCCAATTTATTGACAATTGCAGGAAACACACACACACACTCAACATTGTATCCTCGGCATTGTGTCTTCTCTCCTCACTTTTTTCTGCATGCCCCATCTTGATTCTAGAAAACGGCTCACTGCATTTTTAACCCGACCCTTCATTTTCATACTCTCTTTTCCTATTGTGACATGATCCCATCATTCAATGTCTCAAACTGCAAAAGGCTTAGGCTGTGGTTTTATCTCAGGCATTTTCTGTCTCAAATATTCAAGCCTTCTCACATTGAAAGTTCTCTCCAAAGCACATTGTATGTTTGATCTCATTCCATTCTTTTAACCATATGCGCATTTTGAAATAAAAATTCTGCATTATTTCATAGCAGGGTAATCTTCTAGAAGAATCTTTTCTCACTCAATCTCAGGAACTGTGGAGTTATTGAACGTGGCATCAATTTTTACTCTAAACTATTATATGCAAACCGTGCAGAATAAACAAACAACAATTAACCAATCACTGCACTGCTCTGCTATAGTAAAAGATCAACCAATCACATCACAACCTACACCTGCAACTGACCAATGACAGCGTGACTCGCTGTGACACTTACCAATCCCAGCGTGGCCTCTCAGTAACCAATTGAGGAGCAGCAATTCAGGACTGTGGCAACTAGCCAAACATAATGTGACTCACCCCAATGTAAAAATTTCCAAACCGTAATGGAAACTCTCAAACAAGCAAACAAAATCACTTATCTGTCTACCTAATTAAGGAAAGAAAAGTAAGTAAATAAATTTCACCCAGGAACAAAAATTACCCTTTGGTACTATCAATCACACAAAGGCAAGTTCTCTACCAGCGGCAACTCACCCTGATCAGAGCGTCTATTTGTCTGCAGAAACAAATACACTAACACTAATCTAGATGATTACACATTCAACTGAACAATCTAAAAATCTGAGAAAACTCTATGTTGGTGTGCATGCTGCATCAAACAATGCACAACCCCTTATAACAGACAAGTTCAACAAAAATTCAACACTTTTGACAATAGCAACAAAATATCTCCAACTCACAAATATGACAAAAAACCATCAAGGTCACAGTAATTAAACCACCTAATGACCCGCAAATCAAAAGTGCATAACCAAAAAAGCTCATATGCTGTGTAATTCGTGTCACCACACTAATCTGCACTCACAAATAACAAAACCACAATGCACTACTTCTGCCAGTGCCACAATAAGTCATAACTCATTTTGCCCCACTATTAATCACACTCCTTTGTTCAGGTGCAGATCTGGAACACCAGGAAACTGAGGGAAGCAGATAGTTGCAGTAATTGGAAAAGATTTATCTCTAGACAGATCTAGTATCTTATCTTCAGTTCCTGTAGCCTGTATAGGCCACAAAAACTATTGGTGCTATTTCTGGTAGTCTGGCATGTTAAAAATAAATAGACACGGGCAAAATTTTAATTACACATGAGTAATCAAAGTAATTTTGGTATTTCATGTTACACTTTTGATACAAATTTACTAAAAATTACACAATTACACCCGTTTGCATAATTATGAGCAATTTGGCACAAAAATGCTACTGCAGGAGCCAGTGGCAGCTGGCATGTAAGAAGGGCAGGGGGACAAAAATAAAAGCAAAAAAAAAATAATCCCACTTACCTTCCTCCTCGCTCGGGTCTTTTCCAGGAAGGCATGGAGGCAGGCAGGCTCCAGGAAAATGCAGTAACCAATCCTGGCGCTGCTCTGATGCTGCATGAGAGCATCGTCAAGATTGGAGGGAGCGGGCTCTCTCCCTGCTCCCAAGGACACTGGAGCCCTATGATGTCTCTAACCCAGCTGTCTAAGACAGCTGAGTTAGAGGAATTCGACAAAAAGCACATGCACACTTTAAACTTAAAGGGGGATATTCTCAAGAACGGGCGATAATCATCGCCAACCTAGGTTAACGCAATTTTACATAACGCCGTCTATCGCGGGAAAATAACGCTGTGTTAATGGCGTATTCTCAACATGCCGGCAACAGGCAATAGTATCCCGATAACGTGTCAAATTCCGCGTTAAAATTACCGGGACGGCGATAAAAAAGGAAACCCGAACGTGGAAAATGTGGCGATGGGCCCAACAGCGATAAAAACATCAGCGATAAGCAGCGCCAGGCTTGCTATTCCCACGTCAGGTGGGAAAAATCACCATAAACGCTGCAAAAAACAAAAAAACTAAACAAAACCCAAACAACTGAGAAGCACCATGGAGGAAGCTGGAGCAACCACAGAGGCCAACCAGAACCCCCCAAACCCCCCGGAGGACCAGCCAGGGACCTCGGGGAAGGAGAAGGGCAAGGAGAAGAAGAAGAGGAACCCGCGTTTCAGTCCGCAGGAAAACAAGATCCTGATTACGGAGGTGATAGAACACCACCAACAACTGTTCATCACCTCCACTGTCTCATTGGCAACTAAAAATGCAATATGGCAGTCCATCTTGGCCAAGGTGAATGCAGACGGAGTGAAGAGAAGGGAAGTGGACGACTGCAAGAAGCGCTGGAATGATGTGAAGCGCAAAACCAAGCTGAAACTCGCTAACAACCGGAAAGCAGCAATGCAGACTGGAGGTTGGAGTCCAGCGCCACAACAGGAGCTGGATGAGATGGAGGAAATGGTGTCCACAGTCATCAGTGGGGAGACGGTGGCAGGAGTTGGTTGGAAGGTACCAGAGGCCAACAAGTGCAGCACAGCCAGCAGCTTTGTCTGCGGAGGGATGTTGGTTGTCCGCTGTGTTGGTACCGTCAGCCTGTGGGCAATGTCGGTCAGGATGTGGAGGATGGTTGTCCTTTTGAGCCTGTAGTGGGCAATGACATCCTCTGGCGTTAAGTCTCTGAGGCTGGTGCGTTTTCGGAAGGTCCGCTGTCTTGTTCTACGCTGCCTCGGTGGCAGTCCGGGGGGGGGGTCCTGGGGGTGGGAGTGTACCTGGGGTTGGTGGCGGTGGGTGTTGGGCTGCATGATTAGTAGCCCCATGGCATCTGTTGGTCTTCAGATGTGGCTCTGGGCTGGGCTCCCATTATACTGCAGGTTTTCGTCCTACTTAAGACCAGGAAAAAGCAGGTCTTAAGTCCCTGCTGCTAACGTGCCTTATCGCCTGTTTTTGGACCGCATCACCGATCTGGCTGGTTGTTGAGAATATCGCGAAGTGGTGTTATCGTGAGTTTTTGCACGGGAACGCCTACTCTGCAAATGATTAGCGTTAGTTGTCGCTGTCAGCCTTGGCGATGTTTTTAGTGGCAGCTATCGCAGGTAAACTGACGATGTCGACAGTTAGAGCAGGCTTGTGAATAGGGCGATAAATCTATCGCCACTTTCGTGGCGGAAAAGTGCCGCTAATTCGGCGATGAGTCCTTGAGAATATGCCCCAAAGTACCCTGCCCATCACTGCTTTCAAAAACCTTTATTGAGAAGTAGAAAGGTCACATCCACAGCGTTCTGTCTACATCCCAGTCGGGCCGGCAGCGCGGTTGTCAATGCCAGCCGAGGTGGGGAAGCACACAGCATGCCGCCTACAACCACTTCGGGCCGGCCGCGTCGGGGGAAATTATCAGCAATAGGGCAGTAGCTCATCTGCAAACAGAACATAGCACCCAGTGACTGTGTAATAGGCATAATCTTGTCAGTGTAAGGAAACCGTTGTTCTGGCCGGGAAAGCGGCACGGAGCCCGCTAGCGGAGAACTGTAACATTGCAGGGGAGTTCAGGCGAAGTGGTGTCATATACTATGCGGTATATGGCAGATTGCTAATGATTGGGAAGGGTAGTAGGCCCCGGTGGTCTGGAGCGAGCAAGGCCTGGTGGTCAATGGGTAAGAGCTGGGGGGGTTATATGCCATGTCCCACTCGTTCTTCCCGCTTCAAGTGATTAATGGATAGGAGTGGGGAGGCATTACCCCACCGACAGTGAGGGCCGGGAGCTGAGCGCATTGAATTGGCACTGGCTGGTCGGGGACCGACCACCCTAGGCCGCCTCGGCTGGCAAGAGCCCTCGACGCCGGCCGAGGAGTGCCATGGGAGTTGGCGTGAGCGCTGATCCGCGGGGAACTTGAGAAGTGGTGTGACCAAGAAGAGAGAGAGAGAAAGAAAGAAAAGGAAAGAAGAAAAGAAAAAACAGCTCTCTGGCCAGCTGGTAGGAAGGGAAAGGAGGGCCTGGGAGGAGTGAAGGGCTCTCCATGGAGTAATCAGTCTTGACCTTGATGAGCGGCACGATTGGAGAGGGTCAGGAGCAGGTCTTATCAGTCATGGTCAGTGTCGGGAGTGCCCCCTCTAGGCAATAGTGGATCCGCAAAAAGTTGTAGGGCGCGCAGGCGAGGAGGTACATAGCGAGCGTGCTCCAACCGTGTTAGGTATTGGATCAGAGGTTGCCAAGTGCGTTGAAATTTGGCGTCCGTATGTGCCAGTCTGTGGGTTAGGAGTTCCATTGCCATGACCTGCCATAGGCGCGTGATCTATACAGGGACCGGAGGAGTACAAGCCTTTTTCCAATGCAATGCGATGACCTGCTTTGCAGCAGTGAGCATGTGGAAAATCAGGCGCCAGTCCGCAGGTTTCATGGCTTTAAGAGAGGTGGGACGGAGGCCCAGAATAACAACTCCCGGTTCATTAGGCAGGGGGTAACCCACCACTGCTTTAACATGATCAAGAATTACCGCCCAATACGGCAAGATTAGCGGGCAGTACCACCAGATGTGGAGGAAGGAGCCCCGAGAATTCAAGCATCGCCAACAAACAGGAGCATATCCAGGGAACATTCGTTGGAGTCGAAGAGGTGTATAGTACCAGCGCGTCATAATTTTGTACGCGGACTCCTGCTGTGCTAAAGATTTAAAAATACGCTGTATATCCCGCCAGAGCTGCGCCCACCGGCCGGGAGGAATATCCGCCTCAAGGTCTCTCTGCCACTGGCTTTGGTACGTATGGGGTGATATCGCCTGAGAGGTTTGAAGGGCCTTGTAGGTCCGGGAGATCAGTCCCCTGGATCCGTCGAACGACCGAACCAGGAGTTCAAAAGGCGTAAGCTGGCGCATGGCGCCCTCCGTATACGATGGGGCCCGCAGCCAGTGGCGGATTTGAAAGTATTCTAGCCGTGCCGTTTTGGGGAGATTGAAATCTTCTCGACATCGTTCAAAGGATTTGAAGGACCCATCCTCAAAGAGCTGTTCTATGATGTGACATTCGCCTGCCGCCCAGGTCGGAAAGTCTGGTGGGCGGGAAGCTGGCTGAAAGTCTGCGTTAAGCAACACCGGCGTGAGGGGGGAGGGAAAGGTAGTAAGGCCTCGGGGGATCGCGATTCTGTCCCAGATCTCCAACACCGTGCGCGTGGGGATAGCGATATAAGCACTAGGGTGCCTAGCAGGTCTACCCAGCCAGGCCAAGTCCCAGAACGGACGGCATGCCGCGGCACGGTCCATGTGGAACCAGTGCTTTTCACTAGCTCGCACCGACCATTCCGAGATATACCTCAGGTGGGAAGCCCAATAATAGGCCATAAGGTCAGGGCATGCTAAACCCCCCCGGTCTCTTGGTAGCAACAGAACCTTGGTCGACAGTCGAGGTCGCCCCCCACCCCAGATGAAGGCGACCATTTCTCTCTGGAGGCCCAGAATATCCTTGTGCGGGATTGGCGTGGGGAGTGCCTGAAAGAGGTATAGAACCTTCGGCAGAAGGGTCATCTGGACCGCATTGAGGCGTCCTAGCCAGGACAGGGGTAATGGGCGGAGGTCCGTTCGTATGGAAGTTCTACAGGCCGGCCAGTTAGCCTGCGTCCAGGTGGTAAGGTCAGCTGTGATGTTAATACCCAGGTAGCGTATAAAAGTGGGGGCCCACCGGAAGGGGTTAATGGTCCGCAAGTCTTCCAACAGCTGTGAGGGAAGAGTGAGTTTAAGCGCACTCGATTTAGGAAGGTTGACTCGAAGGGCCGACGTCAGCTCGAACTGAGAGAGAAGATCCAGGAGCGTCGGGAGAGAGGTCGCGGGCTCCGTGAGCGTCAAAAGAAGGTCATCCGCAAAGAGGGCTATCTTATGGTCCACCCCCCCCATGCGGATACCCCGGATATCTGCCGACTGTCTGATAGCAATCGCCAAGGGCTCCACCGTCAGAGCGAAGAGCAGCGGCGAGAGTGGGCATCCCTGGCGGGTGCCCCTGCGAATGGGGAAAGACGGGGTCAAGGCGCCGTTGACGCGGATGCGCGCTGAAGGGGCTGCATACGGTGCCATAATGCGGGCAACCATGAGAGGCCCGAGGCCTATGCGGAGGAGGACCGCCCGAAGAAAAGACCAGTCGACCCGGTCGAAGGCTTTCTCCGCGTCAAGGGAGAGAAGGAAGGCGGGGATTCCGTGGTGGCAGACCTTCTGTACCAGGTGCGCTACCCGGCGCAGGTTATCCACCCCCTGACGCTCGTGGATAAAGCCCACCTGGTCGGGGTCTGTCAGGCCCGGCAGGAAGGGCGCCAGGCGTTGCGCCTGTATCTTGGTGTAGATTTTAGCATCTCCGTTAAGTAGGGATATGGGGCGGAATGAAGCGCAGGCGGTGGGATATTTCCCGGGTTTCGGGAGCAGCACAATCTCTGCTTCAGCCATCGTTGGGGTGACGGATCCAGCCTCAGCAAATGAGTTAAAAAGGCGTAACAGGGGGCCCTGGAGCTCCGGAAGAAAGAGACGGTAGAATGCCAGCGTGAGCCCATCAGGACCCGGCGTTTTCCCAACCATCATACTCTTCAAAGCTTTCGAGAGCTCGTCCGCTGTGATGCGCTCTTCCATTTGATCCCGGTGGTGGGGGGTTAACGGCATCCAGTCGCAGGAATCCAGGAAAGGTGCTATGCGATCGGGACAGGCATCGCCCTCGCCGTATAAAGTAGAGAAGAACGCCCTAAATTCCATCTGTTTGTCTCGCTCCGAGATAGCCCACCCTCCCCCTGGTCTGGCAATTCGGGCGATGTGGTTGCGGGAAATCTGAAGGCGGAGTCGACGCGCCAACATGGAGCCCACCTTATTACCTCCTCCGTAAAACTTCTGCTTCAGCGCAAGGAGTGAGCTTTCCGCCTTATTCACCCGGAGGGCTTTGAGTTGGCCCCGAAGAGATGCGAGCTTCTTTTTCGCAGACAGAGAAGGCGCTGATTGCGTTTGTACCTCTAGTGCTTTAATGTCTCGGCCAAGGTTATCCTCCACTAGTCGGGCCTCCCGCCTGCGGGCTATGGAAATAGAGGTGATGGTGCCCCGAATCGTGGCCTTAAAAGCATCCCATAAAAGGGGGACAGGGGTTTCCGGGAGGTCATTGTGAGTAAAGTAGGTTTGGATGGCTTGTTTCAGTTCCGCTACTTCTACTGGGTCATGCAGAACGTGGGGGGGGAGACGCCATCGGGGAGCAGACCCCGGAGGTCTGCCTATTCCAGACAAGCTAATTTCTAGGTGCGCGTGATCCAAAACCGAGATGTCCGAGATCGCCGCAGTCTCTAAAGATCGAGCAAGCGATTGGGAGATAAAAAATAAATCAATACGGGAATAAGACCGGTGAACATGGGAATAAAAGGAGTAGTCCCGTGTATCGGGCTCCCGGTAACGCCAAGCGTCCACAAGCCCCAGGGCAGTGATATTATGCTTAAGTGATGCCGACATGGCCCCCGTACCCTGATACAGGGAGGTAGTGCGGTCTAGTACAGGGTCCCACACCAAGTTAAAATCGCCACCAAGGATGACGGGGTCTGCCTCCTGGGAGAGGTGAAGCGGAGGAGATCCCTAAGAAAGGTGTCCTGCACTTGATTAGGGGCGTAGACGTTGAGTAGGATAAGGGGTTTGCCCTGCATCGTGGCCGCCAGTTTAAGGTATCGCCCCTCTCCATTGCGCGTGGTGCGGATGACCTGCACTGGAAGACCAGCCTTAACCATAATAGCCACTCCCGCAGTCTTTGTCTGCGCAGAGGCCCATGCTTGCAGGGGGTACTTAGGGTGATGCATGCGGGGAGAGTCCCCGCGGAGAAGATGGGTTTCCTGCAAGAAGATAACATCGGGGTCGTTTAAGAGGAGATATCTCCAGATTTGTCGCCTCTTGTTCGGTGAGTTTAAGCCCCGAACATTAAGGGACAAACATTTAAGATGTGTCATTGATCAAATAGGATGGAGCACGCTCGAGTACAGTCACGCCTTCTCCCTCCCGCACTGTAGATAGGTGTCTGCCTGTGGGTGAGTATTTGACCAGGTGTCGTGGAACATGTCCAGTTCCATCCCCCCTTGCGCGGGCATGCAGTGCTTCTATCATTCCCAGGGACTCATGCCAGAAGGCCAGACCAACTCTTCGCAAACAGAGCCCTCCCCCACAGAGCCAGAGAGTTAAGAAGAAAAACGAGTGAGGGAAGCAAGAAGAGGAGACAGAGAGAGAGTAAAGGACAACCAGCATCCAGGTGGCCAACGGGGCCCAAAAGATCCAGTCCAGTCCTGGAGGGGCCCAGTGGTGAGAACCAGGGCGGCTCTGAGGAAGTCACTCCTCTTGGGGACTAAGGACATGGTGGGGGGGACCGTGGAGTCCAAGAAGGAGGGTTCTCAACCGTCCCCCAGGGGTCGACCCACTCACCTCATCATGGAGAGGGCGCGGGGGTCCAGCAGAATCCCAGCTCGGGACCCGCACAGGAGAGGGTAGCTGCAGCAGGAGTCCGGGAACGAGCAAGGCCAGAGTCCCCGTCAGAGGCTCCGCAAAGACCTGGCCAATCATGAGAGCAAGGATTGGCAGGGGGAACAAAGCCCAGCACTGCCGGGGCTCAGTATGAAGACGGCCGCCTTACCCAGGTGCAGTAGCGAGAGGAGAGTCTATAGGCCCAGGGGTTGGGGGCGAGCGTGACAGGTGTACGTGCTCAGCCTACGCCAATGGGTTCAGGGTTCTGCGGCCTGAGAGAGGGGCCAGGAGAAGGCTAGGCACAGGTACAAGTACTAAAAAGGGATAAGAGGGGAAGTAACGCAGGCCCAGGGCAGTCAGCGGACGCCCCGGGGTACCTCCATTTGGCAGGACAGGACCTGGGGGGGAGATGCTAAAAGAGCAAACATTAGCAATCAAACAACGAGAATGCAGCATCGTAGCCATAAAAGACACCTGAGAGCAAACAGTGCAAGTAACATGAAACATAGCAAACATCGTTTAAGCACTTAGCTGTCGTCAAAGGGCTGGTTCGTCAGGAGAGGCTTATCCAGGCGTCCCCAAAAGTTCATAGGGTCTTCAAGAGACCATCTCGAAGGAGGCAAAGACAGGCGACTCCCAGTGGGCCTCCATGGGCGTGGGGCAGAGTCTGGAGAAAACACGGCAATCAAAGTGCATGTGTGTCCGCAAGTGCCCAGTTCGCACGTAATAACAGAGGACCACCCCAGGCGCCAATGGCAATCTTCATGAGAAGAGATAAGAGTGGATACACTTATAAAAGGCAAGGGGCCATCACGGCAAATACAATCATGCAGGTAGCTCTGCGCCTCGGGCATAGGTGGGTCATCCACCTCCCGGACCTGCAAGGTATCCGAGCGGCTTCAGGAACACACCAGCTGCAGCCCTCCATCTGAAAGATACTAATGCAAGCAGAAAGTCTTCCAGACAAGGTGAGACACTTGGCTGTTGATCAAGAGTCATTTCCCGGTACCGGGGTCCGAGGACACAGTGGGCCCTGGAGTAGGGGTTTACTCCGGCGGCAGCTGGGGCTCTTCTAATGCTTTCAAGTGGCGGATTATGTCCTGTTTAGCCTGGCTGGAGTTCGAGTTGGCCACCGAGGATCCAGAGCCCTGGCGTCTCACCCTGGACCATTCAGGGCGCAGTGATATCTGTGAGGCCGAATCTGTAGGGGTGGGAGAGGTGGGCCGGGAGTCCTGCGAGATGTGGAGCAATTGGAGTGCCTCCCTCTGTGAACGTAAAGACCTCCGTCTTCCCTCCCAGTGAAAGATTATAGCAAAGGGGTGTCCCCATTGGTACCTGATGTTGGATGCCTTCAGCTTGGCCGTCACTGGTTGGAAGTCCCGACGGTGGCGAAGGGTGAGAGGCGAGAGATCCTGGTAGATCTGGATACTGTGACCCGCATACTCCAGTTTTTCAGCTGCCCTGGAGGCCTTGAGAATCGCCTCCTTCTCCGCATAGAAATGCACCCTGGTCAGCATGTCAGGGACCAGGTTGGAGTTGCCCCGTGGGGGAGCGACTCGGTGGGCCCGATCTAACGTTGGGGGGGAAATATCATCATCACCCCGGACAGCGTGGAGGAGGTCCGCAACGTAGGTGAGTATGTCCGCTCCCTCTGCCCCCCGTGGCACCCCTCGTATGCGGAGGTTGTTCCGGCGGCTCCGATTTTCTAAATCCTCCTGTTTAACCTGAAGCTCCACGTTCTATTCTTCAAGCGTCATGACCCTTCACCGGAGATCTTCAAGGTCTTCAGTGCGGGAGTCTACAGTGCGCTCGATATCGTCGACGCGGTTGCCCAGTTCAGTGACGTCCCGGCGCACATCCGTCATGTAGGTCTTAACCTCCATCTTTAGGGATGAGATCTCTGACTTTATCTCCTGCAGGAAGGTAGCCAGCACTGCCTGCGTGATGCTGCCCTGTTCAGGGTCTGCCAGGCTAGACGCCATTGTAGGGGACTCCGGCCGGGGCGATGGGGCGCTTTTGCTCCACAGCTCTTTGACTGAGGCTTCTTTGGTGGTGGTGTGCGCCGCGGACTTCGCCCCTCTAGGTTTGGTCATGCTGCTGGCGCAGGACGTGGTGCAGCCTGTGTGGTCTCCGTCCAGCACAGATCTCCCCTCCAGTGCGTGAGTCGGCCTCCTGGTGCGCTTGAGATTGGTAGGCGGTCAGGACAGGTCTGCCTAGGCCGATTCGCTATGGAGGACGTCCACTGATGAGTCCCACTGCCGGGCCCCACAGAACTCAGTCCCAGCGCAGTCCAAATAGGTCGGCTGGGGGGACCCCCCGAAGATGGTCACCAGGGTCTCAATGGGCCACTGCTACCACCGGTGCCACTGCACCCCCAGACGCGCCCGCCCAGCCAGCCACTCCGAAGTGTCGCGCCAGAGATAGTGTGCCGCTAATGAGTGGAGGCGGCTATACTGGTTGGGAGGCCACCCCAGGCCCAAGAAGCAGGGGTCCTTCAAGCACGGATGAGGAGGGCCACCAGGCAGCTCTGGAGGTGGATGGCCGCGGCCTAAACAAGCTCCGACTGTCTCCCATGCACAGCCCACTGCACCAGGGTCTTCGCCACCCTCTCACGGGTCTTTGGGGGCTCAGGGTGATGCTCACCTCCCCGAAGCAGTTCTATGGTCCCGGGGGCCGGATCTTCTTAGCAACAGGTCGGCACTGCCCCTTACCCCGGGATCCGCTCCCCCCGCTCCTCACCTCCAGGTACTTCAAGGCTCCACCGGGAGAGCAGCAGGCGTCCCCCTCAGCCGTCTCCTGGCCGCCACCGCTCACGCCCGAGCGCAGGGCCTGCCCCGGCTCCCGGATCTCCGTCGCGGAGTGCGTGCAGGCCGGTGGGTGGGACTGTCACCAGGCCACGGGTCCCAGGATCGTAGCGGAAACCCCCAGCAAACACGGGGTCTCCCCTCTTCAGGCTCACGCCGCACCAGGTTCAGGAACGCAGGGGCAGCCCGTCTCGGTCCCCCCGGTCCCCGGAATTCCGCCGCACCCCTCCAACAAAATGGCGGGCCGGGCCTCAGCTTCACCCGTCCGCCCGTTCTCCGGATTCCTGCACCGCAGCCTCGATCCGGAGCCCCCGCAGCAGCGGCGCCAGCGCTCCCAGCGCGTCACTCCGTTCTCGTCACCTGCAGGGCCGCGGCTGCGCTGCGGGTCCGTCCGCCCACGTCACTTCAGCCACAGGGCCTTCAGCACCCAGTGTCGCCAAGATGGCGGCCGGAATCTCCCCGACGTCGTCTCTGGTGGGCGATTCCCGGGCAAAGGGCCCCCACCGCCGGTCTAGGGCAGCCGCCGAGGCAATGCTGGAAATAGGGGGGACACCGCCTGCGTCCCCCGTGCTGTAGAGCGCCCCCAAAGCGCCTTAGGCCGACCCCGGGAGACGGAGCACCAGCAGCGTGCGTCCTACTCCATCGGAGCCCAGGCCACGCCCCAGAAATTATTTTAACAATCTTTTTTAATTTAAAAATTAATGCAAGATTAAATTTTAATAAAATATAATGAAATTACTTTTCATCAAATGTATTCACAACTTTTAATAATTAATAATGCATTTTTTTTTTATTTAGGTGGGAATTTATTTCTTAATGTAATTTAATTTACTATATTTAGATTAATTGAATGTTGAATTCAAAACTAAGTTAATAGTGTTGTAGCATATTTCTTTTGTTCTACATTTGAAATCAAATTAATTTACATTAATATTTAACACAAAAATATTTTTACTAATGTTTTTCGAGTTAGATTAATGTTTTTACTTTTCCCTATACTTTACCATACCATCACTACCAGAGAGCTACTCCGCTTTTGGGGCAGAGATCTCCGTATGGTAAAGTACTTCCCCATTCTTATGGTTGATGTTCAATCATGCGAGTCATGACCACATCTGAGGCCATGCCAAAGAATTGTAATTTACATGTAATCATGTAAATCACAGACTGTGCTGCAATTAGTATGTGTCTGTTGTTTCCAGCGCATCTCAGACATAGGCTCAGTGCAGTACTAGATTTGGTGAACCAGCATATACTGCAATTAACACTGAGATCGTGTCCCTGCATTCTCGAAAGATTCTAATGTGTAGTTTGAGTGTTACTAGGAGTCTGCAGAGGTCTGGTGTAGATCAAATTTGATGTCTATTCCTGCTGTTACAAACATTTGAAATGGTGGGTGAGATTTTGACAGCACCATCACTTTCAGGTGACCTAAGTATATCACAAGTTCTCAGTCATGCTGATGAATGGGAGTTTCTAATGAAGTTAAAAAGAACCAGACTAAGATAGCCAGCTACGTTATTGCAAAATAGGAGTACTGTAAAAATGTTCTTTTAGGAAACAAAAAGTCTAATCTGCTTCTTTGGGTCCAAAAAACCAGTTATCCTACCCATATTGGTATAGATTCTACTACTAGAATCGCTGCATTGAAAATACATTTTGACAGCAAAATCAAAAGCACTATTTTTGGTGCAATGGAACACAAAATATCACTGTTTGAGGACAACATAATTTTGTTACGGGGGTTCACCGCTGTCATTGTCACTGTCACCACTGATTAAAGTACTGGAGAACTACAAGAAGAAATCTGGATACATAATAGATGACTACAAATCAGAGCTCCTACTCCTTGGTCTCTCAGTGTGGGAAAAACCTGTCGGTGGCAAGATACCTTTCAAAATTACAAATACGGTGATATGTTACCAGGGTGTGCAACTGAGTTTCGCAAGAAATTAAAGTAGACTTAAGGAGGAACAAAACACTTTACATATAGTGGAGGGGCTGCACTGCAGTGACCAAGATAAACATAAACCCAGATGGCTATATGTATTTCAGGCCTTACCAGTTCGGATAGAAAAGAGAACACCAGATGACCACCAAATGGCTTGATGAGCTTTTGTTGCAGAAGAACCCTCCCCCATGGGCTCAGGGAAAGTTTTAAGAGCTTCACCAAATAAAAGTGGATTAGGCTTTCCATATTTTCTTTGTTATTACAGATATCCAACTTTCTATAGTGGATGAATAGTTGATGGGCGAGTCTGGTGAGCACTGGGCTCATATGGACTAGGATGTGATTACTAAATCCTTGTGGGATTTAAAATGGTTGCCAAGATAACACAAACCCCAAAATGTTTGTTATAGTAAAATAATTAGTATTCTATTTGGAGATAGGGACAAAATAATACAGGGCTGTCAAATCACATCCTTCTCATCCCCATTAGCACCTATTGAATATAACCTGGTGCAAGAAAATGCCTCTTTTTGGCATACTCATTCTTTTTGGACTGATGCTGCTGCTTTTTTTACTGTGTGCCCTAGGACTCTGCTAACCAAGCCCCACTGCATGTGCTCTGACCCCTAAAACTTGTCAAATATGGTTATACTCTTAGTTGGCCTTTTTAACATATCTATAAGTCCCTAGCAAATGGTACCAAGCGTACCCAGGGCCTGTAGGTTAAATGTCACTAGTGGACTGCAGCACATATCACCCCACCAATAAACAGACAATCCAAATCATGACAGGAGGCCTGCCAACATTAGCCTGGCTGTGCAGGTTTAAATAGTCAAAATAACTGCTATTGGCAGGCCGAAACCTCCTCTTAAATAGCAATATGTCACCCCTAAGTTTGCCTTAAAGTGCCCATAAGGCAGGGTGCATGGTAATTAAGAGTAGGACATGTAAAGGTTTAAAGTAAAGCATGTCTGTTCAGTGGAAAGGTCTAAAAAGCTATTTTTACTGTAGCAAGCTTTGCTCTTCCATAGGAAAACATTGGGAGTTAATGTTAAAATTCAATAATTTTATCTCTGCCTACAAACCAGATAAAAAGTTACTTGGAATTTTAAAAATATTTATTACAAATCCAATTCATCAGTAACGTCGGATTTGTAACAAATATTTCACAAATTGTACTTATAAAAAGCTATCTTTAGCCTGCCTAAAGCCTTTAGAAGACCATTCGCCTGAGCTTAAAACTGTCACCCAGGAGCTGAATAGCTCCTTGATTAGGTGTGAATTTGCTCCCAGAGCTGGGAAAAAAGTCTTGGTTGTGGGAAAGTGTCCTGCTCCTCTGACAGGATGAATATCTGATCAGTGCCTGGAAATGTAATTATCTTCAAAGTGGCCTATCCTGTCACAGGCAGGTATAGTTAACACCTGGGACTGCCCCCTTTATTGTCCTTCTAGCCAACCAGGCACCAATCCCAGTGGGAGAGGAGCTGCACCCAGAACTGGTTTGAGTGACCACAGGGGAGGGTTTGCTCATTACCCTGTTGACATCTCTAGGGTGGGCACAGAAGATCAGTGCAGGGGAAGAAAGGTTTCACTATCTTCATTTTAGGTAGAGAGAGGCACTGCAGAATTGTTCGCAGTAAAGCGCACAAGAACTGCTGCAAAAGCGGCCAATATTACCCTTGGGAACTTTTTCCCTATTGGTCAGGGAGGGCCCATGAGTCACCCCCACCCACAGGCTAGTGCAAGACATACATATGGCACTTCTGGGCACCCTCTGCAGGACACTACTGGACCTGTGGAAGCCAGAAGAAGGACTACACCTGCTTTTGTGACCTGTGAGTAGAACCGTAATGGCTGGACCTCCTCCCACTTGTACCCAGCACAAAGATGTGGACTCCAAGGGTCAGTTGGCTGACCTCCTGTTAAACTACAGTGACACAAAAGCTGCAAGAAGAGCCCAGCTGAAGAGTTTCAACTGGACATCCGCTGGACCCTGCTAGTGACTTCTTCCGGAGTGAGCCGTGACCCCTAAGTGCTGTTCATGAGGTCCCAGAACCCTTGGCTGGTTTTAGAGTGTACTCCTCCTGCCCAAACTGCAAGACCTGAGATTTAGAAACTTTATGCCAACTTTATTCCTGGAGAACTGATGGAGACCGGAGTTGCTATCAAAGCTGCAGAAGTCAACGTCAAATCACTGCCTTCGTCCATGACCACACTGGAACTCCACGATTCAGCAACCCGCTGTCGTCGAGCCCCCCTTCAAATCCAGTTTACCCGACAGACAACTTGCAGACGACAACTTTTTCTCCATAAATGTTTCTAAGTCCAAAGGTATCTCTTAGACAGGGACCAACCTGGCCCTTGCATTGAACCCACGACCCATCGTGGTCACCTTAAATCTTACAACTTTGTGGCCCCTGTGAAAATGTTTGTGAGTACCCATGGTCTAGCCCAAACATACAAAAAAGTACTAAAAATGTAGTGATATGTATTCACAAGCGTTGTAAGTCCCTTCACAAACTGGTCAACTTTCAGTTTCTTATTTATGTATTTGGTGGGTAAACTGGTACTAATGTGGTGAAATCTTTGCTCAGACATTACCATGTGTAAAAATGACAAAATAATGAAGTAATACTATCAATAAATGTGATGCATTATGCCGCATAGTTTGCCTTTTCTTGCTGCATAATTTAGTCAACCCTGCCACATAATTTGGTGCTCCCCTAGTACATAATTCTAGTGGCCCTGACTACTATCCACTCAAACTAATCCCCAACTAATAATCCACTCTATCACACCTGGAGTTAATGTCTGCTTGGGTTGAGATCGACCTTCCAAAGTTTGAGGTTTGGGATTCTAGAGTGATTCTTTTACATGTTCATAAATGGGCAGATCAGATCCTTTCAAGATAAAAAATGTTTCTGCTGTCAGCAGATATACCTCTGGGTGCTACATTCGTCAAGGAAGCAGCCATTCAGCTACTAACCAAGGGGGAGAAGCTTTTGACATCATACCAAAAGAGTGGGTCTCAGGCGTTTATGAACTACTCAATTCTCACTGAGGATATGGGTTAAGGAAATATAGAACCAGATGGGAAAGGGACTAGTGTGGAGAGGTGATGTTGGAAAGGTGTGAAACTCTGTGGAAAGGCATTAACAAGAATATCCTATCAGTCCAACACCAGGAGTCTGCCTTGAAAGATATGACGGGGTAGTGCCTCCCTCCTGACAATCTTTACAAGCTTTCCCTGGGACGTTAGACTGGTGCTGGATGTGGTGTGGTGCAGAGGGCACACCTTGTCATATATTATAGCTGTGTCCAGGCCTCACAACATATTAGAAAGAGGTGTTGGCTGCCATCAAGGACATAGTGGGGGTTCCTGATATCAGCACACCCAGCCACCACAGTTTTTAGATTTTCGCCCTGCAGAATGAGAGGAGGTTACCCACGGGACCTGAAAATTAAGCTATCAGCTGTTGTTAATGGCCAGGTTAACCATGGTCAGACATTGGAAACAATGTTCTTGCCCATCTCTGCGCATGTGGTACTGTTGAGAGGTTATCTGTACACATAACTAAAGATCACAACAACGTTCTAGCAATCTGAACGCAGATTAAGCATAGGGCTGAATATTACAGACATGAGGGCGAAGCACATAATATAACACATGCTAAGGCTGCAAAGGAGTCAATATTGTTTAATGAGTCACAAAATTGAAAATAGTTAGTGTGGCTGGCAGGCGCATATTTCCAGTCATGCCCCTGGCAGGAAGGCTGATATCATTTCCTTTGAATAGTGGAAAACTACAGGTTGGAACGGGGTTTTAAATACATATGATTTATTACCCCTTCTGGAATCTTTTAACATTCTTCAGATATTAAGTACCTGAATACATAGGCATTTACATTCATAAATGTATGGATGCATAGTAGTAATCCTAAAACTGGGCGGACATTTAAGAATGTAAGCAACACGAGTACTGTCCATATACAGTCAGAAACTGTATGCATCTCCAGTAACTGAGCATAGGTGTTGTTGGACCATATTCGGGGGGCTATTGGCAAACAAGAGCTACTGGTACTCAGCCGTGGGGACTAGGGTCATTTGTCTCTGATGTCCTGGGGTCTATCCAACTATGTGAGATGATGTGGCCTAATGGCTAGAGCGGTCGACCTCGAAGCTGGGGAACTGGATTTGAATCTTGGCAGGGACGCTCAACATCCTGTGATTCTGGGCAAATCACGAAATCTCCCTGTGCAGCAGTTGCTCAACCTCCATCCCAGTGAGATGTGTCTCCTGTAACATAGTGGTATGGACTCCCTGTCCCACCAGGCGTCTGTGTATGGAGTCTTGTTTAGCCGCTGATCCCATACCCCAAATCCTTCATAACATTAGTACTGTGTCACGGTGTGTGTCAGTCATGTAAAGGTACCATTAGAGGGACTGCCAGACATCTCCTTCCAACCAGTCCAACGCCCCTTGGTTTTCATACTCCATGGTCCCGAGACAAGTAACAATCAAAACAGCTCCAAACTCCCCAACCCAAGAGCACTCCAGCAATAGCCGAACACCCAAACTGTAATGCCACAAAGCGTGAGTGAATCATATTTCTGCTTAGCCTCTAACCAGTAGGCCAGCGGGATGCGGGGACGAGCTAATGCGCTTGAAACAGCCGTGCATCAGCCCGAATGAGAGTCAACCAACCTCGGTCATTGCAGGTGACCAGTACCACCCAGAGATCTGTCCTAAAGAAGGAACTCCATGGTCAAAGGTGTCACCAGCTGGACACTCCACATAGCCCCAGTCCCCGTAGGTTCTGTGGCATCGCCCCGTGGAACAGGGCACTCCGGGCAACAAAGTGTGCATTTGCATGGGGGAGGGCACCCAAGAAGGCCAGAAGAGTGTATTGCCCCCAAGGGCCCCAGGTCACCGCCCTAATTACCATCAGATGAGGTCCCCTGACATCTGTGGTGTGACCACCAGTAGGTCTCCACTCTCCGATGCTGAGTCCTCAGATTCTGACACCATCGATCAGCGCTTCGACAAGGGACTGTCCTCCAAAAAGAGCATCTCTGTACTGTAAGTTCGGCTGTCGCCTGGAGGGCTCTTGGTTGATTGTCCCCCAATGGGAAGCGTGTAATGTGCACTTCTGGATCTGCGCTTAGAGTCTGGTCCCTCCCGCCGCCAAGTTGCGAGGTCTGTCCCCGTTTTATAGCATTCTAACCAGTCCCATGCTTCCGTCGATTCAGTGAAGAAATGTGTAGACTCTCCTACGATAATTGTAAGTCGCTCTGGAAACAGTAGAGAGTATTGTAGGCATGCCTCACACAGTGCTTTCTTCACATCCAGGAAAAAAGCCCTCTTAGCCTGCACTGCGGCTGTATAGTCAGGGAATAGTGATACCCTTCCATTCCCCACTCAAATTGGGCTCCTTGTGCATGCTCTCTGGAGCAGGACATCTCTGGCCACTGCCGGCCTGAGGAAACAGCCTGGTGCAGGGGGCCGGGTGGGCACTCAATGTGAGCAAAGAATGGTGACAGCTGCATTGGGCCCACCTCGTCTCGAAGCCATCTCTCCAAGTGCAACACCATGTCTCCAGCTTCCATACCCTCAGAGAGGCCTGCCATCCTATGTTGTTCTGCCTGGTGCCCCCCTCTGCATCTTCAGCCCAGTGTTCCAGCACTCGTATCCTGTCTGTGAGCTCAGATACCTGCAAGCGCAGCAACAGCAGAGCTGGCTGCAATTTGTCCAATCTCGCTTCCGTGCCCTTCTCCCTGTCCAAGAGTTTGTGCTGATCAGCACGTAGCAGCCTCACCTCTGCAGACACACTGCCAATTTCACATTGGAGGGTTGCCTTGGTGTCTGTAATTGCTTCCAGTATTCTCTCCATTTGAAATTGAAGAGGGACCGCCAAAGAGTCCAGTGGCTGTGGTGGCGGCATCGCATCTCAGGTAGGGTCTACTTGTGTTTGTTGCTATCCCGTAGTCTAGGGTTTCAGCCTCCCCATGTGATCGCTGTGGTCCACAGAGGGAAGGTGTGCCAACCTTCAGTCCTCCTTGGTTTGTGTGCCGGAGTCCCGGAGGGTGCAAAGAAAAGAGGGCACCCGCAGTCCACAACCACAGTGACTCTCCACCAACAGAGGGTTGTTGCATCTGGGCCAACTTGTGGGGATCCTTGCCACTACATGGGGGCAGTCAGGGCTTACAGCCTTGGGTGGTCCATGTGTGTTGCAAAGGAGGCAGAACCTGGAGTCTTCTGGCCCAGCACGAGTCAAGGCCCCACAGGGGCACTGAACCACACCCTGAGATCAGCACTCCTTCCCAGGGAAGGGCTCCTAAGGGCATGCAGAGCCAAGTAAATCCTGGGTGGGTCTAACCGATGGGGGTGAAGTGACAATGCTCCCCAACCCACTGTCACCCTCAGTCCCCCACTTGCTCACAACAATATCATGGAGATTACGCCCCCCCACTCTCCTGCCCGACTCCTGTGCAGGGTCTCGCCTCAGCACACCAATCAGGGCGTTGAAGACCTCCACTTGTCTTGGCAGGTGCCACACACTCCAATCCTGAGTGCCTGCGCAGGTCTGTGCGGTCCCCTGCTTTTCCAAACACCAGGGCAGACAATACAGGCCCAGTCAGCACCTCCAGGATTCAAGCCGGACCCTCCAGATCAGCCAGGCCCCCCCATAGGCCCCTCTGAGAGTGTCTATCTGGGCTGGCCCGATCCTGCCGGTCCCCAGATGGCCAGTGCCGTCAGCTGATCACCCGGCTACAGTGATTGTGAGTCCTGGATGCCCCCCTCAAGGCCCAAGCTAGGCCTCCTCCAGGTACATGAATAAAACCAAATGTCCATCATCATTTCATAAGTAGGTGTACCCTCTGCAAGAAATTTCTGTCCCTCTGTAGCAGGTGCACGGGGAGTTTTATGTTTTTCCCACACAGCACCCATTATTTCATTCAAAATAATCTGAAAAAATGCACTCAAACTTGTGTACAGTAACCGGTCACAGCGCAGGTATGCCAAAGGTCAATCAATAACAGCATGACTTTGACAACAACCAACCAATGACAGCACAACTCTGTGTGACATCTCACTAATCCCAGCCTGACTACTCAGTGACTAACCAATCACAGAGAAGCATGAACAATTGCACAATCTTTTCTCAATGAATCACACACAAATAAATCTTGTCTGCTCAGCCTAAATAAGAGAAAATCAGCAGGCTACACTAAATTTTTTTTTTTTGTGCAAATGACAGAAACAAGACCAGCACCTTTTGCTACACTTGTCAGTCTCAATCCCCATTAAACAGACTCTCATTCTCTGACATTCGACCTTTGACTAATGTATTTACTCCTGTGCACTGAGGAGCAAAACACACCAACCTAAATTAGGGACACAAACTCCTAGAAAGAAAACTCAATATTCTGAAAAATCCCTATCTGTGTTTATGTGCCACCTTGCAAAACACACTAACTTTGTGCAGACAAGGTAAACAACGAGAGAGGGGAACATGGCGGCCGTCAGCTAAGCAGCCGCGGGTCGACAGTCCGCTCGGGTGTTGTGATCCCTGGTCTCTCAAGGGGGCCTTCCGCAATGACTTTCTGTTGATCTCTGCCCCCCTCTACCTCTCTCCCTCCCCCACGTGCAAATACCTCCGTTCTCTTGATACTGATCCAGTTTTTGAAACCGACTACGACCGGCGGATGGCTCCAGAGCTCCGGGGAGCCTCCTTAGCACTCCGAGTCTCGCGGTGGGAGGGCGCGGCTCGGGAGTGGCGTTGCAGTCGAGCTGCATGTTTCCAGGTCCGGGCTTCTGGAGGCAGAGTCAGCACCGGCAACTGTTGTACGGAGGTGCTGGGACACGCGTGGTGGACCAGGAAGGGGGAGCAAGCCCCTAAGGTAGGGCGTAAGGAGGTAAGACTCGATGCAGGAATTGAGCCTGAAAAAGCTCTATCAAGGCAAAAAGAAGGTAAGGCTGATTTTGTTGTGTACTCAGAGACCCTTCCTCTCTCTGGCTCGAGACGCAATTGGCAGAGTGTGACCCCTGTGGCTGTTGGGGGGTCAGGAGGAGGAGGAGGGGGAGACCTTTATCATATGGAGAGGAGTGAGGGTCAGCAAACAAAAATTAATCCCTCAATGAAAGTGTGCAGATATACTCTCCGTACACGGGCCGTACAGCTTTTATCTTCCACTGGGCTGACTATCCAAGACCCCCCCTCCTTAACCAGTGTAAACGTTTCTGAAGCACAAAAAAAGAAGAGGGGAGGGGAGGAGAAAGATAAGGCGAAGGAAAAGGGAGCAAGAATTGAGCCTCCTGTAGGTACCAAGAGCTCTAGATCCAGAGGGAGAGGCAGAGGGAAGAAAGTATCGGTACCTATAGTGAAGATTACACCCTCCCTAAAGTCTTACTACAAAGTTCTCGCCACTCCTGCCCAAACCTCAGCTCATATTAAAGAAGGCTCTCGCCCCTCTATAGTCAGCAATATGGAGCTGAGTGAACCTCAGTCTACGCCGCTGGAAGTCTCACAATCCCTCTCTTTATCTCTGGTCCCTAACCAAATGGCAGAGACATCATCTGAGGACTCTAGTAGCCCCCAAATTTCTGTTCATTCTGCAGTCGCCACCTCAAATCGCTTTAGTGTGCTGGAGGTACAAGATGCCCAGCCAGATGTCCACTCAGAAATAACACAACAAGCACTATCTCTCCAGCATTCTCCCACGACAAGCCCAGGATCTCTGGTGTATATTCTCCTAGCACTTAAGGAAGAGATGGGGAATAGATTTACAGTCTCTGAAACCAACCAAGTAGCAATCCTGGCCTCCTGTGCAGTGTTAGCCCAGAAGTTGGAAGAAGTATCTTTAAGAACAGACACTCTGGAGCAGGAGTTTCCGAAAATCAAAGAGGCACTTAATATATCTTCAGCAGAAATGGCAAAGTTAGCGAGTCAAAATAGAGAAATGAAGGAAGATCTAGAGCGTCTCGAGAATCATTCTAGGAGAAACAATCTGAGACTGATCAATGTCCCCGAAGCTCTCGAAGGCTCTGATATCAGGGGATTTGTGATATCATTATTGAAAGATACAGTCTTAAAAAATTCCCCAAATGTAGATTTATCTCAAGAGATACAACGGGTGCATCGGGACCCTTATAAAAGAAACCCTGCAAAACAGAAGCCCAGGAAAATCCTGATAAACTTTCTTACCTATACTGTAAAAGAGACAATTCTAACGGCAGCACTTAAGGAAGGCACTTTAACATTTGACTCTTTCTCATTTGCTATTAGATCGGATGTGTGCCACACCACTGCACAGAAACAATGGGAGATGGGCTAACGGATGGAGGAACTGAACAAACTTGGGGCTAGGGCACAATTGAAGTTCCCAGCATCACTCCGCACTATGTGGAATAATCATATGTATGTCCACCGCTCAGTAGAGGAGGTAGATGACCTTATAGATAAAATTAAGAAGGGAGCAGGGGTAGAGGTGTGGAGAGATGCGGAAGCGAGGGAGGCTTAGAGCAACCAGGGAAAGGAAAATGTGAAAGAAACAAACTATTTCTGCCCGGGGGACTGAAGCCCCTTAGGCTTTCAGCCTAATATAGTAGGGAGGGTTCCCCGGAGGGATGGAGGGGCACGTGGGTGGGGAGGGGGGCAGGAAGCGGGGGGAGAGCACAGGTGGGGAGCAGTAGGAAAAAAAGAATCCTCTATCACATTCTCAATATCAGTTAGCCTGTTCTATGTTCTTCTTGTTAGTCGTAGATACGCCTAGTTGGCCCCTCAACGGATGATCCTTTTTAATGGGAGCTAGAGATCTAAAGTTCCTTTCGAGGAATATTAATGGCTTAAGATGTCTCCGTAGGCAGAGGTTAGCTATGAAATATCTAGAGCAAAGTCCAGCCCAGATCTGTTTAATCCAGGAGACCCATTTGAGTCTTTCAGAGAGCCGTATCATATTCCCACGGTACCCTTGGATAAAATACTTCTGTACATCAGAACAGACAGCCCATTGCAAGGGGGTCGCTATCTTGATAAAACAGGGGGCGGGATGTGTAATAAAATCATTTAAAACAGATCAAACTGGGAGATGGATTATAGCTAAACTAGACTTTGGAGGATCAGAGTCAGCATGTATATCCTTCTACGGTCCGAACATCGATGATCCTACACATTTATGTAAGCTACAATGGAACTTGATGGAAGTAGTTTCCCCTATAATAATTGGGGGAGATTTTAATGTGTTGCTTGACCCCCTGCTGGATAGATCGAATCAGAGTCACTATGTAGGGGCGCCTCGGGTCCGTCAGGCTCTAAATAACATGATGCACGATCTGGAGCTCTCTGATATATGGAGGGCTAAAAAGGGCAACATACCGGGTTTCACTTTTCACAGTAATAAACATGGACATTTCTCAAGAATCGACTATGTTCTGGCCGATAGGTCTATCATAGATGATATGACGTCAGTTACCATTCAGCCAAGTCATATATCAGATCACTCCCCTGTTGCTTTTTCTCTAGCGGGGAGTAGGTATAAACTAAGACCTAGATGGACACTTAAAAGATCAATGTTAGCGGATCCAGAGATAGCTATAGGGCTCAAACGTGTATGCCTCGACTATTATAAATATCGGATCTACGTCTATAGACTATGTTTGGGTTGCCTTTTAAGCCATATCTGAGGGGCTTTCTGCATAGTCTTATATGTACTAAAAATAGAGAGGAAACACAAGAGTTAAGAACGTTGGAGGATAAAATCTCCCAACTTGAAGTAGACCTGCTTCGGCTCAACCAGGCAGCCCCTGAAAGAATACAACAAGCTCAGAGAAAGCTTGAGAATGCCCGTCAGGAATATAGGATCAGGCTTGATCAGAAATGTAAAGCACAGTGGCTGACAAAGTCCATGCAGAATTTTGAGTACGGAGAGAAGGCAGGAGCACTCCTGGCCTGGAAGGCCAGAGTGGATCGGGCAAAGAATCATATAAATGAATTAATTATAAATGAAAATGGGGAGACATCTAGTAGATCGGAGGATATGCAAGCTTGCCTACTCTCTCTATTCTCTGAGCTCTATAAGGAGGAGATCTCACCCAATTCTGAGACCCTTAAAACCTGGTTGAGGGAAAAATCCATGTCTAACAGAAGAAAGCCGTGAAAAACTAGACGCCCCAATTACAGAGAACGAGATTAGAGTGCAACTCAGGAGAAGCAAAATTAATAAAGCAGCAGGCACAGACGCGCTCCCTGGCGAGGTATATAAACTCTTGATGGAGGAGTTGGTTCCGATCATGGGCACTCTGTTCAATTCAGTCTATCAATTGGGGGGTCAGGTACCTAGGTCCTGGAAGGAGGCAATGATAGTGCTCATTCTGAAGCCCACTAAGGACCCCTTAAGGGCCGATTCCTACAGACCGATCTCCCTGCTGAATGCCGATTATAAGATCTTTATGAGCATTCTAGCAGGGAGACTGGCCAAAATCGTTCCACAGCTGATTAATTCTGATCAGAAAGGGTTTATCCCTAAAAGGTATATTCAAGAACAAACACAGCAACTCATAGGCAATATAGACTTGGCAACAGCTCGATCTGAACCCCTGGCCGTGGTGGCACTAGATGCGGCCAAGGCGTTCGATAGAGTGTGCTGGGTATATCTCTGGGAAGTGTTGAGAACAATGGGTTTTGGTTCTATTTTTATCCAGACTCTGGAAAAATGTTATCAGGGGGCCTCCGCTAAAATACTACTGAACGGGAGCTTAACATCTAGTTTTAATATACTGAGAGGAACAAGACAGGGCTGTCCCCTCTCGCCCCTGTTATAATATCTATATAGAACCCTTGGCACAGGCAATAAGAGCAGATGTCTCAATAACTCCCTTTAAATCCCATCATTATAGCAGCAAGGTTGCCTTACATGCTGATGACTTGCTGTGATATACTGATAACCCTGCAGTGGCAGTACCAAGGGTTGAAACCTTGCTAGAAGAGTTCGGATCTCTGTCGGGGTATTTAGACAACACCTCTAAAACCGAGATGATGTGTTGGAATATCGACAATTGGGGTGGGGAGAACAAGTCAAGATTTTAAATACTTGGGTATTATAATCGTCAAAGACATCGAGAAGATCCCACAGATTAACTTAAATAGGGTTATAAAAGAAATCGATCGTTTATTAGCAAGGTGGAAAAACCTTCCTTTAACAATCTACGGAAGGGTTAATCTAGTTAAAATGGTTATTCTCCCCAAATTAACTTACTTGTTTAATGCCATCCCCCTCAATTTCCAAAAGCTGGGCATCAGTAAAATCCAGAGTAAGATCGTACGTTTTATCTGGGCTTATAAGGGTGCTAGGTTGGCCTGGAAGAAGCTTAGGCGCAGGCTCGTTAAAGGTGGACTGGCTCTCCCTGATATCAATTGGTACTGTGTAGCCTTTCAATTTAAGAATATCCAGATGTTGCTCACGAAGCCTGATGATTCAACTTGGGGAAGACTTCTGGTTGAAATGACAAGGCAGGATGGTGGGGACGGTTTCTTGTACAAATTTGGGGCACCAAGGCACTTCAAAAAAGTACGTTTAAAAGTACTGACGTCTGCCCTCAGCCTGTGGTATAAGGTTAGAAGCAGATGAGGGGTAGGTTACTATTCTGATTTCGCCCCAATCATGGGAATCTCCTGGGACCCCTTTGTGCCTTAAAGATAGCCTAACCACTCCAATCAGAAAGGCGGGCATTACAATATGGTCAGATCTGATAACATCAGAGGGGGTCCATCCCTGGGAGGTTTTAAGAGCTAGGATTGGAAGTGACTTCTCTAGATTCAAATATATGCAATTAGTATCTTGGTTTACATCTGAGAAGAACAAAATCTGTGGTGACTGGGAACTGGAGCAATCCCTTCAAGACGTAAATCTTAAGAGCAAGGAAATTTCTATATGGTACGAAAAGTCCTTGGAGGCAGACGAGAAGGAGTATTTGCTGCAACACTCAGTATGGAATGAGGTTCCTCTGGAGTGTGATATTGAAGCAATATATGAACTCTCCCTGAAGCTCCTATATAAATATGTAAAGCCGGCTAACCTCAAGAAGAATCACTTCTTTGTTATCAATCCGCTGTACTGGACTCCGGCTAAGATAGCAAAGTTCGCTCCATCCCCCACCCCCAAATGCCCAAGATGTGATCTCATAAAAGCTAACGATCTCCACATTTTCTATGAATGCCTCAGGCTGAGAGCCTATTGGAGTGGAATCGAGAAAGCCCTCTGTGGTATCTTTGGCAGGGAAATCATTTTAAATGTGGCATTTGTTCTTTTTGGGGAAGATGGCACGATAAGTAAGAAGATGAAGCATCCACACAGAGGTTTACTTCTGGATCTTGTTTTAATAGCTCGGAGGGAAATATGAATGAAATGGAGAGACCCCCTGCCCCCCAAGTTGGAAGATTGGGTTAAAGCAGCTTCTAAAATGGCCCGTCTGGACCAGGGAGGAGGAAAAGGAAATTGCCTTGATATCTGGCAGGCCTTTATATTGTGGTGTAGAGGTTTGGGATTCGAACACCCCCTCACGGTCCAATGATTACACCAAGTCATCAATAATGGTGCAGGTCTGGATTGGTTCACAGACCAAAGCGAATGCAGTGGCCGCGGGGTGCACAGTTCAGAAGGGCGGCTCTACAAGAATTGCAGACGCACATTTGGTGATATGAGGACTAAAAAAAAAAAAAAAAAAAAAGACAAGGTAAACAACAATATCTCGAGATCTTGGATTCCGACAAATCCAATAACCATGCCAACCAATAATAAAAACCAAAACCTTTTTGCAGCAAATTACAAATATAAAGCACATTAAAATCACAGTAATCAAACCACCAATTGAACCCAAAATCAAGATTGCATAACCGAAAGCCTCATGTGCAACATAACAATCCATCAAGCAACACAAATCATAACACTTAAAATAACAAACTGAAACACTCTCAGACTCAAGAATCATTCTACCCTATTCATACTAATGATCTGATTCATTCCAGAACACGAGCAGCACAGCAAGTCAGGATCCCAGCAAAATCTACTAGCAAATGCCACACTGAAAAATCCACTAAACTAGGGACATGGAAGCTGGGACAAAAGAAAAAGATAATCTTTACAGCAGAAAGGAGGTGCTCTTAACTTGCAACCATCCTCTGCTACCAAACGTTCTGGGTGGTGTGGACCCCACAATTCTTGACACCCCACAATTTACTTCGCCAGGATGCCCACAAGTTTTATGAATCGGAGACGATGTTAAACCTCAATTTCATGAGGCAATGTACCCCAAAGGTAAGGCACTTCCCAGCACATCAAATATGAGTAATGTAGTCAATTAAATAAAAAGGCCCAATCAATGACTGAGTTCTAGATCAGCAGAATAGTTTTAAGATTTATTATAAAAATTCAAAAGTACGATACAGGTTAATTGCCATGAAGGCTCTCAACAAAATAGAGCAGTACAGAGAAATCAAAAAATATTCTAAGTCCCAAGTGGGCAGCATACCCGGGAGGTAATCGGACAGTATCCCTAGTAGAACAGGAAAGTCTCTGGGTCACTCCCTAAAATCAATGGTTATTATAAATTATTTTCGCATATGAAATTAACAGAACTGCATAATCATTGTGGTATGATGGAAAAAGTTACATTCATAGCAAATCAGAGCACAGTCTCATAAAACCTCATATTGCCTTAGCATCTAAGCACTATCCCGCTACATAAATAATTACTCTGCCCCCTCTATGCTAATTTCATCCAGGGTTGGTAAAACAAACTTGATATATAAACATAGTGTGTTATATGGCTGAATATGGAACAGAGACCTAGCGAAAAGACCTAGGTATAAAATGTAACTGAGCTGGCAAAGACTCATCGAGAACAACATGAACAAAGACAATGGAAATAAGCAAACAATATTCTACTTGACGACGTGCTGCAGAAATGACAGAGAGTAAGATGTGCAGGGGGAGGACACGGGTGACATCTATTTTGGAAAACATGGCTGCTAGACCCAACTTGAAGCCTAGTCGACAAGAGTCAGGAGAACGCACTTCCACACATCATAGGAAATTTGTTTCATACAATAGTACTATGAATGAATGAATGAAGGTTATTTATATAGTACGCAGCTACTCGAGGAGTGTCCCGGCACTTAAACATCAGCAATCTGAGGTCTGACAGCGAACAGAACCTAGCCGAAGTCCCCTATGACCTAGCTACTAAAGATGTAAGTTTTCAACGCTATTTTTAAACAGCCTTTCTCAGCCATTAATCTCAGATGTCTAGGCAACTGGTTCCACAGGTTCATGGCCCGGGCCATAAAAGAGGAACACCCTCTATACTGCTTTTTAGAGCTGGGTACTGTTAACACCCCAGCCTGACTGCAGTGCAGCATTCTCCCAGGTCTGTAAGCCTTAATCCTTTCGTTCAAATACAAAGGTCCCTATCGTGGAGGGCTTGGTGTGTTATCAAGGTTAATGCTTTGAACATTACTCGCTTGCACACTACATCAATGTGTGTAGATATAATCAAGTGTGAAACTGTATTCTGCACATTGTTAATGATGCACCTGACTATCAGACCCACACCTGATCATGATCACAACCCTTCACACCCTGACAGTAGGAACTGCAGTTTTACCCTTAACTCCTGCCACCACCAAATAGCAGCCTCCAGGAAGACTAATCAGCAGCCCCCTACATCAAAAGATCTAATTGACTGTATAAGGGAAGTTGCTCTCTTCTTTCCTCACTTCAGTGCCTGAGTTCCCACCCTTCAGTCAGAGAAATGTCAGCAATAGACTTCCACTGTCTGGGAGAGTAACCTCACCTCCATCATGTGCACAGTAACAGGCCAAGGCTTCTGAATGGAACCTGCAGGCCTTTGCCAGTCTGAGTTACACACATCATCATACAGTGTATACTTTGCTAATCACACATCACATACATTCATCCATTTGCTCAGGATCCCAGTGCTAGGATCCAGGGTCATCACTAGCAGTAGAAATTTGCATGAGTGGGCCAGTGGGCTCCCACTCTCGTGACGCAGATTAAAAGGTCTGGTGAAACTATAACCCCTACAAAACACAGAATGCTGCCACTACCAAGCTATACACATGAACCTGATACAGGGACAGTAGTTCTCAGTCATTATCGAGGGCTCGCTTGGTGCACCCATCCAAATCAAGTTCAGAACCAGAGGTGTCAAAGGCAGGCTTAGTCCTTTGCCCACATGCTATATTATCATGAGGTTGGGGCCAAAATTCAAACATTGGATACAAGATACTTGTAGGTGGACACACAGGGCAGAAGACAAGACAGTGCAAGGGACATACCCACCCCAGCAGGTACCTACATTTCCCTTTCGGACGAATGAATGTGTAGATTAGGTGAGATTACAGAATAGAGTCGAAATATATACATTTCAAGACACTGGGTAGGGTGGACTAAACACACAGCTGGGAAATTCAGAACCACGATGTGGCTCTGTCCCCACTCCCATAAAAACAGTTGTGTTTCTAGTTATTAGAATATCTATCAAGGTGGTGGAAACGGAGCTTGGTATAAAAAAAACACTGCTTCTCATTGTTTATGTATCAATAAAGGGCCACCATGTTATGATTTTATCTTTCTAATATCTGATTTGGAGTACTGGTTTGCTAGAGCTAGCTTTATGCCTATAGCTGCTCCCAGGGTTTGAAAAACAAAATCTCACTCACATCTAACGTAGACCAAATTAATCAATTACATTAGTCTATATTTTTCTCCTTGTAGAACACATACTGTTGAAATAATGGATGTTCAAGTGTCTCCATTCACTCCTCGAGAGCAGTGCTTAATGTGTTCCGGGTGTTGTAAATAGTGGGCGTAAGTACTCATTTTCAGGGACGGGGACTCATTTTTCAAAATCTGAGTTTGAACTAGAGAAAGAGCGAGAAAGGCAGAAAAGGGTAAAAGGAAGAGGAAGAAGAGGAAAACAGTGACAAATGGAGAACGTGGAGATAAACAATAACCTACAAAAGCGAGATAAAGGGAGCGGATGTGTAGAATGGAACAAAGATGAGCAATCAAGGCTAAGCAGCCTAGGTATTTGGCAACGCGGCTTTCGGCAGTGCCAGAGGCGGGCGCGAGCTCCTCGTTAAACCTTTGGGCCTCTGCGCTTTTTTTTTGTTGTTAAGAAATAAAGCGCTCTGCAAGGTTCTCTGGCACGAGTTCTTTCATTTCCATTAAGCATAGACTATTAATATGAGTTTTACGAACAACTCTCACAACATTTTAATCAAACCGTATCTATTAAATAAGTTTAAAATAATTTATCCTAAACTAGCCGGAACCGAGGCCCCTCTGGAGCAGTGAGTCTCTCTGGACGTCCAGCTTCCAAGTAACTCCCTGACTAGAAGGCCAACTGCTCTCTGTCACTGCTTCGAAGCTAAGCAGGACGCTGGGCAGGCTCGGCTTCACTAAATCAGACGGATTAAGCCCGTAGGAAGTGAATGTGTGATTTGGACACGGTTAAGACTGTAACCCGCATTCCTTTTATGTGTCCTGATACTACTGACCAGAGGCGGAAGTGATGAAAATCACCACTTGGAGTATCAGGCGCGCGCATTTCAGCATGAATTACTGCAGATGTGGGGCGCACAGATTGGAATCTTCAGAGCTCTTCAGGTGCTCATTAGGCTGCGAGAAAACATAAGCCATGTCTGTCTATTCTGATTTAAGGAAGGTGCATTAACGAGCGATAACTTACATTTCTGCTCATGTACTTATCAAAATTAGGACCATATGTACCGACTACTGATCGCAAAACCTGGTCTCAAATAAATTGCGACCAATATTTTTGTGACCAGGAAAGAATTTCATGAACCTTTTGCCAGTTTGTAAAATTCGGATTCTGAGTGGGTCGTACGTAATCCGCCCTACCTCTTTAATTTTTGTGAGGTAGATCACAAATTGAGACTCACTCCGATTGGCGCCATAATAGGGATAGGGTCTGTGATCACCTTTAAATAAATTACACTTTTTTTTTTAATGCAGCCGGTTTTCCTTAAAGAAAGCAAGGCTGCATTAAAATAAACGTTTTTGAAAAGTTTGTCTGAGTGTTGGCAGTAATCTCCTGTGTTTTTTTCACATTCGCAAAGGGGAAGGAATTTAAATGGGACTTATTTCCTGTTGTGAATGAGTTACCACCCCAACTCAAGAGCAGCTAATTTTATAATGTTTTGCAACAGGATTTCAGTTGCAAAACATTGGTACATCTCATAACAAACAGGCATATGGAAGGGTCTTCTTCTATTGCATGCCCCACCAAAATAGGGAATAGGTTTGGGGTCCACATCCCATTTTGGAGCTGATAAAGTTTACAGGCTCCTCAAATGGGCTGAGTACTTAGTAAAAAACGTTTTTTGGTCTGAATCACTGCCGTAAAAACATTCAGTACATCTGGCCCTTAGTCTCTAGATTTTGATGTCATCCTGCAGCACCCTACATTGATGTTCAGATGTATTTTAACATGTTCAATGTATTGCTGACTATGAAACGTTGCATTAGGCTCAAATGCAGCAATTAAGAAATCTAGGTAGATTATGACTCATTCAATTGAAATCAGTGGCTGCCGTCCAAGATTAGTGTCTCTTATAGAAGAATGAAAATTTGTCACAGCTGTAGTTTCAAAATAAAGATACAAGTGTCACATGTATAGCATGTACAGCACTCATCAAGCACAGCACGGCTGTTAAGTACATCCATATGCGTGCAACAGCAGTAGGTCCAAGAACTTTATCTAAAAATCTGAAATTCAGAAAAATCTTAAACTGTTAACAGTGAAATATTTTGGTATAAAATTGATTCAATTGTTTAATAATGGGTCGATTCACAAAGGCACAAATTAAAATGTGCAAACGGTGCAACATTTAAGATATGTTTGCATACTGACTAAATTACAACTATTTTGCTATTAATGTACAGTGCCTTGAGATTCGTGCATAATTCACATCATGATACGCATGCTTATCTATTTGGTAGTCACATAAAATCGTGGGTGTATTATCCACGATTGTACTTCCATAAATCCCTGAAATGTTATTTTTTTAGTATGTAATATGTTTTGTGTATATGCTAATTACTAGTTCAAAAGTAACAAAAAAAAGAGAGACGACCGTCACCACTTAGAGATATTAACACCTGGATTGGGAGACTGTTTCTGAAAGCAGACATATAAGATGCAACCTGAGAGGTTGCATGAGCAAGAGGGTGCCTCTGGAGAGAGATTGCACAAGAGAACTACTTTGTCTTTCAAATTGTAGGTGTCAACCTTCCATGTTCCAAGTGAGCTTTTGAATTACAAGTGTCAACCAGAGTCTGTGAAACCATTGGCAGATTGATGGAGGATCTGTTTTTTTTCCATCGAAATGCTATTGATAATTTTGCTGCCACCAAAAATCATGTACCAAATCATGTACCATTCTGCTTTAGATATATGTTCATAATATTTGAGCCTTAAATCCAGGACAAACACTTTTGAGGTAAAGAACAGCAGAAAGTTCAAGGTTCTCTGTAGTGTCTTTGTCACTTCTACTGAAAAGGATGATAGATTCAGGCATCCCCACCAATGGTGTAAGGCAACTCCCATTATCTCACATCCCCTTCAGTATTTTTCCAAAGGTGTAGTGAGCATATGGCGGATCTTTGCCAGGGTGCCATGCCAATAATATAATAGCTTATAATGAATCTCTAAGCTTGTAACAGTGATAGAGCTTTTATGATTGTCTCTCCTTAGCAAGTCTCACTCCTTTGTGGTGAATGCAGAAACAAGGTTAATTCAGATTCTTTTATGTGAGCTCAATCTTTATCTGAGAGGGCATCAGCTAAAAGAGCATACAAGTTAGAGATTATCACATCTCTTGTGTCTATTAATTTCTCAGCTGTTTTCTCAAATGAGGTTTTATCTCTAACAGCAGCTGTTTTTATGCGCCGAATCCAGTAATGGAGATGTGCATAATGGAATCCCTGAGACTCCTCTAGATTAAATTCTCTCTAACACTGATCAAAAGAGTTTATGGTGGATTTGTGAAATAAGTCCAAGATCAACTTTCAACCCCCCCACTTCACCACTGGTTAAATGGACATGTGAGTACAGCTGGTGTAAAGCTATGAATAAAATGCCCAGGAATAAGCAAGCATGGAAACAAAGTAAGATTCAGTTTCTCCACCATCTTGTCCCAGGCCTTAAGTGTAGTCCTGACTGGGATAGGCAAATATGCTTTTTTGGGTCTGTCATTTTTTTTGTAACTATATGAGGTCTAATAATGGTCTCCCAACTATTGCATGGTTCAATGCTGGCCAAGGTTTATCAGGCTCCCGTTTGGACCATTCAGTTATGATTCTTAACTGTGCAATCATATAATGTGTGTTAAAGTCTAGGAGGGCCAGGCCTTCTCTGGTCCTGGGTTTTTGTAAGAGTCTAGGCAGTACTCTGGGTCTGACATTTCCCCAAATTTCAGTATTACCTGGCATATGCGTTTGAAAAAGTCTATTTCCAGTGGGATATTCATTTTAATCATATTAATTTGGCCAATTCATGAGAGGAATAAATGTATTGAGATCTTTTTTAATCTCAATGAAAGGTGAAAAGTTACATTTGTATAGTTGGTGTATGCAGGGTAAACTTAATCTCCAAATATTTAAGGTAAGTAATGGACCAGCGGAAAGTATATTTCTCTGTTAGTATTTGAGATATTGAAGTTGGGATTGTCAGACTAAGAATTTCTGATGTTTCCATGTTTAATTTGCATTTGGAGATCCCTTCACTTTTTTTATTCATCTTGGCCAAATGGCACCCCTCTTATATTGTCATCCATTAGGATGTAGTTTCGAGCGGTTCTATACAGAGTGAGAACAAAAGAGGTGAAGTGGGGCAACCCTGTCTAGTGCCCCTTGTCAATGAGAAAACATTGGCTTCTGGCCATGTAGTGAGAAAATAGTATATCTGGGTACGAAGCCATGTTCCCTCATTGTTTGTGTAATGAAGGAACAGTCCATCTGTTCATAGGCTTTCGATGAATTTAAAGAGACCAGAACTGCAGTGATTTTCTTTTTTTTTTCCTTAATGACCAGATGGACTGATCACCTGATATTGTTATTAATCTGTCTAGTGGAAAAGATGACTACTTTGTTAGTGTGGATTGCACTGGGAAGAATCCTATCTAATCTCTCAGCCAACACCTTAGCAACATTTTTTATGTCTATGATAAGGAATGCTATGGGCCTGTTCGAGGGATACAACTGATGATTGTGGCTTGGTTTCGAAATAACCATGATTACAGCTTCTTCCTTGGGAGTGTAACTTGTTCAGCAATGTGGTTAAAGAGGTTCTGGAATTTAGATGATATTAAGTGTGACTCTGTTTAATTAAAGCAGCCCAAAAAACTTTCAGGTCCCGGGGCTATGTTCCTTTTGAATCATTTCATGGTATGTTAGATCTCTTCTTGAGTAACAAGAGTTTTTGAGGCCTATATACACTCCCTGGGAACCCTAGGTAAGCTGATTTCATTAACATGTTTTCTCTTTGGGTCTTGGGGACAGTCTTCCCTAGTATCAAGCGATTTATAGAATTACCTAAAGACTTCTAATTTGTTACTTTCATTCATAAACATTTCACTTGTCTGATTTAATATCTTTTTTGTTTATTTTTCCTCACACTTGCCTTCCCAAATTCAATGCCATATTGTTTTCAGGTATATAAGAATGATCTTCAAGTGAAGGATGCTGAGTTTCATCTTATTGACATTGACAGTCTTCATCTGTCCTCTAATATATGTAACTCTGCGCTTATTAAAGATGGAGCGGTTCTCACGGAATCTTCTCATAGCAATCCCTATCTTGTCTAAATTTTGTATCTCAAGGATTCTCAGCTTTCACATTGGTGTCATGGTCGAACTATATGTCTCCTTTATAACTGTTTAAAAAGCATCCCATATTGCAAGAGGTGTCACCTTTGTATTCTTGTTGAGTTCAAAATATTCTTTTATATGTACATCAATTTCCTCCCTAACCACAAGATCTCTGAGTAACTCTGGATGCAACCTCAACGGAGGTGCCTTTCGCTGTTTCAGGTCTAAATTTATGCTGGCGAGTACTGGGGTGTGATCCGAGGCAGCAATCTGTTTAATGTCTAATTTGATGACAGGGGGCAGGTGGACGAGGTGGGGGTAAGGGACTTTCTTATTAATATAATATACATGTGAGGATATATGCACTAAGCATGTAAGCGTTATGTATAGTCTCTATCTTGAGGATAGAGATCCTGCCAAAAATCGCGGTGGGCAATCTCCTTTAATCTTTACTTAAACTTTCTAGAAAAGGCTTCAATCAATCCTTTCCCATTTTAGGATCTGTCTAGTTTCCCATTCAAGACCCAATTAAAATTGCCACTTAATATGATATCCCCTGTTGCGAATTCTGCTAACTCAGATACAAAATGTGATGGTAAGGTATCCTATCCAAAGTTTGGGAGTAGACTTTGATGATTGTATAGCGCTGATTCTCTGATGGGACATGCAACATCAAATATCTGCCTTCCTTGTCCTTTTTTAATTTTAAAAACTACCCTAGGATGTTTCTGCGAAAATAAATTGTTACACCTTTATACCCCACTTTAGCTAGAGAACTCGATGTGATTGAGTAGCTTACGTGTTTCATCTTACTTAGGTTAGTTCTACATAAGTGAGTCTTTCTAAGTTAATAATATTGAGTAATTGGTTGGAATAATTATGAGTAGATGGTTCTTAATAGACTTCCAGATTGTTTCTATTTTCAGTGGCACGTTCAGCCCTTCAACATTAAATGTGAATACTTTCACCAATTAAAGATATAAATCATGTACTGATGCGAATGTTTGGTGTGATTATGGCTAGGAATGTCGTTCCACAGAATTGCATGTATAGCAAACAGCAGGACAAACCTAATAACCCTGTGAACCAGGGTAATTATAGTGCATCAAATACACTTTTCCCTCTGGAGAGGGGGGGGAAGAAAAGATAAATTTATAGTAAGCTAACTCACATGCGTAGAATAAAGTAACAGATAAGTACAAGAATACAAAGCTGCATATATTCAAGTCATTTTTTAGGTCGAGCCTCGAGTAGCGCGCAAGCGCTGCTCTGCAAGACTTTAAGTAAGGGGCTTTTAAAAGCTGACCAGACGCTCGTGCGTCATGGCCTTTTCCCTGCGGTTACCCGCAGGGCCGCCATCTGTTTGCAATTATCGTGCCCAGACGCGGGCGCGATAATTGAAAACACATGGCCATTGTGCACGAGCGTGGGGTCAGCTCAGCAGGCTGCCGCGCTCGCCCGCCCCCGCTCCTCTCTCACGCTGCCGACGTCTCTGCTGTCCAGCGCTTCACTTGTGCTGACGCTGCCTCCCTCCTCCGTCTTCTCTGTGCTGCAAGCAGGCAGCCGACTTCAAGGGGCTGCAACATTTAAGGAAGCACAAAAAATGTTTGGGGTGAGTAGTGAACAATTGTATTCTGGTCTGGTTTAACCTAACTTGCTGCAGAAGATCGATTAATTTGGTAACGTGTGAACGCTGCAAGTAAACTAACCCTGTATATACAGAAACAGGCAACCTATCTACGCATGGAAATAGAAGGAGGACTTACGAGACAATGACCCTTCAATGAATTGACGTAAGATATACGTATAACAAAAGCCTCGATCCACCCGCGCAAGACTTTATAATCTTTGCAATAGCCATCTAAACGAGTAGTTTTCATGATTAAAATAGATTGTTCCTGTAGTTTGTAATTGGTTCCAACATGTTTTTATTTTTGGGCAGTGTAAATATATTACTCATTCTCCGAGTTTTGTATTGTACTTGTCGATATTTTCATTGTACTTAAGTCGCTGTTATGTGTAAAGTCGAGTGTGTCACCACCCCCAACACCGATTTACGTCGTATCCAAACTTATAAGATGGCCCTACCCAGTCACACGAAAACAGCAGCTTCCGCTGACCGGGACGCGCTTGCGCAACCTATCGTTTCCTGTATCTGTGACGTCGGCTATGTGGACGGATCTCCTGCACCGTTTCGCTTTCTCAATAGGTCGGTAACCTGCGCTGCCCAAAAACACAGGTTGCCCCCTCCTCCCCGCCTGGCAGAGACAAGACACACTGCCGACTGATAAACACCAACCGGTCAGGGGAGGAGTACTGTAGGCAGCTACAATCACTGTCCACCCCTAAGGATTCCCGTCAGTGCCCCTTTTCTCCCAGACAGGACTACGGTGCTTTCTGATTCCCCTTGTTGATTTACTGTGCGCTGCGGTATGTTGCTGACGGTGTTCTGCCTACGCCGGGACCGATCGGAACTCACCTTCTCACTGGATGTGGATGCGGACTTCGAACTCCAGAACTTCCTGGCTTTATGCGAGCTAGAGAGTGGCGTGTCGTCCCGGGAAAGCACGGTGAGTCGGATTTAGAGAGTTGGGGTCAGGACGGTAAATTAGAGAATTGGGTCATCAAACGACCTCGATAATCTGTTGTGTGAGAGGTAGGGAATCCGGTGCCTAATGTTTGTTGATTGCTTTTCAGTGCAGTATTAAGTGTGTTACAGGTCATAATGCAATCAAGGATATGTTGCTGCTTTGTTGTGTAGATAAAGATAGTCGTCATTGTGGTGTAGTGGGGCCCTGTACACCTGGCACATATTGCCACTAATGATAGGTGCGCCTCTGTCAGCGTGCTCAGATTTCCGGTGATTTTGGAGTTGAAGCAAGGTATTGCGAGTTCTATTCAAGAAGGCATCTGATTAACGGAATTGCCGTAGAAAGGTGAGATCAGTTGAGCTTTGACGGTTTTAGCACATCAGCAGCAGTAACTCCAAGCGCAGACCCTGTGTAAAAGGAACTAGGGTGGTCTGTTATTGTCTAAATTGAGGTTATTCAATTGCTAAAGCTCGACAAGGTTTGTTTGTCCTACATTTTATTCATATTAACGGTGGGACAGGCACTGTTAAAATTCATGGGATTTCTTTGTTTTTACCTACAGAAACCATGTGAATAAATGCATCCGATGAAAAATCCCTATTTAAACTTGTTTAACTTCTCAACACGTCATTGAAATGTATTTGTTTATCCAAAAAAGAAAGCTTTGTTCATAAATCAATCCAAATATACACCAGAAAATGCAGACTACTTCCGTAGGCCGTGTAGTGACCTGGGGGCAGGGCACTAGGACCCTGCAGTGGTCTGTGGGGACACCGAGGGAACCGGACACCACATCTGGTCAAGAGGAAAGAGGAGCACTGCAGAGCGAGGAGAAAGCGTGGGCAGACATGCGTGGGCACAGCGCAGCGCATATATAACAATAAAGAATTACAGATCCTTACCTGTCTCCCGTGTATCTGTGGGGCTAGGGACACGACAACTGGCGAACGAAGGCGGGATCGTCCACCACCCTTCAGAAGAGCAGAAGCGGATCGGATCGTTGTTTCCCCGAAGAAAGCGCGACGGAACCAGGAGCCCACCCTGGTCCGCTGGCCAACACAAGGAACATCGTGGCAATCAGTGCGGCGGTAAAGAAGAAGAAGCGGAGCCAGGAGCCCACCCTGGTCCGAGTCAAGCAGCCAAGAAGCAGCGACGCGGGAGCCCACCCCGGCCGCCGAAATAGCGGTAAGAGCGCTGTGAGACTGCACGCAAGAGGAGAGAAACGAAGCATCGGCCAGCAAACAGAAGAGCCGACAAGCGTCAGCACCCAAGAGTGCTCAGAGAGAACTAAATAGAAAGACGCGCGCTAGTTCAAACGAACTATCGTGAGAGCGGCGGCCATTTTGAGGACAGGCAGAGCAGGCCAATTAGAAGCCAGGAATAAGCGGCGGCCATTTTGAGAGGTCAGGCAAAGCGAGAGGGACAAAGAAACATCGCGAGACTACGGCGGCCATTTTGGAGTCAGGCAACTAAGCCAATAAGAACAAGGTACACGCGGCGGCCATTTTGAAGTCAGGCGGCCATTGAAATAGATAGGGAAACAGAAAAACAGAGCGAAAGAGTCAAAAAAGAAGAAGAAAACAGTGGAAATAAAGCCCAATAAAGAGGAAACAAAGGGACAAATAAAGAAATAAAGGAAATAAAAGAGGAAGAAGAGTAGAGGAGTGCCAAGGAAGGAAAATGAGCGACAACGATGAGAAACAAAGCACGCAAGCAGTCTTCCGCAGGCCTTTACCATTCAGCCTATCGGAGCCGCAGGCAGGCATCCGGTGGGAAAGATGGATCAGAAAATTTGAGCGCTACATGAGTGCCACGGACGTCCCGGATAGCAAGCTACTGCACCTGCTTTTGAATCTCGCAGGGGATGAAATAGAAGATCTGTTGTTAACATTCCCCGCTGATCAAACAGAGGATTACAAGGGAGTGATGCAGTGTCTCACACAGAAATTTGACCCCCAACGAAACGTTGATTTTGAGAGATACACATTCAACACGGCATGCCAGCAAGGAGAAGAGAGCCTAGACGATTTTGCAACAAGACTGAGAAAACTGGTCACATACTGCGAGTTCGACAAATTTGACAATGAGCAAGCAATAAGGTTGCGCATCATCGAAGGTTGTCAATCAGTGGAGTTCCAAGCACGCATTTTGAAGGAACCAACGACGCTGGAAAAGATACTGACGATGGCTCGCACGGAAACACGGGCCACAGAGCACGCCAAACAGATGGAGATGGGAAAGGAGAAGAGAGTGGCGTTAGCGCATCGCATCACTGGGAATTTCAAAAAGAAAGAATTCCAGGCGTCGGTCCTACCAAAGAAGGGCGAACAAACATGCTACCGATGCGGCCTCGAATTCCCACACGTCGGTGCCTGCCCAGCAAGGGGCCAAAAGTGCAGGAAATGCAACAGAGACAATCATTTTTCAAGCACGTGCATGACCAGATAATTCAGAAGTGAGAGGGGCAGAACAATGAGACCACGGATGACCAGCAACAGGTACGCCCGATACATAGAAACGGCCAATCGCAGCTCCTCCGACAAGTCAGAAGAAACGGCAGCACCTGTGAGGGAGGCGAGACTGTATCTAATGTCGGACGCGCCCAGAGAAGCCAATGGGACAGAGCACGTTCATCTGGTGGAGAAGCAACAAATAAAGAAAACCGCCACTGTGGACATCGGCGTAGGGGACCACCAAGCTAAGTTTGTGCTTGACAGTGGAGCAACATGCAACATCATGTGCATGTCAGAATACAAGAAGATGAGAGTGAAACCACAACTATCACCGTCGATCGTGGATGTGTTCACGTGGGACTCCAAAAGCCCGGTAGAAAACATGGGAAAATTTACAGAGACCCTAACGTACAAAGGCAGGTCATACCAAGAAGAAATACATGTGCTCAAGGGTGACATCCCAGCACCATGCCTGTTAAGCAATGTGACGGCACAGGTGATGGGGCTACTGGCGATGACATACCACATGTCGGAAACGGAGAACATCCTTCAAGAATACCCAGCTATACTGAATGGTCTTGGTAAGCTGAAAGGAAAACAGATAACATTACACATCAATGAAGCAATCAAGCCGGTGGCCCAACATCATAGACGAGTACCAATTCACCTACAACCACAAGTGGAAGAGGAAATAACTAGCTTACTGGCACAAGACATAATCGAACCTGCCGAAGGGCCAACGCCTTGGGTGTCTCCGATTGTGGCAGTTCCAAAGAAGAACACCTCAAAGATCCGCATCTGCGTGGACATGAGGATCCCAAATACCGCAATCGCAAGGGAACGTCACCCGGGGCCACACCTAAACGACATGATCAGCTCCCTCACTGGAGCCTGCCGATTCTCGAAGCTGGACTTATGCAAAGGGTACCATCAATTAGAATTGGACCACCAGTCCAGGTACATCACAACATTTTCCACACACCTGGGTCTGTTTAGATACAAGCGCCTGAGCTTCGGAATTTCATCGGCAGCGGAGATATTCCAAGAGACAATACGGCAAGTGATAAGGCCAGTACATAACAGCCTAAACTATAGTGATGACATCTTGGTATTTGGGAAAACAGACAAAGAACATGACACAGCTTTGCGTCAAGTGTGCACACAACTGGAGCAAGCGGGCCTAACATTAAATGGAGAGAAATGCGAGCTGGGAAGAAGGGAACTAGTGTTCTTCGGACACATTTTCTCCAAACAAGGGATGAGGCCAGACCCCAGCAAAGTTGAAACACTGAAAAACGCAAACCACCCGACGGACGTTGCAGAAGTAAGATCATTTCTAGGCCTCGCCAGCTACTGTGCGCGGTACATACAGGACTTCGCCACACTGAGCACACCACTAAGAGAACTGACCAAACAAGGACAGAAGTTCATCTGGTCTCAGGAATGCAACAAGGCATTCGAGGAAATAAGACAAGCAGTGGTGACTGTGGAACATCTGGCGTACTTTGACCCCCGGCTCTGCACTGAACTGACTGTCGATGCCAGCCCAGTAGGACTAGGAGCAATACTAGCGCAGCATCTGCCAGGAAGAGATTCCCAAAGAAAAATTGTCGCGTATGCAAGCAAAAGCTTAACAGACATTGAAAAGGCATACTCGCAACCTGAAAAGGAGAGCCTAGCAGTGGTATGGGCGTGTGAACACTACCACATGTTTATCTACGGGAAGTCATTCACCATCATAACTGACCACCAGGCGCTGGTGACGATCTATGGCAGCCCGTCAGCCAAAATGCCACCCAGGATTGAACGCTGGGGCATAAGGCTGATGGACTATGACTTCACGATTGTGCACAAGCTGGGGAAAGAACACAACCCGGCAGACTACATGTCGAGACACCCATTACCGCAGGCTCACGAGACGACATCGATGGCAGAAGAATACCTAAATTTCGTACTAAAGCAAAACACCCCAGCACCGATAACACTAGCGGAGCTAGCAAGGGAGACCAAGGAAGATGCCACGCTGCAAATGGCCATGGAGATAACGAGAAGGCAGAGATGGAGGCACATTAACAATAATTGCACCTGGGGAGCAGGAGTATGCAAGGAAGAAGTGCTAGCTCTAAAGAAGATAAATGAAGAACTGTCGGAGACAGACACAGGAATAATGATGAGAGGGACAAGAATAGTGATACCAAGTTCACTCAGGAGACAACTGATAAATCTGGCTCATGAGTCACACCGAGGCGTAGTAGCAACAAAGAAACTGCTAAGAGAGAAAGTATGGTTCCCTGGCCTAGATCACATGGTAGAAGAAACCATAACGACATGCCACCTCTGTCAAGTGACAGGACCACCGGCTAGGCACGAACCACTACAAATGTCAGAACTTCCAAGAGCAGTGTGGACAACACTAGCAGCGGATTTCTTTGGGCCACTGGACACTGGCAACTACCTGCTTGTGGTCATCGATGAATACTCAAGATTTCCAATAGTGTGACACGTCCCATCGATGTCGGCAGCAGCAACACTACCGATACTAGATGACATCTTTGCGGCATGGGGTTCACCAGAAACACTAAAAACAGACAATGGTCCTCCATTCTCAGGAGAAGACTTCCGCAGATTCATGACCTATCTAGGGATACATCACAGGAAGATAACTCCGCTGTGGCCTCAAGCAAATGGAATGGTGGAGAGGTTCATGGGGAACATCAAAAAGGCAGTTCAAAGGGCGAAGCTAGCGCAGATATCACTTAGCCAAGCTCTGTGCCAGGTACTACGTGACTACAGAAACACACCCCACAACTCCACAGGAAGGTGCCCAGCAGAGCTAGTACTGGGAAGAACAAGTAGAACGAGGCTACCACAAATAGAAGTAACTATGGCGCCAGACCACAGCAGCATTGCAGCGAAAGACAGAGAAGAGAAAGAAAAAATGAAAAGATATGCAGACGCCAAGCGGCACGCCAGCTCGTCAGGCCTCAAGGAAGGAGACACGGTGGTAGTGCGCCAACGACAACAAAGGAAATCGGACAGCATGTTCTCCAAAGACCCGCTAATAGTAACTAAAGTGAAGGGCCCAATGATCACGGCAGAGTCAGAACATCAGAGGATAACACGGAACAGCTCACACTTCAAAGAACTGAAGGAGAAGAAAGAGGAAGACCAAGATAAGGAAACAGCAGAACAAGAAGAGCAGGAGCACAACAAGAAGGAAAGAGACAATGGTGAGGGACCAGCAAAAGAGCAACAGACGGAGGCCGGCCCGAGAAGAGCATGCAGATGGCCAAAAAGACTAATAGAAGAAATGTAATGATGGGAAGCACAGTGATCTGTGCCAGGGCAGACTTGCATCTATCTCTATCAACAGATCTCTGTATTTCACTTTTCTCGTCACTTCTTCGTGACAAAGGGGGGAGATGTAGTGACCTGGGGGCAGGGCACTAGGACCCTGCAGTGGACTGTGGGGACACCGGGGGAACCGGACACCACATCCGGTCAAGAGGAAAGAGGAGCACTGCAGAGCGAGGAGGAAGCGTGGGCAGACGTGCGTGGGCACAGCGCAGCGCATATATAACAATAAAGAATTACAGATCCTTACCTGTCTCCCGTGTATCTGTGGGTCTAGGGACACGACAGGCCGGTCCTACCGAATAGATATATGCAGTTTATATCTCATTTTGGGGGGTGGGTTTGGCCTATTTACAAGTAAGGGCTCACCAACCCCAAATAGACTGGTGTTTGTGCACTCTTTTTAGGACTTGGTCACATAAAACCGGCGCTTTTACATGGAGCCGTTTGTCATTGAGCGTTAATGCAGATTGTCAGCCGTTGACTGTTTAAAATGTAACATAATGTGCTGGCTTCTTTGGCTTGCCTGCTTGGAGGTAAATAATTGGTGATGTTTGACTGTTCCTTCCCTCTCAGTGGCGGCTCAAACCGCAAATGCCAGGGGCAACTTCTTGACTTATTGCATAGAATGCCTCCCAATTATCTATTGTGACATTTTTGCAAATGTTCAATGGCTGAAAGGCAGAGGCACTTTTATTTTGATTCTTGCTATGGTGAATGGTGTCCCTTGATCTGTTTTCCCCCTCTGCATGGAAGGGGTACTGATCACCTGCTCTCTGGATCACAGGCCAGTTTCAAAAGTTGTCAGTTTTGCTATTCTTTCAGCCCTAAAGAGTTTCTGGTGTTGCATTTGCTCTTTATCCTGTGAGAGGGCATTTTTACCCTTTATTTTCCCTACCCTTAGCTGTCCATGGATGTGAGGAAGACGATGCTTTTTGGGGACACATTTGTTCTCCACTAAGGTTGAACTTTGGTGCCGTACCCACTCTTGGGGAGATAGGCTTTTGTCCTCCATGTTTGTAGTACCCTTGGTCAGGTTGCTATAACTAACCTTACATTGATGGTATGTGGGAAACCTCTGTGCAGAGTGTCCTTTTATCTAAAAATGAGTGGCAGAAGCATATAATTGTTAGAGTCTGGATTGAACGCAGAGTATAGGAAATATGGGAACAGTGAAAGTCACTAGGTTCTTGCAGTGGAATATAACACAAGCTTTGCTTTCTGTATAGAAGGCAATAAATTATATCAAGTAATTCGGTTTTCCATTTACAGGTATTACTGAGTTTTGAAACATGGCCTTATCTAATTCACATATACATCCGAATTTAAAATTAAAATAAAGAAATTGTCATATTGGAGCAGATTGTTTTTCACTGAATGGACATTAAAATTAATATGTAATTTGTGTTACAAGGTTTCATAAATCATCTCCAATAGATAGCTACTTCACCAAGAGTCTTAATCTTTACTTAAACATGTTGATTGTATTCAAAGTATTGTCCAGAATCTATACATTCCAAAGTGTTTCCTGCTAAGAGGTGCAAACAGGTTGCAAGCCAAGAATACATCCTGCTCCCTATTTTTTTTTAGGACTATCTTATTGCAGCTTTAAATTTTGTTAGGCATTGCCTGAAAGACCAACCAAAATAGCCAATAGGTCTCGCCTTTGGGACCTGCTGCATAACTAAATACTTATAAGGTCCCAAAGGCGAGACCTATTGGCTATGCCAATGCTTGTTTAAATAAGTCTTTATTGGCATTTAAAAGATCACACCAGCAGGTCATATACATGCCAAATAAAGTATCCGAACTACAATTCACATTGCAGAAAACAGCAAAAACCACAGCTAATTAATAAACGAAAAGAATAAAACATAGCATCATGCGTGTTGATGCGGTGTTCCCATGTAATGACATAATTTAAGAAAGCAAGCCCAATGTACACGGTAGAAGTGTTGCCAGTGTTATACAAATAATAAAATAACAGCAAATAGCTACAAACGGTTGACTGGGGCTGTGTAGGTGGCATCTGGGGTACACATATATGAGCACAGTATAGTCAGCATATATCATAGTAGACATCAGAATCGGGGAAAGCGGGGAACGCAGGGGATCCAGGGGGTCTATCCAGAATACCTCATCAGGGAATGGGGAGGGGGAGTGGAACGGGTGCTGACCCTTCTATACCTTACAGCAAAGTAGTTCTCAACACAGGATGACAGCACTACATCAACAAGCCAAGTTACCTAGTGGGCGGGTGGGTCTAATTTGTTGAACAGTTTAAGTACGTACATGTCCCATAGTGTGGCAGATCACCTACCCCTTCTAAGCCGTTGATCAAGCGATATGGCATCTGCCTCGGGCACCACCCAGTTATGGACCACTTTAAGCCAACAAAGAGTAGAGGAAGGCTGCGCCACTTACCAGGACATAGCAGTTAAGCGCTTAAACACATCTAAGGCCAGATCAACCAGTTTTATGTAGTGTTTGGTGCGTTTTGTCCGTTTAGTGATTCCCAGAAGGCACACTAATGGATCAGGGGGCATCTGTACGTCAGTCACTGCAGATGTGTGCTCCATCACCTGCACCCACACTCGAGCCAGTGGCGGGCATTCCCACACCATATGTAGAAGGGTGGCATCCGGGTGAGCGCAATGCGGGCAAGCCAGAGTCACCCCTTAAAAAGTTTGTGCAGCAGGTGTGGTGTAAGATAGGTTTGATGTAGGTAGTTGAATTGCGTAAACTTTAGGCGGGCTTTGCAGGATATGTGTTTCACCTGCATCATCGCCATCACCCATTGTTTGTCTGTCAGTGCTGCCTCAAGCACTCCTCCCACCTGGGCTTCCTACATAATGTATTCTCCGCATCTGCAATCTTTGCTGCGGTGTAGAGCATTGTGACCGCCCACCTACCCAACTCGTGAGTGAGGAAGCATTGCAGCCCCTTGAGTAGTCCTGGTTCCTCCTGCCCCACCGACCACGTCTCTCTAATTGCCAGGACCAACACATAGTGGGACGGAAGAAGCCCCGCCCCTTATCCATATCCGTCCTGTATATCCTAAAATGAGACCAGAGTGCCCTCATCATATAAAATAGGTTAATATTTAAGTCAATTTCTAACTCACAATGAAAAACTATTATATCAACACAGTGCATATAGTGTGGCAGCACAAAACGGTGAAAAAAAGGTGCAATATAATTTGTGTAAAAAAGATAGGAAAATTTAAACATAGACATTGGGCTGCATTAGTAATGAGCCATAAAACACTTCCAGGTTTATGCAATTTCAACAAATGTTGCAGTTCATTTTGTAAGGGAGAAAATTGTCAACATTTTGAATACAGGTATTCCATATTCATATAATCTTTTCTGCCTAAAGCAAAATAACACCTTAAAATACATTGCATGGATTAATTCCGCTGCACATCATCCCATCACTCTTCCAGCACTATACAAGGAGGAAGAATATTCATATAACAGACAGTGAAAGCTTTCACTCCTGCCAAAAGGCCAGAGTTTCAGCCCTGAATAGTCACAGCTTGTTAGCTAAAGAAAAGATGCACAGGCGAACAAGACCAGCAGTTGGAAATTATTGCAAGTTATTTTCTATTTTACAGCGTGAACACTCATATTAGTTGTGCATGTTTTAAAGGCCTAGAGTTAGTAGGTGGACAATTATGCCACGTACATTGTTAATCCGTTAATTTGCTTTTCCATTAATTGTAAACTGATACGGGCTTTGTTAAATAAAAATATATGTACAACTATGCCTACCATCATGCCATGTCTGCCTTCAGGAAGACGTCTGTGTTCTAAATTCAACCATGTTTTACACTGCCACCTATTTTAGACTCTGAAGTTATTATTGTGCAACGATGTAAATTGTGAGGGAAGGTAGCAGATATGCTATAATGCAGCTAATCCCCAGCCTGTGTTCTGGGGAAACGACCATGCAGGGGCAGCAGGATTTATTCTAGAATATTTGGTGCCTACAGGCCTATTGCACTTTGCTCTCAAAGAAAGAGGAAGGTAACAGGTTTTGACCTTACAACATTTGCGTTCTTTATGTCATTATGCAATAAAAATTGACCTTGAATTACTCCCGCTTGATTCTTCTCCTGTATTTCTTCAGCATGACCCTCTTCTTTCATTCCACCCTCTGCATGTCTTCTACTTTTGAGTATAGACTCCTCTCAGTCCATTGCCTCTCTGCCTTAATCTCTCTTATTGCAATTCTGCATTTGGCTGGCACCTCATTTCATACATCACAACCTTTTCTTTTTCAAACTCTTTCCCTGAAGCCCGACATTACCTCATCTCTGCCAGCTTCTTTATCTCAACCAACCATTTACCTGAAACCATATAGCACTAATGAGCCCACCTAACTGGTATTACTATAATCTATCACAAAGTAAATGGAGTAAATGCATGCACTTTTTCCTTAAGAGCACATAACTAATTGCAATTACTAGCAATAACAACTTGATTAATCATTAACATTGGGTTCCAGGATCGTGTGCTACTCGCTATAAAGCGCTTCAACGCCTCGTCAGGGATAATAAGCGCTACATAAATACAATTACAGTAATAATTACAATTATGGGACTCTGGGTATTGGAGTGAAACCCTCAGAGACATGCCTATGGTCAAATTAGTAAACATATGTAGTAATTTCCACATACAGTTCAGTCACTGCCCCCTTTCGGGATAATGTCGAAGGGCAGCAGGCTACGCGCACAGTTGAGACAATTCTACGCAGTTTATCTGGTGCACTTCTGTAAAGAAACAGTGAAAATTCTGAACATTTACAGAGAAGTGAGTCGAAGAGATTTTACATATTCATGGCCCAAGGAAATCCTTGAAACCTAGACCATCACAATTAGTGCAAGCATTTAAGAGGGGATAAATGTTTAATTGGAAACATTGTTAAGGAATGGCCATCTGGTGCAGGTCGGTATTGATGGAGAGGGATGCTATCAAACAGGAACATACCTAGAGTTCTATAAAGTTTACCACAGTGCTCAACATACTGCAAAGTCTGCCCAAGTAGGTACCTGAGGGCTCAACACAGTAAGTGACTATGATCATTTAAGAGGAGACCTTCCACCACCACCATCGCAATATAGACCTGCCATCAAGTCAGTAACAATAACACTGGAATCACTATTAGTGAGTACCCCCTTCCAAACTGGATGGCAGGGCTACAATATGGAATAATTGTGAAGTAAGTTGCACAACCTATCAGCAGAGTGATTGTGTGCTTCCGAGGCAAGGAACAGATAGAGACAGTATTGAGGATTCTAATAGTGTTGAGATACCACCTGGTCTTTTGTTCATTTAAACGTGTCACAATTAATTATAGCAGCCTATTTTTACAGGAGGCTGGAATTAGCCGTGTGAGAGATGGGTGATGGAAACAAACGTAGATACTGAGGGTCATTTTCCAAGATCATGAGAAGAAAAAACCAAGGTTGAAGGAAACTTGAGAACAGGCAGATAAATGGTCAATGGCCATTTCACCTTCTAGAACCTCAGCCTAATAATAATATATGACTAGGGACTATTAATGAAATAAGTCTCTGCAGCAACTAAAATATGGTAATACTAAAAATATAAAATTCAAAGCATCTCTCCTTACTCTGCAAGGTCTCTGAGGTTACAGTTCCCCTATAACTAGTCTTCTTTATGAAAAAGAGTGTGTCCTCTTAAAGCTGGTATTATTTGAGAAAGTGGAAGGAAGGAAGGTATGGAAATCCTTCTTAGGTCTCCGTGAAGCCCTTCTGTCCAAGTATTTCCCCTGGACATGTAGATAACTGTCACACATGGGATTCTGATATCCCCGTATTAAAAGCCTGTCTCTAATTCCTTTATAATTGGCGACTTGGGAAGTATCCAGGCGCTGGTTATAAAGAAACAATATTACAGTGGACTTCTGATGTCACAATGCCTGTTGCCAGAGGCAGCAGCTGAGGGGAAAGGCAGATCAGGTCACGGAGCACAAGGAAAACAAAACGTGGCTTTTCTTTTTCTGCTCTGTTTTTATTGCTGTACCATGATAAACAGAAAGAGGAAATTTGTGGCAATATGTTTAATTTTTGAACTCCTAAGGTGGGTATGTGAAAACTAGAATCGGTCTGCATGTTTTTACACATTCCAAGCTACTGTGCCTTTTTTTTTTAAACTGACTCGTACTAAATCAGTTTTAATATATTTTTCCAACAAATATCTAACAGCTTTCTTGATGTGATTAATTTTGCACTAGAGGTTATATTTTCTTTCTTCATTGTTTGCAAACATGCACTCTCTTACTTATGAAAAGATGCACCAAAGATTTAAGTGGTTTGTGGGAAAGGTGATGGTGTGTCCCTGTATTATAAGGAATAAAGCATTGTACAGGATAAGGATATTGCAAGTCACCCCAGAGCTCTGTGAGAAATTAGGTTGTTGATTGAAGGGGGGGGGGGGGGCTATTCAAGGAATAGCCACAATCCCTGTCATGGTGAACCGCAAAAAGTTCTAACTTAACCTGTGGTTGACACTCTGGTAGGTGGGCACAAAAAGCTGATAAGCTTACGTTAGAGGCTATGTGTAAAGTATTTATACAGCACATAACAGTAATAAAGTGAAAACACACCACACAACAAAATTCCACACCATTTTTGAAGAAAAGAGTACATTTTAAAAATTATTTGACACCAAAATGACAAAAATGCAATCAGTAGAACTGGAGTTATACATTTTAAAATTTTAAGGTAAAAACCAGCTCATAAAAGATGAAAGCAAACACAAGGAGATGATGGACAGAGTGCTGAAACTTTTCAAACACTCACCCCCAGTCACAGATCTGGGTTGAATCCATCATCATTCTTTAGCTCACTTTGCCACCCCAGTTCAGACATAGCTATATGCAAATCAGTCCTTACCCTGTGCCTCATCGGAACAGTCCAGACCGAACTGCCAAGCCATCTCTTCCCTGGACCAGAATCAAGCATCCTGGGACCGGTTTTGGGCTAACAGCCCTCATCAGCCAGGCTAGCTTGAATCCAGTAGCAAAGTGAGCAAGGGACCCACGTCTGGGCATACCCTGCCAACTTAGGGCGAACAAAGCAAACACAAGGAGATGATGGACGGAGTGCTGAAACTTTTCAAACACACACCCCCAGTCACAGATCTGTGTTGAATCCATCATCATTCTTTAGCTCACTTTGCCACCCCAGTTCAGACACAGCTATATGCAAATCAGTCCTGACCCTGTGCCTCATGGGAACAGTCCAGACCGAACTGCCAAGCCATGTCTTCCCTGGACCGGAATCAAGCATCCTGGGACCGGTTTCGGGCTAACAGCCCTCATCAGCCAGGCTAGCTTGAATACAGTGGCAAAGTGAGCAAGGGACCCACGTTTGGGCATACCCTGCCAACTTAGGGCGAACAAAGCAAACACAAGGAGATGATGGACGGAGTGCTGAAACTTTTCAAACACTCGCCCCCAGTCACAGATCTGGGTTGAATCCATCATCGTTCTTTTGCTCACTTCGCCACCCCAGTTCAGATACAGCTATATGCAAATCAGTCTTGACCCTGTGCCTCATGGGTACAGTCCAGCCCGAACTGTCAAGCCATGTCTTCCCTGGACCGGAAACAAGCATCCTGGGACCGGTTTTGGGTATCAGCCCTCATCAGCCAGGCTAGCTTGAATCCAGTGGCAAAGTGAGCAAGGGAGCCACGTCTGGGCATACCCTGCCAAATTAGGGCGAACAAAGCAAACACAAGGTGATGATGGACGGAGTGCTGAAACTTTTCAGACACTCACCCCCAGTCACAGATCTGGGTTGAATCCATCATCGTTCTTTAGCTCACTTCGCCACCCCAGTTCAGACACAGCTATATGCAAATCAGTCTTGACCCTGTGCCTCATGGGTACAGTCCAGCCCGAACTGCCAAGCCAGGTCTTCCCTGGACCGGAAACAAGCATCCTGGGACCGGTTTTGGGCTAACAGCCCTCATCAGCCAGGCTAGCTTGAATCCAGTGGCAAAATGAGCAAGGGACCCACGTATGGGCATACCCTGCCAACTTAGGGCAAACAAAGCAAACACAAGGAGATGATGGACGGAGTGCTGAAACTTTTCAGACACTCACCCCCAGTCACAGATCTGGGTTGAATCCATCATCGTTCTTTAGCTCACTTCGCCACCCCAGTTCAGAAACAGCGATATGCAAATCAGTCTTGACCCTGTGTCTCAGGGGTACAGTCCAGCCCGAACTGCCAAGCCATGTCTTCCCTGGACCGGAAACAAGCATCCGGGGACATTTTTCAGGATAACAGCCCTCATCAGCCAGGCTAGCTTGAATCCAGTGGCAAAGTGAGTAAGGGACCCACGTCTGGGCATACCCTCCCAACTTAGGGCGAACAAAGCAAACACAAGGAGATGATGGATGGAGTGCTGAAACTTTTCAGACACTCACCCCCAGTCACAGATCTGGGTTGAATCCATCATCGTTCTTTAGCTCACTTCGCCACCCCAGTTCAGACACAGCTATATGCAAATCAGTCTTGACCTTGTGCCTCATGGGTACAGTCCAGCCCGAACTGCCAAGCCATGTCTTCCCTGGACCAGAAACAAGCATCCTGGGACCGGTATCGGAAGACCTGGCTTGGCAGTTCGGGCTGGACTGTACCCATGAGGCACAGGGTCAAGACTGATTTGCATATAGCTGTGTCTGAACTGGGGTGGCGAAGTGAGCTAAAGAACGATGATGGATTCAACTCAGATCTGTGACTGGGGGTGAGTGTCTGAAAAGTTTCAGCACTCCATCCATCATCACCTTGTGTTTGCTTTGTTCGCCCTAATTTGGCAGGGTATGCCCAGACGTGGCTCCCTTGCTCACTTTGCCACTGGATTCAAGCTAGCCTGGCTGATGAGGGCTGATACCCAAAACCGGTCCCAGGATGCTTGTTTCCGGTCCAGGGAAGACATGGCTTGGCAGTTCGGGCTGGACTGTACCCATGAGGCACAGGGTCAAGACTGATTTGCATATAGCTGTGTCTGAACTGGTGGTGGCGAAGTGAGCTAAAGAACGATGATGGATTCAACCCAGATCTGTGACTGGGGGTGAGTGTCTGAAAAGTTTCAGCACTCCGTCCATCATCTCCTTGTGTTTGCTTTGTTCACCCTAAGATGGCAGGGTATGCCCAGACGTGGGTCCCTTGCTCACTTTGCCACTGGATTCAAGCTAGCCTGGCTAATGAGGGCTGTTAGCCCAAAACCGGTCCCAGGATGCTTGTTTCCGGTCCAGGGAAGATATGGCTTGGCAGTTCGGGCTGGACTGTACCCATGAGGCACAGGGTCAAGACTGATTTGCATATAGCTGTGTCTGAACTGGGGTGGCGAACTGAGCTAAAGAACGATGATGGATTCAACGCAGTTCTGTGACTGGGGGTGAGTGTCTGAAAAGTTTCAGCACTCCGTCAATCATCTCCTTGTGTTTGCTTTGTTCACCCTAAGTTGGCAGGGTATGCCCAGACATAGGTCCTTTGCTCACTTTGCCACTGGATTCAAGCTAGCCTGGCTGATGAGGGCTGTTAGCCCGAAACCTGTCCCAGGATGCTTGTTTCCGGTCCAGGGAAGACATGGCTTGGTAGTTCGGGCTGGACTGTACCCATGAGGCACAGGGTCAAGACTGATTTGCATATAGCTGTGTCTGAAGTGGGGTGGCGAAGTGAGCTAAAGAACGATGATGGATTCAACCCAGATCTGTGACGGGGGTGAGTGTCTGAAAAGTTTCAGCACTCCGTCCATCATCTCCTTGTGTTTGCTTTGTTCGCCCTAAGTTGGCAGGGTATGCCCAGACATGGGTCCCTTGCTCACTTTGCCACTGGATTCAAGCTAGCCTGGCTGATGAGGGCTGTTAGCCCGAAACCGGTCCCAGGATGCTTGTTTCCGGTCCAGGGAAGACATGGCTTGGCAGTTCGGGCTGGACTGTACCCATGAGACACAGGGTCAAAACTGATTTGCATATAGCTGTGTCTGAACTGGGGTGGCGAAGTGAGCTAAAGAACGATGATGGATTCAACACAGATCTGTGACTGGGGGTGAGTATCTGAAAAGTTTCAGCACTCCGTCCATCATCTCCTTGTGTTTGCTTTGTTCGCCCTAAGTTGGCAGGGTATACCCATACGTGGGTCCCTTGCTCACTTTGCCACTGGATTCAAGCTAGCCTGGCTGATAGCCCAAAACCGGTACCAGGGTGCTTGTTTCCGGTCCAGGGAAGACATGGCTTGACAGTTCGGGCTGGACTGTACCCATGAGGCACAGGGTCAAAACTGATTTGCATATAGCTGTGTCTGAACTGGGGTGGCGAAGTGAGCTAAAGAACGATGATGGATTCAACCCAGATCTGTGACTGAGGGTGAGTGTCTGAAAAGTTTCAGCACTTCGTCCATCATCTCCTTGCGTTTGCTTTGTTCGCCCTAATTTGGCAGGGTATGCCCAGACGTGGGTCCCTTGCTCAGTTTGCCACTGGATTCAAGCTAGCCTGGCTGATGAGGGCTGATACCCAAAACCGGTCCCAGGATGCTTGTTTCCGGTCCAGGGAAGACATGGCTTGACAGTTCGGGCTGGACTGTACCCATGAGGCACAGGGTCAAGACTGATTTGCATATAGCTGTATCTGAACTGGGGTGGCGAAGTGAGCAAAAGAACGATGATGGATTCAACCCAGATCTGTGACTGGGGGTGAGTGTCTGAAAAGTTTCAGCACTCCATCCATCATCTCCTTGTGTTTGCTTTGTTCACCCTAAGTTGGCAGGGTATGCCAAGACGTGGGTCCCTTACTCACTTTGCCACTGGATTCAAGCTAGCCTGGCTGATGAGGGCTGTTATCCTGAAAACTGTCCCAGGATGCTTGTTTCCGGTCCAGGGAAGACATGGCTTGGCAGTTCGGGCTGGACTGTACCCATGAGGCACAGGGTCAAGACTGATTTGCATATAGCTGTGTCTGAACTGGTGGTGGCGAAGTGAGCAAAAGAACGATGATGGATTCAACCCAGATCTGTGACTGGGGGTGAGTGTCTGAAAAGTTTCAGCACTCCGTCCATCATCTCCTTGTGTTTGCTTTGTTCACCCTAAGATGGCAGGGTATACCCAGACGTGGGTCCCTTGCTCACTTTGCCACTGGATTCAAGCTAGCCTGGCTAATGAGGGCTGTTAGCCCAAAACCGGTCCCAGGATGCTTGTTTCCGGTCCAGGGAAGATATGGCTTGGCAGTTCGGGCTGGACTGTACCCATGAGGCACAGGGTCAAGACTGATTTGCATATAGCTGTGTCTGAACTGGGGTGGCGAACTGAGCTAAAGAACGATGATGGATTCAACGCAGATCTGTGACTGGGGGTGAGTGTCTGAAAAGTTTCAGCACTCCGTCAATCATCTCCTTGTGTTTGCTTTGTTCACCCTAAGTTGGCAGGGTATGCCCAGACATAGGTCCTTTGCTCACTTTGCCACTGGATTCAAGCTAGCCTGGCTGATGAGGGCTGTTAGCCCGAAACCTGTCCCAGGATGCTTGTTTCCGGTCCAGGGAAGACATGGCTTGGTAGTTCAGGCTGGACTGTACCCATGAGGCACAGGGTCAAGACTGATTTGCATATAGCTGTGTCTGAAGTGGGGTGGCGAAGTGAGCTAAAGAATGATGATGGATTCAACCCAGATCTGTGACGGGGATGAGTGTCTGAAAAGTTTCAGCACTCCGTCCATCATCTCCTTGTGTTTGCTTTGTTCACCCTAAGTTGGCAGGGTATGCCCAGACATGGGTCCCTTGCTCACTTTGCCACTGTATTCAAGCTAGCCTGGCTGATGAGGGCTGTTAGCCCGAAACCGGTCCCAGGATGCTTGTTTCCGGTCCAGGGAAGACATGGCTTGGCAGTTCGGGCTGGACTGTACCCATGAGACACAGGGTCAAAACTGATTTGCATATAGCTGTGTCTGAACTGGGGTGGCGAAGTGAGCTAAAGAACGATGATGGATTCAACACAGATCTGTGACTGGGGGTGAGTATCTGAAAAGTTTCAGCACTCCGTCCATCATCTCCTTGGGTTTGCTTTGTTCGCCCTAAGTTGGCAGGGTATACCCATACGTGGGTCCCTTGCTCACTTTGCCACTGGATTCAAGCTAGCCTGGCTGATGAGGGCTGTTAGCCCGAAACCGGTCCCAGGATGCTTGTTTCTGGTCCAGGGAAGACCTGGCTTGGCAGTTCGGGCTGGACTGTACCCATGAGGCACAGGGTCAAGACTGATTTGCATATAGCTGTGTCTGAACTGGGGTGGCGAAGTGAGCTAAAGAACGATGATGGTTTCAACCCAGATCTGTGACTGGGGGTGAGGGTCTGAACAGTTTCAGCACTTCGTCCATCATCACCTTGTGTTTGCTTTGTTCGCCCTAATTTGGCAGGGTATGCCCACACGTGGGTCCCTTGCTCACTTTGCCACTGGATTCAAGCTAGCTTGGCTGAAAGCCCAAAACCGGTACCAGGATGCTTGTTTCCGGTCCAGGGAAGACATGGCTTGACAGTTCGGGCTGGACTGTACCCATGAGGCACAGGGTCAAAACTGATTTGCATTTAGCTGTGTCTGAACTGGGGTGGCGAAGTGAGCTAAAGAACGATGATGGATTCAACCCAGATCTGTTACTGGGGGTGAGTGCCTGAAAAGTTTCAGCACTTCGTCCATCATCTCCTTGTGTTTGCTTTGTTCGCCCTAAGTTGGTAGGGTATGCCCAGACGTGGGCCCCTTGCTCACTTTGCCACAGGATTCAAGCTAGCCTGGCTAATGAGGGCTGTTAGCCCGAAACCGGTCCCAGGATGCTTGTTTCCGGTCCAGTGAAGACATGACTTGGCAGTTCGGGCTGGACTGTACCCATGAGGTACAGGGTCAAGACTGATTTGCATATAGCTGTGTCTGAAGTGGGGTGGCGAAGTGAGCTAAAGAACGATGGATTCAACGCAGATCTGTGACTGGGGGTGAGTGTCTGAAGAGTTTCAGCACTCCGTCCATCATCTCCTTGTGTTTGCCTCATAAAAGATCAATGTTACAGCAAACAAATGATGGACGGAATGCTGACAATGCAAACATTCTCCCCCAGTCAAAAGATCTGGGTTAAATCCATCGTTCTTTTGCCCACTACGCCACCCCAGTTTGGACCCAGCCATATGCAAATCAGTCTTGACCCTGTGCCCCATGGGAACAGTCCAGACCGAACTGCCAGGCCAGGTCCTCCCTGGACCGGAAACAAGCATCCTGGGACTGGTTTCAGGGTATGTCACCCTTCTTCAGCCAGGCTAGCTTGAATCCAGTGGCACAGTGAGCAAGGGACCTACGTCTGGGCATACCCATCCCACTTAGAGCGAAAAGTGTTACAGCAAACAAATGATGGACGGAATGCTGACAATGCAAACATTCTCCCCCAGTCAAAAGATCTGGGTTAAATCCATCGTTCTTTTGCCCACTACGGCACCCCAGTTTGGACCAAGCCATATGCAAATCAGTCTTGACCCTGTGCCCCATGGGAACAGTCCAGACCGAACTGCCAGGCCAGGTCCTCCCTGGACCAGAAACAAGCATCCTGGGACCGGTTTCAGGGTATGTCACCCTTCTTCAGCCAGGCTAGCTTGAATCCAGTGGCACAGTGAGCAAGGGACCCACGTCTGGGCATACCCATCCCACTTAGGGCGAAAAGTGTTACAGCAAACAAATGATGGACGGAATGCTGACAATGCAAATATTCTCCCCCAGTCAAAAGATCTGGGTTAAATCCATCGTTCTTTTGCCCACTACGCCACCCCAGTTTGGACCCAGCCATATGCAAATCAGTCTTGACCCTGTGCCCCATGGGAACAGTCCAGACCGAACTGCCAGGCCAGGTCCTCCCTGGACCGGAAACAAGCATCCTGGGACCGGTTTCGGGCTAACAGCCCTCATCAGCCAGGCTAGCTTGAATCCAGTGGCAAAGTGAGCAAGGGACCCACGTAAAACTGGGGTGGCATGGTGAGCAAAAGAATGATGGATTTAACCCAGATCTCTTGACTGGGGGTGAATGTTTTGATTTGTTCTGCATTCTGTCCGTCAATTGTGTGTCTTTTGCTTCCTTGCCCTAAGTGCGCCGGGTATGCCCAGACGTGGGTCCCGGGCTCACTGTGCCTCTGAAATCAAGCTATCCTGGCTTATGAGGGGTGAAACCCCGAAACCGGTTCTAGGATGCTTGTTTCCGGTCCAGGGAGGACCTGGCTTGGCAGTTCGGGCTGGACTGTTCCCATGAGGCACAGGGTCAAGACTGATTTGCATATGGCCAGGTCTAAACTGGGGTGGCATGGTGAGCAAAAGAATGATGGATTTAACCCAGATCTCTTGACTGGGGGGGAATGTTTTGATTTGTTCTGCATTCCGTCCATCAATTGTGTGTCTTTTGCTTCCTTGCCCTAAGTGCGCCGGGTATGCCCAGACGTGGGTCCCGGGCTCACTGTGCCACTGGAATCAAGCTATTCTGGCTGATGAGGGGTGAAACCCCGAAACCGGTCCTAGGATGCTTGTTTCCGGTCCAGGGAGGACCTGGCTTGGCAGTTCGGGCTGGACTGTTCCCATGAGGCACAGGGTCAAGACTGATTTGCATATGGCCAGGTCTAAACTGGGGTGGCATGGTGAGCAAAAGAATGATGGATTTAACCCAGATCTCTTGACTGGGGGTGAATGTTTTGATTTGTTCTGCATTCCGTCCATCAATTATGTGTCTTTTGCTTCCTTGCCCTAAGTGCGCCGGGTATGCCCAGACGTGGGTCCCGGGCTCACTGTGCCACTGGAATCAAGCTATCCTGGCTGATGAGGGGTGAAACCCCGAAACCGGTCCTAGGATGCTTGTTTCCGGTCCAGGGAGGACCTGGCTTGGCAGTTCGGGCTGGACTGTTCCCATGAGGCACAGGGTCAAGACTGATTTGCATATGGCCAGGTCTAAACTGGGGTGGTATGGTGAGCAAAAGAATGATGGATTTAACCCAGATCTCTTGACTGGGGGTGAATGTTTTGATTTGTTCTGCATGCCGTCCATCAATTGTGTGTCTTTTGCTTCATAAAAGATCAAAGCGCCAACCATGGACACATAATCGCGTGAGACCATGTCAAGTTCGAACAATATGGCCTACCGCGATGGAGTGAGGGCTGGATCCAAGTAGTGGATTGGGCCTGGTTGGCGCTTGCCTTCGGACTTAGAAGAAATTTCAAAGAAAAATGTACTGAGAAGGTAAAGTTCAGCTGGGCAAGGCTGCAGGCGGTGTTCAAGGGGAGAGCGTCGTCCTTGGGGGAGCTGCTGGATGAAGTGGTGGTGAAGATTTCTACATTTGGAGTTAGTCTCTTTTTCGGAAGATGAAAATCTCAAGCGGGACAAGCCAGGAGGCTGTAGCCGACGAGAGTTCCACGAGTCTGGATACCCCCATGGCTAAGGACCGTAGAACAGGATTTGCTGCTGTGGAGAAGAACGTAAGGGGAGCTGCCGCAAACTCAGGCTGACTGACAATGTACGTTGGGCAGACAGATGAGTTGGTTGATCCCAGGCTTCTCTCTGTTCTAAGAGCAGTTTTTAGACAAACATTTTTTAAGTCTCAAGTTTTGGATTTTGATTATCTGGGCACAATTAGTGCCACCACCAAGGGTCTGGGACTAGAGGGCCACCACTTGCGAGGTTAGGACTCACTCAGGCTGGGTTCAGGTGCGGGTTCAAGATGAGGCTCTGATCAGGAGGCCCGTTATCTAGGCCTTGGAGTCACTGTGGTAGTCCTATTTTCAAGTGATGAAACAGGGCCAAAGCAGCAGGGCAGATGTCTGAGAGTTCAAGGCAGTTTCCAGGCAGCAAAGCAGTTCTTCCAGTTGCAGCAAAACAGTCTTGTGGAGTACACAGCAGGCCACAGCAACAGGTCCAGAAAGTGAACTGAAGAGAGGGTTTGAGGGTCCCCTTTTTATACATGGTGCCTTCTTTGAAGTAGGAGAAGTTTTTAGAGAATTCCCTTTGAAGTGCTCGAAGTTTCTTGCTAGCCCTGCTCTGGCTCCAAGATGGCTGCATGAACAATGCAGAGGTGACAAGTCCTTAGTGTGATGGCAGAGCACAGCCTATTCATTTGCAAGTGGGGCTGTGTCTAGATCCGCCCCCCCATCCTGCCAGTTACACCTAATCCCTCCATTTTGTGGCTGTCTGAGAGAAATAACAATGTACAACTGCCAACTATATCCAGTCATGTGACCTAGGATAGGGTGCAGGCAATAACTAGTTTAGGGCAAAATAATGTCAACTTTTTAAAAGTCGCATTTCTAAAATTTTATCTTAAAATCCAACTTTACCATTAAAGAGGATATTTAATTACAACTCCTCAGATACCACACACAAAATGGTTACCTATTCCCAATCAAAAGTTAGCACTTATTAAATGTAATAAGGCAACCCAATGTTATCATCTGAGAGAGGTAGGTATGACAATAGTGAAAAACATATTTAAGAGTTTTTCACTACCAGGACATGTAAAACTTAAAAGTACATGTCTACACTTTTAATTACAATGCACCCTGCCCTGTGAGGACGTGCCGAAACTCCCAACATGGTGGCTGCCACGGGATCCTGATCCTGATGGCCTCGACAGGCCACACTGAAGCTCCTGCGGCCCCTCTGCACTTAACGGCCTGCCGAGCAGAGCCTAGGCGGGCCCTAGCGGTGGCAGCAGCAGCATGGAACAGACCCATCCCCATCAACATCCTTCCCCAAGAGCACCACGATATCTGAAGGCAGTGAAGTGGTATTAATAATAAAACTTTATAGTGGGCGGCCCTTTGGCAGCGGTGAAGCGATAAGCAGAGCAGAATGGTGGCTGAGGCAAGGCATTTTGGCCTATGGGCCTGAGACAATGAACAGCAAAGCTCCCTTTTCCCTGGCATGAGATACGGCCTAGCGGAGGGGGTGAAGTAGAGTGCCTGACAGTGCCCCCGAAATAGAGACCAGGCAACTTACAAAGAGGATTGTGAGGGCACTGCTGGGGGTGACATCAATGATGGTGAGTGTTGGATTGGCTGAAACTGGTGCTTCCCATGAGGGACAGCACAGCGGATGGTGTGACCCCGGGCCCCAAAAGCAAAACCATGAAAGAAGGTGGACCCATTGCGGTGTCCTAAACTCTGCCTGCTGCTGGATTGCTCATTACCTTAGCAGCTCCAGTGGGCCATGGGCCCTTTTGAGACCAACAGACCTGGCCACAGTGGAGGTCCTGGACTTGATGGGACAGTAGACACGTCAGCTGAAATCTGCTACGCAGGGGACTGACACACTGATGGCGACCCAGAGGCACAATTGCTGGAGAAGACACCTATGAGGATCCTAGTGTTTTGGGAGTTCGGGGCTGGCCCTCTCTCTTCCTCTCCACTGGCAGGCCTCCTTAGAAGTACCTATTATTGAGGGGGCCCGTGATCCCTGCCTCCCTGTTAACAACCTGCCTTCCTTGGTGTGGCTGGGGAGTCATAAATATGACCACCTACAGCAACAAAAAAGACACTACCTTGAAGGACATGCATAGTAAGCCCTCCACCAAAAATCTGAACAGCATCAGGACGCCTCGCCCACTATGCCCCTTCACGCTGCTGGGACTGCCACAAACTCTTTGGAGACCCTATTGCGCTCTCTGAGAGACTATATAACTGCTCTTAAGCAAGACATGGCAGTGGATATTAAGGATATTAAGAAAGACCTGGGAGAATTGGGCCAAAGAGGGATCACCTTGGAGCAAACCAGTGACTCACGAGAGGATGAACTGGATGACCACCAATGCAAATTAGTGGAGCTGCGTAAAAAAAATGAGGAGCTGCAATATCACCTGGAAGATCTTGAAAACAGATCGCACTGATCTAATATTAGAATAAAAGTTGTCCCTCTCCAGGCGGACTCCGGAAAACTGGAGGAATATGTAATTTGCCTGTTCCACCACATGGCCCGAGACCTTGCGTACAAGGACATGGTTCTTGATCACACTCATAGGGCTGGTCATCCAGATAAATTCCCTGGCATGCCTCATGATATCCTGACCTGCGTGCATCACTACCGTCAGTAAGAAGCCATCATGTCAGCGGTGCGTGATCGGAATGCCATCACCTTTGAAGGAGCGAAAGTGAGGTTATTTCAGGAGTTATCCCCTATTACACTGCAGCACCGTAGGGCACATTGACCAGCCACCACATTTTTATGGGAGTTGGGGATCTGGTATAAATGGGGCCACCACATTCGGCTCATCTTCTTCAGGAATAATGAGACCCATATGGTCCACACCATGGAGGAGGCCCGCTTGATGCTGTGCATAGAGGCACCACAGAAGGAGGAGTCCAACCATTTGAAGTTACAAAGCCCATCACATTCTTCCAACACATCATGGCACACCTCACGATCAGTGACAATGTATCCTGGCAAGCCCACAGAAATGGAGAGCTGCAAAGAGAGAAAAGCCTTGCTGTTCCAGATTCAGCGCTGGGGCAGTGCTTTGGATCCTGATAATGACTGATAGAGAGACTGGTCACCTGACACCTGGTTAATTTACCGAGGCCGATGGGGCCCCCCCCTTTGCTCATATCCAAGAAATCCCAGCTGCCTTCCTCTCTCTTTACCAATACTCCTACATTTATGTGAGCTCCGCTCCCATCCCAACTTTAGCGCAGAGACAATCACTAACCGATAACATGGTCCCCTTATACTTCATTCGCTTTGCTCCCAGGAGGGGAGTGCCCCAGTTGTACTGTTCTGTGTTATTTTCCCCTACCTATTGCTTGATGGCCCATGTATTTAAGTCCTCGCAAAGGTCGCCTACCTTCTGGGGGGCGTATCTCGGCCCCCAGGCGGCCGATTTGCACCATTTTGGCCTCTTCTTGCTCCTGATGACCAGCTCTACTCTTCTGGAGCGCTTTCCTTCACCCTCCTGGCCTCCGAGAGGGTGAACTCAGCAGGGAGCTGTCTTCACTGGCTCCCTGCGCCAGCCTTTCACCTGGCTCTCCTCCTGGGCCTCTCCTCTCCTTGCGCAGAGGCCCAGGCTTCTCCTCACTAGTCCTGGACTCCACTGCAGGCACAATCCAGGGTCCTGGGACAGTCAGGGGGTTCTTCCTTCCAACTGTCCATGGCGCCAGGCTCTAGCACCACTCTTCTTCAGCAGACCATACCCCAGAGAGAGCTCCTCTTCCTGTGCAAGACCTTTTAAAAGAATTTGGAGGGGGCTGGCAGGAAGGCTCTGCTGCCTATCAGGCAGCGACACATCACCTCTCTGTCTCTGCTCCCTCCTTCCTGCCCAGGCCTCTAGGATAGTTCAAAATGGCATCGTCCAGGGGTCTCATGCCACATGGTCTCTGAAAAGCCCCCTTCCCACCTTGCTGCCTTGGTGACAGCTACTGATGGATAACCTGCAGCTCCACTCACCTTCTGTCCCTCTTGGAGAGGAGACCTTTGCCCTTGGAATGCTACAGCTTGGGGAGGAAGGTCACTAATCCAGCCTGGCAGGGTCACACCCAGCCAGGCTCTGGTTATGAGCTGAGTCAGAGGAATATGACATTTCTGGATGACCCATAAGCAGTACAGATATGGCTTTGGACTCAGCAAAATACGTCTTCTCACATAAGTTACAGTGTACTTTGGTGCGTGTCTGGAATTTGTAGGCCCTAGGGAAGTGAAACTACCCCCATGTGTTCCCCATCTTCATAGGCGAATAATGTAGTGTTCCTTCAGTGAAAACACTAAAGCACACTGACTTTCCCTTACATGTTTCTTCCCATAGTATAAAGCCTATTCCATGTCACCACCCAACTCTGCATAATTCCTGCCACACCATTCCATCTGTACCTGCTCCTGGGCTGCGCATGCCAGGAATCTCCCCCGCGCAGCCCCTACACATGTGCACACGCATGTACACACGTGTCTGCATGTACCCAGCCCAGTGCCCCTTACTCTGGCTGCAGCGCAGCGGCCCTACTCTCACCAGTGAGACACAGGTAAAATCCACATGCAGTCTCTTTCATCTTGAGTTCACTGTGGGTGAGTCCCAACTTATGAGGCTCTCCCACAGTAAAAGCTCAACAATTAGGTGTTTGAAAAGCGAAAAATCCGGGTGGCTAAGATGGTCAGAGCCACCTTCTAACAGGGGGTCACTGAGCATGTCCCTTCTCTCCTTCCCCAGTCATTCCTTTATACCTTTACCTCCCTTTTTTGCTATTCTACCCTCCCTGCTTCCCACCTTCCCCGGTTTAACCTTCCTCTTCATTTATTACACCTCACCGGCCAATAGATGTAGGTGAGGATATTGTTATGTATTGTTTCTTCTTTGAAATTCAATAAATCAGATTTAAACCTAAAAATATATACATATTCTCACTGCTACATGCACATAAAGATTGGCTGTTCAAAAATCCACAAACTGCAGATCAACATAAATCTGTGAGTATTGAAAAACCAAATATGAGGAGTGCATGACTAAAACATACACCTAATGGACACAGGCTGATGCTAAAACATAATGACTGTAATATATAATCAATGTTTGTACATTATGCAGCAATTCATGTGGACAACTCTTCTAGAACCACATGGTAGCTAGATATGTTAGTAAGTATTGTTTGTCAACATAATGCAGTGACATGATGAATACCACTTCTTATAACATATCCACGCTCCCAACATTGCGCGTTAGCTGAAAGCAGAGAGTGCACTGAAGAAGCGCTACCATACTTGGTGCCAGTTTGATTTAGCATGATCAGAAATACACAGCAGCCACATAGTCCATATGGCCCTTCTTAGAACACCACAGGAGAGTGGAGCCGCACGAAACACGCTCCCAAATTACAGAGGCGATCAAGAGTCGACGCCGAAATCGCGCTCACAACAGACTGACAACTACAAGTAGAAAGTGCCCAATAACCTCCATGGGTGGCGCGCAGTTCAAGAAGGAATGCTCCACCAAATTAATGAATACAGCTGAGAGAGCCTTGCACCCAGACGGGTCTTACCACCAAACCAAGCAATCTAGAAATGTAAACTCTAAACCAGGAACCAAATAGCAGGCGCCGGCCTTGACGATTCCTCAGATTTAAATACAGTGCGTAAATCGCCACCAAACAACAGCGATCTCATGAGATCTCGACACGCTTTGTTTCTATTGCCACCATGGCAGCCATCTTGGAGTGTAGGAAGTCAGGCATTATCTGATACGTTCCAGCATTTTCACCAATGGTGAGCCCCATGTACATGGCGTTTTCCACATATTGCATGGCCTGCTTGTTCAAAATACAGTGCCGGATGGGCTACTGTACTGCAAACCGTGACACATAATTTAGTAGCTACTGTAATCTCTATGGAAATGGGGTCTAGGATTTGGAGCATTGTTTTGTTTATCTGTCCAGAATTTTGTGTTCATCAGCAAATACTTATGATTAGTGGTAAAGTATATGGAGTAAGGGTATTTAAACAAACCACTACACTAATTTGTAATTGGTGAATGTCATGATGTGCTATATGATTTTAAAGTTTTTAGATGTTTTATGAAAGGTGTTTAAGACAATGTAAATCCAATGTTTAGTTTTCTCTTTCATTATTTTTTTAATGTAGACTGTTAACTATATTGTTTGCCTTGAAGAGTTAGATCAACGAACACAGCTGAAATGTAATTTAGTTACTGCGGTTCATTCACTTCACATTAGTTTGCATCCATTCATCTGTCTCTGCACTTTCGCTGTTTTATCTCCTTCCAGTCCCTCATGATTAGGGTTCTTCCTGATTTCCCTTCTAGTGCCTGTTGGTTTATACCTTGTTTACCTTTGGTTTCTCTATTTACTGATTAGATTTCTCCAGTTCATGACCCACTAGACTTCTGGCATCCTGTGGTTCCCATCTGGTATCCAGGTCTAACAGGAGCTTGTCATAGCACCAGCTGCATTAGAACTGGAAAGCTTTGTTCTATCTTTCAGCATTACCTGAGTATCCATGGTGGTAGTATATCCTTAACTGACCTATTTTACTTACCTCACAGCTTTTCCCTTCTCCCTCAAAGTCCTTGGTGTTCCTTAGTAGAAGTTCTCAAAAGCCTCCAATGAATGAGACAAGTCCACCCTAAGGGCAAATCTAGCCCAGGATCTCGCTTTACCCTTTTCCCTTTGTTGCCCCAGTTCCTCCAACTGGTATATAATTTACCAGATACCTCTGAGTAGGGATTTAGCTACAGCAAGAGTTTTCAATGGGTCTGAGAACAAGGTACCTGACACTTTCTTAAACCACCTTCAGTACCATTGTCTGTTTTGTGTTATGCCAAAGAAGCGCCTAAGGCAAGCCGGTCAGTGCCCGTCCGAGGCTGGACAGCAACCGGCGCCGGGACCCCTGCCCAAGTTCTTAAATATTCGAGGGAATTACTTGTGCAAATTGAAACTATTGGTAAGTCATCCTCGCTATGTAACAAATTTAAATTCAACCTGGAACTTGACAATGTTGTGTGCTGTACCTGTCAATACTCCAGTGGTAGAAAACCTCTCCCGTCCTTGGCTGTGTCTAATCAGGACTTCCCTGGTCTCCCTCCACCCAATCAAACTCATCAGGTCTCAAAATTAAATTGTATTTTGCTGAACACTCGTTCAGCTATTGATCATAAATTCGAACTATTTAATCATCTTGATTTGTTTGCTCCTGACATTTCATTCTTAACAGACACATGGACAGATAGTTTTTCTGACCCTGACATGGCTACGATATTGCCTCCAGGCTACAACATATTTGATTAGACCGAGGAAGAAAGTGAGCCGGGGGCCTAGTGGTAATTTACTGCGTGTATCTCAACCTCACTGGGGAGTTATCCAAACTAGAGGATTGTGAAGCACTTTCCTCTAAATACAAAGTGGATAATAACTCCATGTTTTACGGGCTCCTAATTTACAGACCCCCAGGACACAAAGTGAAATTTCTAGAGGCTCTTATGAGTTCTTTGAATCCAGCATTCAATATGTAAACTACACTATTATAGGAGACCTCAACTTCCATCTTCAAGATCTAGATTACAAAACCCTGATTGACAATCTGACCTGTTTTAATCTTCCCCAACGGACTAAAGCCGCTACACATTCTGCCGGACATACTGTGGACGGCATTTTTAAAAACCATCCAGATTTAAAGCTAGAGGATATCCTTCCCTTCACATGGTCAGATCATATGGCAGTAGAGTTCAGAGTCAATTTACATTCAGGCAAATCCACCACCAAAAATCTATGCCAGACAAAGTTAGTGGGGGCCTTGGAATAAAATTAATTTGGGAGAGTTTAATCACATCTTGGAGTCATCCCAACCATCTTTGAGAGGTGACTCCAACATAGCTGCCACCGAAAATAAGGAGTAGATAAACTTAGCAGCTAATAAATTAGCTCTGGCTAAATCCATTAAATGCTTTGGAATGCGGCCGACTGCACCTTGGTTTTCCCCTATTCTCAGAGAAATGAAAAGAAAACTGCAGGAAACAAGAAAGAGTCTGGAGGAGCAATTACTCTGCAGGCGAGAAACAAAATATAAACAATTGATTTTGAATCATAAAAAAATTATTAAAGATGAAAAAAGCAACTTTTACAAAGAAAACATTAATAGGGCAAAGAACTCGAGAACTCTTTAAGATAGTTCAGGAACTTACTGTTTATAGTTTAGCAGACTTTTCCAGAGACAAGGTTAAGTCTGTTTACAGGGATATTGATGCAACGTCAAATGCCGGTGCCTTTTATGTTGAGAGCAAGTCGGCAAAGCTGAACCATCCCAAGCTCTTCAACTTTCTCTTGCTCTCTAGTGAGAGGGTGCTAGATTTGATTGAACAGACTAAGGGGCATATTATCAAGGGCCTTATCTCCGTTTTTTGGCTTTAAAAGCCAAAAAGCGGAGATAATGTTTTCGCCCTATTAACAAGAGGGTGATAACATGCATTAGCGCATGTTAGCACCCTTTTACCCGGCGCCTCCCTCTGCATCTCTAATGAGATGCAAAGTGGGCGTCACTGGGCAGAACAACCTTGTAAATATCGCTGATGTGCACATCGCGATATTTACAAGGAGGTCAGAGCATTTTTGCAGACGTTAGTTTTTGGCGAAAACCGCGGTTTTCGCTAAAAACTAACGTCTGCAAAAATGCTGACTTACCTATACTTTATATTGGAGGTGGATTATGCTGATACGACCACAGGGTCGTATCAGCAAGGTTATCGCCGTTTTCCATGGAACATCGCTGGAAAACCAGCGATGTTCCATGGAAAACAAGCTATCGCAGGAATAATTATCGCCATTGCGCTATGCGTTGTTAATACAGCGCTAGCATGGCGATAATTATCTGCGGTAGCCGGCGATAACAATTCTCACGCTGAGAACGGCCAGCGATAATTATCGTTGGCCGTTGATAATATGCCCCTAAGTCTGACGCCACCTCCGATCCCTGCCCACCTAAAATACTTCAGGAGATAGCAGATTTACTGTCCCCTCATCTTACTTCATTACTTAATCTGATTATTAATATGGGAATCTTCTCGTTAGATTGGAAAAAAGGCAACATCCTGCCACTGCTTAAAAAATCAACATTGGATCCTAATGAGGAAAAGAGTTATCATCCCATTTCATGCCTTCCCTTTCCTGCAAAAATGTTAGAGAAACATATGAATATTGCGGTGTCAGAATATCTCGATCAAAACGAGATTCTGGACAGAGCCCAAGTCGGCACTAGTAGTAGCTACTGAGGAAAGATGGGACATCTTGGATAATGGAGGTAAGGCTGGGGTGGTCCTTTTGGACCTATCCGCAGCCTTTAACACCATAAGCCACTCGGTCCTGATGCAAAGAATTGCAAAGATAGGAATTGGTGGATCAGCTTATGATCTCCTGAACTGTTTCCTGTTGAAGAGAGAGCAATTGGTCACATTAGGTGACTTTGTTTCCAATCCCTTTTCTCTGCCATGCGGTGTCTGCTTAGTCCCACTTTATTTAATATCTATGTGGCCCCGCTTGCAAAACTCATAAGATCTTTTGGGTTTTCATCCAACTTCTATACTGATGATATGCAAATTGTTGTGTCCATCACAAGCAACATCAAGGAGGTGGCATTGCGGTTCAATAACTGCATGCGAGCAGTGGTTAGCTGAATGAGTAACCACTGTCTCGAGTTGAACTCTGAAATAATTGTACTCCTCTTCGGTAGAGATACCTCTTTTTGAAGCGACAAAACGTGGGACCCCTTCCTACTCCAGTTCCTTAAGTGAGAAATCTTGGTATAATCTTTGATTCCAAACTCACTTTCGCTGAACAAACAAACTAATTTCTATTTTTTTCTATCAGTTAAAAATCCTAAAGAATATTCTGCTCTTCGTCCCAGTAGGCCTACAGAAAATGGTTATCATCTCCCTTGTCTTATCTAGACTAGATTACTGCAATGCCCTCTATCTTGGCAGGCAGCAAAGCTCTCTTAAAAAACTGCAGAGTGCAGAATGCAACTGCATGGTTGATTAAGAATATCAAGAAATTTGACTCAGTATCAAAAACCCTGGAGGAGCTCCACTGGCTCCCTATAGAAAAAAGAGTGGCTTTCAAGGCTCTGTGCATAGCGCATAGGGCGCTTCATGGCACAGGCCCAGATTACCTTAAGATTAAACTCTCCTGGTATGCCCCAGGAGGAAGCCTTCATTCAGCAACCTCTAAAACTGTCAAAGCGTTAAGAATTCGCACTGCCTCGTGGGTTGGCAGAAGTTTTCAACCTGTACGCTTTACAATCAGCTTTCCTGGTACCTTGGAAGCCAATCAAATCTAATGAATTTTAGGAAACTTCACAAAACATGGCTATTGACACTCCCTATGGAGTTATGACTTACTCTCTCATTGCAGAACTCTCTTTCATGTAGACGCTAGTGCCAAGACGCCTTCGGTCATACATCGCGCTTTAAAAAAAAATATATATATATAAATATGGTGTCATTTTTTCTCTGCAATAGTAATATGCGGTCTTGATCTTCTGTATATACTTCTGCGCAGCAGGTGATTTTATGAATACATTTTATTTGTTTAAGGGCCTGAGGGTCAAAGAACATGCTATTATTATTATTATTATTAATAATAATCAAAATATTATTTAAACCATGAAGGAAAGTGGTGGAACTGTTCCATCTGTCACATTACTGGGAACAGTTTTCTGCCACATAAAAATTAGAAAGTCTTATCAAAAGGCTCTCTTTAGGTCTTTTGTGGACAATACCAGCACTTAGCGTGAGCTTTGGGCTATCACATTGCTTACTATTAGTTTGCTTTCTAATTACTCTCATTTGCTTGCTTCATATTTGATGGTTTCTGTTCCTTTTTTAAATTTGACTCGCCCCTGGAGCATAGCTTCTTTACCATCCTTTTGATTAGATGATTTTTCTCTCTCTCCCATGTGCTGCCATCCCCATCCCCTAGCACTCTCTGTGTTGAACCGCCAAACTTGTTTGTTGCCTCCTCCCCCCACCCTGTCCCACTTGACTTTTTGACCTTTTTTCCCTTTGCATCCTCTTTTCTTTTTTTCTTAATGTATGGCCCTTCCTTCCTTCAATTTCTCCCCTGCTCCATTCACTGTTATTCTCTCCTCTCAGCGGTGCTTACTTTTCCCCCTTCTCCCACCAGCCTCACCAGTGCTCTCCTGCCCCTCCTCATTGCTTCTTTTTTTAATGTTTTTTTTCCTTCTTAGGGGGGCCTGGCAGCTGGAATTTCCTATTAGTCTGCTCCTTTCTGAAAATGTGCTTTTGCACAATTTAACTTATTTTTTTTTTTTTTTAGTTATGACTCCAAAGTTGGTGTGGCCCATCTTTGAACAATTAATTTTAAAAAAAATTAAAGGGAAGCCTCCTTATGCTGTATGAGGGCAACTATATGGATGTGTGGTATTGAATGCACATGTATACATTATCACGCTGAGCCACAGTAGCATTGTGGCACATATACACACATGCATGATAACTCATGCATGTGTACATGTAATCTAACTTTTTTTGCTAATGTTCCACAGCATCTGCAAAACAGTATTTCTCTTTTTGCTGAAGCATGGTTGTTAGAAATGGGATCTCTAGTTGGCAAGGGCTTGCACCTTTGTCCAAGTAGGGACCCTTCTTCCTAGTCAGGGTAAGGGTTGTTACACTCGTGAAGTAACCCCTGCTCACCCTCGTGGTAGCTTGGCACGAGCAGTCAGGCTTAATTCAGAGGCAGTGTGTAAAGCGTTTGCACATAACCAACAGTAATACAGTGTAAGCACTACAAACGGACACCACACCAGTTTAGAAAATAACCAATATTTTATATACTCAAGACAAGACCAATTACGACAAAAATCCACAATACTATACTTTAAAAATGAATGCTTGATACGGTAACTTCTTCTTTGCAGGAATAGCACAAAAGCAAAGTTCGTACGAGTCGGTAGCTCCGTCCGAGCCTACCGTGATGCTGAAAACCACAGAGTCTAACAGTTCCAGCCGACCGCGTCGATACGGGCCAGCAGAGTCGTGAGCAGACTCGGTCACAGTACCTTTTCTCGTTGTGGCTGGTACGGAGTGTACGAGCCGGTCGGCGTTCGTCGCGGTTGCGGTGCAAGACGGAGCGATGCAAGGTGCGGTGTCCCTCGGTGCGGTGCAGGCAGCGGCTCGATGAGCGTCGTGCAGACGGAGTCGGTGAGTCCAAGGCGTGCGATGCAGGGCGAGACGATGCTCGATGCGGTGCTGACAGGTTGCGATGCAGGCGACCTAGCCGGAGTGCGGGAGCTGGCGTCGGACAGCGGTGCGAGTCGGAGCGGTGCGTCGCAGACGTGCGAGCGGTGCCCCAATTGCGGTGCGGTCTCGACTCTTGAGCCAGTTGCAGCGATGGTGTCGGTCTGGTCCGGCTGGCCCAGTGAAGCGATGCGATGCGAACTGCGGTGCCCACAGGTCACGGTGCAAGCAGCGGCTCGATGTTGGCGGCGTCGTACGTCGCCCACGGTGAGACCAGGGTTGCGATGCGAAGCGGGGCGATGCGGTCTGCGGTGCAAACAGGTCACCGGCCAGGGATGGATTCGGTTGACGGAGTCGGTTGCAGTTCCCTTCCTCTGTGGCAACTGAAACAGCGTTCCAGAAGCGGTACCCAGAGGCTTGTGAAGTCTTTGTAGTCCCTGAGACTTCTTAACAGGAGGCCAGCTCGGTTCCTGGCCCTTGGAGATACTCAGCACAAGTTCGTAGAAAGTTCAGTCCAGTCCTTTCACTGCCCAAGACAGAAGCAGCAACTGCAGGCCAACCCAACAAAGCAACAACACAGCAAAGGGGCAGTACTCCTCCTGGCAGCTCTTCCAGCGCTTCGTCTTGGCAGGTTCCTTGATTCCAGCGAGATCTAAATTCATGGGGTCAGGGCCCCAATATTTATATCCCAAATTCCTTTGTTCTCTGAAGGCAGAGAGGCCTTTGCCTAGTCCAAACCAGTTCTGGAGCACTTTGTTGACAAGTCTCCGTCCCTTCTTTCAGTGAGTAGGCCAGGGACATCAGACGCACCACAGGAGGTGGAGCCAGCATTGTGGAGGGAAGGCACTGTCCTATTCAGGGCCCAGGTGCGACCCCTCCCACCCATCTACAGGTCGATCTGGCTATTCAGCCCTGCGCTGACTCACCCTGTCTCCTGGCATCCCCCAGCCCCTGTCACTCACATTCCAGACACGGAATACACAACCTCGCAGAGGCAGGCTTGGATGGTTAGACAAGAAAATACCCACTTTCTAAAAGTGGTATTTTCAAACACAGAATGTTAAAACCAACCTTACTAAAAGCTGCATTTTATCATTCTGAGTCCAGGCATACTAAACTCGAATTTCTACCATGTTCCCGGGGTCAGTTAGGATTATATACTGTAATAATCAAAACCGCCCGTTCTGGCCTAGGGGGAACAGGTAGCCTTGCAATAGTGAAAAACGAACTAGGCTGTAATTCACTATCAGGACATGCCGCACACACCCGGGCATGTCCTACCTTTCGCATACACCGCACCCTGCCCACAGGGGTACCTTGGGCCTACCTTAGGGGTGACTAACATGCAGCAAAGGGAAGGTTTAGGGACTTGCAAGTGTGTGCACTTGCCAAGTCGACATGGCAGCCCCAGGCTGCGCACAGGCTCTGCGATGGCAGGCCCGAGTTACACTTTACGGGCTGTTTGCGTGGGTGGCACAATCCAGTGCTGCAGCCCACCAACAGCATTTGGTCTATAGGCCCTGGCACTCGTAGTGCACGTTACAAGGGACTGACACATAAACCAAATAGGCCAATCATGGAAACACCAATCCATAACGCATTTTATACAGGGAGCACTTGCACTTTCCCACTGGACCGCAGTGAGGAAAGTGCGCAGAATCATTACACCAGCAAAAACAGAGTCAAAACCGGGAGGTCAGAAAGCAAAAAGTCAGGGGAAACACGCCAAAAGATGCCAAGTCTAACACATGTCCCCTCCAGCTGAAAGTAGGGAGAACTACCCAACCCCATTGGAGTTCTCTTCACTAAGGCGGAAGAACCTGGACAGACCATCTGCGTTGGCGTGTTCTGTACCAGGACGGTGTTCCACCGTAAAGTCCATTCCCTGTAGGGAGATGGACCACCTCAGCAGTTTTGGATTCTCACCCCTCATTTGCATCAACCATCTGAGGGGCCTGTGGTCTGTCTGAACCCGGAAGTGAGTCCCAAACAGGTATGGTCTCAACTTCTTCAGTGCCCAGACCACAGCAAAAGCTTCCCTTTCTATGGCACTCCACCTCTGTTCCCTGGGAAGTAGTCTCCTGCTAAGGAAGACTACAGGCTGATCCAGGCCCTCTTCGTTCAGTTGTGAGAGCACCGCTCCCACACCATGCTCTGAAGCGTCAGTCTGCACGACGAATTCCTTGGAGAAGTCAGGTGCCTTGAGCACGGGCGCCGTGCACATGGCTGCCTTCAGGGCATCAAAAGCTTTCTGGCAGGACTCAGTCCAGATCACTTTCCTGGGCTGCCTCTTAGAGGTCAGCTCTGTCAAGGGGGCAACGATGGTGCCATAGCCCTTAACAAATCTCCTATAATAGCCGGTGAGACCTAAGAAGGCTCTCACCTCTGTCTGGGTCTTGGGGGTTCCCAAGCCAGAATGGTGTCAATCTTGGGTTGTAGGGGCGCCACCTGGCCGCTTCCTACCTGGTGTCCCAAGTACACCACCGAACCCCTGCCCGATCTGGCACTTACTGGCCTTGATCGTGAGGCCTGCACCTTGCAGGGCCCTCAACACTTTCTCAAGGTGCTGTAAATGTTCTTCCCAGCTGGAACTGAACACAGCAATGTCATCCAGGTAGGCGGCACTGAAATCCTCCAGCCCAGCCAACACCTGATTGACCAACCTCTGAAAGGTGGCAGGGGCATTCTTCAACCCAAAGGGCATCACCCGGAATTGGTAATGACCTTCTGGGGTTGAGAATGCTGATCTCTCCTTGGCCCCATCGGTTAAGGCAATCTGCCAGTACCCAGACGTTAAATCAAACGTGCTGAGGAACCGGGCAGCTCCCAACCGATCAATGAGCTCATCAGCTCTGGGGATGGGGTGCGCGTCAGTCCTGGTGACGGCATTGAGCCCACGGTAGTCCACACAAAACCGGAGTTCTGGAGTGGCACCGGGCGCCGCAGCCTTTGGGACCAAGACCACTGGGCTGGCCCAAGGACTGTGGGAGGGCTCAATCACCCCTAACGCCAACATCTTAGAGACCTCCTCCTTGATGCTGGCTCTGACCCGGTCAGTCAACCTGTAAATCTTGTGCTTCACAGGATGGCTGTCACCGGTGTCCACGTCATGGGTACACCAGTGAGTAACACCGGGAGTCAGAGAGAACAGTGGGGCGAACTGTCCCAACAACTGGCGACAGTCCCCCTGCTGCTCCTGAGTCAGAGTAGGGGAGAGGATCACACCCTCCACTGACCCATCATGCTCCTTGGTAGACAGGAGGTCAGGGAGAGGCTCGCTCTCCTCTTCCACCCCATCATCTGTCGCCAAGAGCATACTCACTTCGGACCTCTCGAAGTGGGGCTTGAGGCGGTTCACGTGAAGGACCCTCAAAGGGTTCCTTGGAGCCTGCAAATCCACCAGGTAGGTGACGTCACTTTTGCGCTCCTTTACCTCATATGGCCCAGTCCACTTGTCCTGCAAGGCACAAGGTGCCACTGGGGCCATTACCCACACTTTTTGCCCAGGTTGAAATTCGACCAGAGTGGCGTTCTGGTCATACCATCTCTTCATTTCTTCCTGGCTTGCTTCTAGGTTCGCCTGAGCGAGTTTCCTGAAGCGGGCAGTTTGGTTTCTAAAGGCCAGCATGTAGCTAAATACATCCTGGGGAGTTTTCCTGGGAGCCGCCTCCCAGCCTTCCTTCACCAAACTCAGAGGTCCTCTGACAGGGTGGCCATACAGGAGCTCAAAGGGGCTGTACCCAAGAGACTTCTGAGGCACCTCCCTGTACGCAAAGAGTAGGCATGGCAAGAGGACGTCCCACTTATGCCTCATGGGTTCTGTTAGACCCTTGATCATGCCTTTCAAGGTCTGGTTGAATCTCTCCACCAGACCGTTTCCTTGTGGGTGGTAAGGAGTGGTGAACTTGTAGGTTACACCACACTCCTTCCACAGGGATGTCATATACTTCGATATGAAATTGGTCCCCCTATCAGAAACCACCTCTCTGGGGAATCCCACACGGGAAAAGATCCCCATTAACGCCCGGCCCACCACTGGCGCCGTCGTTGTCCTGAGAGGGATTGCCTCCGGGTACCGGGTGGCATGGTCCACCAAGACCAGGATGTACCTGTTGCCCATGGCTGTCTTGGGATCCAGTGGCCCCACTATATCCATCCCTACCCTTTCAAAGGGTGTTCCAACAACCGGAAAAGGTTGGAGAGGAGCTTTGACCTTCCTCCCACTCTTACCACTTGCCTGGCAAGTTTGGCAAGACCTACAGTGTGCATCTGACTGCCTTCGCATTTGGGGCCAAAAGAAGTGGGTGACAAGCCTGTCAAAGGTCTTGTCCTGCCCCAAATGTCCTGCCAAAGGCACGTCATGAGCCAGACCCAGTAGGAAGGTCCTGAAGCGCTGGGGTACCACCAGCACACGGGCTGACCCAGGCTCAGCAACCTTAGGCTCACTGTATAGGAGACCGCTCTCCCAGTAGATCAGATGTGACCCGGACTGATTACCAGCTGCCTGGTCTGCAGCCTGCCGCCGCAGACCCTCCAGAGTAGGGCACTCGTTCTGCTCCCTGCAGAACTCCTCCCTGGTGGGACCCCCTTCTTGCTGCCAATGGGTCAGCTCAGAGATGTCTCCCAGTTCGGCTACCTGCTCCCCTGTAGGCACCGGGGCGTCCCCCTCGAGGTCCGCCTCCTCCCGGTCCGTGGGAACTTCGGGGGCCGGTTTCCCGCGCCCCTGCCCTTTCTCTTGGCAGGGACTTGGGCCACTGTTTCAGGCTCCAAGTCCTCTTGATCACCCTTTCTGGCCGCCATTGACCGAGTAGACACGCATGCCCACTCTGGCAACCCAAGCATCTCCAAGTGAGACCTGAGCTCAACCTCCTTCCATGAGGACTGCTCCAGGTCGTTTCCTAGCAGACAATCGACAGGCATGGTAGGGCTCACAACCACCCTCAAGGGACCTGAGACCCCCCCCCATTCAAAGGGAACCTGCGCCACCATACACTGGCGCTCAGAGTTGTCGACAGCAACTACTTGGTGGAATGCTCCTGGGACTACTTGCTTCTCAGACACCAGGTGACACCGGACTGAGGTCACACTGGCTCCAGTATCTCTGAGAGCCTCTACCCTGTTCCCATTAATGGTCACCCAGGTGCTATATTTCTTTGTGTTAGGGGGCACCTGGTTTCCTGGGACCATCTCACTGTCCCCGAGTGAGACAAGGGTCATTTCTGCGGGATCCCCACCCTCCTGTGGGCACCCCTCCTCCCCAAGCGCTACACTAGCCAACACTTTGGACTGTCCACCGGTGGGTGGCTGTGTCCCCTTCGGGCACTTGGGGTCCCCCTTAAAGTGACCTACCTGGTCACATGCATAACACTTGCGGGGGCCGGTCTCAACAGGCTTCCCTGTGGAGACCCCTTTTTTCTTATCACCGGGGGCTGGGAACCTTTACCCTGGGTACTAGTTTGGGGCCCTTTAGAGAACTCCTGTGCTTTACCCTTGTCCCCCCCACCTTTCTGCTGGGGACCCTGCCCACCTTTGGCTGAGTCTCCCCAAACACTTTCTTGTGGACCCTGGTACTCACCCAGCGGTCCGCTTCCATAGCAAGCTTCCTGGGGTCAGTTAGCTTACTATCAACTAGGTGCTGGCGCAGATCTGCAAAACATAGACTAGACAAGTGCTCCCATGCAATCAAGTTGTAGAGCCCCTGAAAATCTGTTACACTACTGCCCTTCACCCAACCATCCAGAGACCTGCAGAACACATCCACACATTCCAACCAAGTGTTGACATCAGACTTCTTACTGGACCTGAACTGATCCCTGTACTTTTCAGGAGTAAGACCATACTTCGTGAGAAGGGCATCCTTCATGTCAGCATAGGTGAGGTGATACCCCTTACCCAAAGCTATCAGAGCATCCCTTGCATCTTCCGGGAAAAGTGGCCACAATCCTGCTCCCCAATTCTCCTCAGGGACCCCATTCATGTGTATGGCTGCCTCATAACCCTGGAACCACCTTTGTATGTCATCCCCCTTCTTGAACTCCTTGCCTACGTTCTTGGGAATGTGCACAATCCTGTCTGCCTTTCTGGACGAATTGCTGCCACCATCTGAGCCTGACTTACTCCTAAGTTCTAGCTCCTTTAGTTCTCTCTCATGCTCTAAGAGCATCTTCCTCTCCTCTATGGCCAATCTCTTCTCCTCCCGCTCACTCTCCAGCCTGAGCTTCTGCAGCTCAAACTGCCTTGCCTCCCGCCTGTCCTCCAGCTCCTCTGGGGACAGACTGCTGCTGCCTGACCTGGCGGGTTCCCCCTACCCAAAAGCACATCCACCCTGGAAATAGGCTCCTCCGCCTCTTCACTGAGATCACCAGGCTGCCCATTGGCATGTCTGGCTGCTACCCAGGCCCTCAGCGCCTTCTGTAGCTCCTCCTTCCTTGTGAGGCCTTTAATTTGGACTTTCAGGTTTTTACAAATCGCTCGTAACTCCTTTACGGCGTAGGATTCCAACCTGTCCTCCTCAAAGATAACTTCCAGAGATGCAACGGATGATGCAATTGATTCAGGCATGACAAAAGTCGTGAGTTGAAAACTGGCAAGATCAAAAATAGGCCAAAAGAAAAATAACCAGTATGTGGTACATAATGGTCTGCGATATGGTAGTAGTGCACACCAATCACTGTAAGTCAAGTGCAAACACAAGTCCTATCCTCACCGCTGACAACCAATGTTAGAAATGGGATCTCTAGTTGGCAAGGGCTTGCACCTTTGTCCAAGTAGGGACCCTTCTTCCTAGTCAGGGTAAGGGTTGTTACACTCGTGAAGTAACCCCTGCTCACCCTCGTGGTAGCTTGGCACGAGCAGTCAGGCTTAATTCAGAGGCAGTGTGTAAAGCATTTGCACATAACCAACAGTAATACAGTGTAAGCACTACAAACGGACACCACACCAGTTTAGAAAATAACCAATATTTTATATACTCAAGACAAGACCAATTACGACAAAAATCCACAATACTATACTTTAAAAATGAATGCTTGATACGGTAACTTCTTCTTTGCAGGAATAGCACAAAAGCAAAGTTCGTACGAGTCGGTAGCTCCGTCCGAGCCTACCGTGATGCTGAAAACCACAGAGACTAACAGTTCCAGCCGACCGCGTCGATACGGGCCAGCAGAGTCGTGAGCAGACTCGGTCACAGTACCTTTTCTCGTTGTGGCTGGTACGGAGTGTACGAGCCGGTCGGCGTTCGTCGCGGTTGCGGTGCAAGACGGAGCGATGCAAGGTGCGGTGTCCCTCGGTGCGGTGCAGGCAGCGGCTCGATGAGCGTCGTGCAGACGGAGTCGGTGAGTCCAAGGCGTGCGATGCAGGGCGAGACGATGCTCGATGCGGTGCTGACAGGTTGCGATGCAGGCGACCTAGCCGGAGTGCGGGAGCTGGCGTCGGACAGCGGTGCGAGTCGGAGCGGTGCGTCGCAGACGTGCGAGCGGTGCCCCAATTGCGGTGCGGTCTCGACTCTTGAGCCAGTTGCAGCGACGGTGTCGGTCTGGGCCGGCTGGCCCAGTGAAGCGATGCGATGCGAACTGCGGTGCCCACAGGTCACGGTGCAAGCAGCGGCTCGATGTTGGCGGCGTCGGACGTCGCCCACGGTGAGACCAGGGTTGCGATGCGAAGCGGGGCGATGCGGTCTGCGGTGCAAACAGGTCACCGGCCAGGGATGGATTCGGTTGACGGAGTCGGTTGCAGTTCCCTTCCTCTGTGGCAACTGAAACAGCGTTCCAGAAGCGGTACCCAGAGGCTTGTGAAGTCTTTGTAGTCCCTGAGACTTCTTAACAGGAGGCCAGCTCGGTTCCTGGCCCTTGGAGATACTCAGCACAAGTTCGTAGAAAGTTCAGTCCAGTCCTTTCACTGCCCAAGACAGAAGCAGCAACTGCAGGCCAACCCAACAAAGCAACAACACAGCAAAGGGGCAGTACTCCTCCTGGCAGCTCTTCCAGCGCTTCGTCTTGGCAGGTTCCTTGATTCCAGCGAGATCTAAATTCATGGGGTCAGGGCCCCAATATTTATATCCCAAATTCCTTTGTTCTCTGAAGGCAGAGAGGCCTTTGCCTAGTCCAAACCAGTTCTGGAGCACTTTGTTGACAAGTCTCCGTCCCTTCTTTCAGTGAGTAGGCCAGGGACATCAGACGCACCACAGGAGGTGGAGCCAGCATTGTGGAGGGAAGGCACTGTCCTATTCAGGGCCCAGGTGCGACCCCTCCCACTCATCTACAGGTCGATCTGGCTATTCAGCCCTGCGCTGACTCACCCTGTCTCCTGGCATCCCCCAGCCCCTGTCACTCACATTCCAGACACGGAATACACAACCTCGCAGAGGCAGGCTTGGATGGTTAGACAAGAAAATACCCACTTTCTAAAAGTGGTATTTTCAAACACAGAATGTTAAAACCAACCTTACTAAAAGCTGCATTTTATCATTCTGAGTCCAGGCATACTAAACTCGAATTTCTACCATGTTCCCGGGGTCAGTTAGGATTATATACTGTAATAATCAAAACCGCCCGTTCTGGCCTAGGGGAACAGGTAGCCTTGCAATAGTGAAAAACGAACTAGGCTGTAATTCACTATCAGGACATGCCGCACACACCCGGGCATGTCCTACCTTTCGCATACACCGCACCCTGCCCCCAGGGGTACCTTGGGCCTACCTTAGGGGTGACTAACATGCAGCAAAGGGAAGGTTTAGGGACTTGCAAGTGTGTGCACTTGCCAAGTCGACATGGCAGCCCCAGGCTGCGCACAGGCTCTGCGATGGCAGGCCCGAGTTACACTTTACGGGCTGTTTGCGTGGGTGGCACAATCCAGTGCTGCAGCCCACCAACAGCATTTGGTCTATAGGCCCTGGCACTCGTAGTGCACGTTACAAGGGACTGACACATAAACCAAATAGGCCAATCATGGAAACACCAATCCATAACGCATTTTATACAGGAGCACTTGCACTTTCCCACTGGACCGCAGTGAGGAAAGTGCGCAGAATCATTACACCAGCAAAAACAGAGTCAAAACCGGGAGGTCAGAAAGCAAAAAGTCAGGGGAAACACGCCAAAAGATGCCAAGTCTAACAATGGTAAAAAAGCACTGGCAAAGCAAAAACGGCCTGAAATGGCAACCAAAATATGCGACCTAGAGGCTTCGCCAATGCTTGTTATAGCAGTGTTAAAGATGACCTATAATCCATAAAGGAAAATGCTGCACTGTACTTCACACATGCAAAGTGGGAAAAGTATTAAACTATGCCTAAGCATAATATTTTTTACTGGAAGGTTAGCCTTCCAGTACAAAACCTATGCTTGACATCAAGTACACATCTATGTACTATGGTGCAAGGGTGTGTGCGCTGGTGCAAGGCAGTCTAAGGTGCACTGTGCAGGGGGAGTGAGAAACAGTGGAATCTCTTCGTACATCAATTCTTAACTGCTCAACTTCTATGGATCCCCACTAAATCAATACTGGAAGCCAAGCACCCCGGCATTATCAATTTCAAGAATTTGAACCTCAAAGCAATACCCAAAAATGCAGAAACAGGTGTGGGTCAAACAATTTAGCAAAATATAAAATATTTTATTTAATAAACAGAAAGATCAGACTATGAATTTTAATAGGAGGTTAGAACTTTTCAGAATTTCTAAAAGACAAAGCTATAGACTAGACTCTAGCATATCATTTTCTCTTTTTTTGCTCTAAATGCATGGTCTCTTTTTATTGGAATATACCAGTTATTACAGTCACCCAGGTAACCAATCTTTCATACTAAATTCTGTTTGCTACACTTGCACTGCTTTCACAAATCAAGCTAAGGATACCAACTTAGGGGGCCTATTCACAAAGGTAACTCTACAGGCCTGATTCTCAAAGGCAAACTTTCACTTTATAGTGAGTTTACTAATTTTTGGTATTCACAAACTACATGCTGAGTTTTACGAGTCCACACTCCCTATACTTATGTGTTAGGTGTTCTCTAAACTCGGAGACTCTGCACACATAAGTGTAGTGAGTGCAGAGTCGTAAAACTCCACACATAGTTTGTGAATTGCATTTTGTAGGATGTTCTGTAGCACTACAAAATGTACTACAAAGTGCAGTTTGAGAATCATGCGTGAAATGTGTAGATTTACTCTTACACTTTGAATAACTTTATTACTTTTGGCTATTTACCACTTACAAGTGAAAAACTACTCTAAAGTGTAAACTTGTATGTCCCCACTCTCTGAAATAGGGGTGAAGGGAGTAAAAGCATCAAATACAGCCGTATACTACTACCAGTGACTTTACAACTGTATTTTACGTTCCACACCTTTGGCCCACATAGATCTTCATATGGTAAAGTATGGGGAAAAGGGTAAATGTTTATCAAACTTTTTTTTTAAATTCGATAAAATATTTTATGTTATATATTAATGCTCATTTATTTTAAATGTAGAACAATATAAGTGTTACAGAGGTAATAACTTGATTTCAAATTAAAGATTTTAATTTTTGAATATACAAAACTAAAAAAATATATTTTTCAAAATTTTAAATTAAAAACACAAAGAAAAAATATTTTTGTCCTGCATTAAACAATATTAAAAGTGATGTATATAATGAATTAAAAGAAACTTAATTGTTTTGGTAAATATTAAAGTTACATTATTTGGTAAATTTAAAAAAGAGTAATAAAATAATTTTAAATAAAGTACTAATTACGTTTTTCATAGACAATTTTTTTAATGTTTAAATGAAATATATTTTCATTTTCAAATAGTTTAAATAATTTAGTTTATTTTAACATTAGTTACCATGGGGTTTTATTTTAAGTCCCTACCTTCATTATTTTTTATTGGAGGGTGTTGCAGTACCAGTGATTGACCATGAGTGGTGCTGGACTTATCTCAGCGCTGCGTTAAAGAACCTTTACAACTGTTGTGGGTCTTTTTGGCTACAGTATTTATAGATGCAAGTGTGAACTTTGCCAAAAGAAAAAGTCTAACAAAGCAAACAGAGGTGCACCACTAATACAATATTAATTCTAACTCCAAATATATCCACAGAGTTCCGGAAACAGTTGAAAATCTTCTCTTTATTGTTGCACTGTCAATGTGTATCAAAAATCATGGCTGATTTTTTGATACACATTGACAATGCAACAATAAAGAGAAAATTTTCAACTACTTCCGGAACACTGTGGATATATTTGGAGTTAGAATTTATATTGTATTACTGTTGCACCTCTGTTTGCTTTGTTTACCTGTTTCACCTAACTTAGGTTGGCACTCGTTGGAAAGAGGGTGCCTACAGTGCAGGGCCGGCTTTAGCGCTGGTGGCGCCCGGTGCGACAATCATTTCTGGCGCCCCCCCCACACCCCATGACCGCCTCCTCGGATTCTCTCACTACCACCAGGCAAAAGTCCCCCTCAGCTCGCCAATCATAAGTTATTACTAAACACAGCGCCCCCCTGAGTTCAGCGCCCCCATCCACAGGTTAGCGCCCAGTGCGGCTGCACCAGTCGCACTGCCCTAAAGTCGGCCCTGCTACAGTGAGTGCACACATTGTCAATTTTAAATTGTGTCACTTAAAAAATTTTGTTTTTGGGAGATATCAGTTGTGTGTGTGGCATCAGTTTGGTCCACTGCCTGTTGCTTTTGTCTTATAATAAAAGAAAAAGTCTGGCGAGATGCCAGATAGTGCAAAAAATGTCTCTTGGCAAGACACATGAGATTCCTGCATGCATAAAATTGCGCAAAATCGCATAATGCAGAATGTCAAGAATGGGGCAAAATGTTCGCGTAAGACAACAGCGGGCAATTCACAGAACTTCGCCAATTCGCTGTCGTCTAATTAAAATTTCTTGAAGGCGTAGTAACTTATTGGCAAATGTATGAGTATTTAACGCAACTCCGATGGCATGTCAAACAGGTGAACATGAAAATACCAATGAGGTGGTAGCCACTGTAATGAATAAAGTTGGAGATTATGGAAAGACTGACGATCTCTTAATGACCTGACAACTAGGTGACATGCCGGCCTTTACCCTTTCTCGCTTTAACAAATTACATATCACCTTCGTTTCATGGCAAACGCCAGAATTCAGTCCTGAATATCGGGCAATCTGGAAAGATTTCCAATAGAGCCTGTGAAAAAGGATGGCAATAGACGTGAACTTGTGCGCTACGGCTGCCCTCTGCTGGCCATTAATAGTCCCAACATCATAGAGGTTTAGAAATTTTCCTTGACAAATGGGCAAACCGGTGGCATCCTTTCCGATACCAGGTTGAAGGAGAAGCTACTCAAAATAACTTGATTTTATTCTTAGGCTGATTGACAAACTTTTTTCGGTTGCTATTTAAATGTTAGCAGGGTAAGTCTTCGAGTGGAGCCTGGTCACAGCTGATGGAGACAGGGATATTTCAATGACATCGGATTGCCTGTTTATGCGAAGTGTGTGCCAGGAAATGATGCATTAGGGAAACCCAGCTATGAATAACCAGGTTAAATCCGTGCCCATCTGATCAGTTTCTATCAACGACTGGCGTCTTGTTGTCAAAACTGAACATATCATTTTTGAACTGCTCTTTCACAGTATATATTTCCCCTTTCTAGCTATATCCTTTAGAAATGCCCCCTTTAGTTTCCGTCTTCTCTTTTTGCCTTTCATCGACTTTTCTTTTCGTTGGTGACTCCCGCATAGTAAAAGTTCTATGCCCGTTCATATGAGGGCAGTGCATCAGGCCGTGAATCCCTTTCTCTCTCACTCTCGCCCCCATACTTTCTTAAGTTCTCTGGGGCAGATTTACAAGCCCCTTGCGCCACTTTTGCGTCATTTTTCCCATGTTAATAATGACGTAAAAGTGGCGCAAGGGGTTTGTAAATCTGCCCCTCTGTCTCTACATTCTCCCATGTTTCTTTCATTTTATTGTGTTCTCTATCTGTGGGACTCTTTTATAAACGACATGCTCTTCCTCTCTTTTTACTCCGTCATATTTTTAGGTCTGGCATTAGCCAAGATACATTTTTTAAATTAAAATGCTTATACTATACATACTTACTTACAGGAGCTTTCAGCAAGCCCTCTTCATTCATTAGCCTGTTGTAGTGTCCTTCACGTTTCGCTTAAATCCACAAAAACATACGGCTTGGAGAACGGTGTCAGCCCACTTCAGCCATTGGCCTGCCAGACTGGGAGTAAGTAACTAAGTAGCTCCCTTCAGCGCCGGGGATTACTTGTACAATATAGGTGATATATCTGTGCGTGTTTGTGTATGTGTGCTTTAAAAAACAAAAACAAATCAGCATTGCTAAAGCCAAAGGTCAGCAGCCCAAGCCACACCTATTGGCTTTCACAATGATTGTTTTTGCCTTGTTTAAGTATGTGTTTTTACGTGGGTCTGTATTTTACATTTTCTGTTTCAGCTTGTCTCTTTTTCTCTTTTTGTGACTATCACTTTTAATATTTCTCATTCTTTTGGTCTCTCTTTTATATTTACTTTTCACATCAATCTTCCTCTCAGGAGAGGGATGGCAATCTTAAGCACAAACACATTTTTTCTTTATGACAGGGGCTGCATCCTGCGACATTGCAGCTGTGCAACAAGGTAACAAGTTACTCTGTCAAGATCTAAACCGAAAAAAGGAAAGACTTACCTCACGGTGAACGCCAGAGCCTACTGGAATACTAGGTGATCGATCAGTGGCTAGTATTAGGGATTTCAGGTTAACACAAGAATGACCAAAACTACTCCCATGCAATATTATTAAACCCCATGTGTTTCTTTTCATCAGCACCTAGTAATCTACCATGACATTTGTGAAGGGGGGGATCTGAGAGAGTCACTACCACTGCATCTACTTCATCCATGATGGTCCTAATGTCATCCGTCATAGTAACTAATGCGGTTTCTGTACTTCTGGGTTCACTGACAAAATATCGAAACCACAAATATCGTGGGACCTAAATATTGTGTCAAAAATAGAGAGCACAAAAATATATTTATTGTTAGAAATGGGAGTCTCTAGTTGGCAGTGGGTTGGTCCCTGCCCAAGTTGGGACCTTTATTCTAGTCAGGACAAGGGGATTACACAGCTAAGATAACCCCAGCTCACCCCTTTGGTAGCTTGACATGAGCAGTCGGGCTTATCTCAGAGGCAATGTGTATAGCATTTGTACATAAACACACAGTAACACAGTGAAAACACTACAAATGGACACCACACCAGTTTAGAAAAATAACCAATCTTTATTTGAATAAAACAAGACCAAAACGACAGAAATCCAACATACACAAGCAAAGGTATCACTTTTAAAACGTTCAAAACATTTCAATCCATAGAAAACTATGGATGCGTCACTTTTATGACAAAGTACATGGGCTGCGTCAAAGTCAAGGACGAAAAACAGGCGCTGGGGTGATAAAGTGCCATAAAATACAGCAATGCGTTGATTCCTTACTCGCAGGGGAGGTGATGCGCGATTCCTTACAGCGAGGGGAGATGATGCATCGATTCCTCACTGCGAGGAGAGGTGATGCGTCGGTTTCCAGACACGCAGCCTCAGTTCCTTACTGTTGGGCTATGTCGATGAAGAACTTGGTGCACAGGTGCAATGCGTTAAAAATACTGATGCGCCTTGGTCAATGCAGCAGCGGCGAAACAGGCGCTGCATTAAATTTCCAGCCGCGAGCAGGTGATGCGTCGATTTCTTCAGCCGCACAGCAGGGCCTGCGTCGGAGTCAGAGTGGGTGCCTTCGACGTCAGAGACACAGTGCTCAGGACTCAGGCTGCAGCGATCTTTTCAGCCGCACGGCAGGCGTTGCATCGATTCTTAGGCTGCACCAGCGGCAATGCATTGGTTTTTCATCTGCACAGTGGTGTTGTGTCAGGAAAAACAGGCACTGAAGGTCAGTGTGTTGATTTTCAGGCTTCTTTGCAGCAAAACCACCTACAAGGGCCCAGAACTGGAATTGGCACCACTTGGCAGGTCAGAACTCGCAGCAGAGGAGCTCAAGGGCTGCAGGTGAAGTCTTTGATGGCCCTAAGACTTCTTAACAGGAGGCAAGCACGCACAAGCCCTTGGAGAAAGTTGGCAAGCAGGATACAGAAAGCAAATGTCCAGTCCGTTCACTGTACAAGACAGAAGCAGCAAACAGTAGGCCAGCACATCACAGCAACAAGCAGAGTGGTAGTTTCCCTCCTATAGCTTCTCAAGCGCTTCTTCTTGGCAGAATCTCCTCTTAGTCCAGAAGTGTTCTGAAGTTATGGTGTCACAGCTCTAGTACTTATACCAGTTACTGCCTTTGAAGAAGGCAAACTTCAAAGGAAGTCTTTGTAGTGCACTAGACCTGGCTCCAGACACACTATAGGGGGGTGGAGACAGTTTTGTGTGAGGACAGGCACAGCCCTATTCAGGTGTCATTGACACCTCCTCCCACCACTCAAGCTCACGAAGACCCATCAGATTGGTGATGGCCATCAGGCTATGCAGGGCACACCTCAGCTCCCTTTGTGTGACTATCTAGAGTGAATGCACACACAGCCCAATTGTCAGTCTAAAGCAGACGAGAAATCCACAGAATGGTAAAGCAATAAAATGCCCACTTTCTAAAGTGGCAGCTTCAAACATGCATTTTAAAAACCAAATTCACTAAAAGATGTATTTTTAAATTGTGAGTTCAGGAACCCCAAACTCCAAATCTCTATCTCTTCCGAATTGAAAGGTACACTTGTAAGAGGTTACAAGGCAGCTCCAATGATAACCTATGGGAGCGATAGTCCTTGCAATAGTGAAAAACGAAATTGGTAGTATTTCACTATCAGGGCATGTAAACCACACCAGTAAATGCCCTACCTTTCACATACACTGCACCCTGTCCATAGGGCTACCTTGGGCCTACCTTAGGAGTGCCTTATATGTAGTAAAAGGGAGGGTTTGGGCCTGGCAAGTGGGTGCAATTTCCAGGTTGACATGGCATTTTAAAACTGCACGCACAGACACTGCAGTGGCAGGCCTGAGACATGTTTGCAGGGCTACTCATGTGGGTGGCACAATCAGTGCTGCAGGCCTACTAGTAGTTTTTGAATTACTGGCCCTGAGAACACACAGTGCACTTTACTAGGGTCTTACCAGTAATTCAAATATGCCAATCATGGATAACCATCAATAATCAAACTTTACACAGGGAGTACTGGCACTTTAGCACTGATCAGCAGTGGTAAAGTGCCCAAAGTTCTAAAACCAGCAAAAATGAAATGCAGCAAACGGTCAAAAATAGGAGGTCAGAAGCAAAAAGACAGGGGAAAAACATGCCAAAGATGCCTATATTTCTGATGTAAGTAACAAAAATATCAAAAACAAATATCGTTATACACTAATATCTAACACAAAAATATTGTTTTTTAATAGAAACATAGTTAAACATAGTAAACATTAAATATATTAACATTAAACAGTAATATATTGTAAATTAAATACATTTTAATAATTTTAAATTATATATAAATGTTATACTTACTAAAAACTCATAAATATGTATGTTTATTTAAACATATATAATTTAAAACTATTATTAAAATAATAATTATAATTTATTTTGCAATTTGCTAATTGTTTGTAAACTTTAAAAAAATAACAGATATACATAGATGTGAATATATATATATACATGTAAATACATATACACAATAAATTACAAACTCTAACGAATAAACAGAAAAAAATCTAAAAAGCATACCAATTTAATTACACATAAATAAGTAAACAAAATAAAAATGTACATTTTACAAAAAATATATTACATATTACAAACATTAATAAATAAAAATATTATAATATTAAATACACAGAAACATCATAATAATATAAATATAAACAATATAAACAAAACCATAGAATTGTAAGAATAATACTTATACTATTTCCACTCCAGTCTCTGCAACATTAGGGAAATCGTTGGATTTAGGAGGGGTAAAATTTACTATTCCCACTCCAGTCAGTGCAACAGTAGGTAAAGCATTGGACTCAGTAAGGGTACAAATTACTATTCCCACTCCAGTCACTGCAACAGTAGGGAAAGTGTTTGATTGCGGAGGGGTAAAATTTGCTATTCTCGCTCCAGCCAGGGTAACAGTATGGAAAGCGTTCGACTAAGGAGTGGTACAAATTACTATTCCCACTCCAGTGGCTACAACAGTAGGGAAAGTGTTGGATTGCGGAGGGGTACCATTTACTACTCCCACTCCAATCTCTGCAACATTAGGGAAGTTGTTGGACTCAGGAGGGGTAAAATGTACTATTCGCACTCCAGTTAGTGCAACAGTAGGGAGAGCATTGGACTCAGGAGGGTTAACATTTAATATTCCTACTCCACTCTGTGCAACAGTAGGGAAAGTGTTGGATTGCGGAGGGGTAAAATTTACTATTCCCACTCCAGTCAGTGCAACAGTAGGGAAAACGCTGGACTCAGGAGGGGTACAAATTACTATTCACACTCCAGTTGCTACAACAGTAGGGAAAGTGTTGGATTGCGGAGGAGTACCATTTACTATTTCCACTCCAGTTGCTGCAACAGTAGGGAAAAGGTTGTACTCAGGAGGGGTAACAATTTATTATTCCCACTCCAGTCAGTGCAACAGTAGGGAAAATGTTGGATTGCTGAGGGGTAAAACTTACTATTACCATTCCAGTCGGTGCAACAGTAGGGAAAGTGTTGGATTGCAGAGGGTTAAAATTTATAATTCCCACTCCAGTTGGTGCAACAGTAGAGAAAAGGTTGTACTCAGGAGGGGTAAAATTTACTATTCCCACTCCAATCCCTGCTACAGTAGGGAAAGCGTTGAACTCAGGAGAGGTAAAATTTACTATTCCCACTCCAGTCGGTGCAACAGTAGAAAAAGTGTTGGATTGCGGGGGGAGGAGGGGTACAATTTACTATCCCACTCCAGCCTGTGCAGCAGTAGGGAAAGTGTTGAATTACGGAGAGGTACAATTTGCTATTCCCACTCCAGTCTGGGCAACAGAAGGGAAATGGGTGGACTCATGAGGGGTAAAATTTACTATTTCCACTCCAGCCTATGCAACAGTAGATAAAGTATTGGAAAGCAGAGGGGTAAAATGTACTATTCCCACTCCAGTCTGTGCAACAGTAGAGAGAGAGTAGTTCACTTCAAACAAATAAAATATTTTCACAACTACATTAAATAACAACAAATATAAATATTTACATCTAAAATATATATTTTTTTTAAATGAAAAAATGTGCACATTTATTATGTTTAATAAACATTTTAAATTAAAACATATATTAGTAATATAATTAAAATACAATACTATACTTTCACAATTATAACAACCAACAACGATATTGTCATTTACAATTAAAAAGCATTACACAATTATCACATAACGTAATAAATGACACATTTTCTAAACAATAAATAACTATTTTTTACATTTATTAATTAAATACCTTTCTACCCTATACCTCTACAAAGTAAAAAACACACACCTAAAATATATCGTAAAATTATAATATTTACACATTTTACATAATTAATTATCAATTAAACAATTAAGAGTATTTAACTAATAATAAAATAACTATATTTAATTAACGTCCCACCCTTTATCCCTGCAAACCCAACAACGTGAACCTAACAATATTTAAAAAAAAAATTATTACATAATTTACATCATTAATTATCAATGAAACAATTAATAACAATGAACTAATAATACATGAATTATATGTAATTACCTTCCCACCCTTTACCCTTACAAACACTACAATCTGCACCTCATATATAACTTTAAAAATGTCTTAATTACACAATTGACATAACTATCAATTAAATAATTACTATTAATTAACATGAATTATTAATTATTATAATTAATTTCATTCACAACCTTTATCCCCACAAAAACCACAACATACAACAAAAGTATTAATAAAAAATAATACATTAATTACACAGTTTACATGATAAATTATGAATTAAATACTTAATAATAATTAAACATTAATTATTAAATAATTATAATTCATTACTTCCCACCATATACCCCTACAAACCCCACAACCCTCACCTAAAACCTAACATAATTAAACAATTAATTATACAATCAACATAATTAATTATCAATTAAATAATAATTAATTAATTATTAATTGTAACTAATTTACTTTCCATCCTGTACCCCTATAAACCTCACAAACCACTTCAGCTCTAAAAATGGAAATAAACAATTAAATTTAAATACAACTAAAAAATTAACAAAATATATTAAAAAACATTTACAATAATTATACAAACAATTTATAACATATACAATTAAAATATATACTAAAACACATCAAAATAATGAAAAAACTATATTATTAACAACGATTACTTGGCTACCCATCTTGAAGTTGTCAGTTTAGCATCACGAGGGAAAGTGGGGGTCATTTTAAGCTGGACTCACATGTGTTGATACTTGAAACGGGGGTTTAGTTTGACACCACATCATTGTTGACCACTACCATGTAATTGACTGTTTACTTTTATTGAGATGCTGGTAGATCACCAGAAGGAAAAATACAAGAATGAAAGATGTGTTCATCTAAACATTTAGACTTTTTCTACCAGGCATTGCCTGGCATGCCTTATAGCAGACGTGATCAATGTAGGTCAGAGAGTGTCAGATGATCAGCAGATCCCAGTGTAACCACATTTAAAAGTACATACGGTGAATTTAAAGTTACCTAATTTGTAAATTCCGTGTGTATGATGAAAATATTGCCGGGACCTGGCCTGCCTGCAACTACGGTGAAGGATAACGACTGTAATTTTAGCCAAGAAACTCCAATTCGCTTTAAGCAGATACCTGCTCTGCACACCAAGGGATTTTCATTCCCTTCTTATAGTAGGCTACTCTCACGTTCTGCTTACTGTCTGTCTCTAGGAGACCATTTGCAAAATCACTTGCATACCCCACTAAGCCTAAGCTCCACATGGTAGCCTCTCTGTCCTTTGGGATTCACTGACACCTCGCTTTACCCTAGTCAGTGTTTATTTGAGCCGGGAACTGGCACTTATTTTTCCATGTCATTACTGGGAGAAAGAGTAAAAACTCACAAAGCAAAAAGACAGAGGAAGTGAAAGATGGAAATAATGTCACAAAGGGAGAAAGCAGGAACCTGAAAGAGGGAGATAAAGGGCAGCGAGTATCTGGTGGAGAGTTGAAGAAGCATGAGGTGGATTCAAGACTAAGCAGACTTGCTATTGGCATGCCAACATTTAACAGTAACGGCCCCAGACGTCGGAGTACTGGCACTTACTATTTTTTTTCTTTTTTTTAGAAATATTTTAATTTTGTTTTTAGAAGAAAACAAAACATCAAACAAAGCATGAATACAACATACACGATGAATATCAATCCACCACATTCTTGCAAGGCAGTTATAAGAGTACAATGTCTTTTGCCGGTTAGGCTGTAGCTGGACTTGAACGATCTGGGCGCAGAAAGACAAAGGTATACATTTACTGTGCGCGTGGCTACCAACATTAGGGGCAAACATTACATCTTTCAAGGCTTCTCTCCCGAACTTTCTAACAGCAATCCCCTTCCTTCCTCCTCTCCCCCCACATCCAGACCATAGTATTCTATCCATGGTGCCCAAATCTTTCGAAATTTCCTAGGGCAACCCCTAGCCCTGTATGTCACCTGTTCCGCCACCATGTACAGGTCCAGACTTGCCCTCCATTCCTTAAGTGTAGGCAGTTGCGGAGCCCCCCAGTACTTAACTATATCCCGTTTGGCTACCACCAACCCCAAATTGGCTAGTATAAGTTTGTGTCTCGGGATGTCCACCTCCGTAGGGATTCCCAGAATTAGAAACTTTGGTTCCAGCTCCAGTTGGACTCCCAATACGTTATTGAGCTCCCTCACAATCCATCCCCAATATGTTTGGATTGCAATACATTCCCAAAGTGTGTATATGAATGTTCCACATTCCGTTTGACATCTGAGGCAATCTGGGCTCGCCGCTTTCCCTATTTTATGCAGTCGAGCTCTATCAAAATAAGTGCGGTGCAGAATTTTGTATTGGATGAGGCGCAGCCTCAGTTTTATTGCCACCTCGCGTGGGGCATAAGCGCCGCCTCCCAATCAATATCGTCCATTTCCCCAACGGTCCGTTCCCATTTGGCACGAAGTGGACCCAATTTATCAGGCATATTATTGAGCAATGTTTTGTAGGTAAATGAAATGGCTTTGGCTGGGATCTCCTCCTGCAGGAGTCGACCCTCTAGCGGGGCATATTCCGGTAATGTCTCCCCATCCAGCCCCTCCGCAGCCCATGCGTGCTTCAAATGGAGGTATGCATATGCTTGTGTGTCATGAAGCTGGTATCTGTCTCGGAGTGAGCTGAAAGAGGCCAACACACCTTTCTCCAGGACATCCCCTATTTTAGAAATACCAATTAAGTCCCAGTGCCTAAAACCTCTTAGCTTCCCAATCTCGGTCAATCTAGCTCCTTCCCACAGTGGGGTCTCTCTGGTTGCTTTACGGTCCCACTTAATTTGCTGCTCGGCGCTTTTCCAAGCCTCTAGTGCCCTTTGAGTCGCTTGTAACAATCGGCTACGTCCCTTCCCTCCATAGATGTAGTGTAAGTGTGTACGTTCTCTAAATTGCAGCCTTTCCAGCCTATATGTCGGATGATCCCCAGGTGCGTGAATCCATTCATTAATTACAATGAGGTGGGATGCTCTATAGTACGCCCTAATGTCTGGGAGGGCCAAACCCCCATTATAGGGGTTTCTCTGTAATGTTTGAAGCGCAATGCGTGTATGGGCCCCATCCCAGAGGAGCAGGCGCACCTCGTTATCTATACTTTTGAACGTTGTTTCAGGTAACATAGTGTAGGTGTTTTGCAATACGTAAAGCAACTGGGGAAGCGTAATCATTTTATACATGGTGGCCCTACCCATAACCGTCAGTGGCAGCCTCCTCCATCTCTTAACATCCTCCTGGAAGTTTAAAAGGACCCGCCTGATGTTGCGAGCTAGGCTAGTCACCACATCTGTGGTAATATAGAGGCCCAGGTATGTAAATCCCTCTGTCGACCATCACAGACAGCTAGGGTAGGTCTGGGGCTCCACCCACCCCCCCACTGGATATAGGGTAGATTTACTCCATTTGATCTTATACCCCGCATGGCGGCCGTAGTCCTCAAAAAATTTTAGGATTTGAGGGAGTGTTTCAGTCGGGTTTCTCACATATAATAGATTATCGTCCGCATATAAAGATATGCGTTCTTTGTCCAACAATCGGGCTTCATCTACAAAACCACCCAGCCCCGGAGAGGCTCTAATGACACAGGCCAGGGGTTCCAGTATAAGGGCAAATAATAAGGGGGAAAGGGGGCATCCCTGCCTAGTCCCCCTTTGAATCGTCCAGATGCCCGAGAGAGTTCCGTTCACCCGGACTCTAGCTTCCGGATCAGCGTATAGCAGTGCCACCCAGTCCCTGAACCCCGAGCCAAATCCGAATTTCTCCAGCACAAGCCTCATAAAAGGCCAATGGATGGCGTTGAACGCTTTCTCAGCGTCTAGGGAAAGGAGCAAGTGGGCCTCCTCTCAGTCCCGAACAGCATCCATCCAGTTAGCCACACGTCGAAGGTTGTAGCGTGTGGCTCGTTTCGGCATAAAGCCGGACTCATCTCCGTGTATCAGAGAAGTGATAACAGTTAAGAGACGTGTCGCAAGGATAGTGGCCAGTATTTTGGTTTCTATATTTAATAGTGAAATGGGGCGATAGGACCCACACTCCTCTGGGGGCTTCCCCGCTTTGGGTATCACCACCACTATCGCCATTCGAAGGTCTGCAGATAGCGTCCCATTCTCCTTGGAAGCCTGGAACATTTTAAGTAAATGTGGGGCCAGTAGGGTATTGTGTGTCTTAAAAAATTCCCCCGGGATCCCATTGGGGCCTGGGGTTTTCCCCGACTTCAGTCGACCAAATGCCTCCGTGACCTCATCCAGGGTAATATCTTCCTCAAGCCTCTCCCTCTCGTCCTGTACGAGGCAAGGGAGTTCAATCCCTTCAAGGTATTGGGCTATTTGCGCCTCAGTTGCTTGTGCCCTCGCTGCATAGAGTGTTGAGTAATAGCGGGCAAAGACCCCCGCAATATCTTGGGGTACAGTGTAAGAATGGCCTTGTTCCCTAATGGACATAACCCATCTCGACTACTGCTCCTTTCTGCCCAACCAAGCCAGCAGCTTACCTGCCCTATCCCCTGTCTCGTACAATCTATGCTGAACTGCGAGCTGCTGCGCCCACGCCTCCTTAGTGACCAGTGCCTGGTATTCCCGTTTGGTAATATCAAGTTGACGGAGGGTATGTTCACTCAACGTGGAGGAACCACTACTTTCGAGGACCACTAACCTGCGTTCCATCACCAAAATCTCCTTGGTTTCCCGCCTTTTTTTGTATGCAATAATATTTTGGGCTCTATCACGTAACACCACCTTAAACGCTTCCCATAGGGTAACAGCCAACTGCACCGAACTAACGTTTTCTTTGAAATAGAGCTCGGTTTCCACCCTAATTTCTTTGGCCACCGTTTCATCCCTCAGCACCCAGGCATTCATTCTCCAAGAAGTACCTGGACCTCCCCTCCGCCAACCCCCACCCGTAGGTAAAGTGGGGAGTGGTCCGAGATACCCCTAGCCAAGTATTCCACCTCCTCTATTTGCTCAATCCCACCAGCTGGGGCAAAGAGATAGTCCAGCCTCGAAAACACCCTGTGAGCCCCAGAAAAATATGAGTATGCACGTGTGGATGGGTGGTGGCGCCTCCAAAGGTCAGTTAACCCAAGAGCCGCTTGGAACCTTGCCAGGGCAGTGGTTTAGTGTGACCTGGGCTGAGTCAGTGTACGATCCAAAGAGGGATCTCCCACATCATTAAAATCACCTCCTATGATATGTGTAGCGGGCCAGACTGTAAAAGGAGTTCCGTCAATTTATCCAGCGTACGCTGCTGGAGACGTGGGGGCGCATAGACACTAACTAGTAACCAAGTGGTGTGGTTCAAGGTGCCCTGGACTGCTACATATGTGCCATCTGGGGCCTCCCACCTTCGGGTGACTCGGAAAGGGGGTGATTTTCTGATGAGGATCGCCACTCCCCTCGAACCTCGGGTAAACCCTGCATGTGCCAAAGAGGTGTATTGTCCCTTACCCAGGAACGAACAATGTGGACACTGGCACTTACTCTTGTGGAAATTAAGCACTGACCTGAGTGTACACTGTCCTCGGGGTTGCATGGCATCTCTCTTGCCATCTGGTGCATTGGCTTGTCCTGGTTCATATCACGGCTAAATCGAACCAACTTGAAGAATGCCCTAAAATAGTTGCACTTCTGACCTCCTTTGTCTACAGGTAATAACTACCATGTATTAACAGGCTGTGCTAAATCTTTGCTGCTGTTGCAATAGCAGACAGAGCATGCAACCAAAAGCCTACAAGCAGGATAAGGCTTTCACAGACTGGCTACTAAACCAATATATCCTAAAATAGTAACAATATAAAGAGGCTGATGGCTCATAAAATTCACCAGCACATAAACCTCAGGATGAAGTGTCCCTTCCCTTAACAGTGATCACTGTTATATATAAGTAAGACTAGGTGAGGTCAATGTAAACAGCGGTCGTTCATTCTTTAGTCTGTTATTTTAAGGAAAATCTTATTTCAATTAGCTCAATTGTTGTAATCAAAGTTTGATTGAAAAAGGCTAGAATTTATCTTTCCATAAATTACCATTTTATATAAGTGTTTCACAACAATCAAAGTTAAGCATGGCTTCCTCGGGACATAAACATCCTTAATAACATTATCCTCTTAAGGAAGTTCGTTGTTGTTAGTACAGTCTACTTCATCTACTATTCCTTGAAAGGTGAACCATGAATTGATTCCTACCGAGCTGCCACATGCGTTCCAACACAAGTAGCAGCGAAAAGTCATCCTTGTTATCTAGACTGTGGGCATACAATAATAAATGTCCTTAAAACGAGAATGTTATTAAAAATGCTTTTACCCTAGGAAGCGGCACTTTGATTGTCACATGTGCCGGCGTAGCTTATAAAAATTGGCACTTTATGGAAAACAATTCTAGCCTTCATAAAGCGAAACTTGAAGATAACACTTGAGCTATTTTAAAGAAGACTTTACTTATAATAATGGAATAAAGGATGAATGAATAAATCGTATACTTTTAATGTGCCAGTTAAATATATATATACCCCATCTGTAAAGTTGTGGGCTCAAGGCCAACATACTTAATAAATATGATACAGACACAGTTTATATGGTACTGGAACTGGCCATGAGCACGTGCACTTGGGCCCTTTTATTGGCAGGGTCGCCTGACTGGTGACACCTGTGTTGGATGATTGTGGGGTGAGTGTATGGCAAGCCCTCAAAAGAGTGGCTGGCAAAACTGGTGTCTGCTGAGACACTAGAACGTGTCCAGCTGGGCACTACACCCATCTAGTCTTCCAAATCCTAACAATGGATCCAAAAATCCCTCTTACATTTATTTTTTACTATACCAGTTAGGCTTGGAACTACCAGTAGCGGCCCGTGGTGGGCGTCCTGCCGGGCGGTGACGCGGTGCGGGGGAGGGGCAGGGTGGGGTGTAGTAAACTACGGAATACGGTGCACAATGGTAAGTACACAAACGATGCAGCGCGCGCAACGAAAATCGTTTTATTTCTTTGTTTGTGTACTTACCTCTGTGCACCGTATTCCGTAGTTTACTACCCCCCACCCTGCCCCTCCCCCGCACCGCGTCACCGCCCGGCAGGACGCCCACCACGGGCCGCTACTGGGAACTTCAGTTTTAGGATCCATGTAATTCCAAATGTGCATCCAGCCCAGAGTGGGGATGCTGTAACTCTCCGGGACCCTACATGGAATCTTCGGGGGGTGTGGGGGGTGATGCGCATGAAGACTACGGAGGCAGATAAGTCAATCATTGTAGAATGTGCGCTTGTTCCGTGACAATGATAATTCATGCAGAACAAGCCTACCCCCACTAAAGTATGGGCCTTTCAATTATTCCTTCATGGGAGATCATCAGACCACCCCTGTGGCTCAGAAGGTGGACCTGGTACTGAGCGCCTATGTCACCCACGGCTCCAATCGACCATGAGTATGTTCCTTTAATCATTCATACCCCCTCTAAGCAACGCTACTAAATGGAGTGATTTCACACAACATAAAATGTCGATTATTAATATTATTATTGCAAAAGCACCAGTAACAATATCTACCAATAATAATGCAATCACAGGAATATGGGCACAAACCACCGAAGCAGGAAGTTTTCAAATTAAATGTTTCTTCCTTTAACTTCGGTATTCGAAAATAGCAAAATATCAAATATCACGAGCCGCTTTTTTCCTGCCTCATTTCGTGTATGGAACATAGGAAATTTGAGAAGTATGAGCGAAAAATTAGTTTTGAAGAGGAACGCAAACTCTCCACCAGAGAAAAATTATTTCTGTGTAACACAGATGGGTATGTAAAATGGAACGTCACTTTTTTCAAGCAAGAAAAAAAAACCACATGCCTCACTTTCAATTTCCACCCAATGGGATGGTTTCAAGAAAATGACAAACTAAAACACGCGGGGCTCGGTTGTAGCTTTCTGTCGGGCTCATGTCAGCTTTGTTTAGACAGGATGAAAGCAGAGAGAGGCAATTAATCGCGTCAGACATGATGATCAATTGCTCGGGGTCGCTGGAGCCCTGGCTAATGAACAACTTAGAGTCGTTGGAGTGCACCATGACGGGGAACACTGGTTTATGGGAGCTAAGTGTTTCTGGAAAGCTAATTCTCCGTTCTTAGCACTTCGAAAAGTATCCATTGTCCAGCCATTTTCGACTTCCCAGCTCTGCGGTGGGAGTATTTCATAAAACTGTTTTTAGTTTAGGTCGGACGCTAAATTCGCCGAAGCGTTAAAAACAGCCAAGTACAGGGCCAATAGAAACCAAGACCACGTTTTCAATGCTAGCTTTCTTTCACACAGAAACATGTCTAGCTACACTCAGGAGAGCTTTTTCGCGCTTCATGTGTTTGCTTTAGGGTTCTCGAGGTTTCTCTATTATGACGCTCCTACACGAAAAGCACACCTGTAGAAGGCTGCACAACTTGCAAATGAGATGCAATTAGGCACAGTTGTTGCAGAGGCTCGTAAATCAGCAGCCATGAGCTGACTAATTACTCATGAAGCCAAGTAGCCAATTTAAGAACCACCCAAGCCAAGTGTATTAGCGCCAAGAAGGAATTAAACGCCCGCACACTGCGGCCCAGGCCCTCCACACCAGAGGCAGAGCATTCCCTACGCACAGCAGATTGTTTATGTGACGCACAGTAGCCATAATTATTTTCACATTGAATCGTGAGTTGTTTGACTTTGCAAAAACTTTTTTATAAGAATGTAAAATTCTATTTGAGTGACAGTGATTCATTGCTTGAGTGAAGCCTGCTCTTCGGTGTATTTTCAATGTGAGTACAATGGCCTGTGCGGAAAGCCTTGTCTAATGCTACTTAGCCAGTGGATTCTTTAGAATTCTGAGGCGAAGCAGACCTACAGTAAGTACCCAAAATGGCCATCCCTATGTTCATTGCTCATTTTAAAATAATCAGAAGATATGTCCGGATCTCACATGCCACTAGACAACAGGCTTCATAATGTCGTCATTATTAGCGAACTATGTGTCCTCCTCTGGCATGTCGCTGTATTTCTCAGCACTACCCGCTACCTCTTTTGATCTCTGAGAAAGTATCTACGCCAGTAGCGGTCCGTGGTAGGAGTGCCGGCCGGGCGGTGCCGTGGGGTGGGGGAGGGGCAGGGTGGGGGATAGTAAACCACGAATTACGGCCGAATACAGGTAAGTAAACATTTAAATAAATAAAACGAATTTCGTTGCGCGCACTGCATCGCATTTGGCGATGCAGCGCTCACAACAAATTCGTTTTATTTATTTAAATGTTTACTTACCTGTATTCGGGCGTAATCCGTGGTTTACTACCCACCACCCTACCCCTCCCCCACCCCACGTCACCGCCCGGCCGGCCGGCACTCCTACCACGGACCGCTACTGATCTACGCAGATTTTTAATGTTGGCAAAATGTCACTAAGAGCCTGATTACGACTTTGGCACAGCTGCGACGGCGCAATGCTGCCTCCGCTGCCTAAGCCGCGCAAGCACCTCTGACCGTATTACGAGTTGCAAATGTGCAACACGTAATACGGTCGGCAGTTCTTTGCTACTCCCATGGCGGTGCCTGGAAAACAGGCACCGTAATGGAAACAGCAAAAAAGTTCCAGTACGGGATGGACGTTGACGTCCATGCCATGCTGGAACTTTGTCGGGGTACAGACTGAATGTATCCCCCTGGCGGGGTGGCCACAGGGGCCCTGTAGGGACCCTTTTGTTCCTGCACCACCAGCTTTTTCATGGAGGGCTCTGCCATGAAAAGGCTGGCGGTCAAGGAACTCATAATATGCTGAGCGGAACTGCACCAGTCCCCGCTCAGTATACTGCGTTGTGGCGCTCCTGCGCCACCGCCAGAGAACGGCTGTTCCCTGACGCAGCCGATGGTCCCCCGCTGCAACGACTTTAGAAGTCATAATACGGCAGACGGTGGACCACCACTGCTGCGCCACCCTGAGTCTGGCGATCGGAAGACCGCCAGACTCGTACTCAGGCCCTAGGTCCTTTTTCTAAGCAGACAGCGCACGGTGACATGTGCTGTAACAGAGTCATGATACAACACAGGCACTCGTACCATATGCTTTTTTGTGAAGTCCAGTCTTGGATAAGAAAAACAAAAACAATGTTTAAATGTGAGATTTTATAGGCTGTGAGCATGGTCGGTTTGTTATACATGACTGCCTTCTTGAAAACATCAGATTTAATTGTAAAGATATTTTATGACAACCTCACATCTCAATTCAACATATGACTGCACTTAGACTGACAGCCTTCTCAAATTACACGTCTAGAGGTCAATACAGCTAAACACATCAACTGATAGCTTTCTATCTTCAGTAAGGGTATACTATTATTCAGAGCATTTGGTCCTTAGCTTCCCTCACCAAAATGGAAGATCTTCACTTAGTGTGATTCCAGTGTTTACAGCGGTATTCATTTACTATTAAAATATAGTATTTATTTAGTATGCATGAAGACTATGTAGTATGCCCACAAGCCAAAATATGCAAATGAGGGAATACTAGTTCTACTCAACTACCCTTCAAATACATGATGAACACTTCAATTGATTGCTAAAAGAAGACTAGTAGTATTCTAGAAGAATAGTATTTGAAGCTTAGTAGTATTCTGTTAGGGTTTATTTGCAGCTCTTGTGCTATTTCAAGAGCAAAATGAAGGCTAGTCTCATTGATTGTGACCACTGTTTGAAGACTAGTGGTATTCTTTGTGAGCAATATCTGAATACAAACGGCAATGATTGTGAAGACTCAAGTAAGACTAGAAGAATTTAAAGTGAATGTTAATTGAACACTATTGTGCTATTTCAAGAGCAAAATTAAGGCTAGTCTCATTTATTGTGACCGCTAATTGAAGATTAGCGGTATCTTTGTGAGCAATATCTGAAGACTAATGGCAATGACTGTCAAGAGTTAAGACTAGCAGAATTCAAATTGAATGTTAATTTAACACTAGTCGCATTAATTCTGATTAATTTATAGCAATTTTATTCATTTGGTTGCTTGCACAAGGCTTCTTTTAATGATGGCTTTTGGACTAAATTTTATGTGTTACATATCTTGGGAGTCAATGATTCTAATACGCCTGTTACAAACTCATTAGTCATGCATTTAGTAAGCATTTTATAATTGTGGTATGTGAGAAGACCGGAGCAAGAGATCGTAGGAGAAGCACAAAGCAAAGGAGCCGACCCAGACATACACAGGATTGTGCCAGGAGACCCCTCCTCCTGCAAGTAGAGAGCCAGTTGAATTGTCGAGAACCTGACTGAATTCCCACTTGGTCCATGACAAGACAGGATCACCACCGTTTGTTTTCAGGTTACCCAAAATGAGCAATTGTGCAAAATTCAATCAGTTGTCAGATACAAAAGTAATTGTTCTAATTCCTCCTATGTTGATTTTCCACCAGACTCCATTAATGTCAGAACTTATAAAATCAATTCACTAAACACGTTTGTACAAGGCGTTTATGGCATTGACTTGTACATTTTTTTTTAAAGGAAATGCAGTTGGACACAAAAGTGTGCGATATGACATTTCAATGATATTTGCCTATGGAAGAGCTATTGACTTTGCCAATGTGTTTTAGCCATGTTGTGCACTAGCTAGTGGTGTGGAGTGTTGCAGTGTGGAATTGCGAAGAGTGGAATAGAGTGTTGTAGAATGGAGTGGCAGATAGTGTCATGCATTGGAGTGACAGAGTGGAGTCGCGTAGAGTGGCGTACAGTGGAGTGGCATAGAGCAGAGTTACTAATCTGTTGCTGCATAGTGGAAGTCCTTTTGTGAAGGTTGATGGGTCACCTTTCTGTAGCCTATTGCTGTATTTGAGTTTTAAAGTAGTACTAATGGAGTAAAACCTTCGCTAAGCCAGTGTCAACAACAATAAAAATGCCTAAATAATAAATGCAAAAATATGTCACAAAATGTGCTGCATTCGTCTACAAAATTTGCCTTTTCTTACCACATAATTTAGTCAACTATACCCCATGATTTGGTCCTCTTCAGCTGCATAATTCCAGTGGCCCCTACATAGATTGACAATTTCTTGAGATAATGGAATTACAGTTGCCTGTTGATTCTCAAATATTTACCAGCAGCAGCGAATAAGAAGAAAAATGTTTAGTGGTGAGTAGTGTTACTAGGATGTGTTGTGAGTGGGTGATGGTGTAGTGAGCAAGAAGCACAGTGGCTTTGAGTAGGGTCTGGCAAAACCGAGAGGGATATTGAGTGGTTTTGTTAATGACTGCAGATTAGTGTAAATGTTAGTGAAGCATGTAATATATGCAAAGGAGCTAGTTCTCTGTGCGGGGAAGACTGACAAGGTATAGTGATTGAGAGGCATGTGATGCTGGAGGGAGGAGTGCCATGCAGGTTGCATCAGGTTTATGAGATGAAACTATATTACAGGAACATCTCACGTGGAGTCATAGGCTTCATTTAACACATCATAGTATTTTGAGAGTTACAGTCTTGGATTCATTTTAGCGAACAAATTGTACTAACAAAGTGAACAATTTGTAAAAGCAAAGCCAAGAAACAAATGTGTGTCAAGGTGACATGATGTTTTATAATTAACAGTTGGACAGTGAGTGGCTGCGGCTCACTGCTGGTGTGAGTAAAATAATATGACTGAGGCTGTGGTTGCTGGTGGCTTGTGTGGATGACTGGTGTTGTGAACAACTGAGAATGGATAAATCATAAAGCTGAAGGAGAGTTGTTTGATTAAAAGGAGGCAAACATTTGAGGTAGTATGCAAGTGATAGAAGAAACAAACATGTGCTAAAAAGAGTTATTGAAAGGAGTTGGTGTACTGACTTAGTAGTAAAGCACCAAAGGTGAATGGCTACTGATCATGCGTGTAGTGAAAGTGGGTTTGTGAATGGTCAAGGGATACAAATGCCTGAGTACGGTGGTAAGCGGTGAAGTTAGTGGTTGAGATGAGAGGTAGTTGTCTGGACAAGTTATCATGTGTTTGTGTGATAGTGTGACTGGTTGTTACCGATAGTAAGTAGTGTTGCATCTTCCCCCGAAGACTAGAGAGTGAAGCGAGTGACTGGTGCAGTAGGTGGTGCTGTGAGTGTGTCATTGTGGTGTTCTGAAGGGATGACTGGTATTGCATACGGCAACGTGTTTGTGAGGTGTCAGTGAATGAGTGATGGAGGCAAGTGATATTCCATCTTGTGTGTTTTTAGTGTCTCAACTGGTGTAATGGTATGGTGGGAGTCGATGGTGTAAATAATTTGTTCTGTGAGTGAGGTATCAGTTTTTGCTGATGTTGCTGTGTAGTACTGAAAGTGGCTGAGTGGTGCTCTCTTAGGGTGTTATAGGGAGTGAGTGAGATGAGCAATGAATGTTGTGATATAGTATGAGTGATAAGTGAGTGGAATGTGCCACTAGCATGACTAAGTGTGAAGGTTGGGGGATGAATGATGTGAACAGGCTGTTGTGTGAATGAGTTATAATGAATGGGTATTTTAGAAGACTGATGTTAAGTGAATTTTGTAAGCAATTAGCTTTGCAAATGGCAGATGTGAGTGCGGGGATAAGTGATCCAGCCTGAAGTGGAGTTATGGTACAAGTGTCTCTGCGCAAATAGATGGCTTGGTAATTAGGTTCTGGATTGTATTGTATGGTGAATAGTAAGCAATGGTACAGGCATTGTAACGAGTAGATTGTAAGTCTATGTAGGAGGTATGACTATTTAAATGGTGAGAGTGAGCAGTGTCGCGACTGTACAAATGTTGATCTAGTGGTGTGTGCAAGAGAAGCCTAGTAACTTCAGGGAATGGTGAGTGAGGGGTGATGTAAGTGGGTATGGTAAATGCTTCTGGTGTTACAAAAATATGTGGCTAACTGGTGTGGGGGAAAGGGTGGTGTTGACTGGATGTTGAAATGTAGTCAGAGCATCTTAAGAGTTACTGAGTGATACCAGTACTAATCAGTGTTAAGAAGCTTAGTGGTATTATGAGTGGCCCGGGCTATATGTCAAAGGCTTAGCGAAGTGAGAAGGGAAGATGTGAGTGGTGTTAAGAGGCATAGGAGTCGTTTTAGGAATAAGGGGCAATAATCTCACTCCGCATCATTATGGACACTTTCTCAATCCTGAGCTTCTAACCTACACATTTTTGATACATGGTGTAATAATCTAATTAGTTCAGTGGAAGCAACTCAGGACTGCAAGTCATAATATCGTAGAGGATGGAAACCGAATGCAAAATGCCATGGAATAAAGTGACATCACTGGTTTCGCCCTGATTGGCAGAGATTAATTTAAGTAGTTCATCCATCACTTTTTTTGTGTACTTCACTGTGTCGCCCAATGTGAGACAGGCATGTCCAGGCGTTCTGCTATACCTGGACGAAGAACCCTAACTTGGATGAAACCGGTCCTGGGTTGCTTGTGTTCCGGTTAAGGGGGGGTCCTGGCTTGGTAGTTCAGGCTCAACTGTTCCCACTAGACTAGTACAGGGTCAAGACTGATTTGCATATCGTTGGGCCTAACTGAGGTGCAATGGTGTGCAAAATGAAGAGGGATTGGGGTGTGGCCCAGAGAAATTACGAGTGGCTGAGATTAATTCAAGCATTCCATCCATCACTTTTTGCATACTTGATTGTTACATGAGACTGACAGCTGTCTTAGGGTCTGCATAAGCAAATGGAGGACGAGTTACTCCGTCAGAAACATGAAGATATAACATCCATCTTAGGACCAGGTAAGATACTCAGAGAATCTGGCTGCTGGCACTGGTGAGTGAGCCCTGGTAATAGATACTTTGCAGTGGAGCTTCTTGATGTGTAATGGAAAGAAGCATACAGAAGGTATCGAAGAAAGCAACAACCATGCATGTCTAAAGGCTACAGAAAAGGTATGGTGACACTGTGGAGTTCTCATTCACAGTCAAGGCCCAGCCGAGTGACACTTACCCTGAAAAGACACAGGACATGTCTTCTAGCCACCGTATTACCTGTGCTCTCCAACATCCAGCAGCCCCTGGTCTCGTCGGACAACATATTTGAATTTTGTAATGGAAGCCTTTTCTTCTTTTGAAACACTGCTTTAACTTTGTATTGAAAAGTGTGGGAGGTGGAAAGTATTTTATTTTAATATATTTTTTCCAGAAAACAAAACATACAGAATTAATCGAAAAACAAGAAGAAAGCAGTTAGTTTCTCTCTGGATGAGGGAACTGGCCCTACTGTTGCTCCTCTTGATAAGGCAGATTTCTAATCCCAAGGCGTCTAAATATCTAGGTTTTCAATAGTTTTGGAATCGAAGATACTTAAAAACAGATGGAGCTATGGGCTAATAGTTTTTCCAGAGTCTTCGACTCAATATTTGGAATATTTACCTTTTGGATGATTGTTGTTGGATTGAGAAGAAGCCCCTTATAGGAAAGTATTTTAATTGCAGCCAGAAGCAACTTTTTTTCTAAAAATAATCATAAGGACCACAAAAAATTGTCGTGACTTTACTGATTCTACAGGCCATCCTGTCACATACCCCTTTCATCCCTCTGTCAAGTAAATTCCTGGCCATTTGCTACTTCCTTTTGCCCATTCCATAATCAGTTACTGCTCTCTGCTGCCAGTAATTCTGCTCAGTTGAGATCACTCGCTCCACTCTTACAGCAATCTCTCCCCTCTTGGTAGCCAATCTCTTTTACCTAATGTCATGGCGCCAACCCCTCACCATCCTGTGATCCTATCTTGGCACCAAAAAACACTTGCCTTTTAAAAACTTCCTTGTCCCCTCCTGTTTTTTTAATGTTTTTATTGAAGTTTAGCAATAAACATGAATACAGCAGTACATAAGAAATCTGTGGGTAGGGAGTTACAAATAATATGGAAAGTTTCCTGAGTGCAGCAGAGCCTACTCACGGCTGAAGGTGCAAGAGCAGACCTGTCGTACATCAATGTGTGTCAAAATGAACATGTAATGACAGCAATTTGCAAGTACCAGCGGAGTAAGTCTGCAACACAGGGAGCGGTAAGAGGCTGGGTAGAGAAAGCCAGTGTGAAGTAGTGTGTCTAGCATGTAGCAGTGTGAATGAAACAAGGATAGCTGCTATGAGAAATTGAACAGGAAGGTCCGCAGATCGGTTTTGCACCGTTCGTGGGAGAGGAGAGAGAGAAGGATAAGAGTCCGGGGGTCCTGTGAGCTGGGACATACTGTGTAGGATTGCCTGTTAGGACCACCGTGAGCCTGCTCTTAGGTCCTTTGGGTTCACGGGGGAGAACATCAGGGGACATAAGAACTTAGTAAAAAGTGTGTTAAAAGTGTGTCCCATTCTTGTGATATTGAGCGCTTGCGCAAGTGGCAGTGCCTCCTCATATCGCAGGGCTTCACCTTCCACTTTTCCCCACGTGCACACCAAGCCTTGCCAGGCTGCCGCCTGCGGGCGGCTGGAGCCTGCCTCTAAATTGTAAGTGTTCATTTAGCGAGTAAGAAGGCTACATCCACGAAGCGGATTACCTCCCGCAGCGCCTCATGGGCTCCCCCGCCAGTAGTCCAAGACGGCTAGGCAGGATCCTAACATATGACGGAGATCTGCACCCCCTTGTATCATCATAGGTCCATCCTTAGTCCCTCCTGTTAGCAATCCCTTCTTGTACCCTCTCTCCTGTGTGATCCAACTCCCACCTTCAGCTGTATCCAATGCCCTCCTCCCACCTGTCCCTACTCTCAACCATCCCATGAAGCATCTCATTCTTTCCGGTCACCTGTACACTACACCTCTCCTCTGGCATGTCCCCTTTCATCCCTGTCAACCAGCTGTAACACCATTTTCACCTATTCCCTGCCTCCACCTGTTACCTGTTCCCACCTGTGACCCATCGCCTTGTGCTTATGCCTTGAATTCACAGACCTATCCTTTCTCATGGACATCTTTTCCCACCAAGCAATGCCAACTCCAGTGTTCTCATCTATAATTTACCTCTGCTGTTGCCCATCCTAGCTACATTCTATTTACATTTCTCCCAACATCAAGAAATAATGCAGGAGGAGGGCTTGAGGGAAAAGGCAAGCAACAACACAGGGGGAGTGGGAGAGACAGGGCAAGCAACAACGCGAGAGATGGCTCAAGCAATGGAATGGAAGGAACAGGGCAAGAAATGACAGGACAAGCAATGACCCGGAAGGGGGCAGGAGTAAGCAAGAACACAGGAGGGGGCAAGGAAGCAGAGTGGTAAGGGGGTGGCCTGGACACACATGCACTCTTATGTGCTGCAACTAAAAGAACAAGTATTTACAATGCAATAGGTCTCGCAATTGCGAGTTTTGGAGCTACTGGTATCGTAAATGGTATTGTAAATGGCAATGGCTTTTTGAAAATTAATAGGTATTGTAATTAATAACAGTAATTTTCCATTAGTATTATAACCACTACTACTATTATACTATCACCATAGGGTAGTAATAGTAATAATGGAAGTGGTGGTTATGGTACTGGTGGTTTTAGTGGTGGTGGCCTTAACACGCAGCTCTTGTAGGAAAATGCAAGCTTACCTCAGAAACAAATACATAAGAAGCGTCTCCCTCCAGTGCTGGCTGCTCCGCATCCAATGAAATCCATATATTTACTTCCCTGATTCTGATGTTTCATCTTATCTACCCTACCAAACGTGCCTGGCTTCCCAGATCTTGAAATATATTAATAAGAAATAAACTGTACGCCCTATTTAAAAAAGAGACGGATATTCCCGGTTTAAAGAAACACCCTTCCCTCGTTTAAAACAGGCTTGTCTGGATTGCAGCGAGAATAAAAGGGGCGCACCTTTTATTGTTTCCATTCCTGGATATTTCAGTGAAGGGGCAGGGTTGGACAAACCGTGCACATTATGTGTCGGGACAATGCAGGTGTGAGAGTATGGATGCGGTGGGCTGGGCGGAGGGGGGCTGTAATCCCTTCTTGCGTCCCTGCTACCGAACCACGCCCCAGAAGATGCCCCACATCCTGATTGAGTTACTGAGGTCAAACCATCAGGCCCTCCCTTCTGCCCGACCCCTTTCCCCTTCATGAAGGTGAGGGCCTATTGTTTTACTCCGCCCCGCCAATAAAGGAGCCGTTAATTGGACTTTATCAGCCCCCGGGGAACAATCGTTGTCTCTGGGGGAGGCAGGTGGGCGCTCGCAGACACAACAGCCTCGGGGGTTAAACTGCTTCTTTACAACCATCCCGGATCCCTTTCGAGGCAACAAACACGTCGAGATTGGATTGAGGGGACGTTAACGAGCCCCAGGCACCCCAGTGCCTACCAATGGTTGAAGATGTCGCACTTACCTTCTCAAATCTTATTACATCTGCACCGCCGCTTACGGGGTTGTAGTTTCCACCCTCTTACTCTTCGGATAAAAGCAGTGAGATGGATAACTTTTTTAAAATTTCCCTGCAAACCAAACCCGCTTCCATCCGACAACCTCAGGCGTCCAATGAAATCAAACCGGCCGCAGAGGCTCATGGGCGTGTGGTCAGAAAAGACTGTGATTATCCTCGGCGCGGCAGCCATGTTGCTGGAGGCTCGGGTAGCTACGTACAAGTAGTAGGGAGACATCCATCTTCTAACCTGATGCTCGGTTGTTCGAGCAGGCGATCGTAAATCCCAGCTAACTTTTCTAGCCACGGAAAAATGCATATAAAAAGTATTGCCCTGTAATTGAACAATATCGGCATCGTTTATTAAAAGAGCAGGGCGCCCTCTCCTAGTGTACAGATGACTCGCCCGAGAGGAGGTAGGTTGAAGAATTAGTACCTACTCCTACAGTGGGAACTAATTAGGATGCTCATACTCGGGTTGCAAATACGAGTGAGTTCGGTGATTCGCTCACCTTACGTATTTCAATTGCACTGTAATACACTCCCCTCACTACATTCTCGAAGTTTTAGTTATCACTCAGCCTGAAGTAGCACAGAGGGTTTATGCCTGCTGCAAAGAACATGCACATGCAGATCACTAAAGTGCTTATGTGGGTAGCTCAGTGGGTTATTGCTTTTGTCTCAGAGATCATTTTGTTACTTAATGTTAATAAATTGCAATCCTAAATTACAATCTTAATATAACACAATTACTTATGAACTGCAATGAATGGCCTGTATTCAAACTGCGTGGTATAGGCTTGAACGTTATGTTTCCCCTCAGACTTTCATTATCTTAATGTTGCTAAAAGGTTTAGTTGGGGTAGCAAAACATTGTTTTTAGTAAAACCAACCACTGTGGTATGTTTTAAATTCTAAATTTGTGCTTCTAGGATTCACTCTTAAAATACTGCCCACTAGTAGGGATGACGTGATTCTACAAATTGTAATCCTCACTTGTCTTATGTAGCATTTCCTATAGACTGATTTACACATGTATTATTCATTGTTTTTCTGTAATGTGTGTGTGATGTAAAGTGCTCTGACACCCTACACTAGTATGAGGAGTGCTTCCATTTCAGGTGCTTTGCAGCTTTTTCAAGATCTTAGAGTTTCTCTTTGCACATATGGCTGTAACTTCTGGTATTTATTCTGTTTCCATGTACTTCATTGCTTGATTTTACTCACGAGATAGCATCACTCTTAAGTGTCACACAGTCATATAGTGACTCAGCTGTGTTTTTACAGGGGTAATTGCAGTCACTAACATCAAGCACACACTGTTGGCTATGCCAATGCTTGTCTATTTTCTGGTGGCACTGCACTATGACCACTGCTTATTTTATGCTGATCCCATTTTATGCGATTTTTGGAACATAATTGTTCGGTCAAAAGTTATGGAGGAATTTCAAATAATGTCAACTGAGTGCCATTTAGCTGAAACCTGACAAACTCTCCTAAAATTGTCTTGATATTTAAGAAAAAGGCTTTGGGACAGCTGATTGAATGACAACCAGTCTTTAAGTGCTGTGCTTGGTGATAGACATTTAATTTAAGAAATGTCACCAACATAAGGCCCTCTAACTTCACTGCAAGAACATTTGCATTCATGACATCGTCCTAGACTCAGTTGGACTCCCTGCATATCACAATATGTTCTCAGTGCACCTAGGGGAGCCTCCATGACACATAGCTCTAATTAAATATGCAGTATACTTACTTATAGATGCTTTCCCTCAGCCCTCTACATCCATACGCCCGCCTTTCTGGCCCAGCTTTGATGACATTTCTGAACTAAAAGGCTGCCAGAGGTCACGCGTATCCCTGTATTTCCAGGTATTTATGTAACGCGAACTCGACAGAAAGGTATCGGAGTGCTTTAAATAAGCAGAAGGACATTTATGCCAACCCTCCCGATTTCGAGTCTAATCTCTCGCCTCCCTATTGATTGTAAACATCTGACCTTGAGAATCCGCTGCTGACAAACAATTAGTTGTCAGCCTGGTATCCTAAGCCTTAGCCCTGACTCTGTATAGGTTTAAATGTGGGGCCTGCAGTGGCTCATGGGCAGGGACAGAGGAAAGGTATTCAATGCAGCCAAGGTGCTGCCTGTGCCTCCGTTTGATGGGACTTTAGTGACAGGCAGTGAGTGGTCTGATGCATCGAAGTGTGCTGCGAGTAACCTGCTGCTCCAGCCTATAAACTGCCTGCAGCACTCTGATTCACCATGACAATCAAACATGTGTGTCCCTCTAAGCCACAGCGCTCTCTCTCCTCTTGCCAGAGTAAGGGAAAACAAAGTATTGATCCGATGGGGTAAGGCGGTGCCAGCCCACAGCAGTAGGGGGTCCCTCTGTAGCATAAGTGGGTCTTTCTGAGCCTGATCTGCACTGGGAGTCAAACCAAAAAGAAGCAGTGCTATGTCTGCCTTATTACAGAGAAATGTGCACTTCAGAGCTCTGAGATTTTCAGATCCCATAAAACAGGATCTTGGTACTTTCCTGGATTTTATACGCCGGACTACGAGTACCAGAATGCACAGTAAAAATCTGGACAGCACAATATACCAAGACTGTCCCTAAAGGCGAGAAAATCAAGGCAAGACCCCGCGCTCTCCGGCACCTGCACAGGAAAAAAATAATTCTAGGTGTGTGCACATATTTCCTAAAGGAAGTTTGCAAACAAACTGGCATTGACTGTGCAATACCGTGCAAAAGTCTAGAATGTTCACTTAAGGAATAGCACAGTGATGCCAGATGCTCATCACCCTTTCATTCCATTTGAAGCTGCAAAACACCGCACTTCAGAAGAGAAAACATTGTGTGATGATAAATGTACTCATCAATGAGGCTGTGGGAAAAAGAAATAAGAGCAGAGATAAGCCAGAGAAAGAAGGCAGAGTGAAAGTTAGGGTAGAGAGACTGCCCAATATATTGACTTGTCATAAATGTACAATGTTAATATTCAATACTCAATTCCAGTAAGGCAGCATACTACACTCTACTTACTGGTGTGTGAAGACCCCATTAGTATGAAGCAACATTTATTTGTATGTAAATGAAAACTTGTGATTTAGCTAAACGGTGTTCATTGTTCACTAATAAACAAATAATTCTTAAATTATTAATAAGGCTTATTTTTTGTGACAAAAATGAAACCAAAACAGAGAAAGGCTCTTCAAGTAATAAGCAAGCCCTCCTCAAACCATCAGGGCCAGTTTAATTTAGTGAGTGCCTGTGAAGTAATCAGATAGTCATCTTCAAAGCATCCTCAAATCATCAGGAACCATCTCATCTTGAGAAGTCATCAACTGCTCATCCTCTGATCATCAGGAACAATCACATCTTGTGGTGTCATCAGATACTTATTTTCAAGTCATCCTCAAATAATCTGGCTCACTTTTCTAAGCTATGCTGATGACTTCAAGAGCTTGATGATGTCTGATGATGTGAAAATGACTTCTAGAGTAGTTGGATGATCATTCGATGACTCTGGGATGGCTTCTAAAGTAATCCTGTTTGACGTGGGAAATAAAACAATCAATGGCTGCATTTAAGTAACGTGCTCCCACCTTTCACACAAAGCGCCGCTCTAACTTCCTGCCTCTCCCTCCTTTCCACCCTCCCCCAAAAAATACAGAACTGAATGGAAGAATGCTTTCTCCGTCCCCTCTCTAGTGAGCAGGGCACCGGATCCACAACCTGCTTGGCACAACAGCTTTATCCCCCTTGATCTTGGTCACACTGGCACTGTGCTTCCACTTCCTCTCCGATACAATGCAAGTAGATAAAAGAAACAGAAAAGGGACTGCACCAGGTGCACAGTGCAAGAATTAACTTGGCGGCCATCAAACATTTGCAAAGACAACCTGTCCCAACTTATACTTACAATCTCTCTGCAGATGTGCACACCATCTTTAGAAGACTTTATTTTTTTTTGTTTGAGCCAACTATTGTAGAAGCAGGTGAGACACAGAACGCATTTTAATTTGTGTTGAAAGTAAAACATTTAAGTGGAGTTTTATATAGCGCAAACCTGGCCGAAAGACATCAGAGCGCGCTTTATGTGAGAACAAGATATTTTTACACTTGAGAGCCAGATGTTGCAATTTTTTTTTTAGGAACAGGGAGGGTAAGTGAACTAATCAGGGGATGTTGAACAGAGTTCGGGATTCGAAACACGAAGTTGTTTCAACACTTCACTTATTCTTTTACTATAACTGTCTCAATATTATTGTGGAACTGTGTCCTTTACTATAACAGCCACATATATTAGGGTTTTTTAAGAGTACCTAAAACGATTAGAGAAAAAAACCACAAACAGTTTGTAAACTTTATTACTAGTTAGATGGTACATCTTTTTCAGAATAGCACTACATTTAAGGCTCTAATAATTTAAATTGATCCTAATACTAATGAAAATATATACACACACATGCATGTTTGTTTGTTAGTATTGTGATAGAATATTATTAACCTAGCCATACCATTCAGTTAAGCTTTCAAAGTTTGGACAAAAATGCTTTGCACATACATCTTTTTAATATGTTAGTAGTAAGCACATAATAGCTCATATTCCTACAAATCTCTGCATACAAAATCATTCAATTCAGCATGCAACACTTGAATAGAAGAATGTGATCAGTAGTCTGGTAATATTCATTACAGTCCTGTAGTATTCATATTCACTGATTTTTCTGCATTGTAAATGAAGACTATTTGATTAGCAAATAAGTATTTGAGAAGTATTCTGTTAGTGTTCAAGAAGTATCACTCACATTCCAGTAGTCTTCATACACTAGGCTTCACAAAAGGAATACTACTGAATACTAAAATTGACATAAAATAGTCTTCAAATGCTATAAAAAGACAGGTTAACCACTAAATATAGTATTCAACTTCGGTAAGGGTTTTGGTATTTGATCCAGCGATCAGAATTGTGAAATACAGAAAGGTAGTGCCCAACCATTCCTAATATTAGAATCCTGTTCCAGAAGATTGGAAACAAGGCACACCAGAGGAGCGATAATGAGAGAGCCTTGAAAATATCTGCCCCAGAGCAAAACACATGTCAGAATAATGCTGCTGAAGGCATACCACAAAAAAGAGAACTTTGTGAAGGAAGATGTGATGGCACAATTCCACTTAAGTTATAGTGACATAATTAGTTTTTCCACTAATGAAGTCGTGATGAGAATTGATATGAAAATTATGGTTAAGACAAGTTTTTCTAAAGCAACTATGATTTGACAATATTTACTACCAGCAACTTTCTACACATAAGAAAGCACAAAAGTTAATATGCCAGGACGTTAGCATGAGAATGTTGAAGTTGATTCCTTCACTTGAGTTATATATGACATAGATTGGTAAATTTAGGAGCTAAACTAAATAACAGACACAACGTGAAAAAAAAACAATAATTACTAATTTTGAGGAGTGCTGAGCTGAACAGAGCTCCATAGAATCTGTAGCCAACCTGTTCTACTGGGTATGAAGATCAAATGCAAGGGGTCTCAAGAACCCACATGAGAAACACAAGGAAGGGCATATAACAAACCATTGCTGTTGACCACCACAGACATTACCACTGAATACCTTTTATAGTGATGTGTTTAAGCATGTGCCATTGCACCATAATTGTTGGCACTTTGCGTTCTGTGTGCTGTCTTCACCAGTATGGCGCACGTAGTTTTTTTACTCTTTAGATTGCTCAATTGATGTAGGTGTTTATTTAATTTGTTTCAATTTTTGGAGTAGTTGATTTTATTAATTATGAAATTGGGTTCATCATGATTCTTCTTCTTGATTATTCAATCAAGCTCAATCAAGGATGAAATCAGCAGAATAGATGCCGTCAATTAGTTGCCATTAGACTAAGTGACATAAATTGCAAAGCTCTATGTAACTAAAACATAGGATGTAATGCTATTGAGCTGCAGTAGAGGCAATGCTGCAAGACTCTTATAGCTCCTCTGTCCTTAGCTTGGTCATCCCCTATTACTTACATACATTTAGAGAGGTCCAAATGTCTGAAGTTAAGATTGCAGAGCTGAATAAGAAAGAAGAGACAGTTCATGTGGAGTCAACAACATGAGCAAAGAATGAGCGCTCTTATAAAAGGCAATGAATGGTGCCCCAGACTCATACAGTGTACTTAGTAAATATGGACCAGATGGAGGTAGATGACAATGCTGGGTCTGCCATGAGGTGGAGAGGGATGGCCCAACATTTTCTTCACTCAGTGGGTGCTCACGTTTCGTGACTTAAACTTGTGATGGACCTCGGTTCACTAGTAGAGCATACATGTTTGAACCAGTAAGTCTATTGAGAAGTGGGGTGAGGGACCAAATACGATAAAAAGTGTTATCATTGTTGTTATTATTACTGTTATTATTAATACTACTGATTATATTACAAATAGGTTGCTTTTGGTTCTGTTGAGAGTGATTTCTCCCATTATTTCACATAACAGAATTTTAATGACTAGGTTTTTGTATTCAAACATCACAGGAATATTAAAATATTCCTTGCTTGATAAGAGTGCTTGTTGGCTCGATCGTGTATAACACTGAGGCGTCTTTTGAAAAAGGAACTCTGGTAATGACTTTACCCGCATAGCAGAAGCAAAACAGAGTGCATGAGTTCACTTCCGGCCCCAGCAGCTGCTTCCGTGTCAGCAAATAGGCCAGAAGTTTTACAGTGGATTTCTGGTGTTCAGGGGCAGAGAGATGTGTGCGCTATTAAGCCTCTTCCTCAAGCTGGTATTTCTATTTTGCTCTCTTCACCCTCAATGACTGCTAAATGTGAGCGCAGCTCACAGTTATATTGTTTTCTCAGTATCTTAATAACTTGGCATAATAATAAATGGCATGTTTTTTCGGGTGTGGGCTGTAGCCAGTATATTCCTTATAGTGACAGGAGGCTCTTGCCCCATGCCTCTTTTTGACAGTGACCATTACAGTCTACACATGGAGGGTTGGATTGAGATGCTATGTGGGCCAGTACAGAGTTCGCGGAGTTCCGATACGAACTCCGCGAAGTGACCAAAAAGCTCCACCGCTCTACATTCGTTACTGTAAAATCAGCACGAATGGCACCATATGAAGTGCAAGAGGGCGCTACTTCTTTTCTTGACACTCGAGTAGATTTTCTACCCGAGCCGCTGCTTTCTCAACACGAACGGAAGGTTTCTCAATACGAGCAGTCACAACCATCCGCACCCGCCCGCTTTGAGAAATCTGACCGCCTGTGTTGAGAAATCTCGCCGGGAGGTGGATTCTCCTTGCTCAGGCTTGCCAATTTGACGTTCGCTTCTATGACATAATATTGACATAAATATTATCGACATGCAAAAACATTGTTAAAAATAATCGAGAAAACAAACCACCATATTATACATAAAACACAAAAACCAAAATATCGACTACAAAAATATTGCTCTAAAAATATTTTTAAAACATAAATATCAAAAACTAAAATATTGACATACTAAATGTTGAGATTACAATACAACATAAGAAATATGACCAAAACCATGAAACATGAACATTATAATACTTAGATAAATGAATTATGCACAAACAGCCAGAACCACTGGAATTATGTGATTTTGTAGCAGCAGTGTTTTCAACTTATTTAGGCATTTAATGCATTTGCCTCATAATCCATCATCTGCTGCATACCCTGCAGATTTTAGCAAAAAAAATAGTTTCTAGCACAAATGGATCAAAAGTTACTAAAAACGCTGCAATATGTGTTGCCGCATAGTGGAAAGCCTTTTGCAAAGGTTGACCGGTCATCTCTTTTTGTTCCTTAGCTCTGTATTTTGATGTCAAAGTGGTACTAATGAGGTAAAACATTTGCCTAGAAAGTGTAAACATGTAGAACACGTCTTAAAAATAAAGCCGAGCCGCAGCATGTCGTGACCCAGCCGGCCTTGCTTTATTTTTACCCACAGTAACATTTTAAATATGTTTGCACCCTTCTTTCTTGTCTCCCTCTCCTGCTGCTGGGCTCCAGTCCACTTCACTAGCCACAAACACGAGCAGAACTACAGGAGTCCCTGCGTACACTTCTGCACTAGAAGGGGCACCACTTGCACAGCAGAGGCCCACGTGCACAGTTGACATTCATTACAGCCCCGTGTCACCGATGATAAAGGCTCTGAGTCTAACTCAGTGTTTGTGTGTCCCGGGGGTGGGAGGAAAATACAACTGAGTTTATCTCCGTATCACTCCCCAAGGAAATGCTGCTGTGAGACTGCCCCTCCTCTGGGGTGCCCTTGACCTTTCTCTGCTAAGAGATTGAGGGTGCAGAGCCATTGGAAGAGTGAAAGCCAAGGTACGTACAGCATTTGAGAAAGAAAAGGCAAACCTGAGGTACAGAAGCACACTCAACCTTAAAATGTCACACTCACACCACACATTGAGGATAGACGAAAAAGTTAACGCTTTTACTCCGCGAGCAGTCGGTCGTACTTTTTGCTGAGATAAACAACACACAGGTCCGAGCCTAAACAACACACAGGTCCGAGGCTGCAATTGCAGCAAACACTCTGTATATGAATTATCCCCTGCCAGATAAGGGTGCTGGAGCTGATGTGTATTACCTGCATCCAGCACAGATAACACTGTGCAGTTTGGGTGGACTTTCATCAGGCTCAAGCACAGCCTGCAATTATATATCATAGGTTTTTTCTACAGCCACTCATTCCAGGCCTGCTATCACCTGAAGCTGTTTGGTTAAAATATACCCTGCTAATCTCTCCCCTGTCATACTTCTACACTTCACTAATATAAGTTCTTCAGAAAATCTCTTTGCTTTATCTGCCATGAAGAAACACTACCGTTACATTAGGGGAAATCGAATCGTTATCAGAGTGATCGCTCCACCAGCTTTAACAAAAATGAGCAAAAAGCAATGTCTGTGACAGGAATAGAACCAGCAGAACTGCACTGCATACTGCACATGGAGTATTTGATATTATTATTATGTTTGTATTGCTGTGCCCTTTAGGCAAGAAGGATGAGGATGACTTTGACATGCAGCTATAATATACATCAAGAGGCCTTTTCTGGTGAGCACCTCACTGGTGAAAAATCTAATTTATATTATGTTAAAGGTAGCTAATGTTGCAGGGAAGTGTGGCAGCTAAACACGAGCACGTGACACATGGAGTGAAAATGCAAAAAGCAAACTTATTTGAATGGAAATAAGGGTGAATGGTATGGAGTTGTTTAGTACCCAGGTCCCTTGCCCTGGTAACATGGCGCTCCATTTCCTACCCACGCCTCATACCCATTTGCTCGCCACTCCTCTTTCTCCTATGCCTGTCTGTGTGTAGGTCATGGTGCTTAACTGTCTCTTTTAACTGTTGCAACCATTCTCTGCTGGCACTTTCCTTACCTGCAGTCCGGTGCACTTGTTCCACGTGAAGAATGCTCCCCGGGTAGCCGCTCAGTACCAACAGCAGCTTGTGAGTTGGTAATCATCCTCGGGGCCCTGCAAGGCTATTCAAAGCCTCGGACCCAAGTACAGCGACACACTCCAAATGAGTCAACGCTTGCCTCTGTGTACAAATAAAACAAGCTGGCTTCTGTGTCAAAAGAACCCCAAAGCAAACCCATCCCACATAAAGACGACAGTCAGAAAACATATTGCATCCAAAGTCCAAGCTATACAAACGTCTCACAGTAGCAGCAGGCAGAGTACAAATTGTGGGCACTTGTAAACTGCGCTACGTGGTGGTTTGCGGAGTGTTTGCTGAACTCCGCGCTCCATACGGAGCACGGACTTGCAAAGCTATGCAAATTCTGCTGGCGGAGCAGAGTTTGCTGCCCATCCCTAATAAAAATGTGCAACTGACTGCTGCAGAAGAAGCCACAACTGCCAAAATATGTTGCTCTACCCAACTGTATCTACAATCTGAAAGGCTGCAAGAATCTTCAGAAATATAGCCTCGACATTTACAAAGTAAGTACAGAATTATAGCACAATTTAAGCTTAACTACAAAAATACCTTGAAATATTTCAAACACACACACATAACAAATATTTTAAAATTATATCTATAAAACACAGATATGACAGCTGCCAAAAAAGCAACACCAAACAATGCACAAAGAAAACCAAGCCACAAAACTACACCAAAATTATAATACAAGAACGACAAAATGAAATGTAGGAATAATAATTAAAAATGAAATGCAATCTCTAAAATTAACAAATAACAAACCTTTTTAAAGTATCAATGGCTACTAAACAATGTACAATATAACATTTTAATAATCCACAGTAACTACAATATTTCTCTTTCTCAACAGTAAAATTAAAGAAAGAAATGAAAAGATGAAAATGAATAGCCCTCCAAATAACACAGCACCAACAACCCCCCATGAAAGAATAAATGCCAAAAATGTACTTGCATTATGTAAAACATGCTGTATAAATGTAACAAATTTTCAATAACATATAATATACATAAACATAAGTTATATTTTAATAATACTGTAAAAACCACAAATAGTAATGTTGGACACTGCAGCATACATCAAATCACAAAATGTGAAATTATTATATAGTTATAGGAGATACACGTACAGCAAAGATAGCCTTCTCATGAAAGGTAACTCTGGAAATGCACTAAATAGTAGTCTAGTGCTTGCTATGTCAGAGCTACCTCCAAAGAATATATAGTTGAAAGTGTAAGGGAACACAATCACCCTTCAAGCTGGACTGGACTGAAATTTTAGTTAAGAACGACCTGAAGGACTTATGAGAAGTGAGCACAGGCTCACAAGAGCGCACAGGAACCATATTAAAATATATTTCCCTAAAGCTCCTGAGGGAGTAACTGGACAACTCCCTGCCATCTAAAACCTAAAAAGACTATTAAGTAGAAAACAGAGAATCACTAGAGAAAGACTGAGAGCACCCACAAAATATAACAAAATACAAATCCCTCAACATTTAAAATAACACATACTGACAAAGGTTTCATGTCAATAAAAATAACGACAAAAGAATCATTGTCTATGCAGCTAACAATAATTTACTAATCCTAGCACAGTGCAAGATGTGGAAAATAGATGGGAAATTTAAATCGTGCCCACCACCATTTACACAAGTATACACTACCATGGGCAATACCATAACACAAACTTCCCTTTAATATGTGCACTTCTACCAAAAAGCAAAGCGCATAACAAACTCAGCGCTAATCAAACAAAAAACAAATAGCTACAATCCCCGAAAAATCATTATTGATTTTGATTTCTAATATCCTAAAGGTTTACCCACACAGAGAAATGCAAGGGTGCTACTACCACTTCAACCAAAGTATATGTCGGCACCTACAAAAATCTGCACTAAGTATGGAATACACCACAAATGCAGAATTGGCCTCTGAAGTAGAATTTTTTTTTTGCCTACATCTCTGCCACAAAAAGCAACCAAACACTGCAACGTGCTAATTGAATCCCCAAACTCTCACCACCAACATACTATTTCAAAGACACGTGGGTTTGTCTCTTGCACCGATCAGGACACAAGCACCAACCTAAATTTCAAATCCCATGGTGGAATATCTACGAAAGCACCATCTCTTAAGAAGAAAAAACTAACATGCAGTGAAAGGATGGCATAATTCCTTCCAAGGAACGGTTGGAAGAGGCTACTTAACACACTACCAATTTCCTGAAATACTCAAAAAAAGAACAATTCTACTAAGTACTCCAAATAGAAGAATCCCTAATATAACTGAAAACAAAGATATCTAAAGAAATTACCCAAATGATAGCAAGCAAAGTTCAACTATGTGCAACAACCAAGCTCTAGCCTACTTGAAACAATAGCCAGAGCACTACTTTAAAATAATCACCATAAAAGGAATCAACCTAACACCTGACTTTAAAAGAATCAGGCAACACAAATCTACACAAATTTATAAATAAATTATTTTAAAAAATGCATCACTCTGAATAAAAATGTAAAAAAGAAACATAATTCCAGAATTATGAAAATATGAATATTATTTATAAAAACACTTTCTTCAGATAAAACAACCAACATACAATGAAATATATAAATGAAAAAGAGTAAATAATATAACACAATAACATTACACATGATTACAAAATAGCTAAATATGAGCAAACACATAACAAAATCTCATCCAACAAATAAATAATTTTAAAAATAGAATTACTCAGGATTTTCTATCTGAAGTTCTCTGTAGATAGTGCACCATCCATAACAAAATATAATCCATCAAATATTCATAAATTATTTTCCCCAGAACAAAGTGCAAACAATTACATAAAAACACAATCATCCAATGTGATGAAAAAAATCCACAGAAGCCATCCAAAACCCAAAAAGTATTGAAAAGATAAAAACTGACCCAGGAAAATTGCAAAAAACAAAGAAAAATTAAATAAAACAGTTGAATAAAAAAATCCAACAATTTTTCCTGACAAAAGAAAGTAAAATAAAAAATACTGTCAGTAAATAAAATATAATGTATTTACAAAACTTTTAATGCATAAAAAATATAATAAATATAAATATTAATTGAAAATTACAAAAGTTTTTGTTAAAAATATTAATACCAGTATGCATGTAAATGTCTATGAGAAAGTTTATTTAAATATACATGCAAAACAAATATTTTTTATATGACTTTAAACTTGAAAACAGTTTATTTAAAATCAAAATGTATGAATTTCAATAAACATTGTACGATAAACTGTTTTCATTCATAATGTTTAAAAATAGGAAATATAAAAACATTTTAAACAAAGTTCATATTATTACAAAATAAAATAAAATTGCATTAACTCCAAACTAACCTACTTAACCAAACTAAACACTATTGGGCCAATTACGAACTCGGTCGGAGGCTTTCCGTCCGAGATCTTCGGTTTCAATTCCAACCGGCTGATCACAATACAGCAGGTGTGAATTGATACCGGCCGGTCATTCCGATGGGCTCAAGGAGCCCGTCCGCCAGTTGGAAGCCAGCCCGTAATCCATATGGACGGTGTTTTACGCTGTCCGGATTACGATGCATGGTTTCCGACAGGCTTTCCATGCCGGGCTTTCCGACATGGAAAGCCTGTCGTAAAGCATGCTTGGGGCCCCCTAGCAGGGCCCCCTTCTGTTTGTGGCCTCAGATTGGGGGCAGAAGGGGCAGGTGCCCCCTTGTTGATGCCTGCTCCTTGTGGCAGGCACGATGAGGTGCCTGCCAGGGTTGCAGGGATTAACACAATCTCCCATTTCTCTATGGGAGCTTGTGTTATGGCCGGTTCACGGCCGTAAATTAATACAAGCTCTCATAGAGAAATGGGAGCATTCGACCGCACCATGTGCGGTCGCATCGTAAGAGCGGTGTTGGGCGGACTCAAGTCCGCCCAACATCGTAATCGAGCCCTATATATTTGACTTACATTAAGTATTCCAACTCCAAGGTTAGTCGAACTGGAGAAAGTGACAGACATTGTGGTGGTTAGATTATACTATTCTCACTCCAAACTGAACCACATCCAGGAAACTTTTGCAATTTCCATCGAGGTGGGTCAAATTTAACATTTCCACTCCAAACTGAATCAGATGGAGGAACGTTTTGGGCTTTGGTGGGATAAGAGTATTATTCCCACTGCAAACCTGAGCACATTAGTGAGCTTTTGGTGGGCGGCAGTTTTAATATTCCTACTCCAAACGTAACTAAATAGGGAAAGTTTTGGACTTTGGGAGGACTAGATTTACTGTGTCCATTCCAAGCTTAAACACCGTGGGGAAAGTGATGGACTTTAGGTAAGGGGTCACATTTACTATTTCCACTTTAAACTTAACCAGACTGGGGAAAGTATTGGAGTTTGGGGGGGGTAGATTCACTATTTCCACTCCAAATTTAACCACATTAGGGAAAGTGTGGGGCTTTATGGTGGTTAGACATACTGTTCCCATTCCAAACTGAATCACTATGGGGAAAGTGTTGGATTCTGGGAGTGAGAGAGTCAGATTTACTATTCCCACTCTAAACTGAACCACTTTGGGTAAAGTGTTCGTCTTTGGGAAGGGGCTCATATTTACTATTTACACTGCAAATGTAACCACATTATGGAAAGTGTTAGATTTTGAAGGGTCCAAGTTAATATTCCTATTCCACACTTTCTCACATTAAGAAATGTGTTGGCTATAAGAAAGCTAGATTTGCTATTCTCAGTCCAAATTTTGGGCCTGATTTAGAGTTCAGTGGATAAATTATTCCATCCTAAATGTGATGGCTATCCTGTCCGCCGTAATATAAGTGCATTATATCCCATGACACTTGTAATACAGCAGATGGGATATCTGCCAAAAGTGGCAGAGTAACCTGTCAGCCAAACTCTAAATCAGGCCCTTAACCACACTAGGGACAGTGTTGGACTGTGGTAGGGGTAGGTTAGATTTACTATTCCAACTTCAATTTTAACCAGTTGTGGAAAGTGTTGTACTTTGAGAGGGAAAGTGCTGGACATTTCTTTGGGGGATGAGGGTTCATGTTTAATATTCCCAGTCCAAACTAAACCACACTGTGGAAAGTGTTGGATTTTGTGGTGGTTGAGTTTATTATTGCCACTCTAAACCTCACCACACTGGTGAAAGTGTTGGGCTTTGGGGACGGGGGGGGCGCTCAATCTACTATTCACACTTCAAATGTAACCACACTGGGGAAATAGTTGGACCTTGAAGGGTTACAAATACTATTTTCATTTCAGAATTAACCCCACTGTAGATGCTCTATCTCAAGTGACAGGGCATTCTCAGCATTTCCAGCAGTTGGAGACTGCAGAGCCGAGGCAATGTGGGACATGGAAGAGAATCAAGGAGCCTTACCCCTGCTCTTCACCCGCTCTTCACCCTTTGCCAGGGTTTCATTTTGTTTTGCTCCTGCCGGTCCCAGGCCCTTCTCCTGCACCGGTTCCGCACTGCTTCTCCCATTCCTGCCCCTCCTCTCTTGGTGGCGATTTCAGCAGGAGTTGGAGGGGCTCTGAAGCACATCGGAGCCTAGCCAGGAGCTCGACCAGGGCACAGTGAGGCGAGGTGAGGTGCTCAAAGAGAGTGAGCACAAGGGCAAATGTAGAGCTAGAGGGGAAGAGAGGCAGTTAGTTCTGCATCACTAGGTTGAGCCTCGTAATTGCAGAAGCAGCCCGGCTAGGCCGGGTGCAGCTTGTGGCCAGGGGTGTGCTCACACCCTCCCGTGCTCAGTCACCCTAGGCACCCCTCACCACTGGAGCATCGAAGTTGACAACATCCACTGGCCCAGTGCCAGCACTCCCCGTAGGAGTGTCCAGGAGAGTCCCCAACCTTCATAAACAACAGCTAAATTGCAGCAAATCAGAGCTGACCATTCTCTTTGAAACCCCTTACACTCGTATCTCGCACCTTGTATCATCATAGGAGTCTTTCCTGTGCACCCCATAATGGCCACAGTCTGGCAACTTGACAGCTTGATGGCAGCCACGGAATCTTGCTGTCCTAGTCTTTGCCTCTGGTCTGTTTCGCAATTTAGTTGCAATTCATAATAGCCCTCACTACAGATCATGGACAACTCTCCCTCTTTCTCAGTCCTGCGCAGGATCCAGCTAGACCAAGGATCTCCCACGTAGCACCCCAGGAACACACTCAGGGAGCAACTTTGGCCAGAATTTGGGCAGGAAACTGGGAAACCCTGGGAATCCACCCAGGGAACAAGTTAAACCAGGAAAGTTAAACTAGGGAAGTTAGATGAACTTGGAAGCTTGTTGGACAGACCTAGCCCCAAGCCTGTTCTTGAATCAGCTTAGGAGGACAAGCCCCCACAACACGAACAGGCTTGGCTCAACTGGCAGCTAAGCCCACCTAACTTTATCAAGCCTAGGGAAACCCAGCACCACCGGTCTCAACTATTACTTCACACCATTTTCAATATGCGATCTGGTAAGACAAGGGCCCGCTGAAAATGTGTGTAAAAAGGTGCTTACTTCTCCCAACAACATTCTTTTTTTGATCTTAAGGTGAGCACAGAGCAAATTGCCACCACCTTCAACCCCCCAAAGGCCCCCTACAACAGTCAGGAGGAACCAGAGGTCCACTCCACACCCAAGATTGGGGCTGGCTCCCAGGATCCTTGAATCAACCAACAAGTCAATCATGAACGAACACCTCACACCTCAGTACAGGCCTTGTTTGTGCATGCTGGAAAGCTTCAAATCTGCTCCTGAAATATAAATGGCCTGCTTGATAAGCTAGTAGTCAAAGAGACATTGAATTACCTACTGTCTTTCCAAATAATCATGCTACAGGAAACATGGGCTGAAGAAGCTCAAACGATCCCAGGATACCTTAATTATACTGTCTCAGCTACAAAAAAAGCCCTTATGCGGCCGCGCAAGCAAGGGGGCTAGTAATCTACATCTAGGCCGCCATTTGAGGGAGCCATATTATGAAATCAACCATCTGGAATGGCCTGCAAACAGTCCTACTCACCTTGAATCGGGGCTCCCTGAGACTTATGCTAGCCCTTGTGAACATCTATATTTTGCCAAAAAAGGAAGACAAGCTGGCAGCTAGAGAATACCTGTCCAAAGAAATCTCAGATTTGCAGGACTGTCCCTCCCCTTTTAAATAATACTCTCTGGGGATTTTAACATGAACCAGTTGGATACAGGTTAGGACAAAGAGGCGCAGGCAGCTCAGAATGCCTTTTGGCAGATCCCTGACCAAGGTCTGAATCAGACTTTTAAAAACGATAAACACGGCAGAACACTGATCAATGAACTAGTCTATGAAATTGCATGCTGTCAACGGCCGCTTTCATACTGACTGGCCACCATCATTCTCTTTTTACAACTATAAGGCACCTACACTAATAGACTTCACAGTGCTCTCGACCCCCTTGTTCTATTTGGTTTCTTGCTTTCACCAGGAGTGAAAGTGATCATCTACCACAAGAGCTACACCTTGCGCTGTCCCGGGACCAACAAAAACCAACAGACACTCTCCAAGACAGTACCTACATCACAAATGAAAAGAAACTCAAATTGTCATCAGACATAATCACTGACCTATCCGAGGAGGCAAAAGGCATGTGGACAACAAAGCTAGACAGAGTGGGCACAGCCCAACCAGCATGAGAGAGGTTCATAGAAGAATTTTTTGACAACCTCAGACGTGACCACAACATCTCCCGACCACCAGCAAATAAGAAAACCAAGGTATTAAAACGGAGTTCGAACCAAGCCCTGCGACTACATCAAAGAAACCCCAGGGATGATACATTAGGAGCCCACCTGATGAAGTCCAGGTCAGCATATAGGAAACACTTGTGGAATCTGGAAAGAGAAGCTTCAGCCAATCTATTGGCCAAGCTCTTGGGTGGTCTTAAGGCAAACAGACATGCCAAGTTTTGGAGGCTGGAGGCTGGTCGCAAACAAGAGTCACTGTTAACATCTCAGAAGAGACTTGGCATCAGTACCTCAAAAACACTTTTGATCTCAAGCTCTAAATTGAGCCAGATGACAAGCTACATCAGTTTGGCAGTCAAGGTCACACCATGCCCGTCATCCACTTGAGCTGCCATAATCGAGTGACGGATCACTAAAAGTTGGAGATAAGGAGCACCAGGACCAAATGTAATTCTGGTTGTCATTTTTAAAGAAGACAAACCGTTCTGTGCAGATCACTTGGAATCAGTATATGAAAGCTTAATCATATCCAACACCATCCCCCACTCATGGAAAGGCTCAACAATCGTGCTGATCTAATAAGGGGGGACGGCAAACGATCCAGCTAATTTTCGGATCATAGCCCTTCTGGACGTAGAATCCAAGTACTTTGCTGGGTGTCTCCTGGAGGAAGTCTGGGCATCAGACAACAACTTAATCCCATTGAACCAAACTGGGTTCTCTAAAGAAGCAGGAACATCTGCTAACCTCCTGGCCATATCTCTTCTGTTTGACCACAGCAGGGCCTCTAAGCAACCTTTACATCTTTCATTTATGGATTACAAGGCCACTTTCGTCTGAGTAGACAGAGGCAAACTGTGGAGCAAACTAGCATGCTGGAACATACATAACCATCTGTTGAAAGAAATAAATCTTCTTCACACAGACACTTGGGTGAGGATTAAGCTGGGGGATGGTTATCAAGGGAGATTCCAACTTACCAGAGGCTGCTACAAGAGTGCGTGCTATGCCCATTCCTCTTCATCATCTTTCTAGAACAAGTACCAACCAGCTTAGCACAAGTAAATTCCCATGCACCGAAGTTGGGGAACACCCCACTGCCATGCTTGATGTACGCCGATGATCTGATTCTGCTTCGCCGGGGGATTTTTTAGATACCACAGCTCAATATTCAGTCACCAATGCCATGGCCATCAACTTAAAAAACTCAAAAACAACGTCCCTTAGAAATTCTCTGTGGCATCAAAATTAGTTGTACTTGGGCGGCGACAAAATTGAAGACGTGTAGGAATACAAATTCCTGGGGGTGCTTTAGGACAGTAGAGGCTCATTTTAACCACATCTAGAGCTTATACTCTGGGAATCCATTGCCCTTACAGTTGCATTAAAGCATATCAAAACAGCCACAGAATCCTCCACCTACCTACCTCTGCTGAAAATGATTCAGGCAAAACTAATTCCCACCATTGTCTATGGAAGCGAAATCCTGAGGGGAAGGGATGCCGTTCATCTGGACAAAGTCATCACCAAGCTTTTTAAATCGGTGTTCTCTCTATCAGCATACACATCTCCACCCGGCTTCGCCTCGAGTTTGGCCTAGTCAAACAATCAATAACGAGGAAGGGTGTCTCCATTAAACTTTGTTGCAAACTAAAGAAGGCTAACATACCGACACTTTGCATCCTCCTTTGGACTTAAATTAATGGAAGGGCCCATTCCACAGGCAGGACCTATCTCGAAAGCTCCCTGGCATCACTAGGCCTAACAGATCAATGGGAGTCTTTCAACACCTTCCATCAAATCAAAGTAGCAGTTAACAAATGTGTTAAGGCCCGCTCACTGCTTTTACACAAAGAGTTCTTCGCTAAGAGACAGCATGCTTGGCTTACACTGGCGTCCTACACTAAATTAACACCTCAGCCATACCTGGGCACAGTCATTAAAGCACAGCTCAAAACAGCTTTCATGAAGTACCGAATGGGCTGCTTGCCGTCATACTTACCTCTAAGCGCCCCACCATGACTGGGCTGTGCCGGCTTTGTGGGTTGGCCCCTGAGATACTGGTCCACCAGATATGTTTCTGTAAAACCAACATGGAAGATCAAAAAAGGATACTACGGCCAATTTGGAATCAGAGAGGCCTTCGCAGCTGTAGGCCAGCAATTCTAGCCTGCCTTAATGGGATGGATGCACAGCTTAGCTGCAGGCTTTCGAAATACGTGTTTTGGCTCCACCATAAAAGTTCAAGTGCACAGGAAGCCTTGACTAGCACAGAATGCGGTACTTCAGACTGAACATCTTGCGTCACTGATGAAAACAGCGAACAGCAGCTGTCAGGAACAGTACAAGTGACTGTAGCTGAGACCTATAGAAACGATATGCAGCTTCATAAGCTCCTAACACTTTAGCACTTTAATGCGTCATGTCTTTCTTTAACCATTCTTTTTTCATATTATCCTTAGGAAAAAATTATAAACATTGGCATTTGGTGCAAAGGTTTTTAACTACTGCCAGATACGTTCTTAACACTTTCGCATTATTTTTGCTTCACCTCTTTCTTCATCTATTCTTTTTGATATTATCTTTATGAAATTTTTTAAACACTGCCACTTGCTGCAAAGGTTTTAATTATGTGCACTTAATAAAATAAACTTAAACTGAAACACATTGTAGAAAGTGACTTTTGTGAGCAGGAATGGTACATTTAATATTCACCCTCCAAAATTAACTGCATTCTATCAAAACAAAAATATTTACACTAAAAACTAACCCAATTTCTTAAAATCATCTTAAACACTCATACTTACACATTACATAAAAACAAAGATAAACAATTTCATTATGAATAACCAACTAGCATAAAAAACACTAATAATTTGACAACAAATACAAATTAATAATTAAAAATCTGATTTATTTTTAAATTTTAAAACTGAAAACACCAAAACTATTCTAAAATATGATTCCAGAAACTAAATTCAAAAGTACAACTTAATTTTGAACCAAAAGTCTACACCGATTAAGAAGCCTGATGGCCGCATGTCCCACCGACATTGTCTCAGAATGGAAACCGACCAAAAAGTAGTCGGCGGTTCCATCCAACAAATAAGGATCCGACCACCTCATGGGCATCCATTTTTCCATTGCGGCTTGTGCTGCAGCCGGAAAATGGCCACAGCACAAGCCGTATTGGAAAAATGGATGTTTGTGAACATCCATGCATTGTGTGCCAGGCACACAGGATATCAATCCTGTGCCCTCTAGGCCTCATAGCGAAGGCCCAGAGGGACAGAGGCCCAGCTAGGGGCCCCCAAAGTTAGTTTCTGACAGCTTTTCAATGGAGGTCGGACTGCCATTGAAAGGCTGTATGAAAGGGACATCGTAATCCCTACGGCAATGTCTGAGCAGGTACCGCCCTATAGTAGGGTATTACATTCCAACCAACAGTTGGTCGGGCTCCTTGAGCCCGTCGGAAGTGACGGTTGGTCCCTCAGCCAGTGCATCCGACCGCTGCGCCTCATAATGCGGTGGTCGGACTGCGGCACCACATGTCAGTCAGACCGCAACCGACGGCCTGGCGGTTGAGATCCGACCAACATCATAATGAGGCCCTCAATTTTAAAGACATTCAATAATTAATTGTAATAAATAAACAAAAATACAAAAAATTCACTAAACAATAAAAACTAAAAATAATATCGATTTTATGTTATTATAAAAATAAAATTAATTAAATGCATATTTAAAAAAACTTTTAAAACATTTAAATTCAAAATAACATACATCTTAAAAAATGTAAAAATGATACACAAAATATAACTTAGAAAATAACATAATAAACAACATATATACAATACTTAAAAAATCAATATTAAATACAAGAATATTAAAAAACAGTAAAAAAAATATTCATATGTACTACAAAAGTTCTCAAAATATAAATCGCATCAAATATTACAGCAAATATATTATTGACTAAGGATATTTTTGACACCATACTAATGCTGTGCACCTTAAATTCTTCTTATGACAATTTTAAATTTAAGTGCTTGATTGTTCCTGTGGAGGAGTCCTTGTCCTATAAATTGATGCTATAAATGAACACAAAATTAAATACACAAACTAGTCACAGAATACCACTTCACAATTGGGTCTGCCAAGATAGATCCTTGAGTGCTGAAACTTGCCACTACTTGGTATCACCTGCCTGCTGCAGTAATTGAAATCCTTGAGAAAATATCTCCATTAGAAAACATTAAAAATCTTTAGATCAGGGTGCCGGGTCTTGATCCTACAGCCATTAAGCTTCAGGGATCATGCAAATGATACATTGCTATATTATGTTAGCATCACTTGGTATAGGCAAATCATACCGGGGGACTATCTCAGCGCTTTGCTGAATACGAGGCAAGCGAAACTAACTAAAACAACCACGTTTTTAGAAGTTTTTAAAACCTTCCAGGCTCTGTACACAAACAGATTTGTAGAAGAAGTTTGTTCTAGTAGAGGGGAGCAAGATAAGAGAAAGACCTCCAGCCGAATCTAGAGGTACGGATCCACAGAATCTGAAGTAAGGCCTTATCTGAGGATCTCAACAGTCTGATCGGGTGATAGTATCTGAGCCTATTTTGCAAGTAGGATGGAGAATTGCCACTCAGGGATTTGTGGGTGAGGCAGCACTTCTTAAAAATGAGCCTTATACTGATAGGTAGCCAATGCAGAGAGCATTGGAGCAGAAGAAGAACCAGATGGGAGATTACACACTAGTCTGGCTGCAGTATTTTGCACCACCTATAGTTTAGACATCAAAATCTTGTTGGCAGCCACAAATAAAGCATTTCTGTAGTCAACACGACTCATGATTAAGGCTTGAACTAGGGTTTTTCTAGAAGTAGGGGGAAGCCAAAGAAATGCTTTTCTCAGTAATCGCATGGTGGCAAAGCAGGATCGTAGATCAACGTAGAAACTTTTGAGACAGTGGTAAGAATGGAAGTTAATAACCTCCTTAAAGAAAAGCATTACCAGACTCACAATGTATCTAGAGTTCAAAAACAAGCAATAGAGTCTTCATCTCACCATCATGCGCCATGGCGCCATCATCGCACACTAACTAGGACGCACCATCAACTCCTCCCTCAGATCAGGCATCTGCCCAGACGACTGGAAACGTGCGGAAGTAAAACCCCTCCTCAAGAAACCAACGGCCGACCCAACGTACCTGAAAAACTACCGGCCCATCTCTCTCCTCCCCTTTGCGGCCAAAGTCCCTGAGAGACTCGTAAACACACAACTGACCACCTTCATTGAAGAGAACTCCATCCTGGACGCCTCCCAGTCTGGATTCCGCAGCAACCACAGCACCAAGACCGCCCTCCTCACCGCCACCGACGACATCCGCATGCTACTGGACCAGGGACACACCGCGGCCCTCATCCTTCTAGACCTCTCCGCAGCGTTCGACACCGTCTCACATCGCACACTCACAGCCAGACTTCACGACGCGGGAATACAAGGAGCCGCCCTCGACTGGATCCAATCCTTCCTCTCCGGCATGACCCAGAGGATCCGACTCCCTCTCTTCCTCTCCAAACCCACGGAAATCAGCTGCGGAGTACCCCAGGGATCATCACTCAGCCCCACGCTCTTCAACATCTACATGGCCCCCCTCGCTGCCATCATCAGACAGCATGGGCTCAGCATCGTATCCTACGCCGACGACACCCAGCTCATCCTCTCGCTCACAAAGAATCCCGAAGACACCAGACTCTGCTTCCAGGAAGGAATGAAGAACGTGGCAGCCTGGATGAAGGACAGCTGCCTGAAGCTAAACTCAGAGAAAACCGAGGTCCTCATCCTCGGACCCTGCACCTCCGCCTGGGACAACACCTGGTGGCCCTCCGCCCTCGGGAGCCCACCCACCCCTACAGACCACGCTCGGAACCTCAGCATCATCCTTGACTCCTCCCTCTCCATGAACCGCCAGATCAATGCCGTCGCCTCCACTAGTTTCAACTGCCTTCGCATCCTCCGTAAGACCTTCAAATGGATCCCCCCCGACTGCAGAAGGACCGTCACCCACGCACTCATAACCAGCAGACTGGACTACGGCAACGCCCTCTACGCCGGAATCAACAAAACTCTTCTTCACAAACTCCAAACCACCCAGAACGCCGCAGCCAGACTCGTCCTCGGGACACCGCGCCACGAACACATGACCCAACACCTACGAGGCCTCCACTGGCTCCCCGTCGAGAAGAGGGTCACCTTCAAACTCCTCACCCACGCCTACAAATCCCTCAACAACATCGGACCCAAATACCTCAACGAGAGATTATCCTTCCACGTACCCAAGAGGAACCTTCGCTCCGCCGACCTTGCCCTGGCAGAGGTACCCCGCATCCGCAGAAACAGAACCGGCGGGAGAGCTTTCTCCCACATTGCAGCCAAAACCTGGAACGAGCTCCCTGTGAACATCAGACGCTCCCCGACCCTGCACACGTTCAGGAAGGACCTCAAGACCTGGCTTTTCGACTGATCCGGAGCCGCTGCGCCCCCCCCAGCGCCTTGAGACCCTCACGGGTGAGTAGCGCGCTATATAAACCCCTGATTGATTGATTGGTTTAGCATCTGATAAAACTATTACTATAAAGCCAGCAGATAAGGGGGGTGGGGTCGTTGTATTTGATACAGCTGACTATGAACGTAGAACTCTCGAACTTCTTTCTAACCCTGAACATTACCAGCGAGTCTCTCATACTAGATTAGAAAGATTAAAAGAAGAGGTAGGGGTGTTATTAGAACTAGCTAGAAGTGAAGAGTGGATAAGCACAGAAGAGTACCAATTTTTAAACAATAGAAATCCTAAAATTCCGGCGTTTTATGGACTCCCAAAAGTGCATAAAAATATTTCAAATCCCCCCCTCAGACCTATTGTAGCATCCGTAGATTCACTCCTTGAACCACTGAGCAAATATGCTGATGTGTACTTGAAACCTCTAGTCCAAAAACAAAAATCGTACGCAAAGGACACGGGTGACATGATCAGTAAGATCGAAGGTCTAGAGTTTAACAACAAGACAGAGTTTATGGTGACACTAGATATTGAGGCGTTATATACTAATATACCTCAATCTAACACCATAGAGGAAGTGAGAAAGACCCGAGATAAATCAGATGTAGTAGGGGCCAACAAAGAATTCATTCTAAGTTGCATATCCATGGTTTTACTCAATAATATTTTTCTTTTCAAGGAAGACCTGTATATACAACTCAAAGGGACCAGCATGGGAGCCACTTGTGCCCCGAGTCTGGCCTGTTCATACGTGGGAGCCTTTGAGGAAAAACACATATATAATGAGGTTTCTCCTTTTTAGGAAAATGTCCATAACTGGTATCGATTCATAGACGATATCTTTTTTATTTGGCGTGGCCCCCAGGATCAACTAGAAGAGTTTTTAACATGGCTGAATTTGGGTGATAACAATCTTAACTTTACAGCCCACATCAGTAACAGTAGGGTGAACTTCCTTGATATTACCATAAAGCATGAGGAAGGACATTTAACAGTAGAGTTATATACAAAACCTACTGATAAAAACACGCTACTGCATTATAGTAGTTATCACCCAAAAAGTCAGAAGGACAATATCCCATTTGGGGAATTTCTACGTCTGCTTAGAAATTTCACATCTCTGCAAGACTTTTATTCACACTCAGATAGGTTGAAGAATAAATTGAAAGAAAGAGGTTACCCTAAGAAGTTAATCAACCACTCTTTCAAGAGGGCTAGGTTTTTTGATAGGGATAACCTCTTCCAGAGTGGTAGGAAAAAGAAGTCAGAGGACAAACTAGTTATGGTGAGCCAGTTCTCCACTATCAGTAATAAATTAAAAAATATCATTAACCGAAACTGGAAAATCCTAAATGACGGAGAAGATACCAGTCTTCCAAAACCCCTTTATGCCTTCAGGAAGAATAGAAACTTACGAAATTCCCTGGTGTTTACCTATAGAGAGGACACAAATGAGGCACCACGGACCCTGTCAGGGGTAAAAGCAATTGGTAACCACAAGTGTGGTAATTGCAGTGTGTGCGATTTGTGTGTGGTAACCAAAGAAGTAACTCTTAATGGGGCGACACACAAAATTACCACATTAAACAACTGCAAAAGCAAGAACATCATATATCTCATATTATGCCCATGCGATTTGGGGTATATAGGAGAAACTGGCAGGGAAGCTAGATGAAGGCTATGTGAACATTGATCTGCCATAAATACCAAAAAAGACAATGCACCTTTAGTAAGTCACTGGGTCGAGAAGAAACATGGACCGGCAGATATTAGATGGATTGTTTTAGAAAAAATAAAATATCATAGAAGAGGAGGCAACAGGGACAATAGGCGCAAATCACGAGAGCAGTGTTATATTATCAAATTTGACACCATCAAGAAAGGCCTGAACAGCAGGGAGGATTGGGAAAAAATAATAATAACATAAGATGATACATCTTTGATTTCTTGGATTGAATTACAAACTGTACAAGATTTAGTATATTTCCAACAATACCTAGTTTGGGGTCCATTACTGCATTGATAAGAGGGTGGTTCTGGACACTATTAGATAAAAAATGCCATATGCACCAATTTTTTGGTTAACAAGTTTACCATTGTTATGTTAATCCATAAATGGACAATATTTTATTCGGTATGTAATTTGAAAACAATCCATATAGATATAGAGATAAGCAGAATGGGATACCAATGGTATCACTCACAGCAAGAATGACAGCAAGAGTGTGTTTTATTCACAAAGAAGGGCAAGGAATTCGATTTGATTTAACTAGATGTCAACCAATAGTCAGGGTGTAAATAGTTTTACCTACTAAAAAATGGCCACAGATTACACACGAGAAGGAAGGGAGTGTAAGGTTCAAAAATAGAAATTTACCCATAGTTAGAAAAAGATGGCCGCTGGACATGCGCAGTGAGCATATGAAATGGAATGCTGGGAAAACTCGCATACACACGGTTTGTTCGCACTCCCAGGCTATATATAGGGCGAGATGGGAGCAGAGAACACATACTACAATACGGATGCGGAGACGCCGATTGTAAGGTGAGTGCTTAACCCATAGCCACCGTGTTAAACATGGGTTTTAACTAATGGGTGACCGAGGGTGAGCGGTATGTGATATATTATCCTTCATCCCTAGTTAAAATCACCTTATAAAAGGAGGAATAAACAGGAGGGCAAAGACTTTGCTTCGTGTTACCTTTCTTTCCCGCGTTCGGGCCGCCATGGGGTGCCATTTAAAACTCAGGTAGAAGCGCGGTCACACGCACTCCCCTCTGTTAACCCAGGGAGAGCCATAGACAACAAGCTTATGCCATTAGACTTCATACTAGAAGGGCGCTGTCCTTCACTGAATTGGGTACACAATTGGGTCTACCCAGAGGCATCCCATTTAAAAAATGACAATCCTCATTGTAGCCCTAATATCCTGTATAGAATTGAGATAACAAAATAGGGCATTTATAGCCATGTATTACTACAAGATGCCACGAATTAGTACGTTAAGAGCAGGATACTTACACCTTTATGTAAGGCGATGGCCCGATTCTGATCCGATAAGATATAATATAAAAGGCAGAGCTTTCGAGGATTATTTATAAAAACCTCCACAGTTTATACAGAAAGTACCATCATGGTATGTTGGTTTTCTTGTAGGATATGATTATACAATTCAACGCCATCTGACCTTCCCGGCGGACATTGGCAAACTAAGGATTGTCCTGTATTCAGGAGCTGGCAATACCAAGGAGAGTAATACAATACCAGATAGATAGAGGGTCCAAGGGAAAATTTATAGACCTGCGCGGATAAATCCCCTCACCAATTATAACAACTTTTTCTTTCACACTGCACCGTACACTCACCATACTGCCTTATGCTTCAGTGATCTTAGGTGATCTAGTCCTGGATTATATTTGAAAAACATCCGCGAGCTCCTCCTGTATACTAGTAAGGAGTTGTAGCTCCTTGGTTGCACTAGTGTGCAGCCGAGAGGAGATCCCCAAATGATGAAGCATGCCACTTCGGTGGGTGATGGGAATCCGTCCTCTTAATTGAGATCCCCCCCGTCTTTCTCTTTTTCTCCTGTTGTGTGTACTGCTGTGACGCCTGTCTCTTTATATATATCTTCCCTTGAGACCCGCGGATTTTTTGTTGTTGTTATAATTGGTGAGGGGATTTATCCGCGCAGGTCTATAAATTTTCCCTTGGACCTTCTATCTATCTGGTATTGTATTGTTCTTGAGCAGCCGAGGCTGCGGGTCCGTATTCACGGCACACAGTATCTTTGTGGCGCCCATTTACGCTCTAGTGTATTCTAGTAATCATTGTGGTTTTATTTTGAGTTTGCACCATGGCAGAATTTGCAGGTTTGTCATTTGATGATGAGATGGCAAGAGCAATCTTGACTACCACTCCAAGCATCATTGACTCCATTGCTACCTTAGGGGTCAGTGTTGGTGAGGATTGGCCTAAACTTTTGATTCTTAAAAAATCACATACCCGTACAAGTGTTCACGGCGCGATTATGACGGAGTACCTCCGTGGTAATTGCGCACCTACGGGTTTGATTGTTACAAATGCCCCGAGATTGTTTTTGAATGATAGACAATTTCTTAAGGATTGGTCATTAATAGCTTGGCGATGCACTCGCGACTGGCTGATTCTTATCATCAGCACCGCGAAACGCATCGCCGATGCCATACTTATTGAAATTCAGGTACTTGAGGGGCAGATTAAAACTACACTATCCAATGTAGCCTTCAAAAAAACATGGAGGAAACAAACAAATCAAATAAGGAATTTAAAGATAGCATTCTCCTTACTAAGATTGAAAAGTTTAAAAGGATTTGGCTCGCTTTTCATTAGAAAAGGTGTATCCCTACACCCATGACAGCTACAAACCACCGGAATTCAATAAAAGAGGTAGGAGATATGGCTCCAATTATTCATCGTCAGGGTCAGAGACTTGGTCAAGTGATTCTGATTCCTCAGAACAGGTGGCACCACGGACTAGAGGTAGGGGTGGCAATAATAGGAGACAGTGGAGAGGCCAACAGCAAGCTCAATGGTGGCCTCCTACACCGTGGCAGTATCCAAGTGCACCTTTTCATCCGCAAATGATACCTTTCAATCCACCTCCGCAGTATTTCCAAAATCAAAATCAGTGTTTTTTAGGACAGGGCCAGGGCCGCTCCCAAGGAAAAAGAAGGGGACAGCAAGCACAAGTGCATTGGAGCCCTCCCACATCTCCTCGGAGCTTGCGCAGTATGAAGAAAGGTCCACCAGTGGCGGGATCGAGCAGCGACTAGTGGTCAACTTGAGTAAACATGTGTTGACAGAAATGGAGGAAACAGTCCTCAACAGAGGTTTGGGATTTGTCCCCACTAACACTGGTGATCCATTTCTTATTCAATGCGAACTAGCGAGGTTCTTTCGCAAAATAAGACTCCATTTCTTCTTTAAGGATCGTTCAGTTGATGACACTCAGCCTCTATGCGAGGTCTCAGATAGTGGCCTGAGACCAAAGTCTACTTTCAATCCACCGAGCCATGCAGTACCAGATCAGGTTCTAACCTTTGAGAAAGCTGTTATTGCTGATGTTTCTAACCTGAGTACGACATCTAAGAACCATTATTACAACCTTCCGGTGTTGGAAAAACAAGCACTCGACTCACTCTCTAGAGATCCCCTAATCACTATAAAGCCCGCAGACAAGGGCGGGGCTATTGTTATCTTGGATATCTCCGAGTATCGGAATGAATGCTTGAGACAGTTGACGGATGCCAGGTCCTATCGACTGTTGACTATAGATCCTACAGATAGACTTACCATGGAGATTAGTGAACTAGTTGAGGAAGCAAGAATTGAGGGGTGGGTGTCAACTCATAAGGCTAATTATTTGCTAACCACTCACCCTGTGATGCCTTACTTTTATGTGCTTCCTAAAGTGCACAAGCCTCAGCGTCCCCCTCCTGGCAGACCCATAATTTCGGGTATAGGCTCGCTCTTGGAACCTCTTTCCACCTTCGTGGATCACTTTTTAAAACCTTTAGTCAAAGCGATGCCTACGTACCTGCAAGACACAAAGGATGTTTTACAACTACTGCCAGGGATTGATTTTAACATTGAGACGGATTTCCTCGTCAGTTTTGACGTGGAATCCCTCTATACCTGAGTCCCTCAGGTAGAAACATTAGATGCAGTTAGGTCACTTCTTGATCAGAGACCAGGGACCACAAGTACACCAGTTCCATTTATTATGGAATGCGCCAGACTGGCAATGACTGAAAATTTTTTCAGATTTGAGGATCAGATGTACCTCCAGATATCAGGTACATCGATAGGCAGTGTTTTTGCCCCCAGCTTGGCAAATCTTTATGTCCATCTATTTGAACAAAACTGTGTACTCGTGGAGACGAACCCCTTTCACAGCAATGTTATAGAATGGAAGCGCTATATAGACGACATATTCGTCATATGGAGAGGAGATCTGATCACCCTCAATTTTTTCCATGTTTGGCTCAACACACAGAACGACTATTTGAATTTTACAATGGACGTGAGCAAGACGAGTTTGCCTTTCCTTGACTTGTGTATCTATTCATCAGCTAGGGGCCTACAAAGTGAACTGTATACGAAGCCCATGGCCAGGAACTCATTGTTAACATACAATAGTTTCCATCCTAAATCCTTACGTGAAGGGCTACCATTTGGTCAGTTCCTCCGTCTTCGTAGGAATTGTTCCACCTTTGATGACTTTAGGAAACATGCTACGGTGCTTTCTCGAAATCTTCAAGCCAGAAAATACCCTAAGAGGTTGTTACGACAATCTTATAAGAGAGCTTCAAATAATAATCGCGAAGCACTCATAGAACCTACTGTGCCAAAACCACCATTAACAAGGCTTACCTGCGTAAACACCTTTAGTACTCAATCGAATCAAATCCAGAAGATTGTGCGCAGACATTGGCGCATCCTTAATGTTGGTCAGAACAAGATATCTCCACCTCTCTTTTCTTTCAAAAGGAGCAAGAACCTACGTGATTGTCTTGTCCATACACGACCGAGAGGTGTCCTAGAACCTGGACCTACTACACTCTGGAATATGCCACCGGTCCAGGGACACTATCCGTGCGGTACATGTACTGTCTGCCCACAAACTAGGCACACTACTGAGGTTGACATTGGAACTCAGAGACCTTGGAGACAAATGAAGCATACCAACTGTAACAGTGAAAGAGTTATTTATTTAATAACATGCCCTTGCTCGAAGACATATGTTGGTATGACGACACGGAAGATCAAGCAAAGGATAATGGAGCATAAGAGCACCATTAGGTGTAAAAAACAATCTACTCGACTGACCAATCACTTCCTCGAACACAATTATAAACCTGAGGATTTGAGCTGGACTGTTCTTGAACAGCCATATATACCAAGACAGATTACTGATATCACCACTTTTTTATTTAGGAAGGAGCAACGTTGGGTGTTTAAGTTGCGCAGTGATGTGGAGGGGTTAAATGACGCTATTCCTTGGACCCTAATCTAGCTGTGCATCTTCTAAGTTTAGAAACACTCATAGCATGCTCTTTGGGTAAAAATGTTTTGTTATACTCTGACGTTATCAGGGTTAGTGGTTGATCAATGTAGTATGTATTGTGGAGACTGAGTGTCATCATTACTGGTTTCGTATTTTAAAGTCCACCCCAAATTTATGGTCTTTGGTGCATTCTCGATACATATCTGAGTTATGAGGGTTGAGATAGCTTTAGTAATGTTTGCGACTACCAATGTAGTTATGCTGCCGTTTATTTAATTGAGCGGTATTATACAGGGTTCTTACACTGATGCCGAATTCTGAATTGCAGCGTTTTAAGCTATGCGGGATTAAGGCTTTGCCACGTATTAAAAATCGTGGGTCTTTAGATGATGAGAATAGTCGTAAACACCAGTTGCCATGTCAAAAACTACAATTCCCGGTTTTTCGGGGACTCATGTGTAGTTCCCAACAACCGTGTCTCGCATCATTTGGTTGCGACGCGTTTTACGTCACTTTACGCGACTCCCCACAGGTGCGGGTATTTTGCAATAGTTGATACTTGTATTTAAGCTTTAAGCTCCTGCCCCGACCGGACGTCACTGCTCGTGACTCTCAGGATCCGGCCCGGGGTAACGACGGAGCAGGTAAGAGCGATCTCTGTGTTTTTCACAGATTTATTTATACACTGCCACGAGTGAAGGAGGCTATTGGAGGGTGTGTATTTTCAGAGGTGATGAGCCCGTAGCCTGGAGTGTTTGACTTGCTCAGACTTGTATTGGATATTATCATGAGGGGTTTACTAAACTGAGTGTTCTCCCCTTGTCAGAAGCGTTCCTGGTCTGTATGGTTCTGCTTAATATTAATATTAATATTTCTGCTGGCAGTTTACGTCACCTTTAGACTGCATGAATTCTGCTGTCCTTGAAGAACAGTTTACACCAGACTGTTTATTTCTTATAAATATCTAAATAGCAATCGTTATTAAACTTCTGTTGGTGCCTTATAGAACTCTCAATAAACCTACATGATTATAAGGGTGGTGCACGCTTGGCCTACCACTTTTTACATTTAAATTCCATCTCTTGTGGGCTTAGCTTTTCTTCCCCCTTTTTAATTCACAGAGCGTTGCCTCACGCCCTGAGCGGTTGCCAGGAGCGGCGAGTTCCCTCCCGATTTGACACGGGTAAGGGGTTTCGCTGTAGAGTTTTCTTTGAATTACTGTGAGGACCTATAGCATGTTCACATTGTAATGTAATGTGTTTTTTATATATTGATATAGACCTTATCAGTATGTACACATATATATATATATTTTTTTAAATCTTTTTCAACAGGAGTACTACACCAATGCCTATAGTGCCAATATATTTACGTACACAGGTATATGGTTGTATCATTCTTTTCAGTGCTTGTATAATTTTGTTTTATGATTATAGTGCAGTAGTTACAATTAGGTCCTGAAGAAAGCCTTGATCACAGTTAGATCGGTAGTGGCTGAAACATGTAGACCTCTTCACTAGCGCGCTTGTATTTGTAGTTAGATTGCGCGCTTACTGCTTTTTAACCATTGACACCACGTGATCTTAATAAATTCGTTGTCACTTGGTAGTCAATTTTACTTCACTTTTTCTTTCACACTGCACCGTACACTCACCATACTGCCTTATGCTTCAGTGATCTTAGGTGATCTAGTCCTGGATTATATTTGAAAAACATCCGCGAGCTCCTCCTGTATACTAGTAAGGAGTTGTAGCTCCTTGGTTGCACTAGTGTGCAGCCGAGAGGAGATCCCCAAATGATGAAGCATGCCACTTCGGTGGGTGATGGGAATCCGTCCTCTTAATTGAGATCCCCCCGTCTTTCTCTTTTTCTCCTGTTGTGTGTACTGCTGTGACGCCTGTCTCTTTATATATATCTTCCCTTGAGACACGCAGATTTTTTGTTGTTGTTATAATTGGTGAGGGGATTTATCCGCGCAGGTCTATAAATTTTCCCTTGGACCCTCTATCTATCTGGTATTGTATTGTTCTTGAGCAGCCGAGGCTGCGGGTCCGTATTCACGGCACACAGTATCTTTGTGGCACCCATTTACGCTCTAGTGTATTCTATTAATCATTGTGGTTTTATTTTGAGCTTGCACCATGGCAGAATTTGCAGGTTTGTCATTTGATGATGAGATGGCAAGAGCAATCTTGACTACCACTCCAAGCATCATTGACTCCATTGCTACCTTAGGGGTCAGTGTTGGTGAGGATTGGCCTAAACTTTTGATTCTTAAAAAATCACATACCCGTACAAGTGTTCACGGCGCGATTATGACGGAGTACCTCCGTGGTAATTGCGCTCCTACGGGTTTGATTGTTACAAATGCCCCGAGATTGTTTTTGAATGATAGACAATTTCTTAAGGATTGGTCATTAATAGCGTGGCGATGCACTCGCGACTGGCTGATTCTTATCATCAGCACCGCGAAACGCATCGCCGATGCCATACTTATTGAAATTCAGGTACTTGAGGGGCAGATTAAAACTACACTATCCAATGTAGCCTTCAAAAAAACATGGAGGAAACAAACAAATCAAATAAGGAATTTAAAGATAGCATTCTCCTTACTAAGATTGAAAAGTTTAAAAAGGATTTGGCTCGCTTTTCATTAGAAAAGGTGTATCCCTACACCCATGACAGCTACAAACCACCGGAATTCAATAAAGGAGGTAGGAGATATGGCTCCAATTATTCATCGTCAGGGTCAGAGACTTGGTCAAGTGATTCTGATTCCTCAGAACAGGTGGCACCACGGACTAGAGGTAGGGGTGGCAATAATAGGAGACAGTGGAGAAGCCAACAGCAAGCTCAATGGTGGCCTCCTACACCGTGGCAGTATCCAAGTGCACCTTTTCATCCACAAATGATACCTTTCAATCCACCTCCGCAGTATTTCCAAAATCAAAATCAGTCTTTTTTAGGACAGGGCCAGGGCCGCTCCCGAGGAAAAAGAAGGGGACAGCAAGCACAAGTGCATTGGAGCCCTCCCACATCTCCTCGGAGCTTGCGCAGTATGAAGAAAGGTCCACCAGTGGCGGGATCGAGCAGCGACTAGTGGTCAACTTGAGTAAACATGTGTTGACAGAAATGGAGGAAACAGTCCTCAACAGAGGTTTGGGATTTGTCCCCACTAACACTGGTGATCCATTTCTTATTCAATGCGAACTAGCGAGGTTCTTTCGCAAAATAAGACTCCATTTCTTCTTTAAGGATCGTTCAGTTGATGACACTCAGCCTCTATGCGAGGTCTCAGATAGTGGCCTGATACCAAAGTCTACTTTCAATCCACCGAGCCATGCAGTACCAGATCAGGTTCTAACCTTTGAGAAAGCTGTTATTGCTGATGTTTCTAACCTGAGTACGACATCTAAGAACCATTATCACAACCTTCCGGTGTTGGAAAAACAAGCACTCGACTCACTCTCTAGAGATCCCCTAATCACTATAAAGCCCGCAGACAAGGGCGGGGCTATTGTTATCTTGGATACCTCAGAGTATCGGAATGAATGCTTGAGACAGTTGACGGATGCCAGGTCCTATCGACTGTTGACTATAGATCCTACAGATAGACTTACCATGGAGATTAGTGAACTAGTTGAGGAAGCAAGAATTGAGGGGTGGGTGTCAACTCATGAGGCTAATTATTTGCTAACCACTCACCCTGTGATGCCTTACTTTTATGTGCTTCCTAAAGTGCACAAGCCTCAGCGTCCCCCTCCTGGCAGACCATTATTTCGGGTATAGGCTCGCTCTTGGAACCTCTTTCCACCTTCGTGGATCACTTTTTAAAACCTTTAGTCAAAGCGATGCCTACGTACCTGCAAGACACAAAGGATGTTTTACAACTACTGCCAGGGATTGATTTTAACATTGAGACGGATTTCCTCGTCAGTTTTGACGTGGAATCCCTCTATACCTGCATCCCTCAGGTAGAAACATTAGATGCAGTTAGGTCACTTCTTGATCAGAGACCAGGGACCACAAGTACACCAGTTCCATTTATTATGGAATGCGCCAGGCTGGCAATGACTGAATTTTTTTTCAGATTTGAGGATCAGATGTACCTCCATATATCAGGTACATCGATGGGCAGTGTTTTTGCCCCCAGCTTGGCAAATCTTTATGTCCATCTATTTGAACAAAACTGTGTACTTGTGGAGACGAACCCCTTTCACAGCAATGTTATAGAATGGAAGCGCTATATAGACGACATATTCGTCATATGGAGAGGAGATCTGATCACCCTCAATTTTTTCCATGTTTGGCTCAACACACAGAACGACTATTTGAATTTTACAATGGACGTGAGCAAGACGAGTTTGCAGTTCCTTGACTTGCGTATCTATTCATCAGCTAGGGGCCTACAAAGTGAACTGTATACGAAGCCCATGGCCAGGAACTCATTGTTAACATACGATAGTTTCCATCCTAAATCCTTACGTGAAGGGCTACCATTTGGTCAGTTCCTCCGTCTTCGTAGGAATTGTTCCACTTTTGATGACTTTAGGAAACATGCTACGGTGCTTTCTCGAAATCTTCGAGCCAGAAAATACCCTAAGAGGTTGTTACGACAATCTTATAAGAGAGCTTCAAATAATAATCGCGAAGCACTCATAGAACCTACTGTGCCAAAACCACCATTAACAAGGCTTACCTGCGTAAACACCTTTAGTACTCAATCGAATCAAATCCAGAAGATTGTGCGCAGACATTGGCGCATCCTTAATGTTGGTCAGAACAAGATATCTCCACCTCTCTTTTCTTTCAAAAGGAGCAAGAACCTACGTGATTGTCTTGTCCATACACGACCGAGAGGTGTCCTAGAACCTGGACCTACTACACACTGGAATATGCCACCGGTCCAGGGACACTAGCCGTGCGGTACATGTACTGTCTGCCCACAAACTAGGCACACTACTGAGGTTGACATTGGAACTCAGAGACCTTGGAGACAAATGAAGCATACCAACTGTAACAGTGAAAGAGTTATTTATTTAATAACATGCCCTTGCTCGAAGACATATGTTGGTATGACGACACGGAAGATCAAGCAAAGGATAATGGAGCATAAGAGCACCATTAGGTGTAAAAAACAATCTACTCGACTGACCAATCACTTCCTCGAACACAATCATAAACCTGAGGATTTGAGCTGGACTGTTCTTGAACAGCCATATATACCAAGACAGATTACTGATATCACCACTTTTTTATTTAGGAAGGAGCAACGTTGGGTGTTTAAGTTGCGCAGTGATGTGGAGGGGTTAAATGACGCTATTTCTTGGACCCTAATCTAGCTGTGCATCTTCTAAGTTTAGAAACACTCATAGCATGCTCTTTGGGTAAAAATGTTTTGTTATACTCTGACGTTATCAGGGTTAGTGGTTGATCAACGTAGTATGTATTGTGGAGACTGAGTGTCATCATTACTGGTTTCGTATTTTAAAGTCCACCCCAAATTTATGGTCTTTGGTGCATTCTCGATACATATCTGAGTTATGAGGGTTGAGATAGCTTTAGTAATGTTTGCGACTACCAATGTAGTTATGCTGCCGTTTATTTAATTGAGCGGTATTATACAGGGTTCTTACACTGATGCTGAATTCTGAATTGCAGCGTTTCAAGCTATGCGGGATTAAGGCTTTGCCACGTATTAAAAATCGTGGGTCTTTAGATGATGAGAATAGTCGTAAACACCAGTTGCCATGTCAAAAACTACAATTCCCGGTTTTTCGGGGACTCATGTGTAGTTCCCAACAACCGTGTCTCGCATCATTTGGTTGCGACGCGTTTTACGTCACTTTACGCGACTCCCGACAGGTGCGGGTATTTTGCAATAGTTGATACTTGTATTTAAGCTCCTGCCCCGACCGGACGTCACTGCTCGTGACTCTCAGGATCCGGCCCGGGGTAACGACGAAGCAGGTAAGAGCGATCTCTGTGTTTTTCACAGATTTATTTATACACTGCCACGAGTGAAGGAGGCTATTGGAGGGTGTGTATTTTCAGAGGTGATGAGCCCGTAGCCTGGAGTGTTTGACTTGCTCAGACTTGTATTGGATATTATCATGAGGGGTTTACTATACTGAGTGTTCTCCCCTTGTCAGAAGCGTTCCTGGTCTGTATGGTTCTGCTTAATATTAATATTAATATTTCTGCTGGCAGTTTACGTCACCTTTAGACTGCATGAATTCTGCTGTCCTTGAATAACAGTTTACACCGGACTGTTTATTTCTTATAAATATCTAAATAGCAATCGTTATTAAACTTCTGTTGGTGCCTTATAGAACTCTCAATAAACCTACATGATTATAGTGGTGGTGCACGCTTGGCCTACCACTTTTTACATTTAAATTCCATCTCTTGTGGGCTTAGCTTTTCTTGCCCCTTTTTAATTCACAGAGCGTTGCCTCACGCCCTGAGCGGTTGCCAGGAGCGGCGAGTTCCCTCTCGATTTGACACGGGTAAGGCGTTTCGCTGTAGAGTTTTCTTTGAATTACTGTGAGGACCTATAGCATGTTCACATTGTAATGTAATGTGTTTTTTATATATTGATATAGACCTTATCAGTATGTACACATATATATTTACATTTTTTAAAATCTTTTTCAACAGGAGTACCACACCAATGCCTATATTGCCAATATATTTACGTACACAGGTATATGGTTGTATCGTTCTTTTCAGTGCTTGTATAAGTTTGTTTTATGATTATAGTGCAGTAGTTACAATTAGGTCCTGAAGAAAGCCTTGATCACAGTTACATCGGTAGTGGCTGAAACATGTAGACCTCTTCACTAGCGCGCTTGTATTTGTAGTTAGATTGCGCGCTTACTGCTTTTTAACCATTGACACCACGTGATCTTAATAAATTCGTTGTCACTTGGTAGTCAATTTTACTTCACTTTTTCTTTCACACTGCACCGTACACTCACCATACTGCCTTATGCTTCAGTGATCTTAGGTGATCTAGTCCTGGATTATATTTGAAAAACATCTGCGAGCTCCTCCTGTATACTAGTAAGGAGTTGTAGCTCCTTGGTTGCACTAGTGTGCAGCCGAGAGGAGATCCCCAAATGATGAAGCATGCCACTTCGGTGGGTGATGGGAATCCGCCCTCTTAATTGAGATCCCCCCGTCTTTCTCTTTTTCTCCTGTTGTGTGTACTGCTGTGACGCCTGTCTCTTTATATATAAATACCAAGGAGAGACCAAGTAATTGCCCTAAAAATCAAGAGGACATATTTACCACATACATATAGGTGTTTCACACCGGGAGGTAAGACTTTTTAATCCCCCCTAAGAGGCATATATATAAGTCAAACAGTAGAAATAAAAATTAGAACTTCTTTTCTTTGTTTATGCCTTATTTCTAGAAGCTTTCACCACAACGTTTACTGTTATTGGACAACGGTGGTGTGGAGAAAAGAGTGGCATTTAAAACTGCCGTGTCTGGAGCTGTGATTTACCACAGCTAAAGTGGTGAGTTTAATGATTGTAGGAATACAAACGGAGTGCAAGTGAAGGGTGAATGTGGGAGATTAATGTCCTTTTCTAGTACAAAATAAATGGGAGGGTTCATCACCTTTTCTTAAATAGAGATGTAGCGTAATTTTACAATACAACAGTAATATATACCATGTTAACACCAGGAGAATGTACAAAATGATTCTTTCTTTGGGGCAGGGGGGAAGAGTACGCTAAGGGTAGATGCGTTTGATAAATTGAAAATCCCCTGTGTTCATGTTTTCCCTTATATGTTTTCCGTTTTTTGTATAGATATATAAACTTCACTTATTATTCTGAGGAGGAATAAATCCCTGACTTTCTGTGTCCTGAAGAAGGTGGTTTTAAATGTATGCACATACCATTGAAACGCGTTGACGCCAGTCCATTTGAATCCAACTACAAGGAATCCTGGGAAGGAATAACTAATTATCCTACCAGTGCTTTTAATCTGATACGTTGGATCAGCTTATGCAACTGCTCATGTATAACTGTGCAAAAAAGGGTCCCCTAGTATAATTGTTTTTAATTCATTGTTTGTTTATTGGATTTTTTGCAGTTTTTTCGCCGGATTTTAAAAGTAGTGTGTATCGTGTTAGGTGTTGTATTACATATCATGTATGAACTTTATTTGATTGTTGTTTATGTATCAAGATTTTATTAATACTCTGGAGAACAGAGTTTTTTTATAAAAAATAAAATAATGTCAGAAGCTACATCTCGATTTGGGGTATATATCTAGACATAGTTCTTCACAGATTGATGGAACATAAGAGTTTATGTTTTATGAGTATAGTGTGTTATTGAGTGGAATTGTTGATGTGATTTTGTTTACCCAGGGGAAGTCTTATTTCTCTACTGGCAAAGCAGGATCCACAGATGGTTGAGACATGTTCTTTCATGGACAAAGTAGTATCTAACTTGACACCAAGGTTTTTTACTACTTGTTTCGGACACTGGGCTGGTCCCAAATCAGATGGCCACCAATCCGACTTCCACAAGTGCTGAACCTCACAGAATAAACATATCTTGTTTTTTTCTCCGTCTAGTTGTAGGCAGTTGTTGGACATCCAAAGAGCTATTTTCCTCATGTAGTTGGAGAAGCAGGATTTCACCCCTTCCAGATCCTGACCAAAGGAGATGACCAATTGTGTGTCATCGGCATAGGATAATGTCTTGAAACCACATGCCTTGACAATTTGTGCCAGAGGGCAGCATAGATGTTGAAAAGGTTGGGGCTTAGCGTGGTTTCCGGCGGTACCCCTTTCCCGACAGGCATGGTACTAGACTTGAAGGGCTTCAAGGAGATGGCTTGAGTGCAAACTTTCAGAAAGTCAATAAACCACTGAAATGCTTTGCCATAGACCCCTTGTCATGCAGACTGCTAATTAGGATATCATGGGATACCATGTCAAAGGCAGCAGTTAGATCCAGAGGCACAAGCAATGCTGTGGTGCCAACATCCAGGGATAATCTGAGAGTGTCAGTGACTGAGACTAGCGCATTCTCTGTGCTATGAAATACTCTAAAGTCTGTCTGAGAGGAAATAAGAAGCTTATTCTCTTCCAAAAAATGCATAGAGTTGCTTGTTTATGATGTTCTCTAACAGTTTGCTAAGGAGTGGTAGCAGAGATGTGGCAGTCATTTGAGGGATTATCTGGGTCAACGTTAGACTTCTTTAAAATGGGGGACACTTGGCAGTTTTCCAGGCAATGGGGACTGAAGCTGAGTCCATGGAGAGGTTGAAGAGGTTGAAGAGGTTGAAGAGGGACATTATGGAGGGAGCGATTGAGCTGGAAAGACTCGCCATAATGCTGGTAGGGCACAGGCCCAGTGGTGATCCTGATTCTTTTAACAGCCCCTGGGTCTGCTCCAGTGGTGTAACAAAGGCCCCCGCAGCCCACCGCGGTGCAGGGGGGGCAAGATAGCTTCAAGGGGTCCCCTCAGCACAGTACCCTGGCCTGAGCACTCCTCAGTTCGGAGTGGTAGTGGGGGCCCCCTCAAGTTTTGTTACGCCGCTGGTCTGCTCCAAGGTGCAGCGTACAAGGCTCTCCATATGATAAATAGCCTTAGGAGAGGGGAGACTAATGTCAGGAAGGTTATCAAGCTGGCTCCGGGTTTCAGGAAAGTCCGCATAGAGTTTGTTTATTTACTGTTCGAAAAAATTGGCTAACGTGTCACATAGCTCGTGTGATGCCGGGATGACATGCACTCCAGCACGTGGTTTGATAAAATCATTGAGTGTTTTGAAGAGAACTTTTGTGAAATTGCCCGCTTGTTCAATCTGATTTGTTATAAAGTTTCTTCAGGGTATTTTGATAGCTCTTGAGCATCAATTTAAATTTTTCTTTGTCTGCGAGGGATTTGGTCTTTTGCCATTGCCTTTCCAGCCTTTTATGCTTGTATTTCTCCAGTATTAAATCAGCTGAAAACCAAGGGGCACTGTTTCTACCGGGAGTGGCAGGGGCTTGTTTGAAAGGGGTGATTTGATCTAGTGCACAGGAAAAGGAATCGTGAAAATCTTCCAGAGTGATCTCCAAATTAGAGTTACTAGGAGGCTCAAATGGAAGACATGCCTTAGCAAAAGAGGCCACAGAGACAGATTTCCACTGTCTCGTGGCTTGTCTAAACACTCTATTAGATTTTACAGACTCATTTGCCTTGGGAATATGAAAGCTAATCAAATAGTGATTTGCCCAGAGAAGCAGGAAAGGGATTCACACCTAAGCTCATGGGAATTAGTAAAGTTTAAGTCTAGGGTGTGACCTGCCGAATGGGTAGGCCCCAACACAATCTGTTTGAGACCTAACATCTCCAGACTGCTAACCTTCCCCAAGATGGTGGCCCAAAGTGGCAACCAGGAAGTGGGGCAGATCATTAAGACTCCCGCTCAAGCGGCAGTGCTGCGGTGGACCAGAAAGTAAGATAAAGTGCAAGTGCTAGATTCAACAGCAACCACAACGCAACAGTAAACAATATTGCACAAGCCCAAACCTTTAGTTTAAAATACTTAAAATCAAGCAGAGGGACGTAAAAACAGTGACAGAGAGAGTTCAACACTCGCCTGTAATCGGATGCGCTTCCGCTCCCCCATCAGTTCTAAATAGATGTCTCTCATCAGAGAGCAGAGCGCCTGGACCGCTTACCTCCCCCAAGGTGTTGGCCCGAAGTGACAACCAAGAAGTGGGACAGATCCTTAAGACTCTCTCCTCTCAAATGGCAGTGCTGCGGCAGACCAGAGAGTAAGATAAATGTCACATGCTGAAGTCAACAGAAATAACAGTAAACAGTATTGCATAAGCCCAAACCTTTAGTTTAAAATATTTAAAATCAAGCAGAGCGAAGTAAAAACAGAGGATGAGACAGGGACACCTCAAGGATTTTGGGGGCCCTGAATCAAACGTATTTTGGGGCCCCCTGTACGGAAGTTTTTTATATATGATCCAATTTCATATCTTTCAAGTACTCTTTGCCCAGGTCTCTGGCAGTGCATAGGTACAGTTGTCCAAATTCTAAATGTGTTTAAATCTAATATTCAGAGATAGTGACCTGTATTTCACTATTGTAACACAGCAGTAGCTGAATAATATTACTGCAAATAATCTCTGTGACCCCCTCCCATTTCTCATATGTGGGGTCCAGTTTTGATCTAAAAAAAACTTTTTTTATGGATGTTGCATTAAAAAAAACACATTTCTCTGCAAAATGTCTGCAACAGACTCTCACACATCACCCACATTAAAAATATAGGAAAATGGCACTTAAAACAATCTGTTTAGAAAGTATTCAAGGTCAACAGGGCAAAATTCTCTGCAGAACAGAGCTGGCTCTATCAAGAGCCCACTTTGCCCATGCCTTAAAACGTCTCTAGGCAGAGTGAATTAGATGCTCGCCTGTAATCGGCAGCATTAGCAAGGTTCAACATATAACTCCATATCACAAGAAGATCTGTTAACTGTCAATATTGAGAAGATAACTCCTTGTGGGTGGTGGCCATTACGCTCTATAAATACGCATTATTTTATGTTATAGGATGTTACATTATATTATGTTACTGGGACACTATGTTTCCAGTCTAAGGTATTCATGTGCCATGTTAGAAATTGGGTTTTTGGTTGACTGGGATATGGGCCCTGGTCAATCAATAGCTACAAGCTACAAAACCACAAAAAGTCACTAAATTAACCTGTCCTTAACCCTGGGTAGCTTGGTACAAAAAAGCAGTCCGGCTTAACCTAGGGGCAATGTGTAAAGTATTTATTCAGCACACAAACAATAATAAAGTGAAAACACAAAAATCCCAAACCAATTTAGAAAAATAGAGTACATTTTAATAAAATATTTGACATCAAAATGACAAAAATCCAATCAGTAAAAGCAGAGTTATGAATTTTTAAAGTTTTTAGTGAAAACTAGGGCCTAAAAGATTTAAGCGTCAACCACAATTCATTGAAAGAGCTACGGTTGACATTAAACATTCCCGACTGTATTTTTCCGGCATGCACCAGTGATTGAGATGTTAAGGCTCTGCCTTGTCTAGACCAATAGAACTTGATCAATGTCAATGTTAGGTGTGATGATGACATACCAGCCGCTAAAACCTTTAAATATGGTAACAGTTATATGCCTATAGACTAAGGGGCCGATTCCGATCTCGGCCGGTAGGGCACCGAATCGGATTCGGCTTAACCGGATCCGATTCGGAGCCCTCTTTCCCGACCGATTCGAACGTGCGTCCGGGCGAGCGAGTACGATGCGAACGCACGCAAAATCGCCGACCGACTAGTTTGCAGGTCCGAACCGCTCCGACCGACTCGCACGGACAGGACTCGCACCGCGCAATGGAGACGTTCCCCGGCCGGGCAAGTACGATGCGCGCCTCGAGCAGTCCGACCGACTCGCGCCGTCCGGCTCCAAAGGGCAGTCGGAGCCAGACTTTGGGGGTCCGTGTCGAACCCCCCTGTACGCGTAGCCGCGCGAGTCGCACACAGGGGGGACCCATGGGTCCCCCCTACCTGTGCATGTACGGCGCGAGTCGCATCAATGCGTACCCGCTGTAGGGGGCGCCCTTGTTCGCCTCGCACCCATTGAGTCAATGGGAGCCCGCGTATGCGTTGTACGACAGGCTCCCATTGACTTCAATGGGAGTCCGACCGAATCGAGTCCGATTGCATGCGTACGCATCGTACTCATTCGGTCGGGCTGCTAGAGTCCGATTCGGTCGGAAATCTCTCCGGGTCCGGCTCGGTCGGAGTGATTTCCGGCCTGAATCGGAATCGGCCCATATGTCTTTGTCTCAACCCATCAGTTTCATTGTGTAAAAAACATTAGAGTTCTCGATATCCGGCCCAATGATCACTATGCTCTTAGCTTGGAGTTTGAAGATCCTTTTGTGGCTTGTGTAAATAAAAGCCCATCCCTTGAAGTAGTTTACCATACAAGAATCTGAGTTTTGATCACGGAAGATGCACTGCAGACACTCTCCTCAATTGCATTTGAACACCTAGATTTGTAAGTAGGTCATGATGCATTAGGTTGGCACGGCTGACTGACAAAGCAATTATTAGTTCACTTTAAGTTGGCAAAAGATGGCCCTAAGCAAGCCAGCATACTAGAGGAAAGGGGAACGGTCGGTTTGATGGCGACTGTTGGGAGGGTAGAAGAGAGGTGAATAAGAGTCGCCGACGCTTTAATTTAAATTCAAATAATGTTAGTATAAGTGAAGACAAGAGGGATTCAAAGATTACTTATTACAATCTACGTGCTCATAAAAAAAGGAGTTTTACATGTCAAATTGGGAGCTAATGTTAGCCTCCATCATAGAGAAGAATAGTAAGCACTTTTGTTGACTGGTGAACTCGGTTACCCTTACCTCACCAACTTCCCTTGAGGCACAGATAACTGATGAAGGCTGGTAAACTTTATTTATTCTCTCTATAGTGGTGGAAACCCTTAAAATCTGTTGATGACCCTGACTAGCTCCCAAGCTGACAGTGCGGCCAACACAAACTCACACACAGCAGCAGTACTGTCCAAAATAATTTGCAGTATGAAAGTCTCCAGGGCTGGCAGCCCCGATGGTCTCCCATCTATTTTCTTTAAGAAGTATCCTAGAAAGTGAAGCCTAATCTTAAGTGGGTTTTTCAAATGATCAACGATTTCTAGCATCCTCCCAGATTCATGGAAGGGAGCCATAGTGAAGCTCATTCATATAAAAGCTAAAACGGATTAGCCTGCTAACTATCGTCTGATCTCTCTGCTTGATATTACTTCTAAACACTCTGATCAAACTCTATTAAATCACCTTGCTGCCTGAGCTTTTGACTCCGGACCGGACAACCATGGACATCTAGTCGTGCATGACTAGGTCAAAGTCAAAAAATGTGGCCAACCACCACGGAGCGCAGTTCGGATACAAAAAGTGGATTGGGCCCAGTCAGCACTCACCTTTGGACAATTCTTGAGGAAAATGTTCAGAGAAGGTCAAGTTCAACAGGGCAAGGCTGCAGGAGGTGTCTTAAGAGGGAATGTTGTTGCCGGATAGCCTTGGGTCGAAGCAGCTATGAAGATTTATCTGTTCGGACATAGACTTTGAAATAGAAGTTGAAAATCTCCAGCGGGACGAGGCAGAAGGCTATAGCCAAAGACAGTTCCATGAGATCGGATACCCCTTTGGCAAGGCTCAGCAGAAATGGATTGGCTGCTTCAGAGAAGAACGCAGTAGGAGAAACGGCAAAGTCAATCCTCAGGCGGCTAGTGGAGCATGTTGGTCCCGGTCTCTTCCTGGTTCTCAGAGCAGTTTTTAGCTGAAACATTTTCCCAGTTCTGGATTTTGGCTATCTGGGCACCTTTAGCACCACTTACAAGGGTCTAGGACTGGAGGGGCACCACAAGGAGGGTCAGGATTCACTCATGCTGGGTCCAGGCGCAGGCTCAAGATGGAGGAAGCCTTTTGTGTCCCTGTGGCTCTGAACAGGAGGCCAGTAAACTAGCTTTTGTGCATCACTCTGGAAGTCCTGGGACAGTTGATGATCCAGTCATTGTTCCCAGGCAGAAGGTAGCAGAGCAGCAGAACAAAGAGGGTAACAGCCCAGCAGGGTAGCAGTATTTCAGAGCAGCAGTTCAGCAAAGTGGCAGTCCTTCCAGTAGCACATCAGTTCTTCTTCCTGGCAGCGTATCCACAAGGTTCCGAAGTGTACTAAAGAGTTGGTGTCTGAGGTCCTACTTTTATCACTATTGCCCTAGTTCTGGAGGGTTTGGAGAAGCTTCTAGACAGTGACTTTGATGTGCATGGAACTTCCTGCCTCCCCTGGCTCCATGCTGGCTACAGTAACAATGTGGGGTCATTTGGCCCTTTGTGAGAAGGCAGAACACCAGTTATTTAGGTGCAAGTGAGTCTGTGCTCAACTCCGCCCCTTCTTCCTGCCAGCAGATGGCCTATTCAGGCACACCTAGTCTCTCTAGTGTGTGACTGTCTGGGAGGAATTCCAAAGTCTTACCGGTCGTTACACCCAGCCATGTGACCCAGGCCAGGCTTCAGGCACAAAAAGGGCTAAGGGAAGAAAAATGCCAACTTTCTAAAAGTTAACAAGTGCATATGAAAATGCACTCCTTCCCTTATAATTGTTTAATCGTTAATATCCAAAGATATTTTCCTTGTAATGCGTGCAAACACTATCTGTAAAACGTCCCAAATCACAGCTCATGTTAAAACACCAACCAAAAAGGGTGCGTCGTCACGCACCCAACTGTTGCACTGCCGAATGGGGAATCATCCCTCAAGATAAACCATATTCAGTAAACCATGTTTTCACTATTTTCATAGTAATCTTCCACATGTCGTCAATCTTCCTGCATATAAATCATCACAGAGACAGCAGCATTGCCCTTCAGTTCTTTTATTAAACAGTTTCAAATGCCTCCTGCTGCCCATCCAGGCTTTTCACAGTGGCATGTGAGGTCAACCATACTTTAGAATAGACTCATTTGTTTACCCAATGCATTTCGAGCCAATCGGCTCTTCTTCAGGGGTTACTGCAACAAATAGAGACACAGTTTTAACTCACTATTCAGCTCCACCATGTTACGTGCGACAGTGCTCACTAGCCCAAAACCTCTGACCTAAACAACCCACGATCCCTGTCCCCTCCTCATCATTAAACAACAATCAAATCACCAAGCTTAAACTGCTTCCCCTTATTAATCCATCCCCAAAAATGCATCTATATATAAAATAATGCTGATACTAATCACCAAACCCATTACAGAATTCTCCATTTACTAATGTGCACCTCACTACCCTCGGTCAGTTTCCCCTGTGACCCCAATAACTCAACCCGATCTGCCTGCATCGTGACCCAAACAAAATTTAAAGTTACACCCCAATTACCTCTCAAAAGCCTTGACTGGCAGCCTGACCTCCTTCTCCAGCTCACTTCAAGTTTATGTTCTTTCCCTGCCGCTCGGACCGTTATTTTAAATGTGCTCACCCACATGTACCCAATCACTCGTGGTGATTCATTAATTCATACTGCCCCCGTGACCTGTGCCTCCTCAAAATGTGCTCCTCCTTCAGAAATGAATACAAAACTCTAACTCCCACAATGCAATGCACTGTCATGCAAGAAACCCAAACTGCACCCAAAACAATCATGCTAACCCCCATTGAAACCACTTATGCTAAATGTGTTAAAATCAAAATTATGAAATAAACATGTACAAAAAAGGATTATTTTTCGTGACAATCTGTAAAATACTCCATTCCCTACATGTATACAGTCCATATAATCAAACACGTGCTTATTGAAACAACCACATAAACAAAAAATTCAACTGAGTCTCTAAACTAATGATATTATTCGCAGCAAAAAGTTCCATCCGTGCAATCCACTCAAAGTATGTCATTCTTCCGCTGGCTCCATGATGATGACTTCGTCTTGATTTATAAAACTTCAGTACTCCGTAGGGTGCAAAACTCATGTTGGGACGCTGAAGAAGAGCCGATTGGCTCGAAATGCATTGGGTAAACAAATGAGTCTATTCTAAAGTATGGTTGACCTCACGTGCCACTGTGAAAAGCCTGGATGGGCAGCAGGAGGCATTTGAAACTGTTTAATAAAAGAACTGAAGGGCAATGCTGCTGTCTCTGTGATGATTTATATGCAGGAAGATTGACGACATGTGGAAGATTACTATGAAAATAGTGAAAACATGGTTTACTGAATATGGTTTATCTTGAGGGATGATTCCCCATTCGGCAGTGCAACAGTTGGGTGCGTGACGACGCACCCTTTTTGGTTGGTGTTTTAACTTTCTAAAAGTGGCATTTTTAAAATTGTGATAAAAAAACCTGACTTTACCATTAAATAGTACTCTTCGCCACAATTCCAAAGACACCAGACATGATATAGCCACCACCTCCCAATTGGATATTACAGCTTATTCAATGTAATAAGGAATCCCCAATGTTATCCTATAGGAGAGGTAGGTCTCACAGTAGAGAAAAATGAAGTTAGGAGTCTTTCACTACCAAGACATGTAAAACTTAAAAGTGCATGTCTCACCTTTTAATTACACAATACCCTGCCCTATGGGGTACCTGGGGCCTACCTTTGGGGTGACTTATATGTAATAAAAAGGGAGTTTAAGGCTTGGCAAGGGGGTTTTAATGCCAAATCCACATTGCAGTTTAAAACTGCATTCAGGCTGCAATGGCAGACATGGGACATGTTTTAAGGTGCTACTTAAGGAGTGGCACAATAAGTGCTGCAGGCCCACTGGTAGCATTTAATTTACAGGCCCTGGGTATATGGTATACCACTCTACAAGGGACTTCTAAGTAAATTAAATATGCCGATTGGGTGTAAGCCAGTGTAACCATGTGAGCACGAGCAATTTAGCACTGGTTAGCAGTGGTAAAGTGCACAGTCCTAAGGCCAACAAAACCAAGTTCAGCAAAAAGTGGAGGGTAAAAGGCAAAACGTTTGGGAGTGACCCTGCAGAGATGACCAGGTCGAACATACCACATCATTGCATTCTGGGACATGCAATCTTGTCTTGGCTCCATTAAACCTTATTGCAGTTTTTTTTATTAGTGGCGTTTTTATAGCAATGACCTAGCTGCATGGCCAGAGAAGTGATTTTCATTTCTGAAAATGCACGCTTCAAACAATGGTGAAAATATACATTTAGGCTACAATACATAGAGGCGATAAGTACAGGGAAGGGATAGGGTCAGTTACTAACCAAAAAATTGAAAAAGATGGCCTTCAGAGATTTCAGAAGGAAAAGATTTGTACAGAAAAAGAACACAAATAGAAATGCAGTGTCGTGACACAGAGCTGTATGGCAACAGTACATCAACCAATTGCTCTTTCTTTGGCAAACATCTGTAAACCAAAAATTACAATATTTTAATTAAATTTTCCTGGATATTAGGAGGGCCTCTTGGCTGGTTTACAATGAAGAAGCTCGAAAGAGGATCCGAGAAGGAACGGGTAGGAGGAGGTGCAGAGCAGAGACAGGAAATACTGAAAAAAGTGACCTTGATGGTGTCTCACTCCTTGCAAGTTCCATTTCTGAACGAGGTATTGCTGATGAATCATGGACGGAGGATATCAAGGAATGGTAATATTTGTGTCATTGCCTAGGAAGGACTGTCTCCAGCAAATAGAAGAGTGAGGGGAGAAAGCTGTTGGGAATGAGCTTTAGGGCTGAACGTCTTTATGTCTTGGAGGAGGACAGGCATGCAGCAGTCACTATCACCAAGAGCGTCTTGGAACTGGCCTTGAAGTCCCAGTGCAGATAACGTAAGGCTGGTTCTTTCTGCGGTAGTCTGAGGGAGTGGTGTTAGTGTTACCCAACGTCATTGTGTGTGGATGTGAGGGAGACAGAGTTCACGACCTTGATATTATAAAGGGAATGGCGAGCACCACAGTAGGTTGGTTGTGTGCCAGGGCAGACAGGGTGAAACAGGTCACTTCAGCAAAATTCGTTTAATTTTGCTGTCATGATCATTTTTCATTGCATGTTTCTTTTTATTTCATTTTAGGATTAGCCAACAAATACAACTCTGAAATTTAGGATTTGAGTAAAATTGACCTTTAATGCAGCACGTTAATTATTTCTTATCTATCCATCCCACAGTTTAAATTATCATGAAATAAAATGTACAGGATGAATAGCATCTTGAAAAAACAAACAGTCCCAATTATCGATTCGACTGGATTAGTCGAAAAACTTTGTCAGGCTTTTTTTTTATCTAGGATGTCAACAGAGTTGACGACTTACAATCTCTGAAGAACTGTAGTCTTTGTCCAACTACAAATAGCATTTATAAGAAATCAGGGATATTAAAGCAGGCCATTTTCCAAACAATATCTAGTTGCAACTCTACAAAGCAGTTCATCCGATTCTGTTGTGTGTACTGTGGCAGAGCTCTTATTTTTCCTCTTCACCCACCCTCCCCTCTTCTCCATATTACTACCCCATTTTCCCATGTTCTTTTCATTTGTAAGACTGTGAAAATACAAAAAGTTTCAGCCTAATAAAGTCATGGTTTCCTTCATTATAATTTGAGTTGTGACCTGCATCTTGCCCGCTATATTTATCTTAATCGCGGATAACTTTATCATTGTCTTATTGTTGTCCTGATGAAAACCCTGGTGCAGGTAAGAGCGGGGGGGGGGCGTGGAGGGTGGAAGTCGACAGACAACGATGAGGGAAGATAACATTTATAAAAAGACAACCACTTACCTTGCGCTCACCGCATCGCCAAGTCGGCGATGCAGCGAGTTCAAGGTAAGTGGTTTTCTTTTTTTAAATTTCTATCTTCCCTCGGTCATTGTCTGTCGACATACCCCCCACCTCACCACTTTTACCTGCACCAGCCGCGGCGGGCAACAAGCAACCTGTTGTGAATTATGTTTTATTTCGAAGTATGTGCATGAAAGGGAGACAAAAGAAATGCGCCATACTCACAAAGCGTTGGCACATTTCTGCTGCTTCCTTGCGCTGGCGTACTGTATGCTGCCTAGCGCTAATGCAGGCTCCCTTAGACCATGGTGCGAGGGGGCCTGCTATACGAGCAGGATTGTTTTTGTGCAGGAAGGTACACCTTCCTTCGCAAAAACAATCCTGAAAAAGACATTTTCCTTCTTCTATGTGTGATATGGAATGCATCACACACAGAAAAAAGAAGTAACGAGAAGAAATAAAGATATTTCATCTCATTATGCCTGGATCTGGGAGGCGTACCATTTTGATGCATTCCCAGGTTTACAACTCTTTGCAAATCTAGGAATGCGCCAAAATCGGTGGGTGGATGCATGGGAACGCCCATACTCCACCAATGGAATGCTTGCTTCCCTGCCACAAGGTAATGCAAGACAGCAAAATGCGCTGCCTAATGTTACCTTGGATTTACTAAACCACGCAGAGCCACGGAAGGTGGCTTTGCATGGCTTAGTAAATCCCAGTTAAGGGCTTGCTTTGCCTTGGGTCGCCTTTTGTGACACATGGACAACCCAAGTCCTTAATAAATCTAGGCCCTGGTGTTTGTACTTTGCTGTGTTACTGTGTGATGCTGAAACGTATAAAAAAACACCAAAATATCTGTAACTCTGTCTTAATGGGGGCTATTTCCAAAGCCCATTTTACTGCCAAATATTAATTTTCCATCCCCATGTTTCCTCATAACAATATTAGAGTGTGTGAGTGTCTGTGTGCGTGTGCATGTGTGAGTGTTTGGCTGGACTGACTGGACAGGGTATCAGGCATTTCCCTGGGAAGCTGGAAGGGTGGAGAATGGTTTTCTTCCTGGGGGGTTGGTTTTGTTACTGGAGGCCAGTTTATCACTGAGCTGGGAGCACTATGTTTTGCCAATTGTAATGGGTTTAAAAGCACCCGATGCAGAGGTCCTTTTGTAGTCAGCAGTTTTCAGGCAACAAACAAAATGTCAAGATACCACTAGTGATTAATGTTCCTGCTGGAGAGAGATCAGAGTATTGTCTAGTGGCAGTTTTGACTCATCTAAAGTAGCACGAATAGTGAACATGCCTGCTGCAAAGAACATCTACCATGCAGATCACAAAATTAGGGGGCCTATTAGCAATAACCGGCGATAATTATCGCTAAGCGCAGTTAGCGCTAGGATAATTATCGCCGGCTATCGCAGGTTTCTATCGCGGAGATAGCGTGCTATCAGCAACGCTTATCTCCAAAGCGATAGAAACCCTGGAGAACAGTGTGAATATCGCTTGAAAACAAGCGATATTCGCACTGTGACCAGTGTTAGCTTGCTAATAGGGCGAGGGGATTTAGCCATGTAATCCACCTCCCATTGGATTACATGGCTAAGTCAGGTCTGGACCAGGCGTTAACAAACCAGCGCTAAACGTGTTTAGCGCTGGTTCGTTAATCACCTCCCCTGCCTCGCTAATAGGCGATAGCGACCTTAGCGACTGTTTCCAGTCGCTTTTAGGTTGGGAACGCCTACTTTGCATGCCATTAGCGATAAATATCACTGGCATGCAAAGCGGCACCCAACCCGGTCGCTATCGCCTAGAAGCTGTCGCTAACAGCAGTTAGCGATAGCTTGCTAATAGGGCGATTGAATTATCGCCGCTTTAGCGGGAAAAAGTCCCGCTAAAACGGCGATAATCACGTTGATAATATGCCCCTATATTTTTTATGTGGAGAGCTCGGTGGGTTACTGCTTTTGTCATAGAGATCCATTTATTACTTGCAGTTCATAAGTTACAATCATAATATAGCACAGTGAGCTATGAATTGCCATCAAAGAGCTGCGTGCAAACTGCATGATACATGTTAGAAAGTTATGTTTTTCCACGTCTTTCATTATCCTAATGTTGCTAACAAGGGATTATTTGGGTAGAAATAAATTATTATTGGTGACGGCAATCCTAACCACTGTGTTACGATTTGAATCCTGAGTTTATGCTTCTCCAGACCAAGCACTCTCACAAAATGCCTACCAATATGGATGCAGTTTGAATCCTACACCTTGTAGTCACCTTTGATCATGTAAAATTTTCTATACACTGATCTACACATGTATGATTTATTTTCTGTGTGTATGTGCATGTGTGTGTGCGCGTGTGTGTGATGTAAAGTGCACCAACACCCTACATTGCTCTGAGAGGCACTATTAAACAAATGAAATACATGTGAAAGAGGGGCTATGGAGAGATGAGAGGCACAAGTGGACAGTGATAGTAAGGGAATCTGTGGAGGAGGAGGTCATTGGAGTGGTGCCCAAAAGTATTGTCGCATCAAGCGCTACCAGCGCTAAAGCCAGTCCTGCCGTGCCGCTTATTAGGGTGGAGGATGCTAATATCCCTCGAAATGGTCTTGTTTAACAGTGAATATATGTACATATGTTATATTTAAGTTCGTGTTTCATGCTTAACAACTTATTTTTTGTGTTCTCGGTAAGAATGTGGGTATGACTGGGTCTCCTGCTGCATTGTAAGGTCATCAGTTACTCTGCTTTAAAAGCTAATACAATTGAAAATATAATGAACAAGCATTTGCAATGCAATTAGTCTCGCCTTTGGGATCTTATATGTATTTAGCTATGCAGCACATTAGCCTGGGTGCTGAAACATCTACTGTTCTTTAACATGGAGGGAAAGTAAGCACCAAACTGCGTGACATGCCAGGTATGGGAACACATGGAGAGAAATATTGCCTTTCAGTTGGAAATGGTATAGTCCAAAGCTCTGTTTTTAATATAAAATCAGGGCCTTCGGTGGTCATATCATTGAAAATACAAGATTTGAAAAAGATATTATTGTCTACGGATGCTCGTGGAAGACAATTTCTTTGGACTGGAATCTAGAGAATGCTAAAGAGATTCTGGTATTTTACTGACCTCTGCTGGTCGTTTTCTACCAAGAAAGTTAAATAGAGGCAGTTGCCAGAAAAATTAAAAAAAGAAAGTCCCTCAGCGCGAAAGCAATTCTGGTATTTTACTGACCTCTACTGCTCGTATTCTATCAAGACAGTTAAATAGAGGCAGTTGAACAAGCAGAAAGCAATTCTGGTATTTTACTGACCTCTACTGGTCGTTTTCTATCAAGACAGTTAAATAGAGGCAGTTGAACAGAAAAAAAGTCCCTAAGCGGAAACAGACAAATCCTAGGGCTGATCTCCAGAGCTCACAAAGTACATATGCATATAATTATATTCTAAAGTATATACAAGAGGTCTCGAATGTTCGACCTAAAAATGTGCTGTAGAATAAAAACAATTTGCCATTTTTCTCAAATTTTCTTGGGGGTAGACACCCCCAGCCACCCCACCACCCCCCTTGTAGTGGTCAGGCTGGCTCGCTGCGCTTCCTTGCTATACACCCTATAGGGGCTAGTTTAAAAAAAATTGCCAGAGCTACTTTGGGTTCCCAGTCCAGCGCTATTTATTGCTGTAAAAACCTATGTTAAAGGATGCTGTGCTTAAGTTCAACTAACTGGCCATTTGAAAGTAACCCACCACTTCCACCTGATGCACCTCTTTTATTATTCACTAAGTTAACATTACAAGTTCGAATGGAACTTTTGACATTAAATGGCTAATTTCAGTGCTTTTTAAATGTATTTGAACACAATCATAACAGCACTGTTTAAATGCTATTTCAATTAATGTTTGTGGTTTTAATATGTATTCATATTCTCCATGGGTTAAAGGTTTGTTAGCAGGCACCCATCTAAAGTTTGCGTGGGGCAGTTACAGAAACTTCCTGTTCCACTTACAGATGTAAAATGCACTCCATATTGGTTCGCTGAGGTGCCCTATCCTTTATCATTCTCTTCTTCTGAACTTATGTCTGAGCTTAAATTGGGTTTGGTTACATACTTTTGTCTAGTAATCTCCACCCTTTAGTCTTCAATTTCATTTCTGCGTGAAAATGTGTATGTGCTCCCCAACTCATAGTTCATTTTAACTCTTTGGTATTTCAATGACTGGCAAGGCAACCTGAGACAATTAGAATTTAGGTACATTATAGAATGCGAGGTTAAGGAACCATATGGTTTAAAATTGCATGAAGAATTATTTGTTCTTCAATTAATAGTGTAATTAAGCTTCTGCTAACCATCACTTTCCTTTTTTATGAAGTTGCTATTTTTCTGTTTGTTTTGTTTTCTATTTTTATAAATACTGACCTGACGGCGTTTAAGTGTATTTGTAAAGCACACTGTCACCTGCGAGGGTACCCTGGCGCTGAGCAGGTGTGTGACACTAGGCCTAACTATGGTAGGTTGGTTAATCGAAAAGCCAATTCAAGAAGAGAGGAGGAGGCTCTGATGTGGCCAGGGAGGCCATTCTGCACTTTAGAAGTAATCGAAGAGAATGCACATCCTCGTGATCTGGGTCTGTGTATGTTTGGGATGTGTGCAAGTAGGAGTCCTGCGGAGCAGACGTGTCTCGGTGGTTGGTGAAAGGAGATGCGACTATTCAGGTGGGGGGCCTGAGTTTTGTAGTGCCCTGAATGTGTGCTTGAGGAGTCTGAATTCAGCGTATTTGTGTATCAGGAGCCAGTGGATCTTCCTGAGGTGTAGTGTGATGTGAGTTCTCTGTGGGTGGGTGAACGATGAACCTTGAGGCACTCCGCAGATGAATTTACGGGCTACTGAGGAATAAGGTGCCACTGACAGCTTGTGTTCTATCCCTTAGCCGATAAAAAGGAGCCGATCCAGTGGAGAGCGTGTCCTCTAATTCAAATCTTATGCAGGCACCTGATGAGGATGGGGTATGAGTCCATGTCAAATGCTGCAGAGAGGTTCAGGACAATGAGGGCTTCCGTGTCTCTTCTGCCAATAATGCTATCTGTGGTTGAGATGAGTACTGTTTCTGTACTGTGGTTGTGCCTGAATCCAGGCTACATGGTGTCAAAGAGCTGGTGGGTGCTGAATGCTGATGTGGTCGGTGATGCATCGGTTGATTAGTTTCTCTAAAACCTTTGCAAGGTATGATAGGAGAGAGATGGGTCTGTAGTTGGAAAATGTGCCTGGGACAGCAGATTTGTTCTAGAGCAGGGGCATGACTGTGGCATCTTTCCCAGTGTTCACAAATGTAGCTGAAGGCATTGAGGATGGGTGTTAGTGCCTCGCTGATCGATAGGAGCCCTTTGGTGAAAGCGTGGTGGGGAAAAGTGTCAGATGGAGCCCCCAAATTGATGGTCTTCATTGTAGCAACGATTTTGACAGTGGAGTAAGCAGGCCAAAGGTCAGGGTTTATTCATTGGGCGTGATGGGAAGTTAAATTGCAACAGTGACGGGGTCCGGTAGAGGGTCGAAATTGCTGTCTATGGAGGTGATACTGTTACAGAAGAATTCCAAGAGCTTGTTGCAAGGATCTTGTGAGGGGGGAGATGTTGCTGGAGGTGTCAGGAGGCGAGGTGAAGTCTTTCATGATGGTGAAGATGTCCATGATGCGGCTAGTACTGGCATCGATACGATCTGCAAGAAATGCGTGCCAGCTGTTCTGTATCTGCTGGTGGTGTTAGTGCTGATTTGAAGATGTTTTTATCTGCGGTGTCTTGACCTGTTCTACATTTGTGCTCCAGTTACTTGCATTTGCATTTCGTCAGCCTGAGTTCCTCTGTGTACCAGCTGGACTGTGGTCAGGTTATTGCCGTTGGGTTGAGCTTGAGTGGAGCCAGGGTGTCAGGGTGTTGGACCTGGCATCCTTGACGTGGTTTCCCCTGACTTTTTGCCTTCTGGCCTCCTGTTTTGCTGACTTCATTTTTGATGGCTTTAAGACTCTGGGTACTTTACCACTGCTAACCAGTGCTAAAGTGCATATGCTCTGTACTCAAAACATGGTATTTTATTTATTTGTTTATTTATTTGTCGAGTTTTGCATAGCGCAATCTTGACCTGGGGTATCAGAGCGCTTTACAGAGATGGCGCAAAAGTAATTGCATGAGGTGCATGTGGCGTACAAAGAATAAGGCAGGGACCTTGTGATCTTCAAAGGCCTCCCCCACTTCTAAGGCACATTTTGGTATAAGTACCAGACCCCTGACAACACCAAATGAGAACTTTGCTGGAACCTAGGACATTCTGCCTGGAAGAAGAGCTGCTGGTCTGTAGGAGAGACCGCCACTTTGCTACCTGCATTGCTGTGTTGGCCTGCTGCCTGCTGTGCTACAGGATGGACTGCCACTTTGCAACTTGCTCTTCTGTGTTGGCCTGCTGTCTGCTGCTTCTTGCATGGGAGTGTGAGGAACTGGACCTGCTCTCTACATCCTTGAACCCAAGATTCCCCAAAGGCTTGCTGGCTTGCTTCCTGCTTTCTGAAATCTCAGGGACACAAAATACTTTTTGCAACCCTTCTGGTGCTGCTGGACTCTGGCATCTGTGAGTCCTACCCTTACCTGAGGTGTCCTCTCCAGTACTGGGCCTCAGAAGTAGGTTCTGCAGTGGTTTTTCTACACAAACTAGCACATCGACCTGACTGCATGAGAAAAATTGACGAATCACTCCTCAATGCCGACACAGTGCTGAATCAACAACAATGCATGTCCCGACTACGCGGCTCGACGATGACACAGTGCCAATTCTTCGACACCATCTCCCAGGCTCGACGACAATGCAGCATTGAATGTTCCACACTGTCTGCAAGGCTCGTCTCTGACGCAATGACCCAATTACATCGTGTGCTCTACATCGACGCTTTGCTCCATAAAAGGTACGTTCTTAGCGGGCTCTGCATGGATTCTGTGGCTGGCCTGCCCTCCATCACGTTCAGCCAGAACTTTGGATTTGTACCGGTCCCTCATCACCTCAAGTAACCTTTTGACCACTAGTGACTTCTAAGCACTGTTTTCACATTTAATCTTTAAAAAGTCATATCTTGAGATCTAATTATTGGATTTTTGTCATATTGGGCTTGTTTTACTCCGATAAATACTCTCTCTTGTTTTTTGTGGCATTTTCACTATGTTACTGTAATTAAAGTGTGCACAAATACTTTACACATTGCCTTTTAAGTTAAGTGTAGGAGGCTGGCTTAGTATATGGTGCACACTTATGTAAGTGTAGCACCCTGCACTAATCCAGGCAATCCTTATGGTGAATTTAGTGGTCTTAGACAATCTTAGAAAGCTCTCCAAGTGGTAGCTGTGGAGAGCAGCCTTCAGGCTTAGTCCAGGAGGAGTGTAAAGCAGCTTGTTTTACCAGTACTTAATCTTATGTTGTAGGTTAAGTGAAAAAGAACCACACAGTGTAGTTATAAAAATATGTATTTATTATAAACACTCACTAACACATTGCAATATCTCCTACCCAGAGATATCACCACAATACACACAATACTTTGATAATAGAACACGGAGGTAGCACACAAACAATGTGGTCTCCAGGGGGGAAACCAAACCATAAACTGAAATAGTGGAACGCGAACCACATAGAAGAGTCAGGGAACCACCAAAGGTAAGTACCCAGGAATCCCACGGAGGCCGTGTGTAGAGTGGGAACACGACCGCGGGCTCAATACAAGTCAATGGGTAAGTCGCGGTTGCAGTTTTAAAGAAAAAGAACCCTTCCTAGAGGACCCTGAAGTAACTCTGTGGTAGATGGTTGGTGGGAAAGTCACCCCACCCGTGGATACCCCAGGAACCAGGATACCCACACCAGGGAAGCCGGGTTCATAGGTGCGAAGTGACTTCGGAAACCGCTGTAGACCACAATGGAGGACTTCCGTGTAGATGCCACTGGAGAAGAAAGTGAAAGAGTCCGGTGTAACCCAAAGGTGGATTCAAGATGAGAGGTACCTGCAAGCAAAGGTGACACCGTCTATGCCACTCATGAGTGACCAGGAGGCACGGGAGATGAATGCCTACCGATGTCGGTTATGTAGTAGAGTTGATGATGCCCTTGTAGTTGCAGGTGTGTGGACCAGGCGATGCTGCGGAAGACCAGGAGCTGTGTACGAGCCGTCCCACATTGGATGCCAGGGGGTCGGTGTCCGTCTGGAGCAACAACAAGCCTTGGCAACGGCAACCAACGTTGTATGCGAAAAAGGTATAGGGTCGGTACAAGCAATGCCCAAGTGGCTCACCACAAGCAAGTAAGTCAGAGCAGGCCCAGAGCAAGCAGGGGAGCCCACTGGAGCCAAAGAAGACCCCCGAGAGATCCACGTACCAAAGGCACAGGAGTCACAAGAGGACCTCGAGCAGCTCACCAAAGGATGAAGGCCCACGGTGCAGATCATGCGGTGCAGGTCAAGACCTTGGCTGCAGGAGATGCTTGAGGCTGGAGCTTCTTGGAGCCCGAAGATCTCTGGTGAATAGAGTCAACAAGCCTTGGCAATGGCAAGTTGACGCGGTGCACACAGGTACTGCTCCAGCAGTTCCGACAAGGGATACTGGTGTCACACTTGGTGTGAAGACAGTGCAGGCCTCGCGGGAGTTGCAGAACCAACCTTTCGGATTCTGTAGGAGCTCAGGAACAGCAGACCAGTCAGATTCGTTGCGGTGCCTGCAGATGCAGGGAAGTGACTCACTTCAAGGGAGATTTCTTTGGGTGTCTTGGATGTCTACAGGCCTGTAGAAGAACCTGTATGGAGCACAGGCACAGACGGCACAGAAGACTGGCAGGACAACAAGACTAGGAGCAGCAGGAATCTTCCCAGTTGCAGTCTCTGTTCCCAAAGCGAAGTCCAAAGTGGCCAGACGGTTAAAAATGAAGTGCTTTCGGATCTGAATCTTGCCCCATGACGAATCTAAGGAATCACCCACAGGTAAGTCCTTAAGTACCTTAAGGAAAGGGTTGGGACGATTCAGGGGTCCCTCCCTCAGGAGGGGCTGGACAGTGGGAAGGATACCCCCATGCCCTTTGTCCAGTTTCACGCCAGAGTGGGAGCCAACGGCTCCCTGAACTGGTTCCAACTGGAGTATGCAAGGAGGGCACCAAATGTGCCCTTCAAAGCAGTCTAGTGGTGCTGGCAAGCGCCCCCACCCCGTCTCAATACACTAAGTCCTGTCTGGGAGGTGGTCACACCTCCCTGCTGTGACAGGAAACCTATTGTCCTGCCTTCCCCTGCTCAAGCTTGGCTCAGCAGCAGGAGGGCAGAATCGTGTCTCTGGTCGGCAGCAGCCATAGTTTGCTGTCCGGTTCTAGAAGACTGGTATCGGGAGCACTTAGGGCCTCCCGTAGGAGCTTTACAGTGCATGGAATCATACCTCCATCATCGTTTATGGTGTTGGGGTATAATTTCAACATGTTTGATACCAAACACGACAGGGTTTGTTACAGCCAGTCTAGAGTTAGCCATTGCATAATGACGCATGGCCGCTCTATGTAGCTTAATGGCTAATGCACTTACAACCCGGGAGAATGGACTCCGTGGATTGTAGGGGTATCCTGCTCATGCAGGGGCACCCTCACACTTATAACTGAGCACCCTGCCTTCAGGATTGCAAGGCCTGCCTTACGGGTGACTTATAGGTTTTAAGTGCAGTGACCCTAGATATAAGGAACTTATATCTGCCGTAAGTGGTGCTAGCACCAACTTACACAGGCTGCAATGGCAGGCCTGTAGTCGTAATTTGAGTTGTCTTCCATGGGTGGCATAATATATACTTCAGCCCATGGTGGGCCCCTGGTGTACCTATGCCCTGGGTACCTTAGTACCATACACTAGGGAATTGCAAGGGCACATCAGCAGCCAATTTGGGGTGTACCTAAGTACTCCCCATGTCCAATTTAGGGGAGAAGCACTGAGACTGGGGTCCTGAATAGCAGGATCCCAGTCAGACTAGTCAGAAAAACATAATGGCACCAGCAAAAAGTGGGGGTGACCATGAGAGCAGATCCTACTTTCCTACATTAAGCCTGACTGCTCTGTGCCAAGCTATCAGAGGGTGAACACAGGTTAAATTAGGTTGTATATCTGAATTGCCCTGACTAGGATTGTGGCTCCTGCTTGGACAGGGTGTATACTTTGCCAATTAGAAACCTCAAGTTCTAACACAGGGCATGCGATGATCCAGCTATTGAAGTTCTTGATGGCTTTCAGCAAGTTGCTGATGTGCTCGGGTCGGTGCTCTGAGAGGGTGGAAGCCCACTCCTCTTCTGAGATGATTGATTTTCCAGCAGCGGTGGGCAGTTCCAGTGGTGGTAGGTCTGTGGTGGTGCAGGATGGGTATTCTGAAATTGATGGGGGCGTGGTTCTCCAGGTCATAGTTGCTGGCTTGTTAACTGTGATGCAGCCCATTGAGGACCAAATCAGGTCCAATAGGTGTTCACTGGTGTTGGTGGGTTTGGTAACATGATGGGGGACACCAAGGTTTCTGAGGTTTTCTTGGAGGGGTGTAAAGTTTGGGTCGGTGCTGCCTTCAATGTGAAAGTTGAGGTCTCCAAGGAGGATGAAGCTGCTGGAATTGATGATGCGACAAAATATAATGATGTCGCTAGCGAAACTGGTGCGGTGCCCTGCTGGTCTGTATACGAGGGTTCCACCCAGGGAGAATTTGACTGTGATGCATATCTTGAACGTGATTTCCACCATGTACCTGGTGGGGTTGTCCATGTAAGTAGTGCATTTGATAGCATCTTTGAATATGATGGCGACTTCTCTTCTGGACTTGTGTTCACTGCTGACAATCTTGATGACGATCTTGTAACCAACGGGGATGGCTGTAGAGATGCCAGGTGCCAAATTTGGGTTTAGTCATGTTTCTGTGAAAAAGAGCAGGCCATGCAGGAGGTCCCATATCTCAGTGGCGTGTTTTGTGAGCGAGCAGGTGTTGAGGAGAATGCATGCAAGGGCGGTGTCTTGTTTGGCTGCTGTTTGGTCTGTATGAGCATGAGCGGGTGGCTGGCTTGTTTGGAGTGTGAGCAAGTGGGGCGCTGGGTGCTCTTTGTGCATGAGTGGTGGGGGTAGGGTGTGGGAGAGAGCAAGGGAACTTGCAGGTGGCACCTGTAAATGCTCCTTCCGTGTTGTGTGGTGTGGTGTGGCAGCAGTGCAGCGAGTGGAAGCCCAGATTAAGAGCATGGAGGGGTGCAGCCGGGTAGGGGAAAAGCAGGGTTCCTCGTGCAATCCAGGTGCGGTGGGGCACAGAAGAGCTTGCCTTTATTATGCCTTTGATGTGCCAGCAGTGCACCTGCTGCTCAACAGCACCGCAGCCGCCATTGAATAGGTCCTTGGAGGTCGGAGGAGTACAAGGTATCTTGGATGGGAAACCAGTGATGTCACTTCCTGTGCAGGTAGATGATGGGAAATCCAGTTATGCATATGGGCAATCAGTGATGATTTTAATAGTTTTTTAATTGTTCACAGACATATTGTGATTTGGTGATAGACTTTTCTTTAGCTAAATGAGTTTGCCAGCACTACGAGAGACTTATGGGACTGCGGAATGATGTTGGAGATGAAGGAAAGCTGTTATTGGGCAATGAAATTGCAATATTTTGCAGAAGTTTTGCCCACTTGGAACTTATCAATGGAACAGTGAGAATGTGCATATGGTTGGTCAGTAATGCCCTCTCTGTTTGAATAATTCCCACTTGAACAAGATCATTAGTAATTTAGAATAACATTTCTTTACATATGTCATTTTTATATGAGTGTGCTCTCTCAGATTATTTTTATCAAATGAGTTTTTTTTTCTTTCTATTTTTTCAATTTTTTACATATTTTCCCCATGGATCAACACACAATCACAATAGAGTCAGGGTACATAATTAACGTTTTAGATAAAAACATACTTAGTGTTATGTATGACAACCAAAATTGTGAAACAGTCTAACCCAAAGGAAGGGGGACCTTAAATAAATCAGGTGGAGACCCTAGGCTAGATTCACAACTCTAATAATGCGCTTTGACCTGGTTAATTACACTTGTGGTTACTCAGTATCCTTCCATCTCGCCAGCGGTGCCCATATACTCCGCCCTAACGATTTCGATTTTTTCCCCTTCCTCTCGTAAATAGCTCTTTCAGTTGTATATATTGAGAGTAAGCGCGACAGCCATTGATGGAAAGTAGGAGGTAGAGGGTCGAGCCAGGCAGAAGCTATGCACAGCCGCAATACAGCCGTAGCCATAAAGAGGAATTTATAAGCCATGTCATTCCGCTCGGTGCTGCTTACTCCCATCAAAACTAAGGCAGGTGTTAACGTAATTTTTAGCCCCAGTGACATATCAAAAAATCTCGTAATAGACTCAAGCAGACACTTAAGGTGTGGGCAAGAAGCAAACATATGCACGAGATCTGCTGCCCCCGCACCACACCGTGCGCAGGTAGTCTCTGTGAGCCCACCCCACTGCTCTATTCTTGCTGGCGTATAATATAATGCAAAAACTGTTTTATAATGTTGTGCCTGAGGCCCGGCAGAACACAAGAGCGTCTGAGCAAGCTCCAGAGATTCTGCCAGCCCCTCTTGTGCGGCTCCCACTCGTTCCACCCATTTATTCTCGTGCTTAACTAAGTCATCTTGTTTTAATGCAATCAACTCTATATACAGTAGCTTAATAACACCCTTGGTCCTGTCCCTAATAATATCTACAATTTTGTTTCTACTAAACCAATGGACCCCCCCAGCTTTTTCACGAAGAAGCTGCGCAACTGCAAGTATTTAAAAAAGTTACACCTTTCCAACCCGAACTCCAACTGAATATCCCCAAACTGGCGAAACCCTTCTTATGTTATTAAGTCCCCGGCTATCCGAACTCCCTTCATTACCCAAAATGCCATAACCTCATCTGCAAAAATGTCAGGAAGGGTGGGGTTTTTATAGAGCAGGGTGTAATAATTAAATCTCCCCACACCAATCGTTCTTTTTAGTGCCGTCCAGATCTTAAAGGCAGCTACAAGGGTCTTAAATGTTGTCCTTTTATAATAACTATACTCTGTAAATTTGAAGAAACAATTCTCAGCCTGCTCCCCCAGTAATAGCTTATAAACATCCGGTAATTCAGCTTCCCCATCCTTATCCCGAGAGGGTGTACCAAACAGTATACCCATATATTGGAGAGCAGCAGCCCAATAATAGCTTCGAAAGTCCGGAACTGCGAACCCACCTCTCTCTCTCGTGGTAAGGACATAAACCGAATAGCCCGCCTTGTCTTCCCTTGTGCCCAAATAAAACGGTTAACTATGCTTTCCAAAATAATAAACCAATGTTTTGAAAATTCCAACGGGATTGCCCGAAATAAATAGAGAATTTTTGGCAAAAACATAATTTTCACCAAATTACATCGCCCTACCAGTGATAAATGCAGATTATTTAGTCTATTAAAGTCACCTTTCGCCTTCTTAAGTACTGGCTCAATGTTCTTGGCTACTAGATTCTCTAGGTCAGACGTGATCGATATTCCCAAGTATACTCCTGAATCTGTAACACGTGGATCATCCAATTTAACAAACTGATTCAAAATAACTTGAGTCTTAATTCCATTTAAAGCATACCCGGAGTATCTACCAAACTCTTGTGCTATAGACTCCACCACCGTTAATGCTGAAGACGGATCGGCTGTGAGGATGGCTACGTCGTCAGCGTAGGCTAACACTTTAGATTCAACACCCTGACAGATTATTGGGGGGATTCCATTACTGGCCTCAAATAACCGAATTAAGGAATCCATATATATAGCAAATAACAGGGGTGAGGACGGACACCCCTGCCGGGTCCCCCGTTGTATAGCAAAAGGCTGCGTATATACACCGTTTAGCCTCAAGCGAGCTGTGGGTGCAGAGTAAAGTACCTGAATAGTTTTAATGAAACCCTCCCCAGCCCAAACCATCTCATCGATTCCCATAGATACCCCCAGGAGACCCTATCAAATGCTTTCTCAGCATCTAGCAACAAAGCAGACATAGGGTCTCCTGAGGTTTCTGTTGCATCGAAGAGTGTTATCACTACGCCGTACATGTTGCGTAGTCCCACGGCCCATTATAAACCCGTGTTGACAGGGGTGAATTGTTTTCCTTATGATATTATTTAGCCTTATCGCCATGGCTTTCGAATAAACTTTCACATCGCTGTTCAACAACGTTATAGGGCAATATGAGTGATGAAGTATTTTTTCTATGTTTGACATACACGGTATCCATTTTACAATAAAGTACACTTTTTGTATATTCCAGAATGGCTTCTGTTACATTGTCAAATTGCACTATATTGACATAAAGTATGTAAAAATAAAGTTAAAATCTTCACAAAACTTTTCAAACAAGTGCTCTATTTGTGCATGGAACTTTTCGGGGTGATCCCTCAAGCAGGGGTTGAGAAAAAAGGAAAAATATGAATCCCAAAATGTGTTTTCCCTATTCATTTTTCCATAGGAACTTTAGACCTTGATCATGGACTAGAAAGCATGCTTTTTGTGGTTTGGTGTAAATCTGTTCAGTAGTTTTTTAGCAGTTAATGCTCAAAAACGTTGTATGTCTCACGCCCTGGAGAATACGCAGACCCAACAGATCTCATGCTGAGATTTGATTGGTTGACATCACATCAACAACGATGTGGTGGCAGCCATCTTAGGACTCAAGACTCAGTCCTGAGTTCTACAAAAAAGAAAAAAAAGACATAAGGGGGCAGGGTAGGGATACCCTGACACCTAGGCCTAGTTGGGCTAGAGAGGGTCCTAGAACGACCCTGCCTGGGGGCAATGTGAGAAGTTGGCCTGGCATATGCTGTCCACTAATTATAGTGGGCACCTTGCACCAGTCCAAACAACCCCTTATTGGAGATAGGTTAAAGACAACCTTATTGAAAGCTATCCTAGTGGTAGCTATGGAGAGCAGCCTTCAGGCTAAGTCTTGAAGGAATGTAAAGCAGCTTGTTTTACCAGTCTATAATCTCTTGAGTGACCAAATGAAAGAGCACCACACCAGGTATATATTCAAAATATATGTATTTATTGCTAAACACACCCCTCTAGTCAATCAATAAATAAAAGCTTTATTCGACTGTTACAAAGACAATCATAAAAGCATAAAAGGTACATAAAATCAAATTCATGTCACTGATTACATACAATCATAAATACTAATACGTTAAAAGATATGTGTCCAATGTACTTATCACCCGAAACATAAAAGATCACATAAAAACAAGTTCATAACACTTATTGGGTACAATCATAACAGTTAATACATTTAAAAATGTATATCCAAAGTCCTAATCAAGAATCTCGATCCTGACCCATCATCTCATTGCTATCCCAGATCATAGTTTTTCTAAGCCGTAGGACTCTTTTAATATATAATGCAATCCTCCATGCAATATGAACATTTTCCAAAAATTGCAGGCGGATTAGTGCTGGGCGACACTGTTTAAGGCCATAAGCTTTTAAAACTGGGATCAGTAACTCTTTTCTTTGTTTCATATAAAATTTACAAAAGAACATCACGTGTGATGTAGATTGAGTTGACTGCGAATCACACGGACAGAGGGGTAAAGTACGGGACCAGTCATTCATTTTCGGGAAAGGCAGGAGTCTGTGGATAGTACCCATCCTAAATCTAAATAATATCATTCTATCAAACCCGCTAGAAACAAATGACAAATAGGGCTCCAATCCCTCCGAAGTGCGTATTAGCTGGTGTTGCAGGGCACTAGGTTTCAATAGCTCTCCTGCCGATCTTACATCACCCAAATATGCTAAGCCCATTAATTTTAAATCTTTTCTAGAGAGTCTGGACATTGCGGCGGGGTTTGTATAAAACTCTGGGTGGCCTAATGTTGATAAAAATGTTTTCACGTACTTCACCCACGGTATCAAATGAACCCCCTCCAGTCTCATAATGTCCTGCATGATGGTTCTATTTAACACAGTCTGCTCCCTAGTCCATATTCTGTGCCAGAGGAGTATTGGTTCCAATTTAATTAGATCCGAGACATACATAAGACCCAATTCCTCATGGCACACAAAAGTGGAAGTACTTTATGGGGCCGATAACAGAAAACGTAGAAAAGCATTTTCCACTAGTTGCAACTCGTGTGTGTTCGTAAAACCCCAAACCCCTGCTCCATACATAGCCACCGAGAGACATTTTGCCTTGTAAATTTGTATAATTTCAGCTGGTGGCCTTCGTCCCAGATTCCTACAAAAAGTAACAAGTGCACTAGTGGTTCTCATAAAGGCTAATTTTTTTGCAGTTACAGTTTTTGCCCAAGTATCATCGTCATTGAATAATATACCCAAATATGAGAAACTTAGAGTCTGAGATACCCTTTTACCCTCCAGGTATATTTCCCTGCCTCTACCTCTAAATTTCTTATGACCAGAATTCATTATAAAAGTTTTAGTAATATTAATATTTAAACCCAGATTCTTCATAAAATCGTTAAAACTAACTAAAACCCTTTGGAGACCATTCTGCGTACGAGCCATCAATACTGCGTCGTCCGCATATAGTAAGGTAGGTAACGAGCGACCTCCCACCTGAGGAAAGTCTAGCCCGCTCTTGAGAAGTTTGTTCCCTAGTTCATTAATGTACAAATTAAAAAGGAAGGGGGCCAGGACACAACCCTGCCTGACCCCCCCTCCTAATTGGAAATGCTTTAGTACATTCGCCTCCCTTACCATATCTGACCCTAGCTGCCGCATCACTATACAATTGCTGTAAAAATTTACTATGTTCTGGTCCACACCCAGTGAGACTAAGATCTTCCATAACTTACAATGTCTCACCGAAGTCAAATGCGGCCGTTAAATCCACAAAGGCCATAAACAGACGGCCCTTTTTGGCCTTGTGTACTTCCCTACTAGCATTGATAAATTCAGGCTTTGCTCAATCGTGCCCAGTCCTTTTCTAAACCATATTGTAGGTCCGAGAGGATACCTGCTTCGTCTGCCCATATTTCCAATCGCTCTAATATAATCCGTCCTATCACTTTCACCATTGAATCAAGGAGGGAGATAGGTCTATAACACCCCGGATTAGTTCTCTCCCCCTTCTTGAATATCGGAATTATGGTCGATTCTGCCCAGGAATTGGGCGGTTTTGACCTAAGGCTAGCGTTAATTACCTGAGTAACTACAGGACCCCACAGATTGACATTATCTTTAAACAAATCAACTGGGACCCCATCAGGTCCTGGGGCCTTACCTCCCTTGCTCCGTGACAGAGCCGTAGTCACTTCCTCTAATGTCACCTGCATTGCTTCTAGGTGGATGGCCTCTTGAAAGCCTTTATTCCCACACCATTTAGGGTCATCATCCAAGTTATCGTTATATACATTAGAGAAAAAAGTTACCCAGTCCTCTTCTGCGATCGCTATCTTTATGAGGCTAGAGTTCGAAGTACACAAGTTATAAGTTATTTAAACACAGTAATAGCACAAATACACGTTTGGGCCCTAGGGGCGTAACAAAACCATATACCAATAAAGTGGTATAAGAACCACGACTGAACTAGACACTAGGCCTAGAGCCTCTAGAAGTGCTTGGACCACAAGGAACCACCCAAGGTAGTGACACAGGGGACCCACGGGGGACGCGTGCAGTGTAAATACACAACCGCGATACGCCGTTAACTTCTATGGAGAAAGTCGCGATCAGGAAATTAAAGAAAAGGGACACTTAAAGGAGGACTTGGAGCAAACCCTTTGAGAACTAGGTCGTTCTAGAGTCTCTACCCACGGGAGCACCGGAGTACTCGTGTTACCTCACCCAGGGAAGCCGGGTGCATAGGTGCCTTTCGGGGTCGGGTTTCGTCGTCGATTTGAATGGCGATCTGCTGCAAAGTGCTGCTGGCGACCAAGTGGAAAGTGTCCGGGTGGATCCAAGAGTGGATCGGAGATCTGAAGAACCTGAAAGCAGAGGGGACAGAGTCTGGGTCACTAGCCAGTGACCAGGAAGGCGATGGACAGATGCCCACCGATGTCGAGTGCTTCAGGTGCGTTGACAGTCATCTTGACTCTTCAGCCACGAGGTTCAGGAGGCGTTGTTGGCAACCAGGAGCAGGATTCGGGCTGGTACACGATGTTTGTCGAGTGCTGAGGTGTCGGCGACCGGATTAGACCCAACAAGCCTTGGCAACAGCAAGTCTTGATGAAGATGAAGATCGTCGATGGTGCAGACCAGCAAGATCTGAGGAACTCACCCAGCAAGGGTAAGTGAGGGCAAGCCTGGAGCAACCAGGGAGCCCAAGAAAAAAAGGATTGGCCTTTGTTAAGGGCTACTAGCCACCGGGCTAGCGACCGCAAAGGAGCCTCAAGACGTCGCACGTGGATCTGGCTCACAGGACACTCATGGAGTGGAGGCCAGTGATCTTCAGTGCAGTTGGTGCTGGAGGCTAGGGCTACTCGGAGCCCAAAGCACGACTTCGTGGGAGACCCAGAAGAGGATGCACTTGCAAATGTGGTCGGTGTCCAGGGGTCACGGTTTCACGTTACCCACGATAGCTACGGGCCTCAGCTTTGCTGGGAACTCAGGGTAGCCTCGGGGAAGTCTGAGAATCCACCTCTGGTGATGCGAAGACTTCGGCGTCCGACGGGAGCTTCAGAAATGCAGACCGGACAGATGCGTCTTTGGTGCCTGCCAAGCAGGGGAGTCACTCCTTGACCCCAAGGGAGATTCTTCTGTCCTCTAATCTTGAGTAGAGCGTCGAAGGTCCAGGATTCTGTTTCAGAGTTTCGTCCAGGGATAATCTAAAGTCCTAAGGACTGGGTTCCTATACTTATACCAAGTTTAGGGGTTAGACTACTCTGTGGCCCCACCTATGGGTGGGTCAGGGCAGAGGGTGGCTACACCCCTTTCCCTTTGTCCAGTTCGCGCCAAAGCAGGGGCTGCAAGCCCTTGATCCGGTTTGAACTGGGGTATGCACAGGGACACCAAATGTGCCCCCAGTGCAGGACTTCAAAGCACCCGAAAGTGCTCCCGCCCAGCCCCAATACACATTATCCTGTCTGGGGAGGTGGTCACACCTCCCTGGGACAGGAAACCTATTGTCCAGGCCTCCCCTGCTGGAGTTTCGTCCAGCAGCAGGAGGCCAGACTCGTGTCTGTGGCAGCAGCATCCATTTTGTGATGCCAGGGCTTTAGAAAGAAGTTACCGGCCAGGCCAGGGTTAACATGTCTCTCCCTCTAGAAGGGTGGAATGCTACCCCCGCCACCAGAATTGGTGGGGGGGGGTAGTATTCCAAGATGTTTGACACCAAACACGACATGTTTAGGTGCAGCCATTCCAAAGTTAACATTTAACGCGAGGTTATAATGCGCTTAAGAGTATATGGTCAGGCTGCACTACAAACAGCATCGGAGAAGGGTCTCCGAACGCTGCAGAGGGGCCCTGCTCATGCAGGGGCACCCTCTCACATAGGAACCACGCACTCTGCCTTCAGGATTGATAAGGCCTGCCATAGGAGTGACTTATAGGTTTATATGTGTGTATGTATTTAGTGATATAGGTAACCTATATCACAGTAAGGGGTGCATGCACCACCTTACCCAGGCTGCAGTAGCAGACCTGTGGTGTCAGTTTGGATGGCCTTCCAGGGGTGGCATAATACATGCTGCAGCCCCTGGTAGGCCTCTGAGGTACCTATGCCCTTGGTACATAGTATACCATATACTAGGGACTTATAAGGGCACTCCAGATTCCAATCAGAGATGTGCCTAAGGCACATGGAAACCTTTTACAGAGAAAGCAGATAGACTGGGGCCCTGAATAGCAGGATCCCAGTCCAACTAAGTCATAAACCAGCAAAACACCATAAAAAAGTGGGGGCAACCATATAGTCAGATTCCACCTTCCTACAGGCAATAAATTAATATTTTTTATTTCTAAGGGTGGGCGGAGTTTGCGGAGTTTGTGGCATTCACGGAGTTGCACTATGTGGAATTCTGCGTAGTTGCATTAAAACTTCGTAGATTTCCATTGAGTTCCGCTCCGTCCTAAACAAAAGGGAATGAAAGTATATTTGGCTTTGAGTGCTTAATGCGCAATGCGGGATGAAGCGCACACCCTCTTTAGTTGGACAACATTGTCTAAGGAGCTGAATCGATGCCGTAAAAGGGAACACAGCTCTGCATGAAATCTGCACCCGGCTCCAGCTGCGTTGTTTAATTGCTGTTTCAAAAGTGAGTGACTATGGGGGGAGTACTCGCGTCACAGAGTAGCTGCAACCTGGATGTTGCATGAACATTTATAAAAGTAAACACGTACCTTAATCCCAGAGGGGAGCTCCTTCAGACTCCATCACATGGGCTATGCCACCATCATTCCTACAGGCCGTGTCCAGAAACACACCACCGACACTTTCACGTTCCAGGAACGATGGGAGTTGTGGTCTTGGACGAAATGAGAAAATGCCGTTTGAGTGACGAGAAGCGATCCCAATCAAATCACGTCCAGTCGCGCTGTGTCCACTGCCCTTTGTAACAAGATTTACAAGAAGCTTCCAGTTCCTGCCTTCGTCTCCTTCCCAGGAAGGGTGAGTTTCAGCAATACGATGCCTCCCTTCGATGCGCACTCACATTCCATTTGTCTGCGAGTGCGAGCTAGGGTAATTCCCACATAATAATTGACCTTATGTGACAAATGCCAAAAAATAAATAATATTATCCCTGGCCGGCAAACTCCGCTACGCAGCGTAGGCGGAGTCTTTTTGCAAACTTTGTGTTCCAAGCGAGCGCAGAGTAGCAAAAACTCCGTGAACTCCGCCCACGGAGTGGAGGTTACGGTCCAGGGTTATTTATTTCACTGCAAATTCATGGGAGATCTATGCTACTAAAGTAATCCCTCCCTCCCGGATGGGCCAGGGCCGGTTGTATGTTGGAACAACGAGTTCCACAACCACGACTTCCCTAACAACGAGGTCGCAACCACGACCTCGTCTAAACCACAACTTTTTTTTACCACGCATTCCTTTACCACGTTTTTTCGTGTTAATGAAATGCGTCTTAAAAAATGCTTTTCTACTGCTACTCCTATCCCCCAAACCCTCCTACCCCTTAAAATTCATTTCGCCCCACACCCTTTTAACAAACAATAAAAACGAATCCCAAACCCCTTCCCTCTCAAAACTAACTAAACCCCCTTATTAATAATTCTCCCTTCTTAATAATAATCACGATCACCCCCCTAAACTCATAGTCCTATCTAAACTCTTCCTTGATCACCCGGACCTCCTAAACGTACTCCACCCCTTTTATTCTAATCCCCCCACACCAGATAATCAAACATTGCGCCATCAAAACTAATCCCAAACCCCCATCCCCTAAAAAACGACCTCAACCCCCTAAAACTAATTCCCTCCACCCTATAAATAATCTCGATCTCCCCAACTCCTAAAACCATACTCAACCCCTCTTTAACTACTTCCTCCCCCTTAAAATCTATTACGATCTTCCACACCTCCTAATTCGATCTCTACTCCCTAACCCGATCACCCATCCCCCAAAAACGTATCCTAAACCCCTCAAAACTAACCCCAAACCCTCCATCCCCTAAAAATTAACCCCTCTTACCTGTTCCACTTCGACTTCACTGTGACGCTCCCGGACTCCGCCCTGCCCGAACACTAGACCGAATCAGCCTTAACCACGCACATGCGTGGTTAAGGCTGAGTCGTTGTTCGGGCAGGGCGGAGTTCCGCTTTCGTGACTCCGGAACTCGTTGTTCCGGAGTCGTTGTTCAGGATGTTTCCCGCCAGGGCCTGGGGAGGCGCAATGCATTATTTAGGGAAGGGGGTGCATGGCCCCCTCCCTGAGTTTCCGGAATGCCCCAGAGACTCCGGGGGCAGAAACAGAACCTGATAGGAAGGACACAGACCAGGATGATGGAGTGACATTGACAGGGGCAACAAGAGCAACAAAGATGACTGGGGCAACAGTGGTAACAGTTCCCTTCCACAAAGGACACCTTATTGGGCGGGTCTTGTGAGGAAATCTGGCATGGAAATAATAAATGAGGCGAGATGCATGTACCTGAGTAGCAGACTCCCAGGATGATTCCTCTGGACCAAAGCCCTTCCAATCAATAAAATAGACAAGGCAACCCTGGATTCCTGAATCTTTTAACCTCGTATTCAAGATGTCCATGAATCAGAACAGGAGGAGGGGGAGGTGAGACCCTTGTCCCGGGAGTGTAGGGTTTGACCAAAGAAATGTGAAACACGGGGTAAATTGCAAAGTCAGGGAGTAGTTGAAGACAAAGGGACACTGGATTAATAACTTTGTCAAGAACAAAGGGCCCAATGCATCTAGTGCAACATTTGGCAAAGGTCGCCATTTTCAAATGCTTGGTTGACAGCCAAAGTTGACCCACTTGATGCTCTGGTTCCTGAGAGCGATGTTCATCAGCTTGGCCTTTCATCTTGAGTTGAGACTTGACCAATCTTTGACTTGCTTTTTGTTGAATTATCCTGAGATTCTGATGAAGCTCATTCACAGCAGGTACTTGATCTGACAATACAGGATCCACCAAGGGGATAGACATTGGATGATAACCGGTCAGGTGATAGAAAGGGCTATGACCAGTTGCAAAATGAACATCATTGTTGTATGCAAATTCCACTAAAGGAAGGGCCTGATCCCACTGACTGGTAATGGATGGCATACTACATCGTAAGGTTTGCTCCAAAGACTGGTTTGCCTGCCCAGTCTGTCCATTGATTTGTGGGTGGTAGGCGGATGACAAACCTAAATCTATGCCCAGAAATGCACTTAGTGTATACCAAAATCTTGATGTACATTGGGGATCTCTGTCAGAGATTACTTTGCACGGCAAACCATGTAAGAAAATTACTTTTTGTTAAAGAATATTACTGAATTCCTGAGCAGTGGAAATCTTTTTTAAAGTGATGAAGTGGTCCTATTTGGAAAAGAAATCAATTACCACTAAAATGGTGGCTTTCTGATTAGACATTGGTTATTCAGTAATAAAATCAAGACTAATGGTATGCCAGGGTTTAGGTTGTACCGGGAGAAACTCACAAGCAAAATGTCCTGCTTTCCCGCAGTAAAAACACAAATTATCTTTTTGTTGATGATCCTTTTCTTCGGAGGTGAGAGGACCCCAAACTCCACCTATCTGCATAGGTTCAACCTTATTGGTTTTAGCCTGCAATGATTTTTTTCTCAGACATAAACACAATGTCCCTGAGTTCTTCCGTTTTTCTCATCTTTCCTTTCTCCTAACCTGTGATCAAGTTTCACTACTAAATCTATGAATTCATAACAGTCTTGAGGAAGGTTGACAATGTGGACAAGAGAATCATTTTGTTCATCACAAAGTCACCTGTAAAAAAGGGAGGTTTGTTTTTCCTCAGGCCAGAGCGTTTCAAATACCAAACAGTTTAAAGTTGTTACATAGGTTAACATATCCTTTGAACCCTGTTTTAAATTCAATAATTCGTATCCATAGACTGCAGGAAGACATGTTTAGCAAACTGGTTTTTCATGGCCAATTTAAAGTCACCTAAATTGAACAACAAATGATCATTATTTTCCATTAAGGATGCAGACCAATTAGCTGGTACCCCTCCCATGGGATCTAATTATAAATGCTAACTTAGTGGCATCACTGGGCAAAGCAGTGGGTCTGCATAAGAAATTAAGTTGACATTGACTCATAAACAGCACAAATTTGGAACTGTCACCATGCAAGCGTTCAGGAGAAGCCAAAGAGACTGATACTGGAGTGGTAACTGTAACATTAAGAGGTTGGTTAGGTAAATTACTGAGGGATGATGCTATTGTATAATTAACAAAGGGCTCCCAAAATTGGGGGGATATACATATGGGCGACTATCTCTATCTCTTACTGTACCATCTCCCTCGGGGTTTACTCTGGGTTTATAGCATTGTAAGTCTTCTTTTAGGGAGGTGTTTTCTCCTCGCAAATGGTAGACCTCAGTTTGTAAACTTCCCAGAGCCCTAGCTAACTCCTGTATACTAGGGGTTTCGGACTCAAGGGCACTTGCCTAATATTGGGTATTTAAACATTTTTAAGACTCCATCGCCCAGGCAGAAAAGAATTGATGTGACTTGGCTTTCTGTGGCACTAGCCACTTATTTGAAGACCTGGATTTTCTGCAGGGATGATGTCTTGTCCCTCCTCCTTCCTAGCACTGCTCTTGATGTTGCAGTTACAGCAACCAACCAGCAAGAGTCACTAAAGGGAAAGGGGGACGGGGAAAAATAATAAAAGAAACCTTGGTGGTTCAGCTACTGGAGATCTGGATGCCGACTTACATCAAGCCCTGCCCTCTGTAGTAGACCTCCTACTTAAAGTTACATATTATAAAAGAGAGAAACAGTATTACTAGGGACATCACAGCGCTATTCAATGATTTACTCTTCTATGTTTTTGCATGGTTTAATGTTCATCACCCACCTCTTTCAGAGACTACATAAATATAGTTCCTTGAGGATCTGCTTCTAGTCTTAGGATACTATCAATCTTCTCTCAATGTGAGCAATCCCCTTAGCTTTCTCCACTGAAGAAGTGCAAACACCTCATTTGTCTAGGAGACAGGGCTTTGATAGAGCCCAAGAATTGTAAGTTCTTGTGATCGGAATAAATGATAATGGAATGCTTTGCCCCACGTAAATAATGTCTTCATTTTGTAAATACTAACTTTATTGTCAGTAATTCCTCTCTGCTACCATATAGTTGTGTTCTTCAGGAAGGAGTTTTTTGCTGTGAAAGGCAATTGGGTGTAAGTGTCCAGTGTTAGCATTGTTCTACCAAAGCACCCCCCAACCGCTACCTGGGAAGGGTCTGCCTCAATAAGAATGGTTGATCCAAATCAGTATGTCTGAAGATAGGAGCAGAGGTTAACACTGAGTTGGCCTCTTGGGTCCACTTGAAGTCTGTATTTTCCTTCTTTAGTAAGGGAGTAATGGGACCCACTATGTTAGAAAAGCTTGCAATGAATCTTCAATAGAAGTTTGCAAATCCCAAAACATGTTGAACCTCCTTTACCGACATGGGAGGAGGCAATTTCACAATAGCTTCCATTTTCTTGGGATCAATGGTGATGCCAGCTGGTGAAAGGAAATATCCCAAAAATTCCACCAACGGGACCGGAAAGGTGCACATCTCGACCTTGGCAAATAGCTTATTTTCTCACAGTCGTTGGAGGACTGCTTTGAAATGCTTATTGTGTTTTTCTAGGTTTAATGAATAAATAAAAATATTGTACATATATATTTTTTATCAATTATATCATTAGACGGGATTTATGCAACATTGTATGAATCCTTATTTTGTGAACTGACCAATTCCCAGAATAGACGGGTTCGCAAAATTAGATACTGGTCGTATAATTTGTGACCACATTTTTTTAACAGTATCTTAGTACACCTGGCCCTCTATGTTATGGAATCAGCAGTGGGCTGGAGAGGTTAGTCAGGATGATTTTGAGTGTGGAATTGCTGGTACTTTATGGCACCTGGATGGGGATTGAGACAGACATGCATACATATTAAGAGATAATAAAAACCGCTTAGAAGTCCAAAATCTCAAAGGTTCAGCCAGCAATATTTTGCAAAGTAGAGAGTATCGGCTATCTCTCAGTATATAAAAACCTCAGCAAATCTGAGCTCCAGCCAGACCTCAGCAACAGGACTGGTCCAGCACAGCAAAATGGTATCTCTTCAATGCAAGGTGAGTGAGTTTTTGTTTTGCAAAGCTAAGACAGGAATTATGGTTTATAACTAACATTTATTCTTGATTCTTAATCAAAGGACTACCCAATGACACCAAACCAACAACAAAACAATGAGTGGAAGTGGATATATGACTTTTCAAGGTTTTAAATAAAAATTAGCACCAAAAGGTGCAAAGCGCCAACTGCAGGCAACTGGCAGACCTAGATTGGGACATGGGTAAGGTTTAAGGCCTACTGCAATGGAGCACTGATTGGATAGGAGGACCAGGTAAGTCCTGGCCGGAAATGTATGCTCACACTTAGAAAATGTTCGAGAAGCGAGAGTCCTCAGCGGGGCAATGCTGTAGATTGGATCTGAAGATAGGCTCGGCATCAACAGGTTTATGAAGGACAAGGTTTTAGTGAAGCGATTGGCAAAAGCAGGAAAAGCTCAGGGTGAGAAAAGTCAGGAGGTTATGCCCAGGAAGCCGTTGACGTTGATTCTCCATGGCGTCGGACCCAGTGAAGAATTCTACCTTCAGGCTTGGACTCTTTTCTGGAAGTCGGACTTCTTCAGGGGGCAAGACAGCAGGCTGCAGCAGAAGAGGGTTCAATGCTGTCAGATGCCAATCAGTGTCACCCTTTCTGAATCAGATTCTCTGCTCTGGACAAGAACATAATGGGAGCTGTGGCAAAGTCAGACCCACAGGCAATGCACCTTCAGCTGATCGGTTGGCAGGTTGGTCCTGGTCCCACAATGGTTCTCTAGGCAAACGTTTGGCAAAAATGTTCAAGGTCCTAGGTTTTTAGACTCAGGCAGGAGGAGTACACTCCAGCACCATCCAAGGATTACAGAACAGAAACAGGAACAGGAACAGTACTTGGAGGTCAGGACTCACTCCAACAGATGCCACCAGCAGGGTCCAGAGTAGGTCAGTTTAAACTGGTAAGCTGGGCTCTTTCAGGAAAGTGGGTTTCTTGCAGCCTTTGTGCCCATGTCCCTTAACAGGATGTATGCCAACTGACACTTAGAGTCCACTTCTTTGCCCTAGCTACAAGTGGGAGCAGGTCTAACCCTTAGGGTTTGCCTCCCAGGTCTCATCAGCAGGTGCAGTCCTTCTTTTGTCTTTCACTGGTTCCAGTAGTGTTCTGAAAAGGGTCCTAAGGGCCCACATTTATGCCTGACACTTGCCTGAGGGTGGGGGTGACTCTTGGCCCCTCTCTAAACAATGGGGAAAATGTTCCTAGGTGGTAGCCCTAACCACTCTTGCAGCAGTTTCTGAGTGCCCTACTGCAAACAATCCCACAGTGTCCATATCTACCTAAAACCAAGATGGCAGAACCATTCTTCCCCTGTGCAGAGCTGCTGTGCCCACCCTAGAGGTGTGTCCAGCGAAATGAGCAACCCGTTCTCTGTGGTTGCTTAAAACCAGTCTGGAGGCAACTCCTCTTCTAGGGGGCATGGTGCCTGAATGGTTGGAGGACAAAGGAAGAGAGCAGGACCAAGTGTTAATTATATCTGCCTGTGACAGGGTTGGCCTCTTTAAAGATAATTAAGTTCCTAGGCACTGCCCAGATAGTCATCCTGTCAGAGGAACAGAACACCTCCCCACACCCAAGGCCTTTGTCTCATCCCTGGAAGCAAGTTCACATCTCATCAAGGAACTATTCAGCTCCTGGATGACAGATGGAAGTTCATGCAAATTGGCTTCTATAGGCTTTTGATAGACAAACTGTGACATTATAAAGGTGCGTTTTGTAAAATATATTGTACAAATCCAACTTTACCATTGACTTGGATTAGCAATAAATATTTTAAAACTCCAAGACTTAGCTTTTAACTTTCTAGCTGGTTTCTAGATAGAGATAACATTATTTAATTTTAAGATAAACTCCCATTGCTTTTCTATAGAACAGATAACCCTGCATAAGAGAAAATAGATTTTGGGGCTTTGTCACTGTAAGGACATGCTTTACATGATCTTTTTACATGCCCTACTTTTAAATACCATGCATCCTACCTTATTAGGCATAAAGGTTGTCTTAGTGGCGACTTAATAATATTTAAAATGGGGGGGTCAGATCTGTCAAAAGGGATTATTTTGACGTTGGATTTCAAAAATATGTGCTGCAATCCACTAGTGACATTTAACTGGCAGACTCTGAGCACACTTTGCACCATATACTAGGGACTTACAGGTAAGTTAACTATGCCATTTAGCAGTATAGCCAATTTTGACATGTTTTAGAAGTGAGAGAGAATGCCTGAGGTACGGCTGTGCTGGTCCTCCAGAAGCCCCCCAGCACAAGCACACCAGCCATGGCCCACCTCTAAAGCGCAACTTCCTCTAGGCTGCGGGCTTAGTGCAGCTATACCTTAGGCAATGAGCCACGCTCCTCCATGCTCACTCCACTCTCAGGGTTGAGAGCACATGCACTGGGACCTGGTTAGCAGAGTCCCAGTGCACAGAGTAAAAAAAAACATCAGCATCAGTCCAAAGAAATGGGTGGGGGGGTGATCATGCAAAAGAGGTATTTTCTTAAACCCGCCATACTAGGAACCCTCTTGAAGACATTTCCCAGCCTACGGATGTCTTCACTTTCAAGGATGAGACATTCTGTCTCTGAGAAGCAGCCCAGTTATGTGGTCCTGTTAGCCGGTAAACTTCACGTCAGTGAAGACCAGCAAAGTCATAAAACTTTGACTGACTTTGTCACTACAAAGTTTACAAATTTGCAGGCAACACTTTTACCCTCGTCTGTCCCTAGTACTAATGCCGCCCAACTATTACATAAGGCCAAGGTGATTGCTTAGCCTATATGTCTACTAATAAATACCTAGTCAGCCCATCGGTATAATTCTCTCAAATAACGTTCCCACAAGAATGTTAGGCTCACGTTGGATAGGTGGGAACGATTTACTGTAGAAATGGTCACCTCCACATGATGCTTAATCCATCCTCCTGTATTTACATTCACCCATAATAAAACCTCTTTGGCAGATGACGAATACAATCTGTGAATGCAGTCTCCGGATTAATTAAAAGGCATATTCCAGATAGCACATGTTATTATATCTATTTGATGCATTTCCTGTTGGAAATCTTACCGAGGTTTCACGTTTTAAGTGTGTTTCCGTGATAAAAGATCCTTTGGAAGGCAAACACTATTAACTTTAATGAACTAGCTTTGATGGCGCGGGTGAGACAGGCGATACTCCACTTCCTAAACAATAAAGCATCGTGGCAGATAAAAACACACATGTACAGGATGAAAAACGACATTTCCGAAAGTAAAGCTGATGGGATCTTGGCGGTCCTTTCAAGCCCATCTCTCCTTCTTCTGATGTGGTAAGGTCCCGAAGGCAAGCACGCAGCGCTGCTTTTATTCTGAAAATAATGGCCATGTTATCAGTGGATTAAATACAGGAAGCTAGTGTCGGTAAACCTTATGAGAAGTATAACGCAGCTTTAGACGGTCTCACATGCAGAGCTAAGTAACCCAATGAAGACAACATTTTGTAAATGAGTTCTGTAATTGTTTGACTGTAGAAACCAAGGGCTTGATTTACAGTTTGGCGGACAGGTTACTCTGTCAGGCATCTGACAGAGATCCCATCTGCCTTATTACAAGTGAATGATAGCCTGCTGCACTTGTAATAGGGTGGAGAGGATATATCCGTCGCATTTGTGACAGAAAAACCCGTCCCAAACTCCAAATCAGGCCCTACTTTTCGATGCAGGGTCCCCAGGTCGCGAACAGATTCTCAGAATAGCGGGCACTCCGAGGTGCCCGAGGAAAGGTATGTGGACGGCGAAAATCACAAATAGAACTTAAAACTGTGGAAAGTTCACCAAGTGTGCATTGTAATGTTTGGGAAACGGCTGGGAGCACGGGTCTTGCTAGAAGAGGGGTGACTGCTGGGAATCTTGGGAGCACAAACTTTGTTGACATTCCTAATGGCTTTTCCCACCCAAAATGGACGAAACTATTCCAACAAAAAAGTTGACGTTTGCAAACACGTTAAGGAAATGCCCCCAAACAACCCTACATTCTGAGAGCGTTCAGGGGAAGGGAGGGTTGTTGCGCCTCAGAAAACACTTTACTTAAACAGACCAGTAAATGTGCAATTGCGCGTTGTACCTCAGGACTAAACCATGTGGTTTGTCCGTTTGCAGATAGTCTTCAGGGGTGTAAGTATCAGAGGAATTAATTACAAATAGAAGAATCGAGCTTTTTGAGAAGCTTAAAATGAGAAAATCACAGATAATTTCCATGACTTGAAAAATGGTTTAAAGAAATGACAGCTACGTTTCGTTATTTAGTCCTACTCCTCCTGCTCGACCATAAATCTTCTCAGAATGATATCAACAAAGTTCAACTTTGTAGCCATAGCCCGACAGAGAGGGAAAGTTAACATATAGGGCAATCGTGGTAATGGATTGCTGACTTCACTCTTGGCGTTCAGAGAGAGTGAGAGTCCGAGTAGGCCTTAGTCACGCCATGTTTACTTCCGCATCAATCACCGAGTGCGGTCATCAATTACAGCATGATTGGTTGCACACACAGGAATCCAAGCATGTACCCTAAATACCTCCGCTGACAGTACCCAATGGATGATCCTGCGTTGCGACCTTTATTTGAAAACTATCTCTGTTGTAATGACTCGTTGATGGAAAACACCCCTCTTTAAAGATACACGCTATCTAGCTTGCTCGCCTCTGCATAAACGTAGACATCGCCTTTGCGGAATATTAGACCCTGGTGTTTATGCTACTGTGCACTGGGTTCTTGTTATATCTTGGCGCTGACTGAATGTCTGCGGTGCTGTTTTTGGTGCCGATGATGAACCGTGGCATCTGACCTGTTGTTGGCATATAATTAATTCGTTGTTTTTTCTATACTCTGCACTACTGCCCCCACCAGTCAGAACACACTGCTCGCCAATCGCCATAACCAGAGTAAACAGGAGTTGAACAGTGTAAGAAAACACAAGAATTCTGGGATACAAGTCCACTGTGGTAGGCCAGTGTGACATTTTTCCATTACACTTGTGTAGTTTGCGCAAAGAGTACAATTCCCCGTTAAGTAAATGCCAATTATGAAATGTCTGAAAATATGCTAGCACGAAATTTTGCACAGCGTCATACTACAGGTACTGGTTCGGTCAGAACATTTCTTGGAAGTGACAGGTGTGAACAGAAAATGTGCTAGTTCAGTCAGTTCCCTTGATGGCTTCTCGAGTGACTTTTGCATGCATGGCAAGCCATGTATTCATTTGTCATTCAGAATATCTCAAATACATTTTGCGTAATGTACATGTAATTTCCTACATTTTCTGGACATTTCACGTAATATCAGGGAACAAATTACATGATTTTGCACCATCTTGGGGGATAGATAGGTGCAACGGATGTATGATGTAACAACGCGATCATTTAGATCGCGGTACATTACATCGCTGTTTTTGTAGGGCGCTGGATTTAGGAATAGTATGATTTACTATTCCAACTCCAGCCTACGTACAGTAGGGAAGGTGTTGGAATAGTAAATCACACTATTCCTTAGTCTAGAGCGCCCTCCAGTGCAAGTCGTGGTAACGACTTGCGTTGTAAAAGCAGCGATCTAAATGTACTGCGGTGTTTTGACCGCGTTGTTAAGGTCGTTTCCCGGTGCAACGCCCTTTCAGTTACTGTTTAAGGAGAATTTTTTACATGTACACAGTGGTATAAATATTAAAGCTATTTAGAAAAGGGATTTAAAAACATTACACAAAATGTGTGACATTCGCTTGTCGTTATCCTGTAGGACATACCTTTCATTTAAACTTCATAACAAAGGCCAGCGGGGGAGGGAAAATAAAAGTGAGCTGAACAGTGATGGACGTGTATTGTGACCCGGAAATAAAGCTTGGGTTGGAACTGGAGCCCACATCCATGGTGCAACTCTCTCTGTTTTTAACTGCTCATCTTTTTGTGGATTACATTTTTTGCTTGATAGGCGATTGGAGGATACCCCTCGAACACCTATGTCACTACACCACCACGGCATGACGTGGCAAAGGATGCAGTGCTGGTATGGTGCCAGTGGTATCTTAACCAGTATCATGAACAGGGCAACGTAGTACCACATACCTTTTATACTGCATTATAAATATATGTTTCTGGTGAAAATCCAAATACCTACCGCACTACCTGTATTTAAATGGATGTCACATCAGATTCTGTTTTTAACTGCAGCACATTTTATGATGCTTTTGCCTACAACAAAAACAAGAAAACCCGTAGTATGAATCTACTGGAAGTGAAATGCCCAAATCAACACTCTCCTGTGTGATAAGTGGTTTCTATTGTAGATTTTGCAATTGCGGGACAAATTGTGGGAAGTTACAGAACAGCATGAGAGTTGTCTGCTCATGCTCCTCTAAATATGGTACCTGCCCTGTTACCCGACCCATTAAAAATGCAGTACAATTAGCATGCAACAGCTTGAGCCAATCAGTTCAAGCATGTTTTTTTTATATTTCATGTCAAACAAACCTAAAACATTTATCACATTCGTTTAAAAACATATTCTATTAAATATTCATAAACAAGCATAAAAACAGAACTACCACTAGGAAAGAAGAAGAAAGGAGATATTTGAACACCACCCCAGTATTTCAAGAGAAACAAAATTAAGACCCGGTGTAGGTACATTGAGGACAATGATTTGGGCAGTAATGAATCTGAGACGACAGATTTCTTGAGCTGGTTAAACATTCTAGAGACTCATTTGAAGCTCATATGCAAATGAACAAAGAAAAAAATATCTTCCTAGATTGAAACATCAGGGCAAAAACATGGAGGTGTGTGCACAGCAGTTCATAGCAAACCAATGGACAGAAACTCTCTTCTGAGTTTCGACAGTTACCATTCGAGATCACTCAATGAGAATTTTCCAGTGGGACAATTCCTGAGGATAATGAGGAATTGCTCTGATTTAGGTACATTTGTGAAACACGCAGAAACCCTCAGTAAAAAATTACAAATTCCCGGAGACCTTAGAAAAGTGGTAAAAAAAAAGTGAATAAACACGTGTGAAATAAAAATGGATCTGATCTAATGGGATCACATATAAGGAGCCAACAGCACATGATGGCATGCATCACCACATTTTCTGCACCCTCTAACCACATAAAAAGTTGAATAAGAATCACTGGCAGATGCTCAGTATAGACAAACCAAACCTACTAAATCCTTTATTTTCATTCAAAGGAGCAAACATTATTATGTACAACAGGTCCACATGAGGCTACTAAAGCAAAACTAATTCCTGCATGGCATTTACTTAACAGACCATGCCATGCAGGAACATGCTGTGGTGTTCCCATTGTGGTGGCTTTCTAAGGCTCAGATATGAGCCTTTGAAAGGAACTGCCCTGGGACAGCCGCCGCAGGACCGCCTGCCAGGATTAAACTCACTGCCACACCGCCAAACTCGGAATCAGGCCCATAGTTTGTAAGTTGCATTGTTTTGAATCTAAAGGTTGAAACACTACATCAAGGCTTGCTTTTTAGCATCTGAGTTTCAGCATTACCTCCTTCATTCATCACTACTGGTGGCTTGGTGGCTCTGGAGCTCGCCTCCCAGACCAGGCAGAAACCATCAGAGCCTTCTCTTCTCACCCACTGGGAAGCTGCTAATCAAGGCAGTGCGGCCACTTTCTTTGAGTACTCACCTCCAAGGACACAATTGTGAGCCCAAACTTCTAAAAGCATTAAGAGACTTCAGTGTATGCGTGACTCTGATGGACAGGAAGCGATTACATTTTCAGAGAATTTCAGCTGACTGAGGCCTCCACTTTTAACCAGACTCAAACATAGCCACACTGTTGTGATGAGCAACACAGACTTACTATCTAATTACTTCACTGCCCATTCCCCCATCATGGAAACATGCACACTTCTCTAATTCACTTGGAGGAGTGGAGAGGTGGTAATGTCCTTGCCTTGTGGGAGAACACTCAGATCTCATCCATATCCATAACACAGTCTTTAAATTATATCTTATTCTAATCCAATGTTCGTAGCCCACTCTGTGTAAAACCATGATTTCGAAGTTTTCGATTGAAGGCGCTATGTATCGTATCCTTTAAAATCTAAAACCCCGGGGATTGGAATTTATCAGGTGCGATAAATAGTGCCTAAGTCGAGTTTTTGGGGAATAACATGTAGATTTTTGTGCTTACGCACCAAAACCGCAAGTCTCAGGGAATACTGTATTGGTTTCCACTGTTAAATGTCAGCAGGTTTGACTTGTTGAAATTTAATGAAAGGTGAGCTATTTAACGCAAAACTTCTTAGTTGAAAACCTCTAAGTGTTCCCCACCATTCACTCATAAAGTGGTTGCTAACGTGTGAGTTCTGACTAGTCTAACTGGTCCAATGTGTGTTGCACTGCATAATTTCCAATGTTTATAAAAAATAATATGTGGGCGACACCCCTCTAGACCTCTGTAAAACTGTACTTAAGCCATCTGGTCCAGAACAATCTTACCTACATTATGCTTTCTAAGTAACATTTCCAAAACTAAAACCGTGGGCTTAATACCACAAGGCACTTGTAAAGTGTTGTTTATGTCAGTTTACTTTCAACTAATGGTACTGGTTCAATGAACTGTAAAATAAAGTGCTCAATTTCCTACAATATTTGCAAACAGTTTTTAGGAAGGAGCCACCAAACGTCTCTGTGTCATGATGTTTAAGCTATTTCATTTCTGACAAGTGTTACTGGCCTATATACTTTGACGTGCTTCATAACCCATAAAAACAGGGTTGCTTAAGGAGAATTCGCAAACAAATCTGTCATCTATTCATAAAGTCATATTTGTCCTAACTAATGTTGTTGACCCACTATGCTTTAAAATACACAATTTCACACAACAGTTACAAACATGTCTTGCAGGAGATGCTTTCAACTCCCCTGTAGAAAGAAGCATATAAGCCATACAAGTTCTTATTATACAATTCCAATGTGCTTTACAGCGGCTGTTTCTCACTTTTTATGAAGGAATCCCTAAGAAAAACAACCTCTACAAGTGCTGTTTAAACTAAAGCCAGTTCTGACTAATGCTTGTGATTTAAAATTTCTACCATAGGACCAACTTCAATACCTGCATGAGTAGCTGGGGTATTTGCAGCACTTGCAAATATCACTCTAGCAAAGTTGACAGGTTTGATTTTGCCATCATATACTGAAACAATGTCGTACAGACCACATCTATGAAAACCAATGCGAATTTAGACAGGATATTTGGGAAACAGTACGATTGTTAGCATTCTACAACATGTGAAGGTATATATTGCATATCTTTTTTTACAAACATCTTAATGCATTAAATGCCCTAATTACCTTTAAATGTGCCAAAATCTAAGTTTCCCAGGGGACAACAAGACAAAATAGGTTAACAAGCTTGAATGCCCTAGCACTGAGCTGTCATCAGTAGCAGGGACTGTGACCCATGTCTTGTAATCGGGGCCACAAGAAACATTATTCTCTTTAGACTGGCCAACATCAGGAGTCATATCAGGGGCAGGAGCGCAATACTCCACACCCACAAACACCAGGGGGCTAATTTATGAGCTTGTGATGCATTGTGTGCAGAAAGTCATCTTGTTGCACTGCACTGCATGACAGGGAAAGGGCAGAACATTGCCAGGTATATGGTAATATGGCACATTCCTGTCCTTTACTGTGCGCTGGTGCCCCTTTGACAACCTAGTGCCAAACCAGGCATTCTTGCACCATGGTGCAAGGGTGCCTGTGTTGCATGAAGAATTGTTTGTGTGCGGGAAGGGACACCTTCCTGCTCAAAAACAATCCTGGAAGGCATATTCCTCTTTCCATGTGTGCTGCAGAAAGAAGAAGAAACAAGTAGAAATAGAGATATTTCTCCTCATTACGCCTCCCCTGGGAAGGTGTAAGATTTTGGCGCAATCTCAGATTTACAAGTACTTGTAAATCTGGGAATGCATCAAAATCCATGGGAGTTGTTTGAAAAACCCACTCAACGACCGTAGAATGCCTTCCCAGGGTAGAGTAACGCAACGCAGCAATTTGCGCTGCATTGCTCCAGATTTTTTAAGCCACTCAGAGCAATGCAAAGTGGCTTTGTGTGGCTTCAAAAGTCTGAGTTAGAGGTTTGCAACACACGTGTACCACGTTGCGTAGTGCAAACGTGACGCAACTCTCTCATAAATAAGCCACCAAGTTTGTTCAAGAGGAGGAAAGGCAGGTTTGTTTTAGAGAGTGTTGGTGCTGCCTGGTGACTTTGAGTATGAGGAGAATGCACTACGCGATGATACTACGACATCAACTACATTTTCCAGTAATACCTAAACTTTCATATTGTATGGAGAAGGCCATCTTGGATCAGCAAGTATAACCTACTTCATTTTTCACTGCACCCTTGGTAGGCAATTGAGCTACATTGTTGCTTCAGCCAGAACTTTGCTACTTCGATTCAGGATTTAGTTTTGCAAAGAACAGTTGCTGAAGAACAGTTTTATGACTACAGAGAAGTATTCAGAAAATCAAGTCATGTTGAGAAACAAGATTTGAACTATTTTGAATATTTGACTTTAAGCATTGTTATAGACTTTTGGAATTGTTTGCCTTTGAACTTGGGGTTTGGTCCTGTGAAAGAACTAGAAGAATTCTCAGATCACAATAATGGAAATTGATTGTAAGTATATATGATTGTGCGCAGTGCGTAATTTGTAAATAAAAAGTGCCGGGCCCTTGCCAGTAGGCCACGCAGTTTGCACCACACATTGCCACTGTACTTACACAACTACTAACCATCACACTGCTACAAGTGTAACAATTCAGACTGTTCGAGGCCGCCAAAGCTTTATGAGTGGCTTGGGTGGCAGGCATTAGTTGTTTTTAATGTATATTGAATTAACAAACAAAAGTTTTTCTGCTCATCTTTAAATTACACAAACAGCACCACCATGTGGCAGCTGTCATAAGTGCAGGTTTCAGCAATTAAGTGCCGCTGTTGGTAATTAAGTACTGTTATTGAGCTGCCTGAACCACTGTCTCAAATTAAGCACTGATTTGCGTAAGGTTCAAGGAGTTCTCAGCAAATGATATATGTGTTGCAAATGATAGGAACTACTGAATAATAATGCCTGTTAATTCCTTTTCCAGTTGCAAAAGAGTCAAGCAGAAACTAAACTTTTCTTATCAGAGAGTTCATAGTTATGAAGCTTGAGGTAATTAACTTGCCAATAGAGGAGAAGAGTTAGGGAACACACTTAAAGGTACTCATCTCTTGTTATGTTTTAAATTCAAGAATATCAGCCTCATATAAGAGCACACAGAGTTTGTTACATAAAGATACTTATAAGTTATATGCATTCCCAATGTTAAGGATAGTTTCAGAACTTTAATGGTCCATTATTAAAATATCTCTCATTGTGTTTAGGTACGGATAAAACCTGCAGACGTCAGTGCCAGCTAAGTGACAAGTGGGACTGGTAATACCCTGTGTCTTTGTTTTCTCCCTAATCCCATTCTCATTTCCCAGTTTATACTATTGGACATTATATTGCCATGGGATGTGGTAAGTGGTGAAAGCGGTGAGAAATGGAAAAGTGTATTGCTCCAGTTGGATTCAAATTACATTGTTAGTGTTTTCCGAGAGCCAAATTCTCATACCAGCCTTTGAGTTAGCAAACCCGAAATGGGTGATGTGAGAAAAGGCTCCCTCTATCAATCAGATTTGTTTATTTTTATAAAAAAATTGAGTCTGCGAATCCAGGGTAAAGGACCGTCTGCAGTGTAACAGTCCAGATATCTCTGTCTTAATTAACAAGCAATCTCAATTTGAGGCCTACAACAAGTTCTAATACTAATTTCTTGAACATTTTTGAATTAATTTACACCAATACATGGAAAGCCACTTCCTTAAGGAAAGTTCTAATTTCATGCCAATTTTGGTGTAATTCAGTTCAGCCGTTTTTTATGTAACACTGTCACAAGCCTCCTAGGGGAACAGATTTGGGAAATATAATTTTTGCACCCCACTTAACAGATTTGCACAAAAACTGTCATGATGAACCCAAATCAGATAAGCATTTATTTTCAGAAAGTTTGGACTAATGTGTTTAGTGGCATCAAAATCATTACCAAAGCAAAAATTACTTATACAATATGATAAATGATATGTGATACAATACATTATATATATCTATATCTATATCTATATATATATATATAGATCTATATATATATATATATATATATATATATATATATATGTATATATATATATATATATATATATATTCACTGAAAAAATCCAAAGGTTACAGGGAGGTTATAGTTAGGCTCAGATTTCACATGCACAAAACCAGAGAAATTTAACAGTTATAGTTTGCTGACCTAACTATAACTCGTGCCCCCACAATGCACTGCTTATGACCTCACATATTACATCACTCATGACATGGTCAGTGACATCACTGATGACATCTCAAACGACATCACTGATAACATCACTGATGACATCATCCACAGAATTTCTGATGCAGCCACTCACACCCCATTCATACACCCACTCAAACTTCTACACTAGCATTCTCAAAACCATTGACACACCCATTTTTTATTCCATTTCCTAAATATAATGTCCTTAAAACCTTTGTTTTTTTCAGTGAATTTCTAAGGTTTTTTAAATGCTAACTCCTAACTATAATGTCCCTGTAACCTTTGTTCTTTTCAGTGAATTTCTATTTTTTTTTTAGGTAGTATGATTAAGAATGATGATGTATTCAACCCAGATCCGTGACTGGGGGTGAGTGTCTGAAAAATTTCAGCGCTCCGTCCATCATCTCCTTGTGTTTGCTTTGTTCGCCCTAAGTTGGCAGGGTATGCCCAGACGTGGGTCCCTTGCTCACTTTGCCACTGGATTCAAGCTAGCCTGGCTGATAAAGGGTGTTACCCAGAAACCGGTCCCAGGATGCTTGTTTCCGGTTCAGGGAAGACCTGGCTTGGCAGTTCGGGCTGGACTGTTCCCATGAGGCACAGGGTCAAGACTGATTTGCATATAGCTGGGTCTGATTGAGGTGGCAAAGTGAGCTAAAGAATGATGATGGATTCAACCCAGATCTGTGAGTAGGGCTGAGTGTCTGAAAAGTTTCAGCGCTCCATCCATCATCTCCTTGTGTTTGCTTTGTTCGCCCTAAGTTGGCAGGGTATGCCCAGACGTTGGTCCCTTGCTCACTTTGCCACTGGATTCAAGCTAGCCTGGCTGATAAAGGGAGTTACCCAGAAACCGGTCCCAGGATGCTTGTTTCCGTTTCAGGGAAGACCTGGCTTGGCAGTTCGGGCTGGACTGTTCCCATGAGGCACAGGGTCAAGACTGATTTGCATATAGCTGGGTCTGAACTGAGGTGGCGAAGTGAGCTAAAGAATGATGATGGATTCAACCCAGATCCGTGACTGGGGGTGAGTGTCTGAAAAGTTTCAGCGCTCCGTCCATCATCTCCTTGTGTTTGCTTTGTCCGCCCTAAGTTGGCAGGGTATGCCCAGACGTGGGTCCCTAGCTCCCTTTGCCACTGGATTCAAGCTAGCCTGGCTGATAAAGGGTGTTACCCAGAAACCGGTCCCAGGATGCTTGTTTCCGGTTCAGGGAAGACCTGGCTTGGCAGTTCGGGCTGGACTGTTCCCATGAGGCACAGGGTCAAGACTGATTTGCATATAGCTGGGTCTGAACTGAGGTGGCGAAGTGAGCTAAAGAATGATGATGGATTCAACCCAGATCCGTGACTGGGGGTGAGTGTCTGAAAAGTTTCAGCGCTCCGTCCATCATCTCCTTGTGTTTGCTTTTTTAGGTAGTAGTCACGTTTGCAGAGTGGTAGAGAAAGGGGGCGGGCCTCCGACCAGCTCTCAGGAATCCCACTGTGTAGGACTTACACGAGGCACCAGGAGGGATTCTTGGCCCTCAAGGTCCATCAGGAGTAAAGTGGACTTTATCCCTCAACCAGTAGAGCACCAGGAGCCGCATTTGCAGAGTGGTGGAGAAAGGGGGCTTGGCCTCAGAAGACTCCGAAGACCTGGTAGGAATACCCTGACCCCATAGCCCTGGTTCTTGGATCTCCTTGGGACCCTACCAGGGCAAAAAAGTATTTTTTTTAAAAAGTTGCCACGAAATTGCAACGGGGTCCTGGGGGCAAGCACCAACATGTTTTTTTTAAAAAGGAGGGGGGTGCACGCCCCCCCTTAGGGCTCTTGTTAGCCCTGGGGACCACCACCTTCCTGGGGCTTTATTCAAATTTGGGAGGGGGGCCACGTGGATCCCTCTGCATTTGGCTTATTTAGCACTGGGGACTACCACCTCCCTGAGGTTTATTAAAAATAGTGTTGGGGGACCATGTGGACACTGCTCCAGGGGCTTTAGTATGCCCCAAGGACCACCACCGCCCCAGGGCTTAATAAAAAGTAATGGGGTGCCCACGCTGAACCCCACCAGGCCCAGGGTACCACCACCTCTCCTAGGCCAAATAACTTTAAAAACTGGGAGGGGGCAGCACGGCCCCTATCCTGGGCCATTAATGGCCGTGGGTACCGCCTCCCCCCAGGGCCAGCTTCTGCTGTCTCCTGAGGTGCCCACCTTTGGGAGATAGCTGTTTGCTTTTGCTTGGCAGGAGCTGGCAGCTTCCACCAAGCAAGAGGAAACATAACTCCACTCACAGCAAGTGAGAGCTGTCAAACCAGTCCCACTTGCTTGGAGCAGAGTTGTTATCTGCTTGAAACAGATGAGAGTATTGCTCCTGCATACAGGGAGCTGCATGTTTAGCAGCTCCCTGCATGCAGGAGCAATGCCAAGGACTGCCGGGCATTGAGGCTCCCCCGCAGTCCCTAACACTGCACACTGGGTGCCCTGCTTGGGCTCCAGGGTACCCAGGAACAGGGGGCTGGGCCCCGGGGGATTAGGTCCCTGGGGCCAAAATTAACCCAGGGTCGGGGGGCTATACGGACCCCCTCCCTGGGCCCATATTGGCCCGGGGGACCCCAACCCCAGGGTCCAGCCAAAATTGGCCCTGAGAGGGGGACCATGCTCCCCCCAATTGAATTTCGGCTGGGTCTCTGGGATGGGATCCCAAGGGCCAAAATAGGCCCAGGGAGGGGGTGTCACGCGGCCACCCTCCCTTTGTTTAAACAATAAAGGTCTTGGAGAAGGCAAAGCAAATGTCTTGTATCCCACGATGAAAAACAATCTGAAATCCTTAACCCGTTGCGTGCGTCTGTCGGCCAACGGCCGTCGCGAGCACTACCTCTGTAGTGCTGCGAACGTCCGTTGGCCGACGCGGCCCCACCCACTCCGCTAAACCGCCGCACCGGAATTGCTGCCGCGGTTAAGCGGTTAATAGAGGTGACTGCATCGTTGATCTATTGGAGCGCAATTTGATCTGGGGTGACTGTGATCAGTGATTTCTTTCTCGTCATCTCCTGTCCATGATTCTCCCTTTTAATTACCCTGAGTATGCAAATGCACAAAATCATCTGCAAGCTCTGCCCAGTTGACCACGCCCTGTTTTCCTCAGTAGTACGTAAAGGTCTTCATGCCTTTTCCCACGTTGATGCACAGCTTAACAAAAGGCCCTCTAGTGCATTTCCTGCCAATTTTGGTGATGCGTTATTGATGCAGAGGAGTACAAGAACATCTCCACCAAACAAAGAAGTGCTTACTTCATTTAGTTAAGGGGAAGAACCCCCTACTTGGTAGAGATTCATCTCTTTGTAGTCTCATTGTCTTCTCTTGACATTATCACAGATTTGTGGATGAAGACACTCGAGGAACAATCACATTGCCCAAATTACATGCACACCTCTTGGTCCTTTACGCAGCTGTAGTGTAGAATATACACAAGGCATTTACTCAATGAGGTAGCATTTACAAATTTAACAAATGAAAGTACTCCAGTTAGGTAGAAGTTTTGGGCAAAACTGGGGACTCTTCTTGGAAAAAATTAGGGTCGATTCTAGCCCTGGTGCTGATTTCACAGAAATTAAACCTCAACGGGAAGCACTTACAAATTTAAACATAGCAGGTGCCCCAGTTGAAGTTCCAGATCAGTAAAGCATAAACAATCCTAACTTTTTGGGCTTGGTGAAGACAAAGCAAGTGTGTTTCCTCTCATATTCTACATTGAAAAATGATATGAAATCCTTAATGGAGCTGAACTCATCATTGATCTATTGGAGAACAATCTGATGAGTAGTGACTGTGATGAGTGGTTTCATTCTTCTCGTCTCCTGGTAAGAGCAGAGTCCATGGTTCTCCCTTTTAAATACCCTAATTATGCAAATGCCCAGAATCCAAAGCTCCACTCACACACCCACTCACAGACACAAACAGGCACTCACACACCTACTCACACACACACACATACAGGTACTCACACAGCCACTCACAGTCCCACTCACCCACCCACTCACAGATGCACTGAGACACTCAGGCACTCACTCACACACTCACTCTTAAAGGTCACAGGTTACAGTTAGGAAATACAATTTAAAAAACCTTAGAAATTCACTTAGAAAACCAAAGTTTACAGGGATGTTATAGTTAGGAAATGACATTAAAAACTATAGAAATTCACAAAAAAAACAAGGGTTACAGGGACGTTATAGTTAGGAAATAGAATTTAAAAATCCTTAGAAATTTACTAAAAAAACAAAGGTTACAGAGATGTTATAGATAGGCTCAGATTTCACTTGCACAAAACCAGTAAAATTCAGCAGTTATAGTTACCTGAGCTAACTATAACTAAGGCTCCCGGTTTTCCGTTTAAACGGATTTTTACATATAAATACAGACGGAAAACATTTTTTTCTTTGTCTGTATTTATATATAAAAAACGGAAAAATACTGGCAAAACAAATGCTTGTGCTGCCTCTGTGTTCCTCTGCAAAATCCGTGTCTGAGGTGCACAAGGGCTGGGAAAGAAATATGAAACCACTGCTATCAAACTGCCCCTCTGGAGAGGGGTGAACAAGAGCAGCCGGGAGCGCTGTGTCTGCAGAAGGAAATGTTTCAATATTCAGTGCTTCATTCTTTGGGAATAAGAATCAAAATTGCTATGGAAAACATTCAGGAAACTCAAATGGCCCTTTAAAAATATGTGTTAATCAGCATTTAGGCACTAAGTATGTGATCTCTGCCATGAAGTGATTTTACAGACCATTAAAATCCTAGAAACGCTGTTGAAAAGTACTGGTTGTGTCTCATTAAAAGGCCCGTGACTCTTGCCCACTGAGGACAGCTGCAGTCCTGTGACTTTCACATTTTGTTATCTCTTGCTTTACCAGTGTTCATTTCCAATTCCCTGCACATTTTGAAGATGACCCTGATTAATCTATTAAAAGGCCCCTCACCGTGGTGCTCACGCAAAACTTTTCTACAGGCAGCAGCCGCTTTTTCACAAACTCGAGCTTCAAAAACAAACAGGTAACGCCCTTTTATCGAGCCTTACTCACTTGTTTAAACAGACCACTGTCCTCTTCAAATTAAATTAATGCTAACCAGCAAAGCTTTACTGTTGTGCCAGCATGACAGCTTTATACTGTAACCACTATATCAAGCCCAAAGAGAAAGGAAATCGGCAATGAAGCGGAAGCAGGTAGAAGGTGAATTGTTGGAGCAATGCAAGCAGCCAACGTCCGTTAGGAGGTGTGAAAACATCCCCAGGACATGGGCTGCAGTCGCAGCAACCTTTTGTGTTTTTGGTTGAATGGGAGTAGGAAGGAGATTGATGGGGGCAGGGCACGGAGGCAGACACACCTCCAACATCTATCATCATAAAGCCTGGGTCCACCTCTCAGTGATTTTTCACCCCTACGGGGCAGTGAGGCTGAGTGAGAGATGTTTGGGTCAGTTAGAATGACTTATTTTTACTTAGCAATCGTAGCCAGAGTCTGGAAACTTAGTAGCACTTAAATAATAACAGATGTGACCGTTGCACCGTGTGTGCTCTACATTTTATCATTTGAGCAGACACTTTGTGTGATGGCTGATAAAATGCAAGTAAAGGAGGGAGTAATGCTTCGACTTTTGCCAGACAGCTGCACAAGTGAGACCAATCAATACCACTAATTCACTAATCTTTTTTTAGAGGACAGGGAAGAAATTTGCTCCCAATAAGTAAAGTGCACCTAGCATAGGCTCCAATTTCAAAAATAGTTACAACAACCTATCATAACTGAGTGCAAGTGTGCATGACTATTTAAATAAATCAGGATAAATACTAGCTGCAGCGCCTTCTTTTGCTGACGATAAAAATAAATGCGGATAAATACAGATTAAAAGTCCCAAAAATAAATATGGATAAATACAGACGGAAATGTTAAAAAAATAAATACCATAAAACCGGGAGCCCTAACTATAACATATGCCTCTGCAATGCATTGCTTTTTACCTCACATATTGCATCACTCATGACATGGTCAGTGACATCCCTGATTACATCACTGATGACATCTCAAATGAAATCACTGATGAAATCACTGATGACATCATCCACACAACCACTCCCACTCACATCCTTATACAACCTCTCATACACCCACTCACACACCCACACAACCACTCAGATATCCATTCACAGACCCATACAAGTACTGACACAACCATTCACTTATCCACAGCCTCTCATACAGCCACTCATTCACTCATACAGCCACTCACCCATACAGCTACTCATACAACCAGTCACTCACCCATACAGCCACTCACACAGCCAAGCACTGACCCTTACAGCTACTCTCACACACATGCATTCACCTATACAGAAACTCAGATACCCACTCACTCACCCTTACAGCCTCTCAACACAGCCACTCACTCACCCATACAAGCACTCACACACTCACTCACATACCTATACAACCACTTACATACCCATTCACACATCCATACAAGCACTTTCGCATCCGCTCACTAACTTATACAGCCATTCACACAGACACTCACTCTCCAATACAGCCACTCACATAACTCACTTAACCAAACACCTACTTAAACAGCCACTCAGTCACCCATACACCCACTTTCATACCCATTCACTCAATAATTCAGCCATTCAGGCAACCACTCACTCCCTCATACAGTCAATCACACACCCACTCACCCACCCATACAGCCACTCACTCACCTATACAGCCACTGGCACACCCATTTATACACCCATACAGCCACTCACACATCCACTCACATACCCATACAGCCACTCACACATGGATACAGTCACACAACCACTCAGATAATATATGTTAGAAAAAGTATCACTCAGTAGCACAGAAAGAATAGTAATTTAACTTATGCAGTAGCTTAATACATATCTTTAAGCCTCAGAAATATTTACAAAATACTTACAATCACCGGATGATGTCATCAGTGATGTCATTTGAGATGTCATCAGTGATGTCATCAGTGATGTCACTGACCATGTCATGAGTGATGTAATATGTGAGGTCAGAAGCAGTGCATTGTGGGAGCATACGTTATAATTAGCGCAGGTACCTATATCTGGAGAATTTCACTGGTTTTCTATGAGTGAAATCTGAGCCTAACTATAATGTCCCTGTAACCTTTGTTTTTGCATTGAATTTGTAAGGTTTTTCTAATTCTATTTCCAAACTATAACATCTCTGCAAGCTTTGTTTTTTTAGTATATATATATATATATATATATATATATATATATATATATATATATATATATATATATATATATATATATATATATATATTCAATAAAAACACAAAGGTTACAGGGACATTATAGTTAGGCTCAGATTTCACTCGTACACAACCAGTGAAGTGTGCTAACTGTAGCTTGCTCCCCCACAATGCACTGCCTATGACCTCACATATTTTATCACTCATGACATGGTCAGTGACATCACTGATGACATCTCAAATGACATCACTGATGACATCATCCATAGAATCTCTGACGCACCCATTCACACCCCATATAACCTTCATACACCCACTCTAACTTCCACACTACCATTCTCAAACCCATTCACATACCCATACCAGTACTTACATACCCACTCACTGATTCATAGGTCTACACACACATCCACTCACCCATACAGCCACTCATACTCCCACTCACTTACTAATATAGCCACTGACGTATCTACTCATACACCCATTCAGCCACTCACCCACTGTCAGCCACCCATAGAGCTACTCACACACCTTCTCACTCACCCATAGAGTCAATCACGCAGCCACTTACTCACCCATATAATTACACACAGCCACTCACTTACCCATACAGATACTAACTCATACTCACTCACCTATACAATCACTCACACAAGCACACACGCACCTATAAAACCACTCTCATAATCACTCACTCACCCATAAGTCACTCATATACGCCAACGCTCTCCTATACTGCCTTTCATGTATGCAGTTAGTCACCTATATACCACTGACACATCTACTCACTCACCAACACAGCCATACACACACTTACTCACCCATACAGCCCCTCACACATGAACTCACTTATCCATACAGCCACTGACTCACCCACTCACTTATCCATACAGGCAGTCACACTCCCCTCCCCCACCCACACAGACACTCAGACACCCATACAGGTACTCAGACAACCAATCACTCACCCAGACAGCCACTCACATACCCACTCACACACCCATACAGTCACTTAGATACCAACTGACACACTGATACAAACATTCACACAACCAGTCACTCACCCATGTATTCACTGAGACACATAAACACTCAATTCTACAGTCAGTTATGCACCCACTGAATCATCCATACAGGCATTCATATACCCACTGATTCACCAATACACCTTGGTGTATATATATTTAACACTCATAAACTTTTTAAAAACACTCACAGTCACTGGATGATGTAATCAGTGGTGTAATCAGTGATGTCATTGGAGATGTCATCAGTGATGTCACTGACCATGTCATGAGTGATGTAATGTGTGAGGTCATAAGCAGTGCATTGCGGGAGTTCGAGTTATAGTTAGCTCACTAACAATAACTGTTGAATTTCACTGTTTTTTATGAGTGGAATCTGAGCCTAACTATAACGTCCCTGTAACCTTTGGTTTTATCAGTGAATTTTGAAGGTTTTTTAAATGCTAATTCCTAACTATAACATACTTCTAACCTTTGTGTTTTTTCAGTGAATTTCTCAGGTTTTTAAAATGCTAATTCCTAACTATAACATCCCTATAACCTTTGGTTTTTTCAGTGAATTTCTATGTTTTTTAAGTAGTCGATGCGTTTGCAGAGTGGTGGAGAAGGGAGGCCTCCAACCAGCTCAAAGGAATCCTGCTGTGTAGCACTCATAGGAAGACCCAGGAGGGATTCTTGGCCCCCAAGGTCCCTCAGGAGTAAAGTGAACTTCATCCCCCAACCAGTAATGCTCCAGGAGGTGTGCTTGCAGAGCGGTGGGAGAAAGGAGGTGTGGCCTCCGATGAGGTCTGAGCGATCCAGCTGTGGGTGACTTACGTCAGGCAACAATAGGGTTTCTTAGCCCCCAACGACCCTCAGCAGCCAATGGGACTGCATCCCCCAACCAGTAGTAGACTCCTTTGCAGAGTTTTTGAGAAAGGGGTCGGGCCTCCAACAAAGTCTGCCCTTGGGGGCCAACTACACCTCCTGTTACCTCCAGTAAGTCCCACACAGCAGGACTGCTGAGAGGTTGTCAGAGACCTGCTCCCTTCCTCCATCATCATGCAAACGTACCTCCCGTCTACTAGTAAGGAGATTAAGTCACCTTGGCTATTGAGGGTCCTTGGAGGCCAACTACCCCTCCTGTTAACTCCAGTAAGTCCCACACAGTGGGTTTGCTGAGAGGTTTTCGATGAGCATGCCCCCTTTCTCCACAACTCGCAAATGTACCTCCTTGCACACTACTAGTTGTGGGATGAAGTCCCTTTGGACCTGGCCCACCCGGAGGCCTATAATAAACAAAGCACAGAAGCCCGCCCTTCGGGTTTTATTTTCTGCTGGATTTGCGGATCCAGCATGACTCCAGCAGAAAATGTTTAAAAAAATGCTTTTTTGGCCCTGGGGGGTCCCTATGGGACCCCCCTCCCCCAAGAGGCCTAGGAGGTCAGGATGTTTCTACCCTGCCCCCTTTTCTTTTTTCAAATCTTTTTTCTGTTACTCGGTTCAACCAAGTCACAAGATGGCTGCCAAGACTTCCTGGTTTGAAGTGTTGGCAGCCCATCACAGCTCAGCACGAGATTGGGAGGGGCTGCGGATCCACAGTGTTCCTATATATACAATTGGAAATTTCTTTAAATAACCCTGAAACTACTGAACGGATTCACACCAAATCACAAAAAGGCACTTCCTTGGACCAACATCTACCTTCCTGCCAAATGTGGTGTAATTCCGTTCAGCAGTTTGGGTTGCAGCCGTGTCTTAAGGTCCTATGGGAATTAACATGGGGAAAACGCGCTTTTAAACAGCCCCTGGTTCTCGGCCCCTGCTTGACAGATCACCCCAAAACTTTCAAGACAGCAGTTAGCCTGGGTGGAGTTCACGGAGTGCAAAAAACACTCAGCCGTGCTACACGGAGGTCTGCAAGCGGTGGAGTGCTTTAGATAAATGCTGTTTGCGGTGATTGTCAATGCCGGGTGTTTGTCCACACTATGCAATCATTGCAAACGACACCATGCACACCACAAGCAGGTGCTGCTTCCTTTCTGCTGCTTGAGTAGATTTTTTACTCGAGCGGCAGCTTTCTCCACGCGAAGGGACGGTTTCTCAACGCGAGGGGTCGCAAGCATACACGACCACTCACAATGAGAAATCTGACCGCCCGCATTGAGAAATCTCACCGGGAGGTTGATTTTCCATGCTCGCACTCGCCAACTTGATATTGACGAGTGCGAGCGAGGAAAAAAACTCCCCTCTGCTACGCGGAGCGAAGTTTTTCAGAACTCCGCAAGCTGTGCGTAACACGGAGTGCGGAAAACTCTGCAAACTCCGCGAGCGGCGCGGAGTTCACCACCCAGACTTAGACAGCAGCTGAAATAACCATTGTATCAGTTTTGAAAATTTCATGAAGATTCGTCAAACGGCGTCAAGTTATTGGCAAATGAAAAAATGCTCTTCCTATGGAAACTAGGTCCTAACTATGACTACCTTCTGGCAGTCGTCAGTAGGTATTTATAGTTAGGACTAGGCCTGGGCGGAACTCATGGAGTTTCACTCCACGGAATTCAGTAAAAAACTCCAGGGAATGACACGGAGTTCCGCAAAAATAACCCATCACGCTTCCGTGTTAAATATCATCTCCAAATGATTCCTTGGTGCAATACCAAGGCACAAACAGAGAGAATCCTGGTGAAATATTACTGGAGAATACCCGGGCCCAGTCCTAGGTGAACGCGCGCACTGTCCCAGCAGAGAGCCAGTCAGACACTCACTCGTCTGGTCAATCAGGAGCGGTCTATTCCACCGCAGACATAGTAGATACCCGAACAGCTCCAGTCACTTTCACAGGTCTGAACACCAACCTAGTGCCACCCCTGCGGTGCACACATGACGCATCCTGCTGCCTCCACACCGTCCAATGGCTGCAGTGCGTGGCCAGCAACCTGCCAGTGGCGCGAGCCCAACACTGCAGCCCTCTGCTGCTTGGCACAGAAAGCGCCAACCAGGCCCTTAGTGGGGGGCTCAGGTGCCAGTCAGAGGACCCGGTGCTGCCAAACCACTCAGCAGGTGCGTCAATTTATTCCCTGCATTCTGATGCGCTGATTTGATTTTCAGATTCAGGCCTCTCCTCTAGCCCTGTCAATTCATCATCTCTCTCAATCTTCACCTCCCTCTATTCTCCCAACCTGCGCTATTGGTTTGCCCTTCCTGGCTCGAAATCCCACCCACATTTTGATAGATACACCTATAAGCCCAAACCACAAAGAGTCTCATCTAGGAGATCTCGCCCTTCAAATGTGTCAGCCTATCAGCTGCCTGCATTGCCCTTGAAGCACCGCTTAATGTCCAATAGGCTGTGACAGAGCATTGAAGTCTCCGTTCATTCGCTGCCTCCCCACATCATCCACGCCCCTTGCTGCACACGTTCTGCCCATCTGTTTAGGGTTTCATCTAAATATTTTTCTCGCCAAATTTAAAATTGACTAGTGTAGGGATTCTTGTGGCCTCCAAAGTGTGTTCCTCGCTGCTGGACATAGTTTAGTGAAGGAACATGATGTCCGCATGTGACGGCATTAGGCAGAAGAGCTCATGCATGCATTTGCACTTCACAGTGCTGGTCTCAGTGAACGTTGTTACACATGTGTCAACAGAGAGATGACAGGTTGGGGAGACCAGCTGCAAGTGTCTATATTACTCGAGGCGGAGTTCTGACAGGAGAGGACATGCCTTGGGTTAGCCCGCCAGTAAACTCCGCTCTGCTGGGGGTTGGCAGAGTTTTTTTGCTGAACTCCACACTCCAAGAAGAGCGCTGAGTCACAAAACTCTGCCAAATACACTAGCGGAGAGGAGTTTATCATCCACCCCTAGTTAGGACCGTGTTTCCATAGGAAAAGCATTTTTTGACTTGCGAATATCTTTGGCGCCGGTTGACAAATCTTCACAAAAGTTTCCAAAAAAAGTGCCCCAATAATTTGTGTTGTGCATGGATAGTTTTGGGGAAATCCATCAAGCGGGGGCCGAGAAAAAGGGGAAGTAAAAAAATGTGTGTTTCCCATGTTAATTCCCTTAGGAATTTTAGACACGCCAATAGCCCGAACCGCTGAACGGAATTACACCAAATTTTGCAGAAAGGTGGATGTTGGTCCAGAAAGTGACCTTTCTGTGAATTGGTGTAAATCCATTCAGTACTTTTGGAGATATTAAAATATTAAAAGAATTTCAAATTTGTATATATAGGGATACGAAGGCACAGCAAACACTCCCGATCTCATGCTGAGGTCTGATTGCCTGCCCGCACTTCAACCAGGAAGTGTTGGCAGCCAACTTGGGACTCAGCTTCAGCTAAGTCCCAGAAAAATATTTAAGAAAAAAGAAAAGGGGGCAGAGTGGGAATACCCTGACCCCTTAGCTCTGGTCATGGGTTCCCAGAGGGACCCTGACAGGGCCAAAAAGCACTTTAAAAAAAAAGGTTGCTGTGAAAGTGCAACGGAGTTGCAAATGCAGGCAAAAATTAAAAAAACAAACAAGCACGGGCTCCGGTGCTTCCTTTGAATGCAGGCCCGAGGTGGGCCAGGTCCCTCGGGCATTTTTTCAAAAAAGGAGGGGGGCGCAAGGGCCCCTCTACTGAGACTCATTGAGATACAGGGTCCACCATCTCCCTGGGGCCAAATAACACCCACAAGTAAGTCCTCTACAGCAGGATTGCTCAGACCTTGTCTGAGGCCTGCCCCCTTTCTCAACCACTTTGCAAAGGGGCCTCCTGGCACACTATTGGTTGGGTATGCTGTCCCCTTGGCTGCTGATGGTCATTAGGGGCCAAAAACACCTATTGTTGCCACATGTAAGTTCCCCACAGCAGGATTGCTCAGACTTTGTTGGAGGCCTCGCCCCCTTTCTCAAACACTCAGCAAAGGGGCCTACTTGCGCACTACTTGTTGGGGGATGCAGACCCGTTGACTGCTGAGGGTCGTTGGGGGCTAAGAACCCCTATTGTTGCCACAAGTAAGTCCCCCACAGTGGGATTTCTCAGACCTCATCGGAGGCCCCGCCCCCTTTCTCAACCACTCTACAAAGGGGCCTCCTGGGGCACTACTGATTGGGGGATGAAGTCCCCTTGGCTGCTGAGGGTCATTGGGAGCCAAGAACCCCTATTGCTGCCACAAGTAAGTCCCCCACAATGGGATTGCTGAGGCCTCATTGGAGGCCACTCACCCTTTCTCAACCACTCTTGAAAGGGGCCTCCTGGCACACTATTGGTTGAGGGATGAAGTCCCCTTGGCTGCTGAGGTTCTTTGGGAGATTGGAACTCCTATTGTTGTCACAGGTATGTCCCCCACAGTGGGTTTGCTCAGACCTTGTCGGAGGCCCCTCCTTCTTTCTCAACCACTCTTGAAAGGGGCCTCCTGGTGCACTACTGGTTGGGGGATGAAGTCTAGGGGTGAGCGTGCCAGTAAACACCGCTTCACCGGCAGTTGGTGGAGTTTTTGCCAAACTCTGTTTCCCAAGTGGAGCACAGAGTGGTAAAACTCCACAAACTCTGCCAGCGGAGCGGAGTTTACGGCCCACCCCTATAAGAGACTCACACACCCACTCACAGAACCATTCAGACTCTCATATACCCACTTACAGCCTCAGTCATACTCTCTCAAACCCACTTACAAACCTACACAAACACTCATACACCCACTAAGACACTCATGCACTCACTCACACACTTAGGGCCTTATTACGATGTCGGGTGGACCGTTGTGGAATCGGGACTGATCGACCTCCAGTCGGTGCTCCTGACCGCAGTATTTGGATGCGACCGCACATGGTGCGGTCGCACACTCCCATTTCTCTATGGGAGCTTGTGCTGCAGTCAGAAATCACCCGCAGCACAAGCTCCCATAGAGAAATGGGAGTTTTTGTTAATCCCTGCGCCACGCAGGGATTGACAGGGGGCACCATATGTGCCCCCAGCCCCCAACCGGAGGCCGGTGTTGCAAGGGGGCTCTGCTAGGGGACCCCAAATTCACTTTCCGACAGGCTTTTCATGTCGGAAAGCCCGATATGAAAAGCCTCTGGGAAACCGACATTGTAATCCTGACGGCAGAAGTGTCGTCCGTAAGGGATTACTTGCCGGTTCTGACTGGCCGATGGGCTGCTTGAGCCCGTCAGAAGTCAGCTGGAATGACGGGCTGGTTTCAATTCCCACTGCCGTATTTGTAATACGGTGGTAAGAAATGAAACCGAAGATGTCGGTCGGAAAGCCTCTGAACGCTGGTCAGAAGCTTTCCAACCGAAATCAAAATCAGGGCCTTAGTGTCAAAGGTTAGTGGTTACAGTTAGGAAATAAAATTAAAACATCTTACAAATTCACTTAAAAAACCAAAGGTTACATGAACTTTATAGTTAGGAAATAGAATTTAAAAAATGCAGAAATACACTGAAAGTTAGGCTCAGATTTCACTCATACAAAACCAGTGAAATTCAGCAGTCATATTTAGCTAAGCTAACTATAACTTAGACCCCCATAATGCACTGCTTATTGCCTCACATATTACATCACTCATAACATCGTCAGTGACTTCACTCATGACATCTTACATTATATCACTGATGACATCCTCTACAGAACCACTCACACCCCCATACAACCACTTACATACCTATTCACAGACCCTTACATGTACTTACACAACTACTCACTTATCCATAGAGCCACTCACACACCCACTCACTCACTCATACAGCCACTCACACCACCACTTGCTCACTCATACAGCAACTCATTCAACAAGTCACTCATAGAGCCTGACCATACAACCAGTCACTCAACCATACAGCCACTCACACAGTCATTGAACCACTCACACAGACACTAAATCACCCATGCAGCCAATCCCACAGACACTCACTCTTCCTTATAGCCACTCACACACCAACTCACTTAATCAAACATTCACTCAAACAGCCACTCACTCACCCATACAGCCACTAACAAACCCAGTCACTCACTCATACAGCCATTCGGACACCGACTCACCTACCCTTACAGTCACTCACACAGCCACTCACTCACCCAACCATACAGCAACTGACACACCCTCTCACTCACCAATACAGCCACTCACACAACCACTAAGTCACCAACACAGCTACTCAAGCACCCACTTATATACCCATACAGCCACTAACACACCCACTCACACACCTCTTAAGTCACTCAGACACCCACTCACACACAGATGCACACAGTCACACAGCAACTCACATAAACTATGTTAAAAAAGGAATCACTCATTATTAGTACACAAAGTATACTAATATAACTTTTGTGGTACCTTAGTATATACACACAAAAACTTTTAGAAAACACTCACAATCACTGGATGATGTCATCAGTGATGTCATTTGATATGTCATCTGTGATGTCACTGACCATGTCATGAGTGATGTAACATGTGAGGTCACAGGCAGTGCATTGCAGGGCATATGTTATAGTTAGCTCCATTAACTATAAGTGCTGAATTCCACTGGTTTTGTATGAGTGAAATCTGACATTTTAAAGTGCTCATGTGGCTTAAATTATCTGGGAAGTACCAAATTGCAGAAACACATGAGAATCCTGCAACACCTTAGAGCGGTTGTAAACTATGACTCAACATACCCTGTTGCACGGCACTTCAAATTGGTCCATAATAACAATCTGAGTGACCTGAAATATTTTGTAATAGGAGCAGTGCCATGCAGTGAGAAACATAAAATGACAATAACTTAAAGTTATTGTCATTTTATGTTTTATGTCCTGCTGCTTTGCGGTGCTGCTCTGCTATTCGAGCAGGGCAGGGGAGGAGTGGTTTGCCCACTCCTAAAGTGTGCAATGACTGTTTGGTCGGCCCTCTCGGGCCACCCAAACCAGTCATGCGCACTTCTCTGTTCTCCATGCAGGCTGCATTACAGCCTGCATGGAGAACATGCCCACCCCTACAGCCCCTGGCTGAGCGCCGTGTCACAGCTCTAAGACCAATCACAATGCTGCATTGCGGCATTGTTATTGGCTTAGGGGTGGGAGCCTGGCTACCTGCTTCCTGTTCCTGTCGGAGGCAGGAGAGCAGGAGCAGAGAAAACGTGAGACCAGGCCTCGAGGTAAGTTTTTTTATTTTCTTTTTTATTTCCGACCCCCCTTGCAAAACCCGGACCCCACCCACATGCCCAACCGCGAGCCATGTGGCCACGACTGTAAATGAATAGATAGATAGATAGATAGATAGATAGATAGATCTCGACAAACACAGTCTTCTCTCTAAATCCTACTGTGGGCACGGACAATAGCCTACTCCATTCTCTGAAATGGAGTATCCCCTTCGGGCAGTTTCTATGAGCTTAACATTACTGTAGCAGTCAAGAGGATTTCCTAGTAGAGCAGGAGGTCATGGTGGCTAGATATAAAGAATTTGGCTATCCCAAATGGGTATTAAAGAAAGTTATACAAAGAGTCAGTGAGAAGTCTAGAGTTGAGATCCCATTTGGCCCAGCAAAAAACTTACCTCAGACAAAGAGGGTACACTGAGATTGGTTATCACATATAAAAAGAATATTGGTGTGTGAAGAGGATATTACACAAGAATTGGAAATTGCTCAATTGTAACTGTATAATTGGGTACCTGGTTTGTAGGAGGTCATCTAAAACGTACCGCAAGAGTAGATCATTCTGGGATGCCCATGTACAAAGTGATATTACAACCAAATCAAGTACCACTATAACAAACCTTTAAGGCTTTTTCATATGTGGTAAATTCAAGAAATTCATGTTTAGTAAGAATGCTAAAAGTTATGATGTGCCAAATGGCAAGAGTCACAAGGAAATATCACAGTTCATAATTTGCAGCTCTCCATATATAATCTACATTTACGCTGCCCTTATGGTTTAAGATTTGTTGGGAGTACCATTCACCCAGTCCGTAAAAGAATATTGAAATACATGAGAGCAATAGGAAATTGGTATAAACACTACCTTTTGGCCAGACATTTTGTGGATCAATAGTTTTGTAATTGGTTATTGTAATTTAATTCAAATAGTGAAGGTGAGACACTTATGTTGTGCTTTAAAAAGGTTATTTTAAGTGGATGATCTTATCATTGGTTGTTGTTATCAGTGATGTCCTCAATGTTGAGATGTGATCAGTGATGTTGCCGATTATGTAATTTAACATGTCATGAGTAATATATTATGTGAGGTTATGAACAGTGCACAATAGGGCACAAGTTATGGTTAAGATCATAGTGGATCGGTGGTTTTTCAGGTCCAAGTATACTAGTAGAGCCATATTAGAAGGATAAGTAAAGAGTTTTGAAGTATCCCCTTGAGGGTTTGACCCCCACTCCTCACAATGGTTTGCTAAAAATACTGCTGAGGAGCGAAGATATTTACAATGTAAATTAATAGAATCATTTTTATTTAAGTTCTATTCCATGAATACAAAAGTAAATCAGGAAGTATCTACCTCCCGACTAAGTCAGGGCCACATGAGAGGAGACCTGACCCGACCGCTGGGACCACACAAACAATAGCCTTATAACGCTCTCACGGACAGCTACACTGCCTGATTATAAACAAACAAGCACTCGGGTTACATCAGACGAATAGACGACGAACTCTCTTTGGCCTCGATAGACCACTTGAATATATTGTGCAAAAGCCTTGAAAAAGCCCTAGGCTTGCTTGCCATGACAGGGCAAAATATATGTTGGCTGTTTTTCATTCTCTAGTATCCTGTATATGTAATTATCCTGTTACTTTCTCCCTAGCTGCTCAGCCAGTGTGAATGTGCTGCGTGGAATGTTGGTGTGGTGATGATGGACGGAATGTTTGGGTGCCTGGAAGTGAAGTGTCACAGTTGGAGTATGGGCTGAGCAGCAGGCAGACTGCTCCTGGTGGGGCTGCTTCACATGAACTTAACTTGTAACTAAGACTGAATAAACCTACATGAAATACATCTCGGCTACTGGACCTCATCACTACATAATCTGATAATTGTTTGTCCTGTAATGCGAAGACCGAGGGAATAAAAACTTATCACCAGACCTCCGATATCTACATCGTATTTATTTGTTGAATGTGTCGGACTTGCCTACGTTTTTTTAAGCAAATGTTATGGTGTTAAAAGCAAAACTAGCCATAATTTCACTTCAACCTTTGTTTTGTTCAAATTATTCAATATTTTAAGATTAGGTTGCCTTTATTTTGTCGTTGTGCTCCAGTACACTCTAACTGGCACCCTGTCTAATTTGAGACAGTGCCAGTCATGGTGTTCTGCAGCAAAACCACACTTTACACGTAACACATGAATAAACATTAAAAAAAAATGCAAAGACAACTTATCTTGTTGTTCATTCAGCCTTTTTTTTAACAAATTATCGGTGCACACAAAAATCCAGAACCTGCATCCCCCTCAGTAGTTTGCATCTTTTGACCCTGGATGTTTCTTCCAGCGCCTTGTAACTCGTGGGAGCTGGATGGCATTCGTTGTAATTGTTCTTACTGTGATAAAGTATTTTCAGAGATGTGCTCATGTGAGATAGAAAGTGTGCCATAAAATGTAATTTATGTGGCACTGTAGTTTCCTTGCACTTCACCTTTGTAAAGGGTTTGGCTGATACTGTGCCTGGCATTTGTAAATGAAATGGACAACATGATTGGTCTCAGAATTGGAACAGGAGGTTTTCAGAGAAGGTCAAATGGTAATAGAAATCCTGCTTTATTCACGAGGTTTTACTCTAATGCGTGTCTGTCGGATATCAAAACACCCACACCAGCGCCGGCACTTTTCTTCTTAAAGTCTGCTGCGATTGATTGCCACTGCACGCCCAGCATCTGATTCTAATTATCGAGATATATGAAGCTGTAGACACGTCGTCTTCACTTACAGCTCAGTATTAAAACCTACTAAAAGCAGATGGAGAGCATGCATGATTGTGAATTAAACACATTTTCTTCTTTGTAACACAAATATGTAAATTAATCACCGTAAACGATAGCAGACTAACTGCAGTTGATCGGTACAGCTTTTAGTGATTTTTACAGTTCAGAGGCAAACAAGACGTTCTTCAGTGAAGGGTGTACGTGACTGTCTCACTGTCTGACCGGCTGCTACCAAAAGTAGCAAGCAGTATTTTCTGTAAGTAGCCTTAAAGCAATGATGAGAGTCTTTCGGACAATAAGAATGCTACCAGAGCAGGCATTATCTACTGTTATTTGCCTGTATTCTAGGCTCAAAGTGCAGCGCAGGAACAGTTGGTCCATGTGAGGTTAAAGGTATATTGCCCACATCCTGAAGGGTGTTAATAGCAGGTCATTGTTTTTCCCTCATTATGTCCCCTCAATCAATGGGCAAAAATAATAGAAGAAGCAATTAACAGCTACTAAGCCCATCAGATGGGGGCTATTGTTTTCTAGTAGAAGAAGGGGCTTTGGAAGCAGTGATGCAGATGATCATGCGGCAATGGCTGCCCCATGTCCTCTGTCTCAATATACCATTGTGTGCCCTGTCTCTCCCACTTGAATATACCACATTCGAACTTCACGATGTACAGCCATTATTGCCCTTACACTGAAGGCAACATCAACCACAATATGCATTTGCCTCTTTGAGGGCCTTGCTGGCCGTGATATCCTATATCTTATGGAGAAGATTTATAACACATTTCATAACGCTCAGCAGCAGGCCCTAAGGTCATATTGCTCAATCATCAGAAGGTTGGGTGTGGCAGTCATTTACCTTGCCCATGATTCATGCCATCGCTACAGGTGCACGTCCACAAATAAAGCTCTCTCACAAAACATAACTGACGCTGTTGAACTAGCATATTCATGCACTACTATCATTTTTAATCTTTGGGACCGGTCAATAATGCAAGGCTTTGCCCATCACTCCCCTTATGTACCTAGTCCGTGGCTCAGACTCAAAAGTCAGATTAGGTCCAATGACAAGTCTTATTTTCTGCCTACCAGGTCAATAACACTAACACTACTCTACAGCATTAGAACATTCAGGAGGATAATGAATATAATGGAGAGGCAGTGGTCAGTACTCCATAATGTATACTCGTTGCATCACCGTAGAGATTCTCATCTGCTTGCATAGACCAGCTGCCCTCTCACCTCCCACATACATCAGCTCTGTCTCGCCATACCACATTCAGCCAAAGTCCTCTGCTATGTCTCACTTAGGGCCAGATGTAGGTGGCCAAATACCGAGCGCTAACGCTGAAATTCGCAGAATTCCAGCGTTAGCGATCGCTATTTGGCAGCGAGCAATGTAGGTGAGTTTAAACCTACTAGCAAAATAAGGAATCGCTAAATTGCGATTCCTTATTTTGCTCTTGCATTTAAGGAATCGGAAATTGCGATTCCTTAAATGCAATGTAAGTTGCACAAAAGTAAGTGCACTTTAGCCTTAAGGAATCGCTAATTACCACCAACTTCAAGTTGGTGGTAAATAGCAATTTCCTTTAAAAAAGCAATTTTTTGTTTTTTTTAAAGTGCCATGTGGCACACATTCATGCCCTTAGGGCATGTATGTGCGCCACATGTGCACACATGCACATTTTAGGGGTGCAACAGGGTGTCCTTTTGACACCCTGGCACCCTTGAAATAGCACCCGCTATTTGCCATTCTTTAATAGCGAATCGCTATTAGTGAATATCTTCCCATTCATTCCTATGGGCCTTCTACCCCATAGGAATGAATGGGTAGGTATTCCTTATTAGCTAATCTCTATTAGCGATTCGTTATTAAGGAATGTTAAGGAATCGCTAATATTTTAGCGATTCCTACCTACATTCAATTTTGCGAGTCCTTAATAGCGATTCGCTAAAAATCGCTATTAAGGACTCGCAAATGTAGGATTACCTACATCAGGCCCTAAATCCACACCCAACACTCAGCAGCCAGGTGGGTTGATTGCATAGATGATTTCCTTGTTCACTGGTTGCATATTGTATTATATAATAACTGACAATAATCATGTTGCTTAGTGAGTGATGTCTGTATCTATTAAAATGATAAGCAAAACCCAAAATTATTCTTATAATTTTCTCCATACCGATGTCCATGCTGAGAGAGATGTATCAAAAAACAGTAAGAACATGGCATACATATCAAAACGATGCATGTTTGGTGTGTGATGCCAATGTGCATGAGGCTTCTGATACTAAAGAAATGTTTGTACAGTGTATTCTTACAAAGAAAAAAATGGAAATTATAGGGAAGAGATACGATCTTCTTAATGTAAAGGTTTAAATTCTCTGTGCTATTATGTCAGGCAGCCCTGGTTTACCTGTAGAATCATGGATACATTTCTGCAACATCCCGGATCGCATTTGGTCTTCCAAGCTTAAGTTTGTAGGTCAATTGGCATTCCTTAAGTTGCAGCACAGGGTCAGGGGTTCAGAAGAAAGTTCACCGGCTGATCATTGTCTCTGAACTTATTGCAACGAGTTCAGAATTTTCCCAGGAAAAGAAGAGCCGTCGAAAGTAAATGCTGGGTAGGAAGAAGGTGGACTCAATGAATGGTAGTTTGTGAATGTTTGTTTATTTGAAGGCATTAGCTTGATGTGGGCTGTTACTTTTGTGTGCCTCTTGATCCACAGTCTGATTGATGTCAGTGTGAATGGGGGACTGATGTATTGAGCAGTTCCCATGTGCAGTGCAGAATCCATTTTGAATACCATGTCTCTCATGTTATGTCACAGTCATTAGTGAAAGTGGTGCATGGGACCCATGAAGTGCCAATATCTGCACGGATAGCAAATTAGTGGAGAAAGAGGTGTATTCAGGAACACCTGGTGCTGCAGGGCAAGGCAAGCCCGTGCATACTCCTTGAGTAACTAACATACATTCAAAATGAGATATTTTGTTTTTTATAAAAGTGAAGGTAAACACATAATATACAAACTGTATAAAGGCAAAGGCTGAAAAAAGTAAACACCTAAAATATTATTAGCATGGATATTAGTGAAAGCACGTGCAATCAACTCACCTGATAGGACTGTGCCATGTTTTAGTTTTAGTGACTCCTCTTTTAACTGCTGTTTTTAGATAGATTACATATGGCCTTGTTTAGAGTAAGGTGGACATTCCACTGTACTGCCAGGGTAGCAGAGGTCATAACCTGCTCCACCCTGGTGGATGCCTACCCAGCATATTTAGAGAACTTAGCCTTTCCTGGTGTAGATCTCTGTGCCTTAAGAGAAGCCACCACCACGGTTCCTCTGAAGACACTGTAGCTTTGCAGAGTGACTGCCATGTTTAATGCAGCAGCTCAGAAAAGTTATTTGTTTATCAAAAACAAACTCCCAAAACAGGAGTTTATTTTTCGTAAGCAAAAACTAACGGACCTGACACCCTGGGAGATTTCTCCCAGCAGGTGGGTACCACTTTTATTTTTTCCAGTTCAGTACCACCAAGGTTATGATAGCGATCCAGAGCAATAAAAAACAAAATCAGAATGTCACACTAAGTAGGGCAATTAATCTGAGGTACTTAAACCAATGGCCCAATATAGGCGGGCCATTCAGATCAGATTTCTGTTCACCTCACTCTAAGTTGAGTTGGCAGACTGAAAGTCTAGCTGACAGGGCACTCTGTTCGCCAAATTCGAAATAAGGTCCATCATCTCTTTGAGTAATAGATAAATAATTTAGATGCTTTCGATTTTAGTTGTACGAGGTTGTTTTCAATTTAGTGTTTATTTTTCATGTATTTTAACAAAGATCCTGACGCCTTCTCTTCCTTACTCTAAATGTACAAAAGTTCTGTGGAATCTCTAGGCCTCTGCAACTTCTTTGGTTAAAAAAGTGAGCAAAGGAAGGACTGTGACAGCTGTTTTAAAGCATCTCAGGTGCTTTAACTGGATGCAGTGTCTTGGTGCCAGCCACAAATCATAATTTTACTGAAGCACTACTGAAGCACTACTATGGTATTTGTGAAAAGCCTAAATGTTGTGGGTAACATATAGACAACGCCCTTCATGGATGAAGCTCGTATTTATGAGGTATAACCTTAGCATTTGACTTGAAAAGTTCTGAGATGTGAATTTTATGTTACATGTAATACAAATATTACATTGAAAAGAATACAGTTTGTTGTAGGAGACCCATCATGTCTTCAGGGAAATTAAAATACATTTATTTATTATTTATTTATTTATAAAGTTTTATATATCGCGAACATGATCCCGAAGGATATCAGAGCGCTTTACAATTGGAGGGAAAGCAAGGTAACAATTGCAGTACAGGCATCAAAAGGAATACCAACCCAAAACACATATCAAATAGGCATACCAAACAAAAAGGTTACAGTCGAAAGGGGTGATCAGAGAATAAGATAATAACTGGTACATAGCGAACTGGGAGGGGAGCAAATGATTAGTAAAGAAGAATAACAACCAGCGCAGGGCTTAGGGTGTAAGTCCAATGCATTAGAGCAGACGATCCGAAACCCTTTTAAGGTAAGAACTTGTTCATGAGGAATCTTTTTACTTCCAATTTGAAGGCAACCTTGGAGGAGATTCTGCGTATTTCCGGTGGGAGAGAGTTCCAGATCTTCGGCACAGAACCGGAGAAAGCTCGGTGACATGTTCTCTTTTTGCGAAAGGTCTGTGGTTTCAGGAGGAGAGAGTTAGCACTCCTAGATGGTCTACCCCCTCCGGATAATTCTAGCTTTTGCGCTAGATAAATGGGGGTTTTGAAATGGAGGGCTTTGTGAGACAAGCAGGCAATCTTTAGTTGTATTCTTGCTTCATAGGGTAACCAATTTAGGGATTTTAAGATTGGAGAGATGTGCGCATTTCTTTTGGTACCCGTAACCAATCTGGCCACAGCATTCAGTGAGGCCCTTAGTGGGGCCAAGATATAGTTGGGGAGGCCACAGAGCGTAGCACTGCCATAGTCTAGCCGCGGCAAAACAAGCGCTTGGACCACTTGCTTGAAGTCAGCTTGTGGGAGGAAAGGTTTGAGATTCCTGAGTATCCTCATAAGGTGATTAGCTCCCTTGCACACATTGCTAATATGAGTCTTCATGTTCAGATGCTTGTCCAGGGTGATTCCGAGAGATTTGGCTGAGTCAATAATGAGGGGGGAGCAGTTGAAGGCAGTGAGGTGGTTCATCCAAAGGTCTAACTTGGGGATGTGATTCGGAGGAGAAATGAGAAGGAATTCTGTTTTGGAGGTGTTGAGCAGGAGGTGGTTCTCAGTTAACCAGTTTTGAGTATTTATTAGGGTAGTGTTGAGTGATATGAGGTTATCCGGGGAGGAGATTTTCAGATAACGTTGCGTATCATCCGCATACATATGGAAGAGCATGTCCGTGGAATTTAGTGCATTAGCTAATGGTTCCAAGAACAAGTTGAAGAGTATGGGGGATAATGCGGACCTTTGGGGTACCCCCCATGGATACTGTGATGGCTGGGAGAGAGAGTGGTTCACCTTAACTCTTTGGGATCTGTGGTGGAGGAAGGACGAGACCCCCCCTAAGCTTGAAACTGACAGCATCTTTTAACTTTGCTCTGCTGCTATTTGTTTTGCACAATTGACTGACACCGTTTTAATGAAATATTGATTTTATCTATGAATTGTACTGTTCCTAATTGAATTTGAATCTGAAACTCTGTCACTATATTGGTTGTGGGTGGGAATTGAACCCTCAATTTAAGAGAAGCTTCCTGACCGTCACCGCCATTTTGTCTTTACGGTGCGGTCTAGTTGTTAAATCTGGCGACTACAAAACGGGACGCTGCGCGAGCGCGCTCGACCCCGTAAGCTTGAAACTGACAGCATCTTTTAACTTTGCTCTGCTGCTATTTGTTTTGCACAATTGACTGACACGTTTTAGCCGTTTTAATGAAATATTGATTTTATCTATGAATTGTACTGTTCCTAATTGAATTTGAATCTGAAACTCTGCCACTATATTGGTTGTGGGTGGGAATTGAACCCTCAATTTAAGAGAAGCTTCCTGACCGTCACCGCCATTTTGTCTTTACGGTGCGGTCTAGTTGTTAAATCTGGCGACTACAAAACTGCACGCTGCGCGAGCATGCAGCGGACGCGCGCAGCGGGCGTGCCTAAGGCAAGCCCGTCTGCGCCCGTCTGCGTCCCGGAGGAGGCCAGAGCCGGAAATGCTGCCGGTTATTCTTGTTCACACAGGGATATTGTGTCGTACAGCAGGTCAGATCTCCTAGACATTGGGAACCGGGTGAGTTGCTGTTCTTCAAAATGCATTAGGATGACTGAGAACGTACTCTCATGTACCCCTTGTAACTGGGTAGCCGACACTTACAACAGCAAACATAATGGAGGAAGTGTAACTAAGAAGAGTAATGGTATAGCCTTGGACCGGGATTCATGTGATAACGGCCTTTTGAAAGCCCTACTCCTGAATACTCGCTCTATTAAAAAAACATGAAGCTCAATTATATGACCTCCTACTCGAGTCCGACCCCGATTTAATGTTTGTGACTGAGACATGGTTTAATGAGGGCTCAAACCCCACGATTGCGGGTGCTATACCGCCTGACTATCGGATTATAAGAAAGGACCGGCCAGTAGGTAGAGGGGGCGGAATGGCATAATTTTTAAAAAAACATTCTCATGCTCTATTCTACCCGGGCAGGACATTGAGGGTGCTGAAAGCCTGAGTTTTCTGTTTGTCACTTCTGACCACCAGTCAATTGCTGGAGTCAAGCCATCTCTCCAATCTTCACCAAATATAGGCATTGCCTAGTGTTAGGAGATTTTAATATTCATATGGACGATCCATCTGATTCTGAGGCAATAAGGCTGCTGGAATCTTTAGAGATTTTTGATTTGTCCCCCTATATTCACCTCCCCACCCATGAAAAGGGACATATCTTAGATCAGGTATTCTCCAACGTTAGAGTTGAAACAGACACCCCTCTACCGTTGGTGTGGTCTGATCATTTTCTTCTGAGTTTTAAAATCCCTAAGACTCTACCCTACCCTCAATCCAGGGGTAAGCCTCGCCCTTACACCTTTAGACCCTTTAACCAGGTTACTCCTGACACCATGAGGGCAGCTTTGGGTCAGTACCCGATTCCCTTTAGCGGCGATCCTGAGATCGACGCTCTCAGTTTGGAGAATTGGCTTGAAGATCGTGCCTCTTAGTTGGCCCCCCTCACTACTCGTAAAGCTAAATCTGTTCGCCCCTCCGCACCGTGGTTTACAGAAACCCTTAGGAAAAGCAGGAGTGCCTGCAAACGACTAGAGAGAGTATGGCGTAACAAGTTTAACACTGAGGACAAAGCCATCTATAAACAAGCTCTGAAAGCCTATTACAATAATGTGCGTACTGAAAAGAAACATTTCTTCACCTCTAAAATCAAGGGTGCGGCCCACAAGAGCAAAGACATTTTTAAATTGTCAAGGACTTTTCATCCCCCAGTGCAGTGAGCATGCCGTTCACTCTCACTTTTGTTTGGGTTCATCAGATGGCCAGCTATTTCCATGATAAGATCTGTTTGATACAACAATCTTTTGTTTCTAAGGACACACTTAAAATCGATGAGCCGTGGGGTGCTTACCCCTCGCCCTCTGGGGTTGGTTATTCAATCACCCAATTTCCCCCCATTTCCTTAGAAAAATCCCTTGAGATCATGGCAACACTGAAGTCGGGCTCCCCTTCAGACCCATGTCCCGTAAAAATTCTGATGAACATTGCGGAGACTATAAATCCTGCTGTTAATTTAGTTCTGAATACCTTGCTCCAAAAGGGGACGGTACCTAGCTGTTGGAAAAAGGCAAAAATCATTCCACTGTTAAAGAAATCAACGGCTGATCCTGCAGTCGCTTCCAACTATAGGCCCATTACTCTGCTGACTTTTTTCTCAAAAGTTCTTGAAAAGTACGTTAATTTAGTACTAACGGAATATGTGGAAGTGAACCATGTTCTCCATCATAGTCAGTCGGGCTTCAGAGCCTCCCTCAATACTGAAACAGCGCTACTGGAAGTTTCAGAAATTATCAAAACACAGTTGGATAAAGGGGGAAGCGCTGTGGTGATATTATTGGACTTGTCTGCGGCCTTTGATACTGTGCCCCATGACCGGCTACTGCGAAGGTTAATGGAGTGTGGTATTGGGGGCACGGTTTACAAATGGTTCACCTCCTTTCTGAGCGAGCGGCAGCAGGAAATCTGGTCCCCTCCCCTATCAGCCGCAATTCCACCTGTGAAGGTGGGTGTCCCACAGGGTGCAATCTTGAGCCCAACGCTCTTTAACATTTATATGGCCCCCCTTGCTCTCCTAGCAGAATCGCACGGTGCAAAGATTATTTCTTACGCCGATGATACGCAACTGCTGTTCACGTGCGACAAAGGGACGAACTTGAGAGGGAGTGAGATCAACAGATGCTTGACGGAGGTCTTTTCTTGGATGCGACTCAACCAACTAAAGTGCAACCCGGAAAAATCGGAAATGATCTTTTTTGGTTGCCCACCATGTGAGGATTGGAGCCAATGGTGGCCACGTGACATGTCTCCTCCCTCTGCTCCAGTTAGTAAGGTAAAGAACTTGGGAGTTAAATTGGATGCTAATTTAGCGATGAAGACTCAAATTCAAACCATTGCTGGCACATGTTTTGGTCTGCTAAAAATGGTAAAAAACTTTCTTCCTCTGCTACCGGTTGAATACCGTAAAACCGTAGTGCAAGCCTTAATTTCATCCAGGTTGGACTGTGTTAATGTTCTGTATTTGGGCTTACCAGAATATCTACTCAATCGGTTGCAGGTTGTTCAGAACGCCGCAGCCAGAGCTATTCTTATGGTGAATCACAGAACGCATATGTCGCCCCACCTGAAGGCATTGCACTGGCTCCCGGTCAGAAAGAGGATCCAGTTTAAGGCTCTAGTGCTGGCCTATCGAGCATTCCATGGTACGGGCGCCGTTTATCTGAGAAGGAGGATCCAACACTACGAGCCCCAACGGGTCTTGAGGTCCTCAGGGCAGTCCCTCATGTTTATCCCTAAGTTTGCCCGTTCTCGGGCTGGGGGACGCTCCTTTCAGGTCTTAGCGGCACGTCTGTGGAATGATCTGCCTTTGCATCTCAGACAGGCCCAGGACTTGCTGCTTTTCAGGAGACAACTAAAAACCTGGTTGTTTCAGCAATAGCACTCTGGTAGGCAAGGTTTAGCTCATCTTGTTGCGGTTTCTGGTGGTTTTAGCGCCGGGGCACTCTATGTGAGTAGCCGTGCGCTTTACAAATACCTATTTTCATTTCATTGCATGTTAATGACAATGAGAGTCAAGCAGTGCTTACTATTTTTTACCTTCGCTGTTGCAAAATGCACACAGAGGAAACACACTTAACTGTTTTAAAGTGAAAAATTGGCAACACCATAAACAACAAACATATTAAACAAACATATTAAAGTTGGTAACATGAATGCTTGCAGAATGCAGTCCTACTACAGTTTCCAGATTGCCCCATGTATGCAAAGCATCATGTTTATGTTTCTGGGAATTCATTTAAAAAAAAAAAAAAAAAAAACAACTGCGCATTCTGGTAGGAGTGTGTATTTGTTTCAAGTGTGCTCATTAGAATAACACATCAGATAACAAGGATTTGTAAAAGGAAAGACCAGACTGGAAACCCAGCCCTAAGAGTGACACTGTACCCTCCTGCCCTTCCATGGCCTCGTCGTACCTGCCTTGCTCACTTCCTCCTAACCCCCTACGTAAAGGTCAGTCAGGCCTGTAGCATACTCCAAGAGGCTGATAGATAAATACACAAGTCTACCTTGTTATGCTGTACCATCTCCCTCCCAACATACAGAGAGAATGTGTGCCTGAAGAAGAGGGTCTGATACCTCAGTATCGATGTCAGAATATGGTCTGACATAATTAATGTGTCCTAAATATCATCTACAAAAATATCACCTCATTGGACTAAATAATAGAAAATCTATGGATGATATGCTTGAAAATAGTTTTTAATACAGAATATTTATGTCAGACAGTATTTCTATATACAATATTCTGAAATACAACAGCTCTAAACACTATGGGCCCGATTACGACTTTGGCGGTGCTCTGCCGGCTTTGCGGCGGCAAAGTGCTGCTAAAGTCGTACAAAGACTGCCGGCCTGATTGAACTCATGCAGGTGGATGGTCCTTTTGCCGTTCCCATGGCAGTGCCCTGAAAAAGGACATCGCAATGGGAACGGCAAAAATGTTCCAGCACGGCATGGACTATAAACTCCATTCAATGCTGGAACTGGGGGTGCAAGCAGACAAGGGGGCACATGCTGTGCCCCCCTGAATGCATCCCCATGGCGGGGTGGATGGGGGCCCTGTAGGGCCCGCTTTGTTTCCCCACTGCCAGCCTTTTCGCTGCGGGCTCACCACCATGAAAAGGCTGGCGGTGGGGAAACTAGAAATATGATCGGCGGGACTGCGCCAGTCCTGCTCAGCATATTGTATTGCCCCTCCGTCATGCCACCACCAGGGAACAGCAGTTCCCTGTCGCAGCCAGCGGTCCATCACTGGAATGATGCAGAAAGTTATAATCCGGGGGTCATACTCTGCTGAACAACAGATCTCAGACTGAACGGAGCGGAGAGTGCCCGCAAGAGCAGCGTAGAGCGTAGAGCGTGGGGCAGAGCTTCAGGCTTCAGGCAGCGGTAGCAGTCCTGTCGCGGTCACGGTTGCGGCGGAGACGGAGACGAGGTGCGGTGTGGAGTGGAGACGAGGTGTGGACTCCTGCAGGCGGGTAGCGGGCCAGCGATGGTGAGGTCCCAGCTGAGCTGAGCTGAGCTGAGCTGAGGTGAGTCTCGATCTCATCGCGACCCCTTCCCCCGCAGGAGGAGCCTTGTACAGTTTTCTACACAGGTTTTTGTTGCCATAGGCTCTTGTTGCACTTAAACCAACAGTGCTATACCCTCCTCCTCCACACCCTATTTGTGCTCTGTTTCCCCCCAGCTGTACCGCTCGTACCACACCGCGGCCAGTATTAGCCTGCACTAGCTCGTACTAGTTTGCAGTTGTCACGCTTGCTGGCCTGTTCTGCTCTAGTCCTGCCCTGCCTTGCCCTGCCTCGCCGGTTCCGCTCCTACCAGCACCCTCTCTCCTCTGTTACTCTGCCCACATTGCTTATACTGTCCACACTGACCACTTGTTTGGCCCTTACATACACCCTACGCCACATACCATCAGGTACTATGTACCTGCTCTTTTCCAGACTTGGCTGAGGTTGCAGGGTCACGAGGGTCACAGGCAGGTTACAGTGGGCAGTTAAGAGGAGGAGGGGAACAGGGGGGGTGTCCCAGCTGCAGCGGTAGTAGCTACCAGCTGCTGAGTGCGAACCCAGGTCCCAGCAGAAGCGGCCAAGCCAGGTCTGGGTGCGGCTTGCAGGGGCCTGGTGTGTTCCCGCTTTGGCTTCCCCTACTCCCCTTGGAACAAGACAACCCTGGGACCTTTCGACCACTGCTCGGGTCATTGAGTACTGGCCATGAGGTGGTGGCGTGGTGGTCTGACGTATTTGGCGCCCCGATGTCAAGGCAGCCTAACAAAGCAGAGTGATGAGATCTGGGAAAACAAGGAAGGCATTTCCATCTCCCAAGCCAAAAATATTAAAACGGATGGCAGTAGTGGCAGAAGGAGCCGTAGCGACCATTTTAAAACAATCTATGGTCAAGTCCCCGCCGCATTTATCAAGCCCTCTTCTCCCCGGATCAGACCTTGATAGCAACAAGGATTGCCCTTCTTTGCACGGCTCTAAGCATCCGCAACCCCTTTCCATCTTAGATTATTTCAAAAAAACATCAGGAGGGGCCAAGCTCTCCCCCCCCCTCAAGTTTTAGAGGTGCCCAAGGCTAGAATACCACAACAAACAACAATGGAGGCAATTGTCCACATGCCGCCAATTAACAAAACTCAATCACCGTTGGACGTCTCCAGTGTAAGAACAACCGCGGACGATCAGAAAATGCCCTTGGACCAATCCCAGGGGGCTAAGTTAGACTAGGCCTGGGCGGAAAACTACGCTACGCTCGCGTAGTTTGCGTAGTTTGCGCAACTACGCGCTACGCGAATTGCACGTAGCACAGTGCAAAAAAGCATAGCATAGCGTAGCGGGCATTTTTTGCTTGCTCGCGGTCCTCAACGTCAAGTTGGCGACCGCGAGCGAGCAAAATGACATCCCGGCAAGACTTTTTCCTCGTTCGCGATCAGCAACATCAAGTTGCCGATCGCAAGCGTGGAAAATAAACCTCCCGGTGAGATTCTCAACGCGGGGAGGTCAGGTTTCTCATTGCGAGTGGTCGCGTATGCTCGCGACCGCTTGCGATGAGAAACTACCAGTCTGCGTTGAGAAAACTGCTGCTCGAGTACAAATCTACTTGAGCGGCAGAAAACGACCGCTTGCACTGTGCAAGATGCCGTTTGCAATGATTGCACAGTGCGGACAAGCATCCGGCACTGTGCAATCATTGCGAACAGCATTTCCTACCGCACTACGCAGTTCGCGTAGTGCTACGCGTAGCTCGCGGAGTGCGAAGTACACTTCGCGTAGCTACGCGTAGCGCTACTACGCGAACTACGCCCAGGGTTAATTTAGACTCTAAGCACTCTTTATCTCGTTACTCATCTCACTCCCAGGAAAGCCATGCACCACACGCTTCAAACGATCATTCCTGGAGTGAAACCACTGAGTCAACATCTAACGCTTTGCCACAACAAACAGACCCCTTTATTATTATGCTACAACAACATTCGTCTCCAAGTTCTTCACTCAAACAAAAAATCCATTCAACGAGCTTCGATGTATTCAGCCCTTTCGCAGCCCAATGGGACAGATCACTGAAGGTAAACATTAAACTGCTCCTGCCTCAAATCCCTCCTAGCCCAGTTATAGTAACAGCCCCAATAAAGCATCAAACAGGAGCCGACCCAAACGATCAATCATTATTGGAGCTATCTTTTTTTCTTAAACATGCAGACAAACCATTCAATCAGAAATCGGATCCCGATACAAGGGGCCCTACTCCCACACCTACGTCGGCCGTATGGTTACAACTACTGCAAACTCTTCAAACTACAGCCATGGCACTAAACTACCATTCAGATAAACTGGATATTACAGTTGATCTTTTGAACACCCTAGCCCTGTTTACAGCAGGCATCGATAACAAGCTAAAGAATCTAAATAATCTAATAACAAGGGCTCAATCATCTTCAAACCTGGTCCAGTCAATTTGCTGTTGCTCACCCATCATTGACAGCCTTTCAGCACTTCCAGCCTTCTTAAACTGTGTCCTGGACGAAGTCAAACAACTGTCAGGAGGCAGTGATAGTAAGCGCCAGGATCAGGTCCATTTAAAGCGTGCAGGCCCAAGCTCCGCCAAAATAAATAATAAAACTCAGGCACCAGCGGTTCATGTGATGCCAGATAGTGGAGAGGTAAATCCCTGCGTAGCATCAAATCCGTTCTACAACGATCAAGTTCTGACACCACCGGACAAGACCCCATTACCCTTGCCGCAGAACCCTCAAGTTGGGAGTGACTTAATTCCTTTAGCTGACCCAGCTCACCCAGAGCCGGTCCCTAAGCCACTCACACTGGCCTCACTTCACCTTAAGCCGAACTCTCAAACACTCCATCCCCTTAGTAAGAGAGAAAGGAAACGCCAACGTAAGCAAAGAAATAAGTTAACGACAAAAACTACAGCTGAGTCTCTCAAGCTGTACCCACTGTTAAAACTCCCAGATAACAAACAAGCTTCACGTTTTAACTCACAGAAACACGATCAACAAATTATTACTGCGAACCCAACATTAAATGCTCAACCGTCCATTTCTGTACACCACCAGGTTCATCACGCTTCCCCTCCCTGCTTAAGAAGACCCTCATTAAATCCCCACGACGTGGCTGTCGTTGAAAAATTAAAAGAGCTTCCAACTGGCATGGAGAAAGCAAATGGTCAACCACAAGAAGAGAAAACAAATTCGCCAACAGAATTGACCACTCCAACACATTTTCTCCTCACTTTTCTCCATGGACCGCCAGACTCGTAATCAGCCCCTATGTTTTTATCCAACACCACAAAGACAACAGATGTCATGTGCCAGGCAAAGCTGCCTGTGTTTGTGTGAGTTTAGTTAACATGAACCCTTATTGTCCATGAAATAGCTCAGTTGGGTAGCGTGGTGTTGGAAAGTGCCTCTTTTGACATGGTTAGCCCCCACTTTTTGCCTGATGTCTGATGTAATTTTGAACTGTAAGTGCACTGGGTCCCTACTAACCAGGTTCCCTGTGCCATATCTTTTCCCCAAAAACTGCACCACAATTGGCACAACTTCAGTTACCCCTGTAAGTCCCTAGTAAGTGGTACCCCAGGTACCTAGGGCATGGGTACTGAAGAGGGTCCTCTGGGGCTGCAGCACTGTTTGTGCCACCCCATGGACCCCTTACCAAGGCTATGCACTCTACCATTGCAGGCTGCGTGTCTTGGTGCAGTGAAATCCAAACAGTCGAGATGGCACACACCCCTGTGTGCCTTGCCTACCATACACTGCATGGGATATAGGTAAGTCACCCCTACTGCAGGCCTTTAGCCCGAAGGCAGGGTGCACTATATCTTATGTGTGGGCATATTAGCATGAGCAGTTATGCCCCTACAATGTCCAGTCCATTCTGAGATCTTGTACATGCACAGGGAAGCCATAATGGGTATGTGGGCTGGATACTGGTTACCACGGGTTTCCTAGATCCATGATGGCTTAACTGATTTCTAAGGTGTTTGGTACCAAACATCTTGTCTTTGTAAATCCTCACTGATGCCAGTGTTGGATTTATTAATAAATTCACACAGGAAACCCTTTCAGAGAGTCCGCTGAAAACCCCCCAAGCATTGATGTAGTTCCTGACTTGTTTTCCCCAGCCTGCCACTACCAGACATGTTTCTGACCTCATGGGGTGAGAGTCAGTGCTCTCAGAGGACAGAGAGAGACAAACCCTGCTCTAGGCGGAGGAGCTTCACACCTCCTCCAGGACTGGATGGCCTTCCTGGGTGAGAAGCTTCAAAGGCAATGCTGCCTTTGAAATCCAACCCAGGAACCTCCAGATAGTGGGGGAGGCCAGACCCCCTTTCCTGCTCCACATTTGGTGGGAGGAAAGGCAGGGAAACTAGTTCGATTAGGAATTGGGTCCCTACTTAGCCTACACTACCTCTAGGGTGGGGCAGGTGAGGTGAACCCTTCTCCTGAAATTCCACCATCTTCGGATGGTGAGAAAACCTCCTATCAGGGCTAGGGTAGTGCCTCATCCCAGATGAAGTGGTCACTAGAGGGTGTAGACACCCTAAAGGTAAATAGTCTATTGGCTACTACCTGTCTCCCCATGTAATGTCCCTAGATTCAGTATTTAGGTGGCACCCTGAGACTTGAACATCAAATTCGATGGACAAGAGAAGACCAGGACAATGAAAACCAGCTGCTCGAGAAGCGAAGTCCTGCTGCAGAAGAAAAAGGCACCAAACCCTGCCTGCTGCTCCCAGGACTCAACAATCGCTGCTGCTGTGTCGTCCTAAAACCGAGAAGGACTCCAAGAACCCTGAAGCAAGTCCAGCCTTCAAGAAATTGCTGTGAAGCTCCCTTGGAGTGAAGGTATCACTCCCCTGCACACCGCAGGCACAGATCCCATGAAGTCCGGTTTGTCGACTTGCTGCTCCCTAATGACCTTGACGCAGCACCAAAGCAAGAAAAAGTACAACAGCTCCAGAGGGTCATATCTGCCTCCCCATCAAGTTTGGAGGCACCAGGACCTACCGGAGCTGTGGGGTAACAATACCTGTGGTACCAGACCCCCAATGGCAAACACCAAGAAGAAGAGTCCACTCCGGACTCCAAAAGCTCCAGAAGCAAGCACCCATCGAGGGACGTTGAGACACCCAATTCCTACTTCCTGAGTGGCCCAGCTGACCAGAGATTGCCTCTCCAAGTTGCCTGCTCCTGACCGAGAGGACCTCTAAGACACACAATGCCCAGCTGACCTGTTCGCTCTGCATCCGACCCCACTGGTCCCAGCACCGACCAACCAGCTCTGCTCCCGTGGTCACCAAGCCCTTGTGACTTCCTCCTTCGAGGAGACCCATCAGACTTACCTGTAAGTCCCTCTGTGCAGTGCTTTTCAAGTTGACCTCTTTGTCTTTGTGCACCAGCTTCTAAGACCTCAGCACCTCTGCTCCCAGCCGATCCGGGATGCTCCTGAACTGCTCCTGCTGGAACATTGGACCTGGTCCTGACATCAACCTAAAATGAGAAGGTGAACTTCGTGAAAGCATTGCCTGCATTTATATGCATTTTTCTACATTTTCTCCATTGTTTACCATGATGCGTAATTGCACACAAAAATGATATTTTTTCTGAACTCTGTAAAATCGTAACTCCGAAAGTACTTACCATAGAACTGTATTTAAAGTTGTAAAAATTATATAAAAATGTACATTATTTTTACAAATTGGTCTCAGATGTATTCTTGAGTGGGTGTCTCATTTATTGCCACTACGAGTACAACAAATACTTAACACTACCCTCTGATAAGCCTAACTGCTAGCATTACTACAAAAAGAGAGCTAGTGTTATCTACTTTTACCTCTACCTGCTTTTTGGGGACTTCTCACACTCTCTACATAGTGTACTTCATTTTAGTACACTGTACGGAGAGGCGGTTTCCTACATGTGTGCAATTTGCACATCGTATTTTTAAATCTGGGTAGTTTGACTTAACTCATATTCTTCTGAGGTCACTATGGTAGGTAAACCTGAGATTTGTTATAGTAAAACCGGTCACTTACAATGCTACGAAAAGGCTACAAACCTTTAGTCATTATTAGCTTGCATACCGTTCAACTGCATATCATTATTTTTTCAGAACTAAAAACACGTGGTCACAAAAAACCTTTTAAGTAAGTATGTTTAATCTGACCTCCTGAGCCTCTCTTAATTATTTTGTTTGAATGTGAAAGGTCCTGTAAGTATATATTGATGTTTATAGGCTGTTTATCCAAAAAAACTGTAAGTATTTTTAAGTTGTCTAACTTAACAATAAAATGTCTCAAGCATGTCTGTCAATCCTGTGCAGAGGCCAGACACCAGGAGGGGTCTAGTATGCACTCTTAAAACAGGCAATAACCAAACAAATAAAGGTGCCAAAGGTCTGTAGTTGTTTGTAGGAATATGTGTCCTTCGAGCTTAAAACTGGGAAGCAGAACATGGCTTGTGGTTTTGTCGGTTCAGAATTGCTGTGGGTATTTGAATCCTGAACTGATAATATCCTGTCTAGTAGAACAACTAGAAATGAACTAGAGACATTTTCCATTATACTCTGCCCTTTGAGACTCCTCTGAAGTTAACTTGGAGGTGGCGAAGCGTAAAGTTGCACACCCATTATATGCCACAGATACGTCACATATACTTAAGAGATACATAAAATGAATGTGCAATCAACACCTGTTTCTTGTGTGGCTTAACAAATTAATGTAAAGTGTTGCACTTGACATCATTATTAAAGAGTGCATTCACTGTAGGTTTAGAGATTTACCCTAACTAACTGATATTAATTGAAGTCTTAATGAATTAAACCATCCTCATTTAGTAATTATTGTATTTTCTATAAAGATAAAATTCGACTTTAATAATGTGTGCTTTAATACTTGAATTACATTTATTAATCAGCAAACTAAATGAGAACCACCCTCATATATTAGAATATGATTTCACTTAAGCAATAAAAAGTTTATATAATATGTGCATTAATATTTCATTATATTTGATCTAAACATAGTTCTTAGCCATACTTGCACATGATTATTTTGAGACTTGCTGAATGTTACATGTAGTGTGAATATAATGCACTGGAACTTATATTCATTTGTGTTTAAATGTGAACATGCATATTAAATGTACATCATTGAGTTAATGATTTAATTTGTCCGGACTAGGCCTGTATTTTACCATGTTGCATAACTGCTGTTTTCCATTTTCTGCTCACGTGGCATTTCTTGAAGGTATTCACATACATTGTTAGTTGTAGAATAGATACATTACTATCCTAGTGATAGAGGAGACAGCCTGAGAAGAAGACCTTAATGAAAGAACATGGGGAACCAGACCATCAACTGAAAGGCCTATTTAGCAATGTTGTGACCAAACCTGTGCATGAGAAGATGTCGTTCCCATGTCCAGTGTGAGACTTTCCCCCAATGTTGCAGCCTGCAACATGAGAAATGCATGCGAACTAGGCCTGGGTGGAGTTTGTGGTATTTCGCTACGTGGAACTCAGCGAAGTGACTAAAGAACTCCGCAGCACTACGTGGAATTCTGCAAGCTTCGGAGTGCATTTGGTCATGCAGTTCACATTGATTTTCAGCGTCGAATGTGTGTCCCACGTTGAAAAATCAGCGTGAATGGCACCATGCGCAGTGCAAGAGGGCACTGCTTTTTTCTTGCCGCTCGAGGAGATTTTCTACCTGAGCGGCAGCTTTCCCATTGCGAACGGAAGGTTTATCAATGTGAGCGGTCGCAACCATCTGCGACCGCCCGATTGAGAAATCTGACCGCTCACGTTGAGAAATCTCCCGGGTGGTGGATTTTCCTCGCTGGTGCTCGCCAACTTGATGTTGGCGAGTGAGGAAAATCTCAGCTCTGCTACACGGAGCAAAGTTTTTCGGAACGCCACATGCTCCCCAGAGTGCAGAAAACTCCACAAACTCCGCAAACGGAGCAGAGTTCACCGCCCAGGCCTTCAATTGACCCCTGATGATGTGTACAAAGAAGTATTACCTAGAGGACTTTGGGGCCGATTCCGATCTCGGTCGGAGGCGCACCCAATACCATTCGGTCGGGAAAAAAGCCATGCGAAAGCCAGTTTCCCGACCGATCCGTACAGCACACCGAACGAGCAAGTACGATGCGCACAACAGCAAAAATTCCGGCCGAGCCGTACTCACCCAAACCAGGTCCTGTTCTCCGACCGAGGCGAATCCGGAAACGCCGAATCGAGTCGCACGGAAGGGAAAATGCAGCCCCGTCCGGCCGGACAAGTACGATGCGCTTTCCGTACGCGCCGAACCCGTCGCTACGCACGGCACGTCAAAGCATCCGGGAGAGGCGCACATAAGCTCCGAATCGCGCCACAACACGATCCACGGCTACGAGACGAACACAGCACAGACGAGGACGACGCGAAGCGACGAGGACGAAGCGAAGCGACGAGGACGAAGCCAAGCGACGAGGACGACGCGAAGCAACGAGAAGGACGAACGACACGAACCAACCATGAATCCCTTCGTCCCGATCATACCAATATTCTACATCTACTACCGGAACAGGCACGGACGCGTACGGCGCAGAAGGTAAGTCAGACACCAACCACAAAACACATACAACACGTACACGACACATCACACACACACACGGGGATTCTGAATATACTTACACCAGCAACAGCAGCACCATAGGGGCGGGATGCCCATCACCAATGCCACATATGCACACAGGGGCCTGAATGCGCACCACCACCCCTACCCAGGGGGCTGGATGCCTACCACTACTACCACCCTTAGCCAGGGGGGCTGGATGCCTACCACTACTACCACCCTTAGCCAGGGGGGCTGGATGCCTACCACTACTACCACCCTTAGCCAGGGGGCTGGATGCCTACCACTACTACCACCCTTAGCCAGGGGGGCTGGATGCCTACCACTACTACTACCACCCTTAGCCAGGGGGCTGGATGCCTACCACTACTACCACCCTTAGCCAGGGGGGCAGGATGCCCACCACTACTACCACCCTCACCCAGGGGGGCTGGATGCCTACCACTACTACCACCCTCACCCAGGGGTGGCAGGATGCCTACCACTACTACCACCCTCACCCAGGGGGGCTGGATGCCTACCACTACTACCACCCTTAGCCAGGGGGCAGGATGCCCACAACTACTACCACCCTCACCCAGGGGGGCAGGATGCCTACCACTACTACCACCCTTAGCCAGGGTGGCAGGATGCCTACCACTACTACCACCCTTAGCCAGGGGGCAGGATGCCCACAACTACTACCACCCTCACCCAGGGGGGCAGGATGCCTACCACTACTACCACCCTTAGCCAGGGTGGCAGGATGCCTACCACTACTACCACCCTTAGCCAGGGGGCAGGATGCCTACCACTACTACCACCCCAACCCAGGGGCGGCTGGATGCCTACCACTACTACCACCCTTAGCCAGGGGGGCTGGATGCCTACCACTACTACTACCACCCTTAGCCAGGGGGGCTGGATGCCTACCACTACTACCACCCTCACCCAGGGGGGCAGGATGCCTACCACTACTACCACCCTCACCCAGGGGGGCAGGATGCCTACCACTACTACCACCCTTAGCCAGGGGGGCTGGATGCCTACCACTACTACCACCCTCACCCAGGGGGGCAGGATGCCTACCACTACTACCACCCTTAGCCAGGGGGGCTGGATGCCTACCACTACTACCACCCCAACCCAGGGGGGCTGGATGCCTACCACTACTACCACCCTTAGCCAGGGGGCAGGATGCCCACAACTACTACCACCCTCACCCAGGGGGGCAGGATGCCTACCACTACTACCACCCTTAGCCAGGGGGGCAGGATGCCTACCACTACTACCACCCTTAGCCAGGGTGGCAGGATGCCTACCACTACTACCACCCTTAGCCAGGGGGCAGGATGCCTACCACTACTACCACCCTTAGCCAGGGGGCAGGATGCCTACCACTACTACCACCCCAACCCAGGGGGGCTGGATGCCTACCACTACTACCACCCTTAGCCAGGGGGCAGGATGCCCACCACTACTACCACCCTCACCCACGGGGGGCAGGATGCCTACCACTACTACCACCCTTAGCCAGGGTGGCAGGATGCCTACCACTACTACCACCCTTAGCCAGGGTGGCAGGATGCCTACCACTACTACCACCCTTAGCCAGGGGGCAGGATGCCTACCACTACTACCACCCTTAGCCAGGGGGCAGGATGCCCACCACTACTACCACCCTTAGCCAGGGGGGCTGGATGCCTACCACTACTACCACCCTTAGCCAGGGTGGCAGGATGCCTACCACTACTACCACCCTTAGCCAGGGGGCAGGATGCCTACCACTACTACCACCCTCACCCAGGGGGGCTGGATGCCTACCACTACTACCACCCTTAGCCAGGGGGGCAGGATGCCTACCACTACTACCACCCTCACCCAGGGGTGGCAGGATGCCTACCACTACTACCACCCTTAGCCAGGGTGGCAGGATGCCTACCACTACTACCACCCTTAGCCAGGGGGCAGGATGCCTACCACTACTACCACCCTTAGCCAGGGGGCAGGATGCCCACCACTACTACCACCCTTAGCCAGGGGGCTGGATGCCTACCACTACTACCACCCTTAGCCAGGGGGGCAGGATGCCCACCACTACTACCACCCTCACCCAGGGGGGCTGGATGCCTACCACTACTACCACCCTCACCCAGGGGTGGCAGGATGCCTACCACTACTACCACCCTTAGCCAGGGTGGCAGGATGCCTACCACTACTACCACCCTTAGCCAGGGGGCAGGATGCCTACCACTACTACCACCCTTAGCCAGGGGGCAGGATGCCCACCACTACTACCACCCTTAGCCAGGGGGGCTGGATGCCTACCACTACTACCACCCTTAGCCAGGGGCGGCTGGATGCCTACCACTACTACCACCCTTAGCCAGGGGGGCTGGATGCCTACCACTACTACCACCCTTAGCCAGGGGGCAGGATGCCCACCACTACTACCACCCTCACCCAGGGGGGCTGGATGCCTACCACTACTACCACCCTCACCCAGGGGTGGCAGGATGCCTACCACTACTACCACCCTTAGCCAGGGTGGCAGGATGCCTACCACTACTACCACCCTTAGCCAGGGTGGCAGGATGCCTACCACTACTACCACCCTTAGCCAGGGGGCAGGATGCCTACCACTACTACCACCCTTAGCCAGGGGGCAGGATGCCCACCACTACTACCACCCTTAGCCAGGGGGCTGGATGCCTACCACTACTACCACCCTTAGCCAGGGGGGCTGGATGCCTACCACTACTACCACCCCCACTCATAGGATGGACAATGCATGACACAACAAGCACACCACAACCTAGGGAATGCAAGATTAAGACATCCCCCCACCACCATGACAAGCGTGTGTAGGCTGTGTCAAATGCCTACAACACCGAACATGACTTTCAACATACAATGTGACCCCCTAGCACATGTGCCACACATATATGTGTGTGGCACCCACAATGCAAGCAGCCCATGACCATTGTGGCAATGGGGCCTAAACCCCCATCATCACAGTGACCAAAAGGTAAGTGTGGGGTCCATAGCTGAAGCACATTTTGACCATTGTGGCAATGGGGTCCAAACCCCCATCATCACAGTGACCAAAAGGCAAGTGTGGGGTCCATAGCTGAAGCACATTTTGACCATTGTGGCAATGGGGTCCAAACCCCCATCATCACAGTGACCAAAAGGCAAGTGTGGGGTCCATAGCTGAAGCACATTTTGACCATTGTGGCAATGGGGTCTACACCCTCATCATCACAGTGACCAAAAGGTAATTGTTGACAAAGAAAGAGCTGCAACTGCCAAACTGCATGGATCATTCCTGCTCACAGAACCAAAAACTCATCTGTGGCAAAGTAGTGTATGTGTCCCATTGCAACATAAATTGGGGGAGCCAAATACTGCAGTGCAAATGAAACATTCCTTTGGCCATGTGCAGACAAACAACACCCATGGGGGCTGAGACCGTCAACAGTCATCAATGACACAATGACAGAAGTGACCATCAGAATGCAGAACCACATATTTGCACCAATGGGCACACAAATGCAGATACCCTGTGGAGACAGCAGATGTGAGGTGAACAGATACCATACCATGGCAGCAATGGGACACACAAACCATGATCACTGTGCTGACCGATGACCTAGGAGTCCCAGGGACAGCAGGGGAAACACACCAAACAACATACAGCCAATGGCACACCCAAGATATGCCAATGCAGTGGTGCAGATGCACAAACACAAACAGGCAGACCAACACTGTCATCATACACAGCAGGTGAGGGGTGGGGGTGCCAGTGTCCCCAGGCAACCACACAACACATGAGGAGAGCTGAATACCAATCATACAGATGTGCATACACTGCCACACTAAGGTAACTCATGGATCCAAATCCCCTATGTGGGCAAGCAGGCATTGTCAGGTGAGAGGGAGCACAAAACACACATGTCACACAGGCACGTAGGAACAACAACTGACACAGCAAGTCACAGACACACCACAGCACCACCCCCAGGGCCCCCACAATGTGGTGACCCTGGGCTGAATAAAAATACCACTGTGATGACAAAGCTAAATGTCGTTCACACTATGAACCACAGTCAGGTGTCCTGAGCAACAAACTACCATCACACCTACACAAGCACAAATCAATCAGCATGGCCAGTAAGCCAAGGCCAACATGGAGGCAGGGGCCTAGCCGGGCAACAACTCTCATCTGCACACACTCAACACCACACCCCTCGACCTCCAACAATGTGCAGCAGTGAAGTACACATGCACTGGTGACATTGCACATGCACCCATGACTATTCCAGGGTGGTGGGTGGGAACCAAGGTGTAGAAACACATCACACATGGCCACTCAACAAGACTCCTGAATGTCTGACACACTGCACACTACGCTGTACATGGACATGACGGCAATACCACACCGACCAATGGGATCCCAGCCACAGTCACACACCAATGAAGAAGCCAAGGTCACCCACAACGAACACACATTGACAACAACCAACATTGCAGCCCGGACCCTAAGGAGTGCCAGCAGTCACACACACAACGTGTCACAATCACTGAAAGATAACACAAACTGGAAATCACATGACAGGGGCAAACAACAAGTGCCAAAGGGAAACCTGACTGTGACCCATCTGCGTCAGCACACAAACTCTGCCCTGACAGCAAACACACCTATGGGTGACACCCTGATGACCAGTAATGTGCCATGCACCCACATCACAGAGAACACAGGGAGAAGACTTTGGGGGAACATAGCTCAAGTCAGCAAGCATCACAAACAGGTACAACACTAGGGATCACAGCATGCGCAGATGAATGGAAGTGAACACACAGACATGCACATACAACACACACCTTGGGCGCAGGCAATGTCACACGTGTACACACTGCCATGAGGGGACTCCACTCCTGTGTGAGGAAAGCTGTGCCATATGTTGCCTCAGTAGGGCCCCATCATGTCAGCTGAGCACTTGGTCACACAATCAACAATTAGCACCAAATGAGGGCTCCCATCACATCAGCCTGGTCATGGATGTGCCAACGGAATCATCAGCACAGATCCAACACACTTGTATAGCAATGTTGCACTGACTACACGGATGAGTCCCTCCCCATTGATGCCCAAACCTGCATGTCCACTGGAGATGGCAACACGGTCAGGGAAGTAGACAAATGCAACGATGGCAGGCACAACAGATGTGCAGGGGTGGAAGCCACAGATATGAAATTGCCAATGTAAGTAGGAAACCCATTGCCAAATACTGAACACATGACACCCTCAGATGCTGCTATTGATGACATGGATACACCACATGATAGGACACATTCCCCCTGGACCACATGGGTTCCTGCACAGTAACACTTCATAATCATGAGACCAGATATCACCATCACTGCAGCAAGGGCATGGTTAGCTGCACCAACAACATGTACATCTGAAGCATGAGCACTAGAGAAAAGAAAGTTGCTTTATTCAGCATATGTGTTGAGGCCAAACGAAGTCCTGAAAAAGAGCAAAGGCCAATGGCCAGTCCATTGTCAAAGTTCAAACAGGGTGACACTGGCAGATGTCACCCTACGCATGCCTGCACAATACCAGGGACAATCCACTAGGAGGGGCAACCGGGGGCAGGCCAGGCACCGCAGGGACAGGATCAGGGCTCACCAGGGGAGTCAGGGAAGGGGTGGTGGGTGCAGGAGAGCCACTGACAACTGCAGTGGAGGTGTCTGACATGGTGTGTGCCGGCACAACTGGGGGGCATGACACAGATGTCGTGGGTGCCGGCACAACTGCAGTGGACCCTGCAGATGGGGTGGACAGGTCCGCCACTGCAGTGCCCAAGTCAGACAGGGCGGTAGTGGACTCCACTGCAGTGCCTACCTCCAGGGGAGGAGAATGGGGAACAGGCAAGGTGGGTTGGACAGAGGGGGGACACCCTCACCACATCAGTGGCACAGACAAGCGCAGCGGGGGGTGTGGTGCTGGGAGAGCAAGTGGCAGGGGAGAAGGCCGGAGCATCTTGGGGATGGTATATCTGTGGGTGGGGGAACCTGGGGCAGGGTGTGGTGGGGGCACCTGTGCAGTGGGGGCCTGAGGGATGGAGGACGGAGACCTTGTGCCTGAGCTGCAGGGTGGTGGCGGGGTCTTGCTCTTAGCACTCCGGGGGACTTGCGGGTGGGGGCCTCAGTCCGTCTGCGCCTGGGGGAGGGTGTCCGGGGGCGAGGGGCACTCTGCTCCGTGTGGGTGGGCTTCCTCTTCCCCCGGGATGCTGGAGCAGCTTCATCGGTGGGGAAGAGGCCGAGGTCACAGAGGAAGAGCTGCTGTGACTTTGGGGTTGCAGGTGAGGCAAGGGAGGGTGCTTTGGAGGGAGAGGGAACTGAGGACTGCGCAGTGCATGTGGATGCGTGTGTGTGTTCCAGGGCCCCATCCCCTGTGAGTCTGGCTTCAGTCCCCTGAATGTGCGTGCGTGTGCGTTTTGTCATTGGCGTGTGTGTCAGTGTGCTGGATGTGTGTGTGCTGGTGTGTGCCTGTGCCAGTGTGTGTGTGCCTGGGATGGGTAAGGTGCTGGGGAGTGTGGATGGAGCAGAGGCAGGAGGGGTGAGGGACCGTTTGAGGAGGGACACTGCTGCCGTCAGGGAGGAGTCCATGGACCTATTGCCCCTCTGTAGGTCAGACATGCCCGATGAGATGCCCTCCATGAACGACACCAGCTGAGTCAACAGCGCGGTGTGCGCATGGAGGACACTCAGCATGGCTGTCTGCCCTACATGGAGCTGGCGAAGGAGGTACACAGACTCCTCACTCAGGGCAGCAGGGGACACAGGGGCAGGGGGTGCGGTGCCTGGCCCAAAGGAGACACGCTCCCGGACATGGGAGCCTCCACGGACCTGGGGAATGGGAGCCGATGGGAGGGCGGTGGTGGTGCTGGTGGTGGCGGGGACAGCAACACTAGCTGGGGTGTGGTGGCTGCTGACACCCGCCTCCACAAGGGAGTCATCCTCCGAGTTGCTCTGGTCCTCAGCTGAGGTGGATGCTGCTGAGGACTCCTCGGTGTGGCTCCCCTCGCCCTCCGTGCCACTGGGTCCCTCCGACCACTCCTCGGCTGCTGACCCAGTCTGGCTCTCCGGCTCCTCCTGGTCCGTGGAGCTGTCCCCTTCCGTGGCCGTGGATGTATCTGCAAACAATGGGGAAACAGACAGACATCAGTCACCTGCACCAAACGCACACACCACTGTGAGCACAGCACATTACAGAGCAAGCCCTGGCATCATTAGTTGTACATTGCTAAAAGTGCCCTAATTGAACAGGAGAAGTCAATTGTCAGTCTGATGCCAAGCATGGCACTCACATCCCACATGGCCTTGCACCCATCTGTCTGGTGTCTGTTGGATTGCAACACCCCAGTGTTGACACATGCACCAAGTACACAGTAGTTGGACAGTGCAGAGGACACGGTGTGGACACATCACAGCTCTTGCCACTGAGTCAGTACAGGTTTACGGATGTAAGGGATGCCCAGAGTCAAATAGGAAATGCATGTGATGCATTCCAGCGACAGACACCATGATGCACCCATGTCCTGATAGCCAGCGCCACTATGGTGTGCATGTAGCACATGTCACTCCCCTGCAGGATCACCAATCAGTAGACACATGCCATGGCGGAGGCATGACTGCAAAGTCATACATCACTGTCTCAGTGATGTATGACTTTGCAGCCAGACAACAACACTCTGCACTGTGTCACAATAGTAGGTCATGGGGAATGCAAGTCCTGGAGCTGCACAAGTGCACATGTACATCCCCCCACAACACATCCTCTTAACCCTCATCTGTCCAGGTCATACCTATTGGACATATGGGAGACCTGTGACACTACCCTCTGAACCTGAGCCCCTCACACTCTGCTGTGCATGGGGAACAGCTGCCTGAACTTCACATTTACATGCCCCAGTCTGCATGGGCAGCTGATCAGACACCTATGTGTCACACAAGTATCGTCTCCTATGGTCACATCTCCAGTGGCATGCTGAGCCCCTACCAAGAAACTCCACAGCAGTCCTGGCGACTAATCCACAGCACACTGACACAGAGGCAGACACCTGAGGGGTCAAAACACTGTGCACAATGTGTCCTCTGATACACGGGAGTGGGAGTACAGAGTGTATTGTATGGCCTGGAGTAGGCATGACTGTCCAGCCCCACATGAATGAGGGATGAGCCCTGGACTGTAGGCAGCTGGCTAAGTATGTGTGACACACGTCATATACATACTCCTGGGGCCCAAACATTGTTCCCACCCGCAGCATGGGTGTGTGCCAGGTACCCCAGCCACATGTGGTGGATCAGCTCAGCAATTGGACCACAGATCAAAGTAACACGCTGAATACATGTCAGAATACAGGCATTGTGTAAGCAATGGACCCACCCATGATGCCCACCACAGAGTCAGGGAAACAGATGCTGTCTCCCACCTTGAGTCAAGCAAACTGCAAGGACACAGTCCTAAGTGACAGAATTCCCTGCATGTAAGGGCCACACCTGGGTATCAGATGAGGAGTGGGCAGTGCACAATAGAGGGACATGGCTCCTGGACAACATGACTGCTGTACTGTGGCAGTTCAACCTGGCCCGAGGAGGGCACATAACATGTTAGACAGAGTACACAGTGCAGTCTTTGACTCACCCCCTCCTTGCTGCTCTCTGGCCTTCAGCTGCCCATCCAGGTCTGGAAAGACCACCGCCAGGATCCTGAGCATGTGGGGGGTCAGGGTCCGTGTTCCGCCCCTCCTGCGAGGAGGCGACAGCTTCAGCTGGACCCGTGCAATCCTCCGGGTCCAGCCCCGAAGGTCCTGCCACCTCTTTTGGCAGTTGCGGATCCGGCGCTTGTAGACCCCCACGGACCGGACAGCCCGGACGATGTCCTTCCATATCTCATGCTTCCGATGGGCAGAAGCCTGTCAGGATGACAAAGTGATAAGGCCATTACTACACATGCAACATATCCGTGCATGACACAGTTGCATATACATGTCGCAATCACAGGGGCACATGGTGTACCCAGGCAGTGCACGGCTGCCCATGGACAGTTTTCCAGAAGTCACTACATGGTATCATAGCATGGGGAGTAAAACCCTGTTCAGAAGCACTGTCACTGCACCATACCTGTCCAGTGCAAGTCACTACACACTATGGGGGGTGACAACTACTCAGTGAGCCTGCTAGCCAGTGGTGTGCTGACTCTCAGCCTTGCTAGTCAGACAAAATGCACATTCAGAAAGGCAGTGCACAGAACACTCACCTGCTCCCCTGGTGTCCCATACAGCTTGCTGTACTGTGGAAGTAGGCTGTCCAGCAGGGCCTGGTTCTCTTCAAGGCTGAAGGCTGGGGCTCTCTCCACAGTACGTGCCATTGCAGGGTCCAGAGGGGCAGAGACAGCAGCAGTGCAGTGGCAGATGTCGTCCTGGAGCATGTAGTGCAGGCAAGTGGGCTCTCAGGGGAACATGCAGCAATATATATGTGCTGGAGAGGCAGATACTGTCCCTTGTGTCCAAAGTGATAGGTCCAAGTCGTTTGCATCTTCTGAATCTGGCCAATCCATGGAATAGCAGCACCAAAACACGCCCACAGCATCCTTCAAAATTTCAACTTCATGACATACATGATTTTGCAACATTGTTGTGGGTGACCAACTGATTTTCCAGCAACCGACTCGTTCGAATATTCGAAAACGCGTCCGTTGCCAGGCAAGCCCATTGTCAATGGGTGCGCACCGATCGGTCCATTGAGGTACAACGCGCACAGGGGTACAACGCGTACCCGCACACATTGAAAGCAATGGGCCGGCCGGAGGCACCGATCGGTCCATTGCAGTACAACGCGCACAGGGGTACAACGCGTACCCGCACACATTGAATGCAATGGGCCGGCCGGAGGCACCGATCGGTCCATTGCAGTACAACGCGCACAGGGGTACAACGCGTACCCGCACACATTGAATGCAATGGGCCGGCCGGAGGCACCGATCGGTCCATTGCAGTACAACGCGCACAGGGGTACAACGCGTACCCGCACACATTGAAAGCAATGGGCCGGCCGGAGGCACCGATCGGTCCATTGCTGTTCAACGCATCACTGTACATGTGACTGGCATATGTCAGCATGCCTGTCTCAGATGGACATATGCCAGCCACAGATAGCTCCCAGGGAGTGAGGGGCACACCTACATCACGACAGCCTGTCCAAACCTTATCATAAGGCATGTAAGGCTGCATTTCCTATTGTGTGTATGTTGGTGTACATGTTGTCCTGTGGGTGTCACCTGTGGGCAGCCACCCCCAGGCTGTGCACGTGTTAATGGGGACAGGATCCTGGGTGTTACGTGTACGTGACCACTGTGATGTGCAACTGTTCATATCTGTGCATGTGCCATGGTCACATTTCACAGTGGTGTTTGTGTATGTCATGTCACATACCCCGTGAGTCCCATGTGGGACGGTATGTTTGAGCCAGGGTGTCCCAGTGGCACAATAGTGATGGCCCTCCACAGTCTTTGTGCATGTAGTGTTTACAATGTCTCTGATTTCATGTGCACAATGGGAGACAGTCTCCACATCCACGTTGTGTGTGCATGGACTCTGATGTTGTGCGTGTGTGTCACAGACGTCCATGGCTCTCCTGCCATGGCAAGTGTGGCCACTACCTGTGGGGGTCATGTTTGTTTTGTTGTGGTGTACACATGATACTCCAGGTGATGCCAGTGTCCATGTGGCATTACAGGGTCCCTGGGAATGTGCCTGTCGTTGAGCTGTGGTGCCTGGGGCACATCTGTCCTCACATGTCACTGGGGGTGACTGTGACACAGCATCATGATATCCAATGGGCCAACCTGGGACAAATTGATGCCACCTGTAGGACCGTGTTGACAGATGTTGGCCATGTATGTACCATACATGTCGTTCCGGTACTGCACACTTCATGTAGTTGTGCCTCATGATGATGTATGTTGGGATCTTGAGTGTGTTCAATGCCGCATATGTGGGGTGACTGACGATCTTGCTTACTTCTCCTCTGCACTGCAGGGCTCCTGCTGTCCATCGGCCATTCCCAGACCTGGCAACGATGGTGGAACGGGACAGCATCCGACGGTACCGCTTCACCAGGCAGCTGATTGAGGATTTGGCAGTGCAGTTGTCCCCACATTTGCAGCCTGGCCGGCCGTATCCTACAGCGCTGACCCCCAAGGTGAAGGTGATGGCAGCCCTACACTTCTTTGCCACCGGTACCTTCCAACATACTGTGGCGTCTGCTGGTGGGATGTCACAGACCATGTTCAGCCGTGTGCTCCGCGATTTCTTGGCGGCAATGTTGCTCTTCCTGAACCGGTACATCTATTTCCCTAGACTGCGACGACTCACTGACGTGAAGAGTGACTTTTATGCCCTGGGGAGGATGCCGCATGTCATTGGCTCCATTGATGGGACACATGTGGCTTTGGTACCACCACAGGCCCAGGAGCAGGCCTACAGGAACCGCAAGCACTACCACTCGGTCAATGCACTGGTGGTGTGTCTTGCAGACATGACCATCACACACGTGTGTGCCCGTTTCCCTGGTTCAGCACACGATGCCTTTGTGATGAGGAGTAGTCGCATCCCCAGGTTGATGGCACAGATGCAGAACCAGCGTGCCTGGCTTGTCGGTGTGTACTGACTTTGTGCCATTGTGTGTGATCTGATCTGTAGTATTCCGCCCACTTTTCCAAGTCAGCTGATGTGCACTTGTCTGTCCGTAGGTGACTCGGGATACCCCAACATGCCGTGGTTGCTGACACCCCTCAGGAACCCTGTGACACCTGCCCAGATGCGCTACAATGAGGCACATGGTCGGACCAGGAGAGTGATTGAGCGGACCTTTGGTCTCCTGAAGAGCCGCTTCCGCTGCCTGGACAAGACCGGAGGGTCCCTCCCATATGCCCCTGCGAAAGTGTGCAAGATTATCATCGTCTGCTGCATGCTCCACAACCTGGCAGTGCGGAAGGAGTTGCCTCTCATCCAGGATGACGATGACCAACATCCGCCACCTGTGGAGGATCCTGGCCTGGACCACGATGCCAGTGACGATGATGATGATGATGGTGATGGTGATGTCCGCACACAGCTCATCACCAACTTCTTTAGCTGAATGTGAGTATCCTGAGGTGTCATGTGAATGATGTGAGTTGGCATGATGTGTGGGTGGTGCTCTGGTGCTGTTGGAGTGTGTCCATGGGCTACTTGACTGGATGTGTGTTGCGATGTGTGGTGACAGGTGGGCTGTACTCCCCAACAGTGTTGACATGCTAACTTGGTTCTGGGTGGGTATCTTGTAACATGTATTGTGCATGAGTTTTGCTGTTCTGTCCTGTACTCCATTGCTTTTGACTGTGTGTCATTTCTGTCCTTCACAGGGTACTTTCAGATTCGTTTGGTCAACTGTGTCCACCGACAACGTGATTGCACATCCAGGCTGGTAGCTGTTGTGTCCCTACAGGTGATGTGCGCCACACCCATGGACTTCCTTCTGTCTACAGTTGTTGACTGTGTGCCCGCTACCAGGTGGGGTTACCTTGCATCTGTAGTGGTTACGGCATGTTGCTACTGTGTAATAAACCTGTGCTTCACTTAGTGATGTGCGTTGTCTGTGGTCACACATTTGACTGCCATTTGCTTACTGCACCTGTGGGCTACTTGACTACAACTGGGAATGGGTGTGGTGTCTGTGCATTGCACCGTCTTCCCTGGCAACATCAGTGTAGGCAATGAGTCAGATGGCCTAGGTGTGTATGTGTTGTGTAGCCCTGGTGGTGTGTCTCCCTCATATGTGTCACGTTGCCTGTACTCACATGCCTGTGTTGTCCTTGCTGTTGCAGTTCGCATACACAGTGTAATTTTGTTGTTCATCATCCCCATAACAGTACCCACGTTGGAATCACGACAGAGGCAAGTATGGTGTATTATTGTGTTTATTGTGATACATCTGTGATAATAGTGCATAGGATGGATTGTGCTGTACATGAATCTTGCAATCCCAAGTTCCTAGATGAATAGAAAGTCCAGGTAGACAGGATCCCCAGTATCGGGGCCACAGTTGTCTGACACATTGTTCCAACTTGTACTCCCCATGCAATGTGTGGGAGTAGTGTTGCCATCAACAGGGTGAACAGTCTGTGCACAAAGGCGAAAATCCAGAACAGGTTCAGGCTTCCTGGGAGTTGCGCTTGGCCATCAGCCTCTCACTTTCCCCTCCTCGGACGACCCCTCTTCTTGGGGGGGCCCTCAAGTGCAGGCTGCTGCGGTGCAGGGGACTCTCCGCCAGAGTCCTCCTCCCTCCCTGTGGCAGTTGCAGTTTGTTCGGTACCAGATGTTGTTGGCACACAGGGAGGTGTGGACTGGTTGCTGTTCATCTGGCGGAGGCATTGTAAAATGTCCCTGTGCACCGCCGTCATCTCATGTAGTACATCCCACTTGGACTCCACGCGGGTCATGTGGGAGTCCACACGTGACATGTGGGAGTCCACACGTGACATGTGTGACTCCACATGGGACATGTGGGAGTCCAAGCGGGCATGATGGGCAGCCTGCTGCTGTTTGATGTCTCTGAGGAGCCCCACTACCTGGCTGAGCTCTCCGGTGCTGGACTGGTACGCATCAGCTATGCGTACCAGTTGTGGGTCTTCATGCACACCAGCAACGTCTGCAAGCAGCGACCTCTGTCTCCCACCCCTCCCACCACCCCTGCTGACATGTGCAGTGTGTGCAGTTGCACGCACAGATAACCCTGGTCCACCTTGGGGGTTGGTGGTGGTGGTGGTGTCCATGGCCCCAGGTTGGTCCAGGGTCACTGCGCTGGTGTTGTTCCTTATTCTGTCCATGTCGGCAGGGATGGTATTCGTGGTGACAGTCGTTGGAGGGGTGGGTGCAGGGGGTGCAGCTGGTGGACCTGCTGGTGCTGCAGCTGGTGGTCCTGCTGGTGCAGCATGTTGACTTGCACCGGATGTGCCAGGTTGTTCTTCATCGTCCGAGGAGGACAGAGGCTGTACGACGCCAGTGAGCTCGGCATCCTCTTGAGCCTGGGACTGGGACTCCTCAGCGTCTGCTGCTGTGTCCCTATCATCACCTGTTTTTGGGAGACACAAACAATGTATGTCATGTTTCTGCAGGCATCAGTGGTTGACACACCTGACAGTTGTGACTGTGCCTCGGGGTGCGGGCCTGTACATTGTATTGTCCTAAGTCGTCACAGTCAGGGGTTGATATTGGTGTGGCACATTGTCCTGCATTATTTGGGCATTTCTATGTATTCTCTGGGGTGTGAACATGGTCTGCATTGATTGTGTTTGGTTGACAGCCAGACCTCCTTCCCACCCACCCACCCACCCAGTCAGTTATCCCACCATGGAACGTGCTTGCATTGCAGGGAGTGTAAGTTGTCTCTCAGGATGTCAGTCAGTGGTGTCCTGCTGTTTGTTGGTGCACAGTTGGCAGCAGGGCCTTGTGCTCCCCACAGCAGTAGCCAGTGTCAGCCATCTTGTGAGTCCTTCTCCACTCCCTGTGATGTGAGCATGGTTCAGGGTGGTGTTGATGGGCCAGTTGTGAGGCTGAGCAATGTCTGTGACTACGACTCCCATCATGCTATTGCCTCCACCCCCTTCCCAGCATGCCCATGCTTCCTTCCTTTTGACTCTGCTTCCCTGTGGGGTGGGCTGGCTGTGCTGACAGGATGGCTGGGAGTGTTGTCCTGGCAGTTGTTTGGCTAAGAGTCCCAAGAGTGTCCCTGTGCTTCACACAACATAACCCAGGGTGGTGGTGCTTTGTGGGATCTTGTGTTAGGATGGAGGGCATTGCATTCTACCAGGTGGGTACTGTGGAGTTTGTGTTGGGGGGGGGTGTGAGGGGAGGTGCTGGTGACTATGGTCAGTGCTGCAAGTCCCCCTTCCCACCCAGCCAGCCGGATATCCCACCATGGAACGTGCTTGCATTGCAGGGAGTGGAAGTTGTCTCTCAGGATGTCAGTCAGTGGTGTCCTGCTGTTGGTTGATGTGCAGTTCCCAGCATGCCCTTGTGCTCCCCACGACACAGCAACAGTGTCAGACATCTTTGATGGGCCTTTCTACTCTCTGTGGGATGTGCATGCGTGAGTGTGAGCTTGCTGGGCCATGTGGTGGGGGATGTAGAGCTGTGACTACGACTCCCATCATGCTATTGCCTCCACCCCCTTCCCAGCATGCCCATGCTTCCTTCCTTTTGACTCTGCTTCCCTGTGGGGTGGGCTGGCTGTGCTGACAGGATGGCTGGGAGTGTTGTCCTGGCAGTTGTTTGGCTAAGAGTCCCAAGAGTGTCCCTGTGCTTCACACAACATAACCCAGGGTGGTGGTGCTTTGTGGGATCTTGTGTTAGGATGGAGGGCATTGCATTCTACCAGGTGGGTACTGTGGAGTTTGTGTTGGGGGGGGGGTGTGAGGGGAGGTGCTGGTGACTATGGTCAGTGCTGCAAGTCCCCCTTCCCACCCAGCCAGCCGGATATCCCACCATGGAACGTGCTTGCATTGCAGGGAGTGTAAGTTGTCTCTCAGGATGTCAGTCAGTGGTGTCCTGCTGTTTGTTGGTGCACAGTTGGCAGCAGGGCCTTGTGCTCCCCACAGCAGTAGCCAGTGTCAGCCATCTTGTGAGTCCTTCTCCACTCCCTGTGATGTGAGCATGGTTCAGGGTGGTGTTGATGGGCCAGTTGTGAGGCTGAGCAATGTCTGTGACTACGACTCCCATCATGCTATTGCCTCCACCCCCTTCCCAGCATGCCCATGCTTCCTTCCTTTTGACTCTGCTTCCCTGTGGGGTGGGCTGGCTGTGCTGACAGGATGGCTGGGAGTGTTGTCCTGGCAGTTGTTTGGCTAAGAGTCCCAAGAGTGTCCCTGTGCTTCACACAACATAACCCAGGGTGGTGGTGCTTTGTGGGATCTTGTGTTAGGATGGAGGGCATTGCATTCTACCAGGTGGGTACTGTGGAGTTTGTGTTGGGGGGGGTGTGAGGGGAGGTGCTGGTGACTATGGTCAGTGCTGCAAGTCCCCCTTCCCACCCAGCCAGCCAGCCAGATATCCCACCATGGAACGTGCTTGCATTGCAGGGAGTGTAAGTTGTCTCTCAGGATGTCAGTCAGTGGTGTCCTGCTGTTTGTTGGTGCACAGTTGGCAGCAGAGCCTTGTGCTCCCCACAGCAGTAGCCAGTGTCAGCCATCTTGTGAGTCCTTCTCCACTCCCTGTGATGTGAGCATGGTTCAGGGTGGTGTTGATGGGACAGTTGTGGGGGGGGCAATATGTGTGAGTGCGACTCCCATGATGCTATTGGCTACACTGACTTGGCCAGCATACACAGAATTCCTTCCTTTGAGTGGTCTTCACTGTGTGTTGGTGTTGTTGTGGTGGCTACATGTGTGGATGTGTGTGTTAGTTCTATTTGTGCCACTGCCTAGCTGTAGTTGTGGTTGTGTTTGTACATGTGTTGGCACAGTTGGATGTGACTTTTTTGATGGCATGTGTTGTGTTTATCTGACTGACATACACATTTTGGGATGATTCTGTTCTAGTTGCTGTGTAATTGCTATGAGTGCATGGTTTGACTCTCCCCTTGACAGTGATGTGTGTGTTTTGTGGCAGTTTATTGTGTACATTTGTTGTGTACTCACCAGGCTCTGGGATGTCCTCTAGTCCATATACGCTCACTGGCGGAAGGATGGCCCGCACCTTCTCCTCCCAGGGCCTGAGGTATACTGGCTTGGCAGGAGGGCCACTGCCGGTGTATTGGCTCAGGTGGTAGTCTTTCTTGAGCAGCTCCCGGACCCTCCTGCGCACGTCATACCACCTGTTCTGGATGTCGGTCTTTGTGCGCCGACATGGTGATTGGGCGTTCACCCTGTTGATGATCCTCTCCCACATCTTGGTTTTCTGCGACATGGGGGTCTGTTGGACCAGAGTGCCAAACAGCTGTGGCTCCACCCTGAGGATCTCGTCTACCATGACTTCCAATTCACTATCTAGGAACTTGGGATTCTTCTTGGGGGGCATGGTGATGGGTGGTGATAGTGGGTGCTGTGTGTGTTGGTGTGCAGGTGAGGGTGTGTGGGTGTGTGTTGTGCTGGGTGTATGTGAGGTAGGTATTTGTTGGTGTGCTGCTGGTGTGTGGCTTGTGTGAGGGATGAGCTGTGGGTGTGTGGTTGCTTTCTCTTGGGTGCTGGCAGTGGAATGGCATTTGCAAAGGCTCATGGTAGTGATTTGTGTCCTTTATATAGGTGGAGTTGTTGGTGTGTCTTTGTTCTCTGTCCCCACCCCCCAGTATTTATTGGCTTGGTAATTGCTTGTTTGGCCTTTTTTTGGTTGATTTTTCCTTTGTGCTGTTTGTGTATGTTGGAAACGTTCTTGTGACCGAGTCGGACCGTGCATTGGTCTCGTACGGTGTTTTCCGTTTCGTTCACGCTGTGTTTGTGCAGTTTTGTATGCTGCGTACGCGTCGGTCGCGGTGTATTGTGTTGCTTCGGCTCGGTTTTGTATGCGTGTCGGTCGTACGGCTTGTCCTCCGTCCGACTCGGTCGGGTTTTTCGCGCCTTGCATCGTACTTTGCGGGTTGGAGTTGGCGGGTACGATTCGGTCGGATTTGTTCCGGGTGCGTGTCGGTCGGTTGGATTCGCGTGTTTTTCCGGCCGGATTGCTATTTTCCGAGCGGGTCGGTCGGTCGGCTTAGTTTCCTGACGTGTCGGTCGGATTTATCGCGGCTTGCATCGTACTTGGCGTGTCGGGCGCCACTGGTACGTGTCGGTCGGTATTTTTTCCGGATCCGAGTCGGTCGGTGCTTTTTCCGGCCCGAATCGGAATCGACCCCTTTGTGTTTTATAATTTAGTGTTCGCACCTTCTGACTTCAGAACCCCTTTTTCCAGAGACGCTTTAGGAGGTCTCTTTCTAACCTTCTCTGCCCCTTTAGGGATTTCCTGTCCTTTGGACTCTGAGAGGTTTAGACCTCTATGCTTCTTTTTGATTCTTTCCTAATTGTGACTTAGGCTAACATTTATTCTCTGACCCATAGAAGACTCTTGACCGAGCTTCTGAAATGCTGACACCTTCCCTACTTATTTTTCCTTTGCCTTGTTTTAATTTTTTTATGGAAATTCCTAATTTGAGACTCCTTCAAATTTTAGAACCATCCCATTAGCTGGAACTCTACTATTGGTAAATTAGATTCATGAATGCATAGACAACAAAACTTGCGACGCTGCTCTGAGCACCAAATATTTTTTTGATCTTTTGTATTGTGACTGAATTGCTTCTTTGCCTTATATTGGTCTGCCTTAATTTCTTCTGCAGGCTAGGACTACCTGTGGCTATTTTGTATTTCTATAATATGGCTTTAAGAGTCTTGTATCTTAACTTGATTTTGAATTTGTAATACACTTTTTTAAGCCATAGCTACCGATTCCAGGTCCTCCTTGTGTAGCCGAATGAGTTGCACTGTAAATTGAATTTGATTGATGTCAACGTTAAATCCCATCACCTCTCAGTCAGAGAAAAAGGTCCATCGGAGGGCCAATGGTAAGCAATTGGTCCAAGAAAATGCTGATCAGATGATAACGTGATTATTTTTTGTGCAGTCACACTCAGGTACCACATAGACACAGAAGACACTCAAATCGACAAGTTAGGAAATAAACACAGTTGTCATCTGCTTACAACAAATATCACAAATTCACAATAGATAAGGAAGGAAGTACACCCTGCTGTACATTATTAGGCTATTGCAAGTCACCGAGGAGTTCCATAATCATATAGAGGAACGGGGCCTAAGGTCGAAATCCTTTATAAGGTTATGGAACACCGAGGTGACTTGAAATACCCTTGTCATGGACGCCGGAGAAACTTTATCCCGTATAATACATGGTCACACCATCACCTTTCCCACAAACCACTTAAAACCATGGTACGCAGCTCTTTCATATGAAAAAGCAAGCATGTGTGCAAACATGAAGAATAAAATTAAAGCCTCTAGTGCAAAATTAAACACATCAAAAACCAGTAAGTTATTTGTTGCAAATAGATATTAGAAAAAGTTCAATACATGTCAGTTTTTCTGCAGTACCTCGGAAAGTGTAGAAACATGCAGAAAGATTCTAGCTTTTCTTTATCCAAGGAGTGCAAAAAATAAACATATTCTCTCTGCTTGTCGACCTCACCTCGGCTGCTGCTTTCACCATGGCTGCTGGTGCTGGCAGTAGGCATTGTGACGTCAGAACTTGACTGTAATAACTTATAATAGTCGAGTTCTGCATTTTTCTTTATAATCGGCGACTCAGTGTTCCACTAGTCGCTGCGATGTACATTTTTACAGGGAATACAGAATCCCATGTGTTATAAGCGGTGTAAAGTGCTTTGCCTTAATATCATAATATGTAATGACTCAGGGAGCCTGATCCGAAGCAGCCCACTGCATCTTTGGCCCTGTAAAATAATCGAATCACTGACAAAATATCGACCTCAAAAATATCGAGGTACAAAAATATCGTGACATAAATATCGAAGTCAAGAATATCGACATCCTATCTACATCATGGTAAGTACAAAAATATCGAGAAAAAAATATCGATGTCAAAAATATCGTTGTAAAAAATATCGTTTTTTTAAAATGTTAAAAAAATAATGTAAAATAAAGTAAATAATGCATATAATTAAAAGAAACAGTTAAAAATATTTAAAAATGTTTCAAAACAAAAACTGATTCATATAATGTTAAAATAAATTAAACATATACATATAAAATATAATATATATACTTACTTAATAATATTCATAAATAATTATTTTAATAACTTATAAATTGTTAAAAATATTTTATAAATTATAAATACAGACATACACATATAAAAATAATATTATTAAAAATGAAAAAAATTTTTTACAAATTAAAAAAATTACAATATTTTTAATTTTTGTAAAATAAATTATACACAACATTAAGTAAAACAATACAGAAAAATATTGGATAGCAAAGGGAAAAAAATTACTATTCCCACTGCAAAGAGTGCAACAGTAGGGAAAGTGTTGGATAGCGTAGGGGTAAAAATTACTCTTCCCACTCCAGAGAGTTCAACAGTAGGGAAAGTGTTGGATAGCGTAGGGGTTATAATTGCTATTCTAACTCCAGAAAGTGCAACAGTAGAGAAAGTGTTGGATAGAGTAGGGGTACAAATTACTATTCCAACTCCAGAGAGTGCAACAGTAGGGAAAGTGTTGGATAGCGTAGGGGTAAAAATGACTATTCCCACTCCAGAGAGTGCAACAGTAGGAAAAGTGTTGGATAGCGTAGGGGTAAAAATTACTATTCCAACTCCAGAGAGTGCAACAGTAGGGAAAGTGTTGGATAGCGTAGGGGTAAAAATTACTATTCCCACTCCAGAGAGTGCAACAGGAGGGAAAGTGTTGGATAGCGGAGGGGTTAAAAATAACATACTTATCAATTAAATAATTGTAAATAATGATTTATTAATAAATTAACATTAAATTAATTATAAATACCAATAAATGAAAATTAATAATTACTTTAATAACATTAAATTACTTCCCACCCTATTCCCCAATAAACACAAAACCCACTCCACATAAAATTTAACACAATTAATATAATTATCAATTAATCAATTAATAAAAATGAATTACCAATTAATAATTAATTAACAATAAATTAAATATTAATAACAATAACTAAAAATTTATAATGACTTAATTACAATTAAATTACTTCCCACCCTATTCCCCTATAAACCCACAACCCGCTACAGAACTAAAATGGAAAATTTAATTAAAAATAATTAATAATTTCTAAAAATTAGGAATTAATTGACTATAATTAAATTACTTCCCACCCTATTCCCCTATAAACCCACAACCCGCTACGGTACTAAAACGCAAAATTTACTTTAAAAAAAATTACTAACTTCTAAACAATTAATACATATATTAAAAAAAATAATACAAAACATAACAAAACATGTGGAACACATACATATAAAATACATACTAAAATACATAACACTAACATAAACATTGATATTATTAACATCAATATTTTTACTATCCATATTAATAACTGCGATATTAACAAAAACGATATTTCTTACCTTCAGGTCGATATTCTGGTCACCGATATTCTTGATGTCGATATTCTGTCCCTGCGATATTTAAAACTCGATATTAATGTAGGTCAATATTTAAAAATCGATATTTTGTCTGTGCACCAAAATAATTCTGTATCCTAAGCCACTTCGGAAGGTATGCAGTTAAGGAGCTTTCTTTGATGTACACCTCTCTTCAAGGTTCACACAAACCTTGATAATAGCGTTCTTGAAACTGGGCTGCTTGAAGAAAATTGCCCCCTCTTCAAATTCATTAGTAAAATAACAATTATAATATTTTAAACATTAGCTTGCACTGACTACTGCAAACTTATCACCTGGTGCTCCAAACTAATATTGATAAGCACACAATCTGAAGTTGCAGCCTGTGATTTTCACACTAGCATTACTGCTAAAGCAACCTGTCTTGTTCTCCATGTGTTGCCCCACGGGAATCAGAACTCCTCAAGAAAAATGCATTCCGGTCTAGACAGACAGATAAGTAAGTACAGCATAAATCCTTACTCTGCCTACCAGCATATTCAAGTCTACCAGGGCAAATGAAGGACCTCCATATGGTGGTCAGTGCTCATATTGTGACCAAGAACCAAACTCACCATACACGCATTTAAAAGTAATACAAATGAAGATAACCTCAAGGCATTGTTAGACCCCCTGTAGGATCTATGAGGATGTTACCTTAATCCAGGAGCAAAGTTTACATAATTAAATGCCTGCACCTAAAATGCATGCGCCCAGGAGAGGTCAAGCTTGGTTTATCTTAAACAGGAGCAGAAATGGAGTGGTCGCATATGTAGGTGGGATATTTTTTGATGAGACCATCTACATTTGTTGACTATGGGGAGCTGAAGACTGTGTTTCCATACAGTGGACTGGGAATAATGCAATTGGGTCAAAGAGTTGTCGTGTAGCTCCTATAGTACCCCTGCAGGACCTGCGCATTTGGATAACATATACTGCGGGTTTGGTGGCAGACTGACTCCGTGCACCCCCACCGTATATGTTAGCCTAGTTTTGTATTAGCTAGCTCGCAGTGCCACTAGTGTCTCCTCTTATCGGGGAGAGATTCGTTTCTGGCAACCTTAGAACATGACAACCCTGATTCCCTCAGAATCGTGGAAACAATGTACTGCCTTTCGCTCAGTCACTCGTGCTCACTTATTCAGTTTGTCTCAGAGAGTTACACAGAATAAACAGTCGGGTGTTTCAATAAGTATTTATTGAACAGTTGTTATTCTAGTGTAAAATAGATGTGCTGCGGTAACCAGCAGACAATAGCAGAGATATATTATCAGCAGTACGATAAAAGCAAAGGGATAGAACAGCTCTACCATATTGCGATAATCATGAGTACATACATGAATATAAAAGCATTATGCAAGTGCGCATACGCCTACGATGCCTACCTAGATGTACCTGTGTGTACCTAGCATATGTGTGTAGGTCTTAGAAGCTAAGAGCCAAGAATCCTCCTAGGATTTAGTCGAACCCCCATACCTGAATAGAGAGAGTGTACAGTTGTGACCATAATTGGGCATATGCGGCTATGACCATAATAGGGCAAGTACGAATATGACCATAATAGGGTAAATATGAATACGTCCATTTTAGGGCATGTACGAACGGATCTACATTAGGGCATCTATGCGGGATATAACAGAGTCTAATAATGTGCTAGAATTTACTATATATTGATCCTCCTAAGCATTCATATGATCCACTGTGTACATATGAATGATTAATAACTAACCAGCCTTCTATATGTCTCCAGAAACACCCAAGCAGCAAGGAGATCTGAATGGCTGTCATTGGATATTAGATATTGCCCCCTATGGATTGTCCTAGTGTGAACAAACGTTGAATTCATATGCCTAGAGTGATAGTCATCCACTATCATGTAGTTTGCAGTAAGGTATTAGGAAGGTAAATTCAACTTGATCTCCATGAGCGTGCCCCCACCTAAAAAGAAGAGCAGATGGTCCACTTTGCAACTAATGTCAGTGAAGAGCTTCCAAAATGAGGGGAACAGCATTACCACACAGTCTTTACCACGCAATGCATTTCCACTCGTCATGTGCCACACATGCCTTTACCACACGTATGCCTTTACCACGCATGCCTTCACCATGCAGATGCCTGAACCACTCACACCCTTAAAACGCAAGTTAAAGGCATGCACCCTCGCCATGCACAATGTTGTTATCAATGATGCTATTTCAGATGTTGCAATTAATTTGTCAATGATGCCATAGAATGTGTCACAAGTGATGGAATATGGGAAGTAATTAGCCGTCCATGGTGTGATTTATAGTTACTTTAGAGCACCAGTTATAGTTACTTTAGATAACTATAACTGGTGAATTTCAGCGGTTTTGATCGTTTGAAATGGTATGTTTTAACTGACATCTTCACCTAACCATAACGTCACTTTAACCTTTGGCTATTTCAGTTAATTCTATGTTTTTACTAATGGAAAGGAATATTTTATTACCGGCCGTAATGCCAGCCTCATGCTGTGCAATCTCGGTATGGGATTGGCATAAGAGCTTGACCTGTGGCCAGGCCCTCAGTCCAACCCATTGTGGGCAACCAACCACATGCCACGCACAGCTTTCTGGTATGCACAGCATGCAGTTGGTCTTGCAGGTCCTGGTCGCACTCAGGCAGACTTACTGACTTTGTGAAAGAGTAACAACACCAAAATATAAAAAGTACGCATTTGGCTTTATCAAAGGGTGAGCATATCAATATTTATAAAGCAGATCTATCATCTTTCTCCAAATATCACCAAATGTATATTTCAGCAATTCACACAATGCAATGATTAATAATAGTGATTACTATACGAATGTTTAATAAAGTTCTAATTCAAAAATCAACCTGTTTATTAGTTTTTCATTTTATCATAGTTTTTATGATTACCATTTGGGGGCTGAAAACTGTTATAAGGAAGACTCAGAGATGTTTTTTCTAAAACAAAACCAACTTGTCTCTTAGTCTTTTAACATTGCAGCCCACAAAATGCAATCATAAAACCAACCACAAGAGGGACTTACACTCCAGCTGAAGAGCAGAGAGCTCCAACTAGGAGTGTTTTTGAAAAATATGGCAAGTTTTCCTGTGGTCATGGATTTAATGACCCAGAAGACTTACTTCTTTTTAATGTTGCTGGGGGGCTGCTGCACTCCCTGCAGCCCCAAACAACATTAAAAAAAGCTTGGTAGGGGGGTGTGGCTTCAAAGCCAAGCATGGCGGACGTGCCTCCGTAGTGCTCCGCTAGCCCGAGCCCGTTTGGTGCCAAAATCCTCCATTGATCCTGACCCCGGCCCGTGCAGATGCTGCCAATTGTCTCTGGACCTCAGCGGGATCATCCCGGCAGAGTTTCGCGGCGGTGGCGAGTGGCGTTGGCCCAGACCTGAAGCCGCCGCGTGTGGGGCCGCAGTGTGTGGAGCCCGCGTGAGGGACGCGCTGTGTGGACCGGGCTGCTGCGGCTGTGGCCGGTGGTCCAAATGGGGAAATTGCATAGCTGCGACCGTCTTCGCCCGGCGGGGCCTCGACTAGGTGCCGGTGTGGACTTGGGGTCAGGGGGCTCGGCATTTGGCCTCGGCCTTCCCTGCTGTGCCGCCGCTTCGGGCCCCTCCCCCCTCTCTTCCCCTAAGCTGTGGCGGGGCGCGGCAGCCTCCGGAGCCCGCGGCTCCCGTTGCGGGCTATGTGTGGACCCTTGTGCCCGTCTGGTGGGGAGAAGCACCTGGGGCCAACGACATCGGCAGGGGCCCTGAGCCTGGCCTGCTCTGCCTGCTGGAAGACACCGCCCGGGTGCGCTGCTGACTCCGAGTTTGCCGGCTGGATTGGGCCCGTGAAGGGACGGCGAGGGAGACATCTCGTGGGACGTGGCCTCAGCGCTGGGAGAGCCTGCTCGGGAGAGCCTGCGGCGGCTCCGGGGCGCCCCCGGCTCGCGTTGCCGCGGGTGCGCTCCCATCCAGATGGGAGATATCACTGCTGCCGCCATTGCTGCCCCTGTGGCCTGTTCCTACTGGGCCGCTTTGACTCACTTCTCCACGACGATCATAGCGGGCCCGTGGCCCCTTGGAGATCCCTGGGGCCGGAGGGACGTGGTGCCCTGAGGGGTGAGGGGTGGCGGCTCGGGGCTGTTCTTAGATGCCGGACCTGCATCTTGCTGCTGCCCCGACATAACTGGCACTGCTGGAGGTGAGGCGCAATCATTGTGGGGCCTTCTTGTTGTTGATCCTGGTGCAATCGGCCGGGGCGGGTGCCTGGGTCGGGGGTCCGGCGAGTCTGGTCCCTGTAGGGGGTCTACTTGACTGTCCCTTCTTGGTGGCGGAAGCGGCTGGGCTAGGCCTGGTGCGGCTTGCTGTCGGGAGGGTTGGATTCTGTGAGGCCCGGCCTTGTGCCCTGCCCTTGGAGGTCTGCATCACTGCCCATAAGCTGGTGGGCCTGGTACCACGAAGCCCCCCGCACGCCACCTGCGGTTGTCGACACAGCATAGAGGCCCAACCTACCTTCTGTACCTGCCTTGGCGGTCGGCCCCAGGCTCACCTCTTTGTTCGCCTCTCCACTTCACAATGGGTAGCGACAAGCCCGGGGCGGCGGCCTCTAAGCAACCCACCATGGATCATTATACTACCGCACCCACTGGGAAGGAGGCTGCAGAGGGCTAGTCCCCCGACACTGCAACTCTGCTAGCGGCGATTAATCAATCACGCACCGCATTAGAGGCCCAGATCGGGGCGGTTGGATCCGAGGTGTCGTTTCTCCGCCAGGACCTTCGGAAAGCTGTGGATCGGATCACAGAGGCGGAAACCAGGGTCTCTACGGTGGAAGACATGGCGTCCACCCTCCAGAAGAAGGTCGACAAACTCACCATGGTCTCAAAGGAGCTGGCTTCGCGGGTTTAAGACGCAGAAGGTAGGGCGCAGCGCAACAACATCCGCCTGGTGGGCTTTCCAGAGGGTTGCGAGGGCTCATCCATGGACGATTTCCTCTCTGGTTGGCTCAGGGCACTGTTACCGCCCGAAGCCATGTCCCCCTGCTTCGTGATAGAAAGGGCCCACCGCGCCTTGACTAAGAGACCATCCCCAGGGGAGCGCCCGAGGCCTGTGATTGCCCGGCTCCTTAATTACGCCGATCGCGATGCCATCCTCCGCTTTGCCCGGCTCCACAAGGATAGAATGATTTTTAACTCTCATCCAATCATGGTCTTCCCTGATTACACCAGGCTGGTGCAGCAACAGCGTCAATCCTTTGTAGCGACCAAACGAAGACTCCGAGAGCTGAACCTATCATATGCGCTGCTGTTTCCCGCTAGGATGAAGGTGGTTTACAATGCCAAGACTCACTTCTTTGACTCTCCGGAGGAGGTTTTCGCCTGGACTGATGAGAGACATACCCTTAAGCCGCACACGCCGCCACAGCTGGACTCCGACTCTTCGCAGGTGTCACATAGGAGTGGCCGGCAGGACGAAGACGCACAATCGAGGCGCCACAGATCCCGCTCTAACTGGCGAGCCCATGGTCAGCCTAAAACCACTGACTGAAGCAACCCTGGCCAGGGGGTTGGGCTTTCTTTTCATTCTTTGTGGGGTGCTGTCTTGTGGCCGCCACTCCTTACTGGGATGTATCGGATCCTACGGTGCTGGGGTCATTTGCACCGGCTCTGGGCAATGTCGGACACTCCACGCCCTTGACATTTTGGGAAATGTTGGGTAATGTTGGGTTGGGTGGGCTCCGTTGGGGGAACTGCTTGGGTCATCACGTTAGGGGCCTGAGACATGATTCCGCCGCAACAGGTACTCCTTGTTCTTGGAAGTATGGGGGAGGTGGGAGGGACATGTTGGGTTTGCGGTTGTTGGGTTTTCTGTTCTGCGCACCAGACACACTGTCACACGATATGCCACGGTTCCACCATCACTCGACGTACACCTTGATGCTTGGGGATGACCCACAACGCAGGTAATTCCCTGTTGGGAGAGCTTAATATTCGGTCTTGGAATGTACGGGGACTGCTGAACAAGATTAAACGGGGGCGGTGCTTCGCTTAGCGAAGCAGTATTCAGTCGATATCCTACTGTTGCAGTAGACCCATCTCCTAGGTAATAAAGCCCCTTGCCTCTCCAGATTTGGGTTTGCTACTGTATACCACTCTGGCTTTACCAGGGGCGCGCGGGGCACAGCGATTCTTATCCACCGCCGGGTTCCGCTCCACATTACACAACACTGGTTGGATCCCGGCGGGCGCTTCACAGCTGTCTCGGGCACCGTTGCCGGCAAACAGATCGCATTTGGGAGTGTGAATGCCCCTCCACCACTAGGCCAGACGTTTATAGATAAAATTACACAGCTGTGGGGGGACCTCCCTGGCGGACTGATGATACTGGGTGGAGACTGGAACAACACCATGGCCCCACAGGACAGATGGCGGGCGATGCCGCTTGATAGACCTCCCCCCGTTTCCAAATTGAATATGCTTGCACATACACTGGGTTGGTCGGATTCATGGCGGGCATTTCACCCTACTGAAGCGGGGTTCACATATGCATCGGAGGTCCACCCTACTCTTTCACGTCTTGATTACATTTTCCTCCCACATAGCTATATACAGAGAGTGGCGCACACATTCATTTTGCCCAGAGGCCTCTCAGACCATTCGCCTGTTCAACTCAAGCTGCGCCTGCAGCTCCACCGGGCCCCATATAGGTGGCGCATGTCCCCATGGCTCCTCCGGGATGCCAATTATCAAGAGACACTACATCATGCGATTGCAGACTACCTCAGCTTCAACTTGGGCACCTCACCGTCTCCTATCACTATCTGGGAGGCTCTTAAACCAACAATCAGGTGGGCAGACATTAGTTTTCGCACCGGGGAAAAGAAGCGGCGTTTGGCGCAGGTGAGGGCATTAGAGGACCGTCAGGTCCAACTGCAGTCCCAGCTGCTGGAGGGATCTGATCCCAGCTCCCGTCGGAATCTCCTGCATGTCCAACAACAGCTCCACCAGCTACATACGAACAGTGCCAAGGAGGCATGGTTGGCGACCCAGCACAGAATTTATCAATGGGGCGACAAGACCAGTCAAATGCTCCACAGGCTGTGCCAGCTCCGGGCGACCCCGACACAGGTTCCCCTATTGAAGGCCCCGGACGGCAATATGTGTGCCTCCCCTGAGGCCGTGGCCCAGTCCTTTGCCTCCTTTTACACTGCTCTGTACGAGGAGCGTGAGGTGATAGCTAAGCCTCTTATAGATTAATTTCTCTCTGACATCCCCCTCGCCGATTATCTGATGACGTGCGCGACGTGCTGGATAGCCCTATCACTTTGGAAGAGCTGCAGTCGGCGTTAGCTAATGTACACCCAGGCCATGCCCCGGGTCCGAACGGGTTCCCATGCGACTTTCTGTGCCCATACATGGCGACCCTGGGGTCCCACTTACTTGGGGCACTACACGAAGCCCTAGAACAGCGCATTTTGCCACTGGATTGGCGCCACGCCAAAATTGTTGTTTTCTTAAACCCGGTCATCCCCCGGATGACCCAGGCTCATACCATCCCATATCATTACTGAATTTCGAACCCAAGCAGCTGGGGAAGGTTCTGGCCGACCGCCTTCGTACCTGTATTCAAGACCTGGTACACCCAGATTTGTCTGGCTTTATGCCCCAACGCTCCACCAGGCACAATATCAGGCGAGCTCACAATGCTATTGAGGAGGCCCCCAGCTTGGGTCGTCCCGCGGCGGTCCTGCTGGCCGACATAGGCAAGGCGTTTGACTCGCTGAGCTGGACTTACCTTTTTAAACTCCTGGCTGCCGTCAACCTGGGTCCCCGGTTCATAGCGTACACGAAGCTCCTGTATACGGATCTCACGGCCTCGGTTCGTGCGGCCAGATGCTGCTCGGCCCCCTTTCCCATCCGTAGGGGTATGCGTCAGGGGTGCCCCTTATCCCCGCTCCTATTCGCCTTAGCGATTGAGCCTCTGGCCGCGTGGGTGCGCCAGGACCCCCTCATTAGGGGGCTGGATTGGTCACCGGAACACTCTGACAGAATTGCGCTTTACGCAGATGATGCACTGTTCTTCATGTCAGACCCATGGGCCTCTGGGCCTCGGGTCCTCCAAATTCTCCGTATATTTGGGGAGACCTCCGGTCTCTTTGCCAACCCATCCAAATCTACGCTGTTTCCTATCCACGACGAACAAAGGAGCCAGGCCTGGGCATCAGAGCTGATAATCGCGGAAACAGGCTTTAAGTACCTGGGGGTCTTTATCTCGCGGTGCCCCACCGTTGCCTGGACGCACAACATTGCTCCACTACTCCCGGCCGTTTGCGATGAAACAACGATTTGGTCCCAACTACCCTTATCGCTGTACGGCAGATCTGCAATTTTTAAAATGGTGACTCTTCCGCGCCTATTCTACAGGCTCCAGAATTATCCATAACCTATTCCCCCGTCGTGGTTTACCCAGCTCAATGCACTTTTGAATAGATTCCTCTGGCAAGGGGGTGTGGTGCGTGTGGCGCTCTCAACGTGTACACAGTCCACATATTGCGGGGGCATCGCGGCTGCAGATGTTCGTGCGTACTACTGTGCTTCGCACCTCCTGGTGATTAACGAGTGGTGGCACAGCTCTCAGACGGATCCGGCCTACGCTGTGGAGCGGATTGCCATGGTGGATACTGCTCTGCTCCATCTCTTATGCAACGGCTCGTCCCTGGTTGCGCTTCCCCCAGCTTGCCGGATAGTCATCCAAACATGGAGGCGGGTGGTTCGGTCCACGGGCTGGTGGGGTAGGTTGACGGGCACCACTCCCCTCTGGCAGGGTACTTATTTGCGGCCGGATTCTGCCCTCACGGGATTCCGCAGATGGAACCATATTGGTATATCTACGCTTGGGGGCATTATGCAGGGGACCACCCTTAAATCCTTTCAAAGGCTGCAGTCTGATTTTGATCTTCATAAATCACAGTTCCATCGCTATCTGCAGCTTAGTCACGCCTTGACCGCCCTGATCGGCAGCTAGAGTCTCTCTGGAGTTCCTCCCGCTGGAGGGCCGCCTGCTGATGGGGGATCTTGGGGCCCACAAAATCCGGCAAATTTATCAGACGCTCAATACCCACTCCAAAACCACTATTCACAAAACCCGGGAGGCATGGGCAGCAGATCTGCCGGCCCTCACAGACGACGACTGGGCCGAGGCGTTGGCTAGCCCCCGGTATGCCACCGTCTCTACCAGATATAGACTAATCCAATTTAAATACCTCCACAGGGTATATTACACTCGTCTTCGGCCCTGGAAAATGGGGGCAATCCAGTCCCCGGTATGTCTTCGCTGTGGTGCAGACGAGGGATCGTTCCTTCATACGGTGTGGGGCTGTGGGGCGCTGTGGGGCGCTGCAGCTATTCTGGTCGGGCGTGTTGTCTTGCTTAGGTCGTGTCCTGGCTTGGGATATCCCGTCGGACCCCAGACTGGCGCTATTACATAGTACGGAAGACATTGGGGGGAACCTGTATAAGAGACACCTCTTGTTTCTGGGCCTCACCTTAGCTAAGCGTGACATAGCGCAGCATTGGAAGGACGCGTCCCCACCCAACGTCACTAACTGGAAAAAGGCACTTGATAGGTGCATGTCCGCGGATATTGCGGTGTTTCAGGCGAGGGGTGTCCTCAGAAGCATGGGAAGATTTGGTCTCGGTGGGCCAAGTACCGAGGTATAGATTTGCCTCCAATGTCGCAGTCCGCCGCTCGTGATCCTATTGAACGATTGGTGGTGAATAATTTACCTGTCTAATGTATCGTTGTTAAAGAGACGTGGCTGGGAATTTCCTTGGCGTATGCTTGTAATGTTTCCTAAGTATGTACTGTGCGCATTAGGGGTTGGGGGGATACTTGTTTTTTCTGGACTGATGTTCAGCAGACTATTGGGGGGGTTTTATAAGGTGTCCAGAGACATTATTTTGTGCATTTCCTCTGTACTTTGCTTGGGGGTCTCCGCCCCTCTGGTATGCTGAAAATTCAATAAAATCTGTTGTTAAAAAAAAAAAGCTTGGTAGTGTCGCTGCCCTTTCTGGGGACATCACCAAGCTCCAAAAAGCTGCAAAGAGCCCTCCCAGGGCATTATGGAGTGCTCCTTCAAAGATCAGTTGTGAGAAGGTGGTTCTGACCATCTGAGCTGCCCGCTTTTGAACACCTGATGTTTGAGCTTTTACTGTGGGAGAACCTCATAAGCTGGGACTCACCCACGGTAAACTCATGATAAAATGGTCTGCATGTGGGTTCCACCAGTGACTGCCTTGTGAGATAAGGCTGCTGCGCTGCAGCCAGGGTAAGGGACACCAGACTGGTTACATGTGGAGTGAAGGTATCACTCCCCTGCACACCGCAGGCACAGATCCCATGAAGTCCGGTTTGTCGACTTGCTGCTCCCTAATGACCTTGACGCAGCACCAAAGCAAGAAAAAGTACAACAGCTCCAGAGGGTCATATCTGCCTCCCCATCAAGTTTGGAGGCACCAGGACCTACCGGAGCTGTGGGGTAACAATACCTGTGGTACCAGACCCCCAATGGCAAACACCAAGAAGAAGAGTCCACTCCGGACTCCAAAAGCTCCAGAAGCAAGCACCCATCGAGGGACGTTGAGACACCCAATTCCTACTTCCTGAGTGGCCCAGCTGACCAGAGATTGCCTCTCCAAGTTGCCTGCTCCTGACCGAGAGGACCTCTAAGACACACAATGCCCAGCTGACCTGTTCGCTCTGCATCCGACCCCACTGGTCCCAGCACCGACCAACCAGCTCTGCTCCCGTGGTCACCAAGCCCTTGTGACTTCCTCCCTTCGAGGAGACCCATCAGACTTACCTGTAAGTCCCTCTGTGCAGTGCTTTTTCAAGTTGACCTCTTTGTCTTTGTGCACCAGCTTCTAAGACCTCAGCACCTCTGCTCCCAGCCGATCCGGGATGCTCCTGAACTGCTCCTGCTGGAACATTGGACCTGGTCCTGACATCAACCTAAAATGAGAAGGTGAACTTTGTGAAAGCATTGCCTGCATTTATATGCATTTTTCTACATTTTCTCCATTGTTTACCATGATGCGTAATTGCACACAAAAATGATATTTTTTCTGAACTCTGTAAAATCGTAACTCCGAAAGTACTTACCATAGAACTGTATTTAAAGTTGTAAAAATTATATAAAAATGTACATTATTTTTACAAATTGGTCTCAGATGTATTCTTGAGTGGGTGTCTCATTTATTGCCACTACGAGTACAACAAATACTTAACACTACCCTCTGATAAGCCTAACTGCTAGCATTACTACAAAAAGAGAGCTAGTGTTATCTACTTTTACCTCTACCTGCTTTTTGGGGACTTCTCACACTCTCTACATAGTGTACTTCATTTTAGTACACTGTACGGAGAGGCGGTTTCCCTACATGTGTGCAATTTGCACATCGTATTTTTAAATCTGGGTAGTTTGACTTAACTCATATTCTTCTGAGGTCACTATGGTAGGTAAACCTGAGATTTGTTATAGTAAAACCGGTCACTTACAATGCTACGAAAAGGCTACAAACCTTTAGTCATTATTAGCTTGCATACCGTTCAACTGCATATCATTATTTTTTCAGAACTAAAAAACACGTGGTCACAAAAAACCTTTTAAGTAAGTATGTTTAATCTGACCTCCTGAGCCTCTCTTAATTATTTTGTTTGAATGTGAAAGGTCCTGTAAGTATATATTGATGTTTATAGGCTGTTTATCCAAAAAAACTGTAAGTATTTTTAAGTTGTCTAACTTAACAATAAAATGTCTCAAGCATGTCTGTCAATCCTGTGCAGAGGCCAGACACCAGGAGGGGTCTAGTATGCACTCTTAAAACAGGCAATAACCAAACAAATAAAGGTGCCAAAGGTCTGTAGTTGTTTGTAGGAATATGTGTCCTTCGAGCTTAAAACTGGGAAGCAGAACATGGCTTGTGGTTTTGTCGGTTCAGAATTGCTGTGGGTATTTGAATCCTGAACTGATAATATCCTGTCTAGTAGAACAACTAGAAATGAACTAGAGACATTTTCCATTATACTCTGCCCTTTGAGACTCCTCTGAAGTTAACTTGGAGGTGGCGAAGCGTAAAGTTGCACACCCATTATATGCCACAGATACGTCACATATACTTAAGAGATACATAAAATGAATGTGCAATCAACACCTGTTTCTTGTGTGGCTTAACAAATTAATGTAAAGTGTTGCACTTGACATCATTATTAAAGAGTGCATTCACTGTAGGTTTAGAGATTTACCCTAACTAACTGATATTAATTGAAGTCTTAATGAATTAAACCATCCTCATTTAGTAATTATTGTATTTTCTATAAAGATAAAATTCGACTTTAATAATGTGTGCTTTAATACTTGAATTACATTTATTAATCAGCAAACTAAATGAGAACCACCCTCATATATTAGAATATGATTTCACTTAAGCAATAAAAAGTTTATATAATATGTGCATTAATATTTCATTATATTTGATCTAAACATAGTTCTTAGCCATACTTGCACATGATTATTTTGAGACTTGCTGAATGTTACATGTAGTGTGAATATAATGCACTGGAACTTATATTCATTTGTGTTTAAATGTGAACATGCATATTAAATGTACATCATTGAGTTAATGATTTAATTTGTCCGGACTAGGCCTGTATTTTACCATGTTGCATAACTGCTGTTTTCCATTTTCTGCTCACGTGGCATTTCTTGAAGGTATTCACATACATTGTTAGTTGTAGAATAGATACATTACTATCCTAGTGATAGAGGAGACAGCCTGAGAAGAAGACCTTAATGAAAGAACATGGGGAACCAGACCATCAACTGAAAGGCCTATTTAGCAATGTTGTGACCAAACCTGTGCATGAGAAGATGTCGTTCCCATGTCCAGTGTGAGACTTTCCCCCAATGTTGCAGCCTGCAACATGAGAAATGCATGCGAACTAGGCCTGGGTGGAGTTTGTGGTATTTCGCTACGTGGAACTCAGCGAAGTGACTAAAGAACTCCGCAGCACTACGTGGAATTCTGCAAGCTTCGGAGTGCATTTGGTCATGCAGTTCACATTGATTTTCAGCGTCGAATGTGTGTCCCACGTTGAAAAATCAGCGTGAATGGCACCATGCGCAGTGCAAGAGGGCACTGCTTTTTTTCTTGCCGCTCGAGGAGATTTTCTACCTGAGCGGCAGCTTTCCCATTGCGAACGGAAGGTTTATCAATGTGAGCGGTCGCAACCATCTGCGACCGCCCGATTTGAGAAATCTGACCGCTCACGTTGAGAAATCTCCCCGGGTGGTGGATTTTCCTCGCTGGTGCTCGCCAACTTGATGTTGGCGAGTGAGGAAAAATCTCAGCTCTGCTACACGGAGCAAAGTTTTTCGGAACGCCACATGCTCCCCAGAGTGCAGAAAACTCCACAAACTCCGCAAACGGAGCAGAGTTCACCGCCCAGGCCTACAATTGACCCCTGATGATGTGTACAAAGAAGTATTACCTAGAGGACTTTGTGTTTTATAATTTAGTGTTCGCACCTTCTGACTTCAGAACCCCTTTTTCCAGAGACGCTTTAGGAGGTCTCTTTCTAACCTTCTCTGCCCCTTTAGGGATTTCCTGTCCTTTGGACTCTGAGAGGTTTAGACCTCTATGCTTCTTTTTGATTCTTTCCTAATTGTGACTTAGGCTAACATTTATTCTCTGACCCATAGAAGACTCTTGACCGAGCTTCTGAAATGCTGACACCTTCCCTACTTATTTTTCCTTTGCCTTGTTTTAATTTTTTTATGGAAATTCCTAATTTGAGACTCCTTCAAATTTTAGAACCATCCCATTAGCTGGAACTCTACTATTGGTAAATTAGATTCATGAATGCATAGACAACAAAACTTGCGACGCTGCTCTGAGCACCAAATATTTTTTTTGATCTTTTGTATTGTGACTGAATTGCTTCTTTGCCTTATATTGGTCTGCCTTAATTTCTTCTGCAGGCTAGGACTACCTGTGGCTATTTTGTATTTCTATAATATGGCTTTAAGAGTCTTGTATCTTAACTTGATTTTGAATTTGTAATACACTTTTTTAAGCCATAGCTACCGATTCCAGGTCCTCCTTGTGTAGCCGAATGAGTTGCACTGTAAATTGAATTTGATTGATGTCAACGTTAAATCCCATCACCTCTCAGTCAGAGAAAAAAGGTCCATCGGAGGGCCAATGGTAAGCAATTGGTCCAAGAAAATGCTGATCAGATGATAACGTGATTATTTTTTGTGCAGTCACACTCAGGTACCACATAGACACAGAAGACACTCAAATCGACAAGTTAGGAAATAAACACAGTTGTCATCTGCTTACAACAAATATCACAAATTCACAATAGATAAGGAAGGAAGTACACCCTGCTGTACATTATTAGGCTATTGCAAGTCACCGAGGAGTTCCATAATCATATAGAGGAACGGGGCCTAAGGTCGAAATCCTTTATAAGGTTATGGAACACCGAGGTGACTTGAAATACCCTTGTCATGGACGCCGGAGAAACTTTATCCCGTATAATACATGGTCACACCATCACCTTTCCCACAAACCACTTAAAACCATGGTACGCAGCTCTTTCATATGAAAAAGCAAGCATGTGTGCAAACATGAAGAATAAAATTAAAGCCTCTAGTGCAAAATTAAACACATCAAAAACCAGTAAGTTATTTGTTGCAAATAGATATTAGAAAAAGTTCAATACATGTCAGTTTTTCTGCAGTACCTCGGAAAGTGTAGAAACATGCAGAAAGATTCTAGCTTTTCTTTATCCAAGGAGTGCAAAAAATAAACATATTCTCTCTGCTTGTCGACCTCACCTCGGCTGCTGCTTTCACCATGGCTGCTGGTGCTGGCAGTAGGCATTGTGACGTCAGAACTTGACTGTAATAACTTATAATAGTCGAGTTCTGCATTTTTTTCTTTATAATCGGCGACTCAGTGTTCCACTAGTCGCTGCGATGTACATTTTTACAGGGAATACAGAATCCCATGTGTTATAAGCGGTGTAAAGTGCTTTGCCTTAATATCATAATATGTAATGACTCAGGGAGCCTGATCCGAAGCAGCCCACTGCATCTTTGGCCCTGTAAAATAATCGAATCACTGACAAAATATCGACCTCAAAAATATCGAGGTACAAAAATATCGTGACATAAATATCGAAGTCAAGAATATCGACATCCTATCTACATCATGGTAAGTACAAAAATATCGAGAAAAAAATATCGATGTCAAAAATATCGTTGTAAAAATATCGTTTTTTAAAATGTTAAAAAAATAATGTAAAATAAAGTAAATAATGCATATAATTAAAAGAAACAGTTAAAAATATTTAAAAATGTTTCAAAACAAAAACTGATTCATATAATGTTAAAATAAATTAAACATATACATATAAAATATAATATATATACTTACTTAATAATATTCATAAATAATTATTTTAATAACTTATAAATTGTTAAAAATATTTTATAAATTATAAATACAGACATACACATATAAAAATAATATTATTAAAAATGAAAAAAATTTTTTTACAAATTAAAAAAATTACAATATTTTTAATTTTTGTAAAATAAATTATACACAACATTAAGTAAAACAATACAGAAAAATATTGGATAGCGGAGGGAAAAAAATTACTATTCCCACTGCAAAGAGTGCAACAGTAGGGAAAGTGTTGGATAGCGTAGGGGTAAAAATTACTCTTCCAACTCCAGAGAGTTCAACAGTAGGGAAAGTGTTGGATAGCGTAGGGGTTATAATTGCTATTCTAACTCCAGAAAGTGCAACAGTAGAGAAAGTGTTGGATAGAGTAGGGCAACAAATTACTATTCCAACTCCAGAGAGTGCAACAGTAGGGAAAGTGTTGGATAGCGTAGGGGTAAAAATGACTATTCCCACTCCAGAGAGTGCAACAGTAGGAAAAGTGTTGGATAGCGTAGGGGTAAAAATTACTATTCCAACTCCAGAGAGTGCAACAGTAGGGAAAGTGTTGGATAGCGTAGGGGTAAAAATTACTATTCCCACTCCAGAGAGTGCAACAGGAGGGAAAGTGTTGGATAGCGTAGGGGTTAAAAATAACATACTTATCAATTAAATAATTGTAAATAATGATTTATTAATAAATTAACATTAAATTAATTATAAATACCAATAAATGAAAATTAATAATTACTTTAATAACATTAAATTACTTCCCACCCTATTCCCCAATAAACACAAAACCCACTCCACATAAAATTTAACACAATTAATATAATTATCAATTAATCAATTAATAAAAATGAATTACCAATTAATAATTAATTAACAATAAATTAAATATTAATAACAATAACTAAAAATTTATAATGACTTAATTACAATTAAATTACTTCCCACCCTATTCCCCTATAAACCCACAACCCGCTACAGAACTAAAATGGAAAATTTAATTAAAAATAATTAATAATTTCTAAAAATTAGGAATTAATTGACTATAATTAAATTACTTCCCACCCCATTCCCCTATAAACCCACAACCCGCTACGGTACTAAAACGCAAAATTTACTTTAAAAAAAATTACTAACTTCTAAACAATTAATACATATATTAAAAAAAATAATACAAAACATAACAAAACATGTGGAACACATACATATAAAATACATACTAAAATACATAACACTAACATAAACATTGATATTATTAACATCAATATTTTTACTATCCATATTAATAACTGCGATATTAACAAAAACGATATTTCTTACCTTCAGGTCGATATTCTGGTCACCGATATTCTTGATGTCGATATTCTGTCCCTGCGATATTTAAAACTCGATATTAATGTAGGTCAATATTTAAAAATCGATATTTTGTCTGTGCACCAAAATAATTCTGTATCCTAAGCCACTTCGGAAGGTATGCAGTTAAGGAGCTTTCTTTGATGTACACCTCTCTTCAAGGTTCACACAAACCTTGATAATAGCGTTCTTGAAACTGGGCTGCTTGAAGAAAATTGCCCCTCTTCAAATTCATTAGTAAAATAACAATTATAATATTTTAAACATTAGCTTGCACTGACTACTGCAAACTTATCACCTGGTGCTCCAAACTAATATTGATAAGCACACAATCTGAAGTTGCAGCCTGTGATTTTCACACTAGCATTACTGCTAAAGCAACCTGTCTTGTTCTCCATGTGTTGCCCCACGGGAATCAGAACTCCTCAAGAAAAAATGCATTCCGGTCTAGACAGACAGATAAGTAAGTACAGCATAAATCCTTACTCTGCCTACCAGCATATTCAAGTCTACCAGGGCAAATGAAGGACCTCCATATGGTGGTCAGTGCTCATATTGTGACCAAGAACCAAACTCACCATACACGCATTTAAAAGTAATACAAATGAAGATAACCTCAAGGCATTGTTAGACCCCCTGTAGGATCTATGAGGATGTTACCTTAATCCAGGAGCAAAGTTTACATAATTAAATGCCTGCACCTAAAATGCATGCGCCCAGGAGAGGTCAAGCTTGGTTTATCTTAAACAGGAGCAGAAATGGAGTGGTCGCATATGTAGGTGGGATATTTTTTGATGAGACCATCTACATTTGTTGACTATGGGGAGCTGAAGACTGTGTTTCCATACAGTGGACTGGGAATAATGCAATTGGGTCAAAGAGTTGTCGTGTAGCTCCTATAGTACCCCTGCAGGACCTGCGCATTTGGATAACATATACTGCGGGTTTGGTGGCAGACTGACTCCGTGCACCCCCACCGTATATGTTAGCCTAGTTTTGTATTAGCTAGCTCGCAGTGCCACTAGTGTCTCCTCTTATCGGGGAGAGATTCGTTTCTGGCAACCTTAGAACATGACAACCCTGATTCCCTCAGAATCGTGGAAACAATGTACTGCCTTTCGCTCAGTCACTCGTGCTCACTTATTCAGTTTGTCTCAGAGAGTTACACAGAATAAACAGTCGGGTGTTTCAATAAGTATTTATTGAACAGTTGTTATTCTAGTGTAAAATAGATGTGCTGCGGTAACCAGCAGACAATAGCAGAGATATATTATCAGCAGTACGATAAAAGCAAAGGGATAGAACAGCTCTACCATATTGCGATAATCATGAGTACATACATGAATATAAAAGCATTATGCAAGTGCGCATACGCCTACGATGCCTACCTAGATGTACCTGTGTGTACCTAGCATATGTGTGTAGGTCTTAGAAGCTAAGAGCCAAGAATCCTCCTAGGATTTAGTCGAACCCCCATACCTGAATAGAGAGAGTGTACAGTTGTGACCATAATTGGGCATATGCGGCTATGACCATAATAGGGCAAGTACGAATATGACCATAATAGGGTAAATATGAATACGTCCATTTTAGGGCATGTACGAACGGATCTACATTAGGGCATCTATGCGGGATATAACAGAGTCTAATAATGTGCTAGAATTTACTATATATTGATCCTCCTAAGCATTCATATGATCCACTGTGTACATATGAATGATTAATAACTAACCAGCCTTCTATATGTCTCCAGAAACACCCAAGCAGCAAGGAGATCTGAATGGCTGTCATTGGATATTAGATATTGCCCCCTATGGATTGTCCTAGTGTGAACAAACGTTGAATTCATATGCCTAGAGTGATAGTCATCCACTATCATGTAGTTTGCAGTAAGGTATTAGGAAGGTAAATTCAACTTGATCTCCATGAGCGTGCCCCCACCTAAAAAGAAGAGCAGATGGTCCACTTTGCAACTAATGTCAGTGAAGAGCTTCCAAAATGAGGGGAACAGCATTACCACACAGTCTTTACCACGCAATGCATTTCCACTCGTCATGTGCCACACATGCCTTTACCACACGTATGCCTTTACCACGCATGCCTTCACCATGCAGATGCCTGAACCACTCACACCCTTAAAACGCAAGTTAAAGGCATGCACCCTCGCCATGCACAATGTTGTTATCAATGATGCTATTTCAGATGTTGCAATTAATTTGTCAATGATGCCATAGAATGTGTCACAAGTGATGGAATATGGGAAGTAATTAGCCGTCCATGGTGTGATTTATAGTTACTTTAGAGCACCAGTTATAGTTACTTTAGATAACTATAACTGGTGAATTTCAGCGGTTTTGATCGTTTGAAATGGTATGTTTTAACTGACATCTTCACCTAACCATAACGTCACTTTAACCTTTGGCTATTTCAGTTAATTCTATGTTTTTACTAATGGAAAGGAATATTTTATTACCGGCCGTAATGCCAGCCTCATGCTGTGCAATCTCGGTATGGGATTGGCATAAGAGCTTGACCTGTGGCCAGGCCCTCAGTCCAACCCATTGTGGGCAACCAACCACATGCCACGCACAGCTTTCTGGTATGCACAGCATGCAGTTGGTCTTGCAGGTCCTGGTCGCACTCAGGCAGACTTACTGACTTTGTGAAAGAGTAACAACACCAAAATATAAAAAGTACGCATTTGGCTTTATCAAAGGGTGAGCATATCAATATTTATAAAGCAGATCTATCATCTTTCTCCAAATATCACCAAATGTATATTTCAGCAATTCACACAATGCAATGATTAATAATAGTGATTACTATACGAATGTTTAATAAAGTTCTAATTCAAAAAATCAACCTGTTTATTAGTTTTTCATTTTATCATAGTTTTTATGATTACCATTTGGGGGCTGAAAACTGTTATAAGGAAGACTCAGAGATGTTTTTTCTAAAACAAAACCAACTTGTCTCTTAGTCTTTTAACATTGCAGCCCACAAAATGCAATCATAAAACCAACCACAAGAGGGACTTACACTCCAGCTGAAGAGCAGAGAGCTCCAACTAGGAGTGTTTTTGAAAAATATGGCAAGTTTTCCTGTGGTCATGGATTTAATGACCCAGAAGACTTACTTCTTTTTAATGTTGCTGGGGGGCTGCTGCACTCCCTGCAGCCCCAAACAACATTAAAAAAGCTTGGTAGGGGGTGTGGCTTCAAAGCCAAGCATGGCGGACGTGCCTCCGTAGTGCTCCGCTAGCCCGAGCCCGTTTGGTGCCAAAATCCTCCATTGATCCTGACCCCGGCCCGTGCAGATGCTGCCAATTGTCTCTGGACCTCAGCGGGATCATCCCGGCAGAGTTTCGCGGCGGTGGCGAGTGGCGTTGGCCCAGACCTGAAGCCGCCGCGTGTGGGGCCGCAGTGTGTGGAGCCCGCGTGAGGGACGCGCTGTGTGGACCGGGCTGCTGCGGCTGTGGCCCAAATGGGGAAATTGCATAGCTGCGACCGTCTTCGCCCGGCGGGGCCTCGACTAGGTGCCGGTGTGGACTTGGGGTCAGGGGGCTCGGCATTTGGCCTCGGCCTTCCCTGCTGTGCCGCCGCTTCGGGCCCCTCCCCCCTCTCTTCCCCTAAGCTGTGGCGGGGCGCGGCAGCCTCCGGAGCCCGCGGCTCCCGTTGCGGGCTATGTGTGGACCCTTGTGCCCGTCTGGTGGGGAGAAGCACCTGGGGCCAACGACATCGGCAGGGGCCCTGAGCCTGGCCTGCTCTGCCTGCTGGAAGACACCGCCCCGGGTGCGCTGCTGACTCCGAGTTTGCCGGCTGGATTGGGCCCGTGAAGGGACGGCGAGGGAGACATCTCGTGGGACGTGGCCTCAGCGCTGGGAGAGCCTGCTCGGGAGAGCCTGCGGCGGCTCCGGGCGCCCTGGCTCGCGTTGCCGCGGGTGCGCTCCCATCCAGATGGGAGATATCACTGCTGCCGCCATTGCTGCCCCTGTGGCCTGTTCCTACTGGGCCGCTTTGACTCACTTCTCCACGACGATCATAGCGGGCCCGTGGCCCCTTGGAGATCCCTGGGGCCGGAGGGACGTGGTGCCCTGAGGGGTGAGGGGTGGCGGCTCGGGGCTGTTCTTAGATGCCGGACCTGCATCTTGCTGCTGCCCCGACATAACTGGCACTGCTGGAGGTGAGGCGCAATCATTGTGGGGCCTTCTTGTTGTTGATCCTGGTGCAATCGGCCGGGGCGGGTGCCTGGGTCGGGGGTCCGGCGAGTCTGGTCCCTGTAGGGGGTCTACTTGACTGTCCCTTCTTGGTGGCGGAAGCGGCTGGGCTAGGCCTGGTGCGGCTTGCTGTCGGGAGGGTTGGATTCTGTGAGGCCCGGCCTTGTGCCCTGCCCTTGGAGGTCTGCATCACTGCCCATAAGCTGGTGGGCCTGGTACCACGAAGCCCCCCGCACGCCACCTGCGGTTGTCGACACAGCATAGAGGCCCAACCTACCTTCCGTACCTGCCTTGGCGGTCGGCCCCAGGCTCACCTCTTTGTTCGCCTCTCCACTTCACAATGGGTAGCGACAAGCCCGGGGCGGCGGCCTCTAAGCAACCCACCATGGATCATTATACTACCGCACCCACTGGGAAGGAGGCTGCAGAGGGCTAGTCCCCCGACACTGCAACTCTGCTAGCGGCGATTAATCAATCACGCACCGCATTAGAGGCCCAGATCGGGGCGGTTGGATCCGAGGTGTCGTTTCTCCGCCAGGACCTTCGGAAAGCTGTGGATCGGATCACAGAGGCGGAAACCAGGGTCTCTACGGTGGAAGACATGGCGTCCACCCTCCAGAAGAAGGTCGACAAACTCACCATGGTCTCAAAGGAGCTGGCTTCGCGGGTTTAAGACGCAGAAGGTAGGGCGCAGCGCAACAACATCCGCCTGGTGGGCTTTCCAGAGGGTTGCGAGGGCTCATCCATGGACGATTTCCTCTCTGGTTGGCTCAGGGCACTGTTACCGCCCGAAGCCATGTCCCCCTGCTTCGTGATAGAAAGGGCCCACCGCGCCTTGACTAAGAGACCATCCCCAGGGGAGCGCCCGAGGCCTGTGATTGCCCGGCTCCTTAATTACGCCGATCGCGATGCCATCCTCCGCTTGCCCGGCTCCACAAGGATAGAATGATTTTTAACTCTCATCCAATCATGGTCTTCCCTGATTACACCAGGCTGGTGCAGCAACAGCGTCAATCCTTTGTAGCGACCAAACGAAGACTCCGAGAGCTGAACCTATCATATGCGCTGCTGTTTCCCGCTAGGATGAAGGTGGTTTACAATGCCAAGACTCACTTCTTTGACTCTCCGGAGGAGGTTTTCGCCTGGACTGATGAGAGACATACCCTTAAGCCGCACACGCCGCCACAGCTGGACTCCGACTCTTCGCAGGTGTCACATAGGAGTGGCCGGCAGGACGAAGACGCACAATCGAGGCGCCACAGATCCCGCTCTAACTGGCGAGCCCATGGTCAGCCTAAAACCACTGACTGAAGCAACCCTGGCCAGGGGTTGGGCTTTCTTTTCATTCTTTGTGGGGTGCTGTCTTGTGGCCGCCACTCCTTACTGGGATGTATCGGATCCTACGGTGCTGGGGTCATTTGCACCGGCTCTGGGCAATGTCGGACACTCCACGCCCTTGACATTTTGGGAAATGTTGGGTAATGTTGGGTTGGGTGGGCTCCGTTGGGGGAACTGCTTGGGTCATCACGTTAGGGGCCTGAGACATGATTCCGCCGCAACAGGTACTCCTTGTTCTTGGAAGTATGGGGGAGGTGGGAGGGACATGTTGGGTTTGCGGTTGTTGGGTTTTCTGTTCTGCGCACCAGACACACTGTCACACGATATGCCACGGTTCCACCATCACTCGACGTACACCTTGATGCTTGGGGATGACCCACAACGCAGGTAATTCCCTGTTGGGAGAGCTTAATATTCGGTCTTGGAATGTACGGGGACTGCTGAACAAGATTAAACGAGGCGGTGCTTCGCTTAGCGAAGCAGTATTCAGTCGATATCCTACTGTTGCAGTAGACCCATCTCCTAGGTAATAAAGCCCCTTGCCTCTCCAGATTTGGGTTTGCTACTGTATACCACTCTGGCTTTACCAGGGGCGCGCGGGGCACAGCGATTCTTATCCACCGCCGGGTTCCGCTCCACATTACACAACACTGGTTGGATCCCGGCGGGCGCTTCACAGCTGTCTCGGGCACCGTTGCCGGCAAACAGATCGCATTTGGGAGTGTGAATGCCCCTCCACCACTAGGCCAGACGTTTATAGATAAAATTACACAGCTGTGGGGGGACCTCTCTGGCGGACTGATGATACTGGGTGGAGACTGGAACAACACCATGGCCCCACAGGACAGATGGCGGGCGATGCCGCTTGATAGACCTCCCCCGTTTCCAAATTGAATATGCTTGCACATACACTGGGTTGGTCGGATTCATGGCGGGCATTTCACCCTACTGAAGCGGGGTTCACATATGCATCGGAGGTCCACCCTACTCTTTCACGTCTTGATTACATTTTCCTCCCACATAGCTATATACAGAGAGTGGCGCACACATTCATTTTGCCCAGAGGCCTCTCAGACCATTCGCCTGTTCAACTCAAGCTGCGCCTGCAGCTCCACCGGGCCCCATATAGGTGGCGCATGTCCCCATGGCTCCTCCGGGATGCCAATTATCAAGAGACACTACATCATGCGATTGCAGACTACCTCAGCTTCAACTTGGGCACCTCACCGTCTCCTATCACTATCTGGGAGGCTCTTAAACCAACAATCAGGTGGGCAGACATTAGTTTTCGCACCGGGGAAAAGAAGCGGCGTTTGGCGCAGGTGAGGGCATTAGAGGACCGTCAGGTCCAACTGCAGTCCCAGCTGCTGGAGGGATCTGATCCCAGCTCCCGTCGGAATCTCCTGCATGTCCAACAACAGCTCCACCAGCTACATACGAACAGTGCCAAGGAGGCATGGTTGGCGACCCAGCACAGAATTTATCAATGGGGCGACAAGACCAGTCAAATGCTCCACAGGCTGTGCCAGCTCCGGGCGACCCCGACACAGGTTCCCCTATTGAAGGCCCCGGACGGCAATATGTGTGCCTCCCCTGAGGCCGTGGCCCAGTCCTTTGCCTCCTTTTACACTGCTCTGTACGAGGAGCGTGAGGTGATAGCTAAGCCTCTTATAGATTAATTTCTCTCTGACATCCCCCTCGCCGATTATCTGATGACGTGCGCGACGTGCTGGATAGCCCTATCACTTTGGAAGAGCTGCAGTCGGCGTTAGCTAATGTACACCCAGGCCATGCCCCGGGTCCGAACGGGTTCCCATGCGACTTTCTGTGCCCATACATGGCGACCCTGGGGTCCCACTTACTTGGGGCACTACACGAAGCCCTAGAACAGCGCATTTTGCCACTGGATTGGCGCCACGCCAAAATTGTTGTTTTTCTTAAACCCGGTCATCCCCCGGATGACCCAGGCTCATACCATCCCATATCATTACTGAATTTCTAACCCAAGCAGCTGGGGAAGGTTCTGGCCGACCGCCTTCGTACCTGTATTCAAGACCTGGTACACCCAGATTTGTCTGGCTTTATGCCCCAACGCTCCACCAGGCACAATATCAGGCGAGCTCACAATGCTATTGAGGAGGCCCCCAGCTTGGGTCGTCCCCGCGGCGGTCCTGCTGGCCGACATAGGCAAGGCGTTTGACTCGCTGAGCTGGACTTACCTTTTTAAACTCCTGGCTGCCGTCAACCTGGGTCCCCGGTTCATAGCGTACACGAAGCTCCTGTATACGGATCTCACGGCCTCGGTTCGTGCGGCCAGATGCTGCTCGGCCCCCTTTCCCATCCGTAGGGGTATGCGTCAGGGGTGCCCCTTATCCCCGCTCCTATTCGCCTTAGCGATTGAGCCTCTGGCCGCGTGGGTGCGCCAGGACCCCCTCATTAGGGGGCTGGATTGGTCACCGGAACACTCTGACAGAATTGCGCTTTACGCAGATGATGCACTGTTCTTCATGTCAGACCCATGGGCCTCTGGGCCTCGGGTCCTCCAAATTCTCCGTATATTTGGGGAGACCTCCGGTCTCTTTGCCAACCCATCCAAATCTACGCTGTTTCCTATCCACGACGAACAAAGGAGCCAGGCCTGGGCATCAGAGCTGATAATCGCGGAAACAGGCTTTAAGTACCTGGGGGTCTTTATCTCGCGGTGCCCCACCGTTGCCTGGACGCACAACATTGCTCCACTACTCCCGGCCGTTTGCGATGAAACAACGATTTGGTCCCAACTACCCTTATCGCTGTACGGCAGATCTGCAATTTTTAAAATGGTGACTCTTCCGCGCCTATTCTACAGGCTCCAGAATTATCCATAACCTATTCCCCCGTCGTGGTTTACCCAGCTCAATGCACTTTTGAATAGATTCCTCTGGCAAGGGGGTGTGGTGCGTGTGGCGCTCTCAACGTGTACACAGTCCACATATTGCGGGGGCATCGCGGCTGCAGATGTTCGTGCGTACTACTGTGCTTCGCACCTCCTGGTGATTAACGAGTGGTGGCACAGCTCTCAGACGGATCCGGCCTACGCTGTGGAGCGGATTGCCATGGTGGATACTGCTCTGCTCCATCTCTTATGCAACGGCTCGTCCCTGGTTGCGCTTCCCCCAGCTTGCCGGATAGTCATCCAAACATGGAGGCGGGTGGTTCGGTCCACGGGCTGGTGGGGTAGGTTGACGGGCACCACTCCCCTCTGGCAGGGTACTTATTTGCGGCCGGATTCTGCCCTCACGGGATTCCGCAGATGGAACCATATTGGTATATCTACGCTTGGGGGCATTATGCAGGGGACCACCCTTAAATCCTTTCAAAGGCTGCAGTCTGATTTTGATCTTCATAAATCACAGTTCCATCGCTATCTGCAGCTTAGTCACGCCTTGACCGCCCTGATCGGCAGCTAGAGTCTCTCTGGAGTTCCTCCCGCTGGAGGGCCGCCTGCTGATGGGGGATCTTGGGGCCCACAAAATCCGGCAAATTTATCAGACGCTCAATACCCACTCCAAAACCACTATTCACAAAACCCGGGAGGCATGGGCAGCAGATCTGCCGGCCCTCACAGACGACGACTGGGCCGAGGCGTTGGCTAGCCCCCGGTATGCCACCGTCTCTACCAGATATAGACTAATCCAATTTAAATACCTCCACAGGGTATATTACACTCGTCTTCGGCCCTGGAAAATGGGGGCAATCCAGTCCCCGGTATGTCTTCGCTGTGGTGCAGACGAGGGATCGTTCCTTCATACGGTGTGGGGCTGTGGGGCGCTGTGGGGCGCTGCAGCTATTCTGGTCGGGCGTGTTGTCTTGCTTAGGTCGTGTCCTGGCTTGGGATATCCCGTCGGACCCCAGACTGGCGCTATTACATAGTACGGAAGACATTGGGGGGAACCTGTATAAGAGACACCTCTTGTTTCTGGGCCTCACCTTAGCTAAGCGTGACATAGCGCAGCATTGGAAGGACGCGTCCCCACCCAACGTCACTAACTGGAAAAAGGCACTTGATAGGTGCATGTCCGCGGATATTGCGGTGTTTCAGGCGAGGGGTGTCCTCAGAAGCATGGGAAGATTTGGTCTCGGTGGGCCAAGTACCGAGGTATAGATTTGCCTCCAATGTCGCAGTCCGCCGCTCGTGATCCTATTGAACGATTGGTGGTGAATAATTTACCTGTCTAATGTATCGTTGTTAAAGAGACGTGGCTGGGAATTTCCTTGGCGTATGCTTGTAATGTTTCCTAAGTATGTACTGTGCGCATTAGGGGGTTGGGGGATACTTGTTTTTTCTGGACTGATGTTCAGCAGACTATTGGGGGGGTTTTATAAGGTGTCCAGAGACATTATTTTGTGCATTTCCTCTGTACTTTGCTTGGGGGTCTCCGCCCCTCTGGTATGCTGAAAATTCAATAAAATCTGTTGTTAAAAAAAAAAAGCTTGGTAGTGTCGCTGCCCTTTCTGGGGACATCACCAAGCTCCAAAAAGCTGCAAAGAGCCCTCCCAGGGCATTATGGAGTGCTCCTTCAAAGATCAGTTGTGAGAAGGTGGTTCTGACCATCTGAGCTGCCCGCTTTTTGAACACCTGATGTTTGAGCTTTTACTGTGGGAGAACCTCATAAGCTGGGACTCACCCACGGTAAACTCATGATAAAATGGTCTGCATGTGGGTTCCACCAGTGACTGCCTTGTGAGATAAGGCTGCTGCGCTGCAGCCAGGGTAAGGGACACCAGACTGGTTACATGTGGACAAGTGTACACATGTGTGTGCACCCGTGTAAGGGCTGTGCGGGGGAGATTCTTCTTGTGCGCAGCCCAGGAGCTGGGTACAGATACAAGCGTGTGGAAGGGACTATGCAAAGTTGGGTGGTCACATGGAATAGGCATTATAATGTGGGGAGACACATGTAAGGGCTAGTCAGTGTGCTTTACTGTTTCACTGTAGGAACACTCCATTATTCTCCTATGGAGCAGGAGACCACATGGTTTAGTTTCAGTTCCCTAGGGCCTACAAACTCCAGACATGCACCAAAGTACACTGTAAGTTGTGTGAAAAGAACCATTCTGCTAGGTCCAAAGCCATATCTGTACTGCTTATGGGTCATCCAGAAATGTCATATTCCTCTGACTCAGCTCAGAACCAAAGCCCAGACCTGGTGTGACCCTGCCGAGCTGGATTAATTACCTTCCTCCCCAAGCTGTAGCATCAGAGGTTTAGACCTTCACTGCAAGCATTCCCCAGGGCAGAGGTCTTCTCTCCAAGAGGGAGAGATGGGGTGAAGCTGCAGGGCATCAATCAGCAGCTGTCACCTAGTGCCAGACACCAGGATTGCTCCAGGCCATGTTGTCAGCAATTGGGGGAAGGGGGCTTTTCAGAGATCATGTGGCATGGGACCCCTGGACGACGCCATCTAAAAGTATCCCAGAGACCTGTGCAGGAAGGAGCGATCAGGGGCAGAGAGGTGATGTGTCACTGCAGGATAGGGCAGAAGTGCCTTCCTGCCAGCCCCCTCCAATTTCTCTTAAAAGGTCTTGCACAGGAAGAGGAGCTCTCTCTAAGGTGTGGTCTTGCTGAGGAAGACTGGTGCTGGAGACTGGCACCATGGGCAGTTGGAAGGAGGAACCCACTGACTGCCCCAGGACTCCAGACTGTGCCTCTGAGGGAGTCCAGGGCCAGTGAGAGGAAGCCTGGGCTTCTGCGCAAGGAGAGGAGAGGCCCAGAAGGAGAGCCAGGTGAATGTCTGGTACAGGGAGCCAGTGAAGACAGCTTCTTGCTGAGTCCACCCTCTGGGAGGCCAGGAGGGCAGCGAAAAGTGCTCCAGGTGGCTAGGGCTGGCCACCAGGAGAGAAATTAGACTAAGATTGGTGAAATCAGTCCATCGGGGGCCAAGTAAGGTCCCCCAGAAGGTAGGCAACCTTTGACCTTTTGATCGGACCGACGATGAAGCACGTGGGGCTCCACCGCCGATCTCCGATGTGCCCCCGGGGTGGGTCAGGTCCTGGGGGCTGCCTCCAGAAGAAGGTGACATCGGGGAGAGCCATTGCACCCCCTGTGAAGGTGCCTACGGGGCCCAGGAGCACATCCCTGGGCCCCAAAAAAGGAAAGTGCCCAAGGGGACCCAGGCGCCCATCCCTGGGCCCCGACAAAAATGACGCCGGGGAGAGCCGTTGCGCTCCCCGTGAAGAGGTCTCAAGGGGCCCAGGACCCCATCCTTGGGCCCCGCCAAAGAGGAAGTCGGGGAGCGCCATTGCGCTCCCCATGAAGCTGGGTGGGGGCCCAGGACCCCATCCCTGGGCTCCCAGGTGCTGGGAGAAAGGAGGGGGGAGTGCCGTCGCACAACCCTGCAGTGGGAGAAAGGAGGGGGGAGTGATGTCACACTCCTCCGAGGCCCCGCCAGGCCGGCCTCAGCCCCCATGTCTGCCCGCAGGAGCAGGCAGACCAGAATGAAGGGCCGGCTTCTGCGGTAGCAAGCGAGGGTGCTGGCCAGGTGGGGAGCCGGTGAGAGCAGCCGGGGGTGTGCTCCCCGTGCTGCTCTCCAACTTACCTGCACACAGGATGCCCGGGTGGGACTGAACCCTCGAGGATGAGCAGAATGCGGCATGAGGCTGCCAGTCAAATAGCGCAGCTCTCCCCGGAGCAGCGGGAGAGCCGCTGCTCGCATAAGCATGCTCTAGAGGTAGCGCCCTATAATGCCCTGCAGGGCATGGTTATGCCTTTGTGGAAACCGGCTCATTTTAAGCGTGTGGTGACCCCAGGAAGATGGGGTCACCACCATTTGAATGCAAAGGTGCAGGGGGAGCAGCAGGAGCAGCGCAGACTCCCCCAGCACAGAATGGGGAAATCCCCAGCCTAAGTCTCTGGTGACTTAAAGGAGATAACCCCTCAAGGGTTACTGGATGTTTTCAAGCCTATCTAATACTGGGACAACTTTCTTTCTTCAACTGGGAGCTGATGGTTATGACTACACTGAGGTGTGAGAGGCTGAATATGAAATGTCATAGTGGAGACATCCCCCAGGGGCGGAGGGGTGTATGCACAGGAGGTGCATTTACATGAAAGTAGTCCTTTTGGGGGACTGGAGGTCACATGCAATATGTGATGTTAAAGGTGAATTGGAAATATGAGGCCACCATTCTTGCCAGGGTGCTGGGTTGAAATTGCATGGCCATGTGATTATAAATGTGATGCCTTTTAGGGGCTGTGATTGACTTGCATTGTACATGTTACCAGATATGATAAATACCCCTCATTCCGAGGTATGCTTAGACATACATTCTTGCTACTGCATTAGTTGAACAACCAGACTGTAAGCCACTGTTATTTATGTGTATATACTGTATTGTCAGTATTAGGTGCTCTCAGTCAGGGCTATGTGTAACTATGGCAGGTGTTCCCATTACAAATGCTTGTTGAAATAATGGGGTGGGCATTCACTGGGATGGTGCCAGTGGAAAGAGCCCTCACTCCAGGTCATGGCCAACCCATGGCATATGGGGGCAAGATGATGTTCATACATGTGAGTAGTAGTACCAGACCCCCCTCCTGCGGGAGGGGTGGGAATGTTTACGCAATGTCAAGAAGTATTTCCATCAGCTTATGAATATTTGTAAATTAATAGTTTTGAGTAGTGTGTGTGTAATAAATGTACTCATTTTATAAAGAAAAGCACAGACTGGACAATCAGTTATTGAGTGTTATTTCTGCGTACCTGTAAATGGTGATTACAAGCTCAGACCACCTCCCTTGAGTAAGCCATGGACTGCTCTGCAACGCTACCCTCTGAGAGTCAAGCATTACAATGGGGTGTTTGGTTCTCAGTGAAGGGCAAATGTTGACCCATTATTTGTGCAGGCCTCAAAACTGATGCCTCTTTTTCTAACAGCAGTGAATAATAATTGGATGACAACTGTTGATCATTTATTATTCACTTATTTTTTTTTTTTTAATATTTTTGTGGGAGCCCACCCTGGACACTCACATTTTCAATTTTGTGTGGGGGCTGCAGTGGGAGCCCCAGGGTCCTTGTGACCCCAGCCGGCTACCCAGCCAGCACCATGCCAAATGCTGGCAGGAGCCAGCACCTTTCCTTTGCTCCCTTTGCATTTTTTTACTGCTCCCACAAGTCGGGAGCAAAGTTCTGCTTCTTGCCAACATTTCCACAGAAAAAACTTTACTAGTTTACTAATAACTTTGACGAATTCTCATGAAACTTTCCCAAAAAAAGTTCATCCACCTCAGCTCCTTCCTGGAATGCTTTGGGGTGATCCGTCAAGTGGGGGCCGAGAAAAGGGGGTCCTAAAACCCATTTTCTCCAAGCAATTTTCCATAGGAATAACTGCTGAAGAGAATTACACTAAATTTGGCAGAAAAATAAATCTTGGTCCAGGAAGTATGCTTTTTGTAATTTGTTGTAAATCCGTTGAATAATATTTTGAAAAATTAAGGTTAAAAGTTTTTTATATTTTACACTGCGGAGAATCAAGATAAGATCTGATTGGCTGCCATCACATCAAAAAAATGAGGCAGTGACTTGGGGACTCAGTCCTCTGTCCTGAATAAAAAAGATAAGAAACATCTAGAGGGACCCCCGCCAGCTGCAATCGTATTATTTTTATTTTTTATATTTCTAATCGGCGTAGTGGATACGCAGAGTATCTGGGCACCGATATAAAAAAAACACAGGCTTCCACCAGTTTCAAATCTTTGGCCCTGCCAGGGTGGGCTAGGGCATGGGGGCGTCGATGCATTTTTTTTTTGGTAAGGGGTGTGCGTCCTCCCTCCCAAAGACTTTCTTGGGTCCCAGAGACCCAACCCAATGGCCCACTTTTTAATGTTTGGGGAGGGGGCCGTATGGCCTTTATCCCTGAGCTAACTTAGGCCCCAGGGATTCCATCCCCAGTACTTTTTTTTTAATTTGGAGGGGGCATGCATCCCCCTGCACTGAACCTTTAAGGGCCTCTGGGACCCCATTCCCCAGGGCCAATTGTTTTTATAGAGGAGGGGGGCATGTGCCCCCCCCACTAAGCCTCTTTGAATCCCAATGGATCCCATCTACTGGGGCCTAATGTTTTTTGGGGGAGGGGGCCTGGGCACCCCTCCTCAAGCCGTGGATCCCATCCTCTGGGGCCCCATTCCGGTGCAGTGCCCTGGGGACCCCTGCCCCTAGGACACTGCTGTTCCTTGCTTGAGAGAGAGCAGGTAGGGTATATAATCTTTATTTTCTGCCCGTACTCTCCTGGGCAGGGAACACACCTTTGCTCCCACCCTGGTGGGGAGCAGAGAAAAATGCTTCTCCTGCCCAGGCGGGAACAAAGTCAAATAGTAGGCTTCCGCTAGCAACAAAATAGGTGCTAGCTGGGGAGTTGGCTGGAGACTTGGGGGGCCTTCAGGCTCCCTCTGCGGCCCCCAAAAAGGGCTCCATTGTGGGTGCCCGAGGTGAGCACGAGGGCACCCACTTAAAAAAAATAAATACTGCTTCCGCCAGCACCATGATGGGTGCTGGCTGGGGAGCTGGCAGGATCTGCAGGGGCCCTGGAGCACCTCCGCGGTGCCCAACAATCCTACATGTTGTGGGTGCCCTGGGCGGGTACCAGGGCGCCCATTTTCTTTTTAAAACTGCCAGCTCTGACCAGCACCAGAATGGGTGCTGGCTAGGGAAGCAGCTTTGGCCACGGGGGCCTTGGAGCTTACCCCACAGCCCCCAACATCTAGCAAAGTTGTGGGCATCTCTGGTGGTCAATGGGGCATCCAAGAATTAAAAAATATATATAAAAATAAAAATAAATGAGTAGCAGGGGACGCTCATCTATTATTCACTGCCATAATGCCCTTTGAGGCTTATTAATAATATTTTTAGATCTTGGTGGTGGTGCAAGAAGATGAAGGGGCACCACCAAGCATTTTTTAATGTTCTGAAGGGCTGCTGGGAGCGCAGCAACCCCCCAGCAACTTTAAAAAAACACATTAAGTCTCCTGCATCATTGAATCAATGACCCCCAGGAGAACTTACTATATTTTTTTTTAAAGCATTCCAAGGTGGGGATGTGTGCTCGTCAATTGAAGCTGTGGTTGGTTCTATTGCGCCCCTTTGTGGCCTGAAAAATATTTTTAAAAGACTCAAATACATGTTTAATATTATATTTTAAATATTGCTGTACTGAAAATATAATCACTATTATTAAACATTGCAATGTGTCAACTTATGATATATACATTTGATTATAGTTATTGGTGACAGAAAATATATGTTGATGTTCTGACTTCTTGATAAATCCAGTAAGCTTGCTGACTCTTTGACTAAGAAAATAGGTCTGTCTTGCATAAAATGATACCCTTTACATTGCTACATGACATAGTCTGTCATGCGCGATGGGGGTTGGGCACAGGGGCATGCCCTGTGTGCAACCCCATGCCATGCATACCAAGCCTGCTCGTGCCAGGGGTGTGGGCACTAATGGGAGGTTGGGCATGGGGCCCAGCCACATGCCAGGCCCTGTGCCCAAACCCACGCAGCGCATGACCGAAGGCCGTGCGTGGGAAGGGGTTGGGCACACATGAGTGGCAGGCACAGGGCCTTGCCACAGGCCAGACCCTATGCCCAATCCCACGGCCAAAGGTTGTACGTGGCAAGGGGCTGGACACCCATGAGGGTTGGATTCAGGCCCTGTGCCCAACTCCACGCTGTGTATGGTGATGGACATCTTATTTTATGTTACAAAAACAATAGAAATTCACAGAAAAAAGGTTCAAGTGAAGTTATAGTTAGGAATTTAATAATATGTTACTTTACATTAAAAAACCTTAGTAATTCACTGAAAAAAACAAAGGTTAAGAGCACATTATAGTTAGGTGAAAATGATGTCAGTTAAAACATACCAATTTAAAATAACAAAACCACTGAAATTCACCAGTTATGGTTATCACAAGTAACTGTAACTCATCACCCTAAAGTAACTATAACTTGCGCCTGCCGTGCAGTGCTAATTACCTCCTATATTTCCTCACTCATGACTTGTTCTGTGCCATCATTGGTAACATGATTGCAATATCTGAAATGACATAATTGATTACAACACTGTGCAAGGCACACTGTGATGAAACACCATCTTACAGGAATTTGTATGCACTAATTAAGTGCAGTAACTGCACACTGTAATAAATATTTAAGTAGAGTACAATTTTGTGTGAAAAAAACTCCCATGTATTCCAGTAGCTGAACTGAAACTGTAGGAGGAGGCTCAGCCAGGGGACTGCTGCGGTGTGCTCTGAAGCTATGCAGCACCATAGGAAGGCTTAAACGCAATACCCTATGGCCACACAAAATGAGCTGGCAAAGTTTTGTGCCTCGGTTTCACCACCCCATTTACCCACATCAATAGTAGTGGGTGCCATCAGACCAGAAACATTATTTGGCCTTGATGTCACAAATCATATACAAATGTGGTTGAATTCCACAACTGCTCCACTTCACAGTTCATCCAATGGTGGGAGCACAATTTCCAATACAAGACTTTATAATTACATAAGTAAATATGAATTCATTTGAGCCAACTGCTGTTTGCAGAAAACTATCTATAAACTGCATTTCTTGTTACCCCTGGATTTCAAGTGCAGTGTCCAAAGTCTTGTCTTTAAATGGGAACCGATCATTACATGATAGCCTAACAATCCTCTGAATATTAAGAGGCATTTCTTAACAGGGCAGTTAAAGAAAATGCTCCTTAGGGCAGAATCGGGGCACGCAGCATCCCCAGGCAAAGGTTAGTGTACAATTCGACAGAAGAGGCACGAATTTCTTTACAAAGCATCTATAATAGATCAGGTCCTCCATCACGCCCACATTTGATCTTAGATTAAATGTAAGATATACGAGAGGGAAATCTGTCTCTATCAGACTATAATCTACTGTAATGAATAACTTGAAATGTGTTTATGTAGAAAGGCATGTTATTTTATAGCACGTAGGGTCAGAAAAAAATCTGAAGTAAGAAGCACATTAAAAACATGTTATAATCACTGCATCTCAATGGTTGAATAACGTATCTGATAAAACCACGTTTCTGATAAAATTGTGCCTCTCATTTTAAGTTCAGAGTTTTAAAAGTTCAAAAGTCATCTTTCCCGTATTTACAATGGGGATAGTTGTCTTAGACATCAGAATTCAGGAAGCATTGACAAGAATAGAACACAAGAGTGCAGAAATAGGCCGCTAGAGAAGTAGGCTCATTGGCAGACAGACAGACAAAGGTAGGGTCATAGGTAGGTGAGAGGAAGTGTCGGTTCAATGACAAAGCCCAAACATTACACGCTATTTGCCTCTTCTCTTCCACTCCCATCTCACACTCTGTTCGTAGCTCCACACTAGCCAGCTACCCTCTCAAAGGTTCTGCAAACATGTATTCAAGACACTTTACCTCCACTATTCAATGCTAGTGGCAGTAGCGGCTCCTGGTGGGAGTGCTACCGGGCGGTGACGTGGGGCGGGGGAGGGGCTGGGTGGGGGGTAGTAAACACCAGAATACGGATGAATGCAGGTAAGTAGACAATTAAATCAATAAAACGAATTTCGTTGCGCGCGCTGCATTGCATTTGGCGGTGCAGCGCGCGCAACGAAATTCGTTTTATTGATTTAATTGTCTACTTACCTGCATTCATCCTATTCCGGTGTTTACTACCCCCACCCTGCCCCTCCCCTGCCCCACGTCACCGCCCGGTAGCACTCCCACCAGGAGCCGCTACTGCTAGATGGTGCAGCCAGCGCAGATAGGGACAATTAAACACTCTTCCCCAGCCCCGGTGCAACTTCTGAGTACGTCCTGCGCTGTGGAGAGCACTGTTTACATGACACGCAATTAATGTGCCTCCTGATAGCCTCTGTGCGCCCACGCCAGCGATACAGCGCCTGCACAAGAACATAGGGGCATATTTACAAGTCCCCATTGCCACAGGAACGTCACTTTTTGTGACGTTCCTGCGGTGATAAACCCTTCGCCTTATTTACAAGGCAGCGTTAAGCCACTTAATGTGGCTTAACGCCATCTTATAAATAAGGCCCCCTTTCATGCTACACTTAGCGTAAAAGGGGAGGGTAATGGGTGTTGTGGTGGGCGTTCCGCTGCAACACACATTGATTTTGACACTGCCCCCTATTTACAAGGGCGGCGTAAATAGGAGGCAGCGCCAAAATTAAGACCAGGGAAAACCTGGTCTTAACATGGCGAAATGAGGAGAAATGCTTTATTTCTCATTGTTTTTGCTTTTTCTATGTGTGCTGCATTGTGCAACACACATAGAAACAGCAAATTGCCATGAATGATTGTTTATGTGCAGGTAGGTGTCCCTTCCTGCACATAAACAATTATTTAAAAAATTACGATTTGCACACATAGAAGTTACAAATCGCCATTCTGGATTGTTTAGGTGCAGGAAGGGACACCATTCACTCAACGCAGGCACCCTTGCACTATCCCTTGCACTATAGTGCAAGGGTGCCTGCATTGGTGCTAGACAACTGAATTAAGCGCCAGCGCAGGGAGAAACTCAGTGATGCGCCATTTTATTGTAAATACGGCGCATCTCTGTGCTTCTAAAGTGACAGAGTGTGGCGTTAACAATTTTGGAGCTCACCCGCGCTCCGACACTTTCTTATACATATACCCCATAGGTGTTCCCCACTGCACAGAGCCACAATTCAAAGCAAATGAGTTGGCACCCTTTTAACACAACATGGCATAAAATATGTACCTGTACAAACATCTATGTCCTCTTCTGGAATGCGGAAGTGCCCACATGCACAAAAAAAGCAGGCACAAACAGTTTGAGCCCTGGGACACTTCTATACTTAGGGGCATATTTACAAGGGGTTTGCGCCACCAGAACAACACTTTTACCAACGTTACGGTGGCGCAATGCCCTGCACCATATTTACAAAGTGACGTTAAGCCACTTTTTGTGGCTTAACGCCGCTTTGTAAGTAGGTCCCCTTTCACGCAGGTATCTGCGTGGAAGGGGCATTCAATGGGTTTTGTTGTGGGCATTCCACCGCAACACCCATTGCTTTTTGACTCTGCCCTAAGCAGGCGTTAGAATGGAGCATCAAGGAGAAATACTTTTATTTCTCCTCATTTTTGCTTTCTCTATGTGTGCTGCATTCTGCAGCACACATAGAAAGAGCAAAACGCCATGAATGGTTGTTTATGTGCAGGAAGGCGTCCCTTCCTGCACATAAACAATCATTTAAGATTGACGGTTTGACCGAAGAATGCAGCACATATAGAATTAACAAATGGCCTTTATTGATTGTTTATGTGCAGGAAAGGACACCTTCCTGCACATAAACAATCATTCCCTGCAACACAGGCACCCTTGCACAATGGCTCAACTGTGTCTGTGTTGGTGCTAGGCAGCTATTTTTAGCTCCAAGGCTAGGGAAAACACAGGGGTGCACCGTATTGTTGTAAATACGGCTTATCCCTGCGTTTTGGAAATGGTGGAGCGCGGCCAGATTTGCCGCAGCGCTGCGCTCCACCATTTCCTTGTAAATATGCCCCTTGGCCTTTAGGTGCAAGGCCAGAGCGCAGGGTAGAGGAAACGAGGAATATCTTTATCACAAACACTCTAGGCCAGACACCAAATGCAGTTCATAGGAGGTGAGCCTCGGTTGTTACAGAAATAGATTGTATTACTACAGACCCAAAGCTGTAGCTTATTTTAAAAGTAATTTAAAACATTTATGCATTTGTGTCCCTTATTAGTTTCATCAGCGGAACTCGTGTAATTAATGGCAGAAAATAAAAATACTATTTAGAAACAGTTTGACTTCAATTTGTAAAATTACATTTTCGGAGGAATGTGGTTTATTTGTCTGAAGGGCGGCAGCGCAGCATAATCTGCAGCCTACAAGATGATTATTCAGAATATGCTGACTTAATTAAGAAGCAGAGTTTTGGACCGGGCTTTGTATAGATAAATATAAAGTCGTCGGCTTAATGTCAACATTTTTCTGAAACTCGGCCAAATACATATTCAAAGCTAAAACTTCAGTAAACTCCAAATTGTTTGTCGCCAAAAAGCACACCGCTGAATCCGTGCAGCTAGTCAATAATAAATATTGATATTATTTCAATATTTTATTTACTTATTAATTCAGGTGTTTTTCCATTGTCATCACACGGTAACTTCGGAGTACTGGAACGTATATAAAATGAGGACAAACAAAAACACCGCAGTGTTGATTGTAGCTAGGCTGGTCACAACTGGTCACTGTGGGGCAGATCTACAAGAAAGTGCCGCAGCGTGGCGCTGCAAGCCCTTTGGCTGCGCCACGCTGCGGCACTTTCAGAGCACAGGAATGCGACATATTTACAAGAATATGTCGCATTCCTGTGCTCTCCCCTGCGCTAGCGCACAAACAGCTGCCAAGCGCCGGCGCAGGCACCCTTGCACCATGGTGCAAGGATGCCTGCGCCATGGGGAGATTGTTTCTGTGCAGGAAGGGGCACCTTTCTGCACAAAAACAATCAGTACAGAGCTTTTCCTCTTTCAATGCGTGCTGCAGAATGCAGCACGCATTGAAAGAGAAAACGAGGAGAAATGAAAACATTTCTCCTCGGTGCGCTTCGCTACGCCACCTCTAGGGTGGCGTAGCTTTCAGACGCATCTCCAGAGTTACGATTTCTCGTAATTCTGGAGATGTGTCTTGTTCCATGGGTGTTGCGTGGGAACACCCACAGCAACACCCATGGAACGCCCCTTCACCGCAAAGTGCTGCGTGTGAAGGGACGGTAGTTTACAAGGAGAGGAAAAGTCACGCATGGTGGCTTTTCCTCTCCTTGTAACATCGAGGAGCCCCCTGCGCCACCAGTACGTCACGAAAAGTGACGTACTGGTTGCGCAGGGGCTTGTAAATCTGCCCCTGTATTTACTGCTACCAGTGCAGCTTTTGGATGGTCACCCCTCCCAGCGCTCTCAGTGTTCATGTGACCAGTCCTGGCACTATAAATGAATTATGTGCTAAATGATACGTGGCGATGACTCTATCGTCCTCTGCGTGCTGAATTCACTGACAACAGTGCAGTAGGACGCGAGTTTGACGCAGCTAGCACTTAGGTTTCTAATTGTAAGCAGTATTGATCATTGCACCGTTTTCATCTTCTGAACTCTGAGTAACGGCCTGCGCTGCCGACTTTGGAACTGGAGAACGAGGTTGTAGTCTCAGCGTTAGCTCATCATCCTGTGATTCTGGGCAAATCACTTGATTTCCCCGTTCCTAAAAAACAAAAAATGAAGGTGTGTTTGTGCAATGCTCGTGATCATGCAAATCGCAGCAACACCTTCTGGTCGAGTTCGCACTATATAAAACTGCAAACAATAAAAACCCCTTAGTTTTCTGCTAAAACTGAAGCTTGTGTTCATGTTTGGCGTTGCCAGAGCTCAGGTCACCAGCCGCTGCTCTTCTGGAATGTGCGAGAGGCACCTCTGAGGGAGCGCGTCAGATAGGTCACAGATTGATGATGTAAAGTACCCGACCTTACCATTTCCGGAGTCCATCACAATGGCGTCTGCAACACCTCACTTCCCCTCCGGCCTGGCAGATGCATAAAACACCTTCAGTAAAAGCAGCTCCTAATTTATTGTTCTGGAATCCAGAAGAAGGTTGAAGAAAGATGATCTACCACCCTCTCTCAGGGGCAGATCAACAAGCGGCAGCGATAATTATCGCTTGCCGCTCTTAGCGTGAGGAATTTTATCGCCGGCTATCGCGGATAATTATCGCCATGCCAGCGCTGTATTAACAACGCATAGCGCAATGGCGATAATTATTCCAGTGATAGCGGTGTTTTCCATGGAACATCGCTGGTTTTCCAGAGATGTTCCATGGAAAACGGCGATATCCTTGGTGATAGGGCCTGTGGTCTTAGCCACACAATCCACCCCCCATGTTAGGTATGCCTTAGTCAGGAATTTAACCGACGTTAAATTCCTGCGTTAAGGCATACTTAACGTGATTTTAAATATCGCTAACCCTCGTTGTTAATATGAGGAAGCTAGGTTAGCGATATTTACCGAAGGGAGTCTGGTCAGGCACGCCTCCTTTGCATCTCATTAGCGATGCAATGGGAGGCGTGCTGACAAGGGCGCTAATGGAAGGATACACGCGCTAGCGTGTCCTTGTTGATAATGCGATAATATTATCGCCGCTTTTCGCCGAAAACGGAGCTCTAAAGCGGCGATAATATTATCGCCGCACCTTGTTAATATGCCCCTCAGTGACCTCTTTTAACCGTTATTTCTAGTTTATGTTACCTACCTGCACTGTTATAATTTTTTTATTATAAATATAATGACGTGACTCATGGGAGGGGCAGCCTCAGTGAATCATGACGCCCCCCTTCCTCAAAAAAATTAAATTAATAAACTGAATAATGTTATTTCTTTTGTGCATTTTTATGTAGCGTGAACTCGACCGGAAGGTGTTGGACGATTTAATTTTGCACCAGTTACGTGACGCAAGGACACAATCATTTTTGTACTCTGCACATCTGCATGTGTGGTTTATGGAATGGAAATTTTCATATGTACTTGGTTTAACAAAAGGAATTTATGCAAGGGGTTAAATTTGTGCAGCATTGGAAAATCACCTGGAAGAGTCCTTGTGACTATCAGGAGAGTTATTTACCTGAGTCAAGTAATCTGTTAGACAGTAAAACGTTTTTTTTATGTCAATTTTGCTATACTATGTTAAACTCATGCACAAAGCTGTGTACAGCCCAATGTGGGTGCCCCAGTGAGAGTGGGCACAGGCCCTGTCCACAGGCCAAAGATGATGCCCTGCACCAACTCCTGCTGTGCATGGCCTAAGGTACTGTGGGGCGGAGGATGTAAAACTAATGAAATTAACACAAAAAATGAACCAGTTAAAAACTGAGTTATGGTTTGGCTCAAATGTGTGTGTTTGTGTTATGGTGTTTGTTATGTTCATTGTTAACCATAACAAGTGAATTTCAGTGGTTTGTTGTATTTGATCTAGACCTGTGTTTTTTCAGTGAATTATATATCTATATATACATATATAAATATAGGTATATGCTGCAGCTTTTTTTCGTCGTCAAGGGATTGACATGACACCGGCCCGCCATGAAGTGCAAATCATGCAATGGGTTGCTGCGGAATGCAGTCCGTTATCAACGGCGAGTCAGGTTCATTGCAATTCTGACTCACGGCCCGGCGGACACATGCACAACAAGGCTGGAACGTCGAAGGGGACCCGAGGGAGATCTGTGATTAATTTACAAGGACTCTATATTTTGACACTCAGCACCTTTTTATTCATTACCATCACCCACAGAGGTTTATGTTATCAGTCCCTCCCAGGCAACACTCACCCGGCAATTAGCATTCTGGGAGCTGTAGTTTTGGTCGAACTGCAGCGGAGTTGCAATCTTGTGGCCATTGGTCAGCGGACTACCGCCAATGGGAGTGACTGTGGTCTTTGAAAGATGGGGGTGGAGTCATACCTTGCACACAGCGGCATCTGAGGAAGGCCCTACAGGCCGAAATTCATTATGCGTGAGCTGTTTATTAAAGATTTCCCGACGTTTCCCCCGAGTGGCCTCTACCTCTTCCTGTCAGGAGTGGAATGCTGTGGATATATATATATATATATATAACCTACTGGCAGTCATCAGTAGTTAGTTATAGTTAGGACCATGTTTCCATAGGAAAAGGGTTTTTTGACTTGCCTATATCTTTGACGCCGTTTGACGAATCTTCACGAAATTTCTTCAAAAAGTGCCCCGGCAACTCTAGTTGTGCATGGAAAGTTTCAAGGCGGTCTGTCGAGCAGGAGCCAAGAAAAAGGGGGGGGGGTATAAAAAATAGTGTAATTCCCATAGGGATTTTGAATACGACTACAGCCCGAACCGCTGGACGGAATTACACCAAATTTGGCAGAAAGGTAGCTCTAGAAAGAGTGCATTTTGTTATTTAGTGTAAATCTGTTTGGTGGTGTTAGAGTTATTAAAAGAAAAACAAACTTGTATTTATAGGGACTCAGATTCTCCGAGGACCCGACAGTCCCCATGCTCAAATCTGATTGGCTGCTAAAACTTCAACCAGGAAGTGTTGGCAGCCATCTTGGGATTCGGCTTCAGTCGAGTCCCACAAAAAAAATCTTTAAAAGAAACGGGGGCAGGGTAGGACTCCCCTGACCCCCTAAATGTGGTCCTGGAGGTCCCCCTGTGACACTGACAGGGCCAATAAGCACTTTAAAAACACATTTGTTGCCATGAGAATGCAACAGAGCCATGAATCTGTGGCAAAATGAAAATAAAAACAAGCATGGTCTCCTGTGCTTGTTTACATTATAGCCCATGGGTGGGCCAGGTCCCAGGGACATGAGGGCTTTTTTTTAAAAAAAGGAGGGGGATGCACCGGGCCCCCTCCTTTTTTTTTTTTTTATTAAATCTGTTTTATTGATTTTTTTTTTTTTGATAAGCATTTACATGAGTTGTTTTTTTTCCACATTTCTGCAGCTTGTAGCAACAGTAGGTATTATACGTCACTATACGTCAGCATATGTGAATACGACAAAGGTGTTACAATATTGTTTTTCATCAAATGGGTTAATACATGGCTGCTTACAGTATCAATTTGTCCATAACCGATATATCTGACATGTTTGCTTATTGTATGGAGTATTTTATGTTTAAGAGTCAATTAGGTGCAGATAAATTGTTGAAGGCATTAACGTGGCAAAAACTGTGTATATAGGGTACTGAACTTGGGATAGGGTTGGATCGGACACGCAAGCTTGAGTACATGTAGAACTGTATGTGTGCCTCCGAGGGCGCCCCCTTAGTAGTACCTTTGTCATAAGGCTATGAAGCGCAGGTGCATTGGGGTGATGTCGTTTAGCTGCTGGCACGTGATCAGATTCGAAAGTGCAGTCTATGGGTGTGAGTCGCGTGCGCGGTGGTGGTTGTGTAGGCCAGATGCCTGCAGGGACTGGGTTGGAAGGTCTGTAGATTGTAGCAGTGTTGCCAGGATCGCATCCCAATTTTCAGCTATAGGTGTTTTTCTGAGGCCCACCAGTTCTTCTCGCCTGATTGCTGTGCCCTCTGCTCTGGCCCACGTAATGGTGGAACACCTCCAGGCCAGTACCTGTGGGGGATCCGACGTCTTCCATCTCTTCGTAATGAGCCGTTTGGCAGTGATTATGCCCAGATCCAGGAACCGGGAGGTGACCTTAGTGGTGCGTGTTCTACGAAAGACGTGCAGTAGATATGTTTGCCATTCAAAGGGTAACTCTCTCTCCGTACAGGTATGGAGTGCGTCTGCCACTCCCCTCCAGTAGCTGCTAAGATTGGGGCAGCCTCAGAGCATGTGCACCAGGTCTGCATCGAGGGCTGCGCATCGGGGGCAGGCAGAGTCAGCTATATGGAAATATCTGTTAATATTGGCCGGTGCTAAGTACGCACGTTGTGTAATAAAGTATTGTATTTGTCTGAGTCTCATATTCCGAGGGATACGGGTCGGGCTGGCCAGTATCTGTGACCAGGTTTTATCTGAGAGTTGGCGTCCTAAGTCATGTTCCCATTTGTGTCTGAGGGGATCCAGGATAATTGCTGCATGGTGGCGCAGTGAAGCGGCGAACCAACGTACCAGGTGCCTGCCTCGTCCCATAACATGCAGATATTGGATGGTGTGGTGCGTTTGAGGTTCAGTACCTAGATCTCCCCATTTCTCTGTAAGGGTGGTCACCAGTGAACGATGTAGGAGGAATTGTCCGGCTGGAAGTTCCTCGTTTGCTACTAGAGTCACATAAGGAATCAATGAGCCCTCGTGATAGAGATCCCCTAGGGTCCGTATCCCAGCTTCGTGCCAATGGTGCAATTCAGTGGCTGTGCATGTCGTCGGGCCCCTGGGAGTGCCCTCCAGCGGGAGAGCGGGGGCATAGGGTGTGACATGTCGTGTTAGGTAGAGGCTCCGCTGGTAGCACCTGTAAGCCACATTCAAATATAAAGGTTCCGGGGGACGTGTGCGCGCTCCAGGATGGAAGAGCATAATGATCTGCAGCATAGTGTATGGCGATCGGGTGGATGCCGTGTCATTGCGCTGTCGATCTGCAAGCCATCTGGCGACCCATTGAAACTGAGCCGCGAGGTAGTAGTGCTCAAAGCAAGGAGCCGCCAGACCCCCCTGATCCGTGGGTAAATATAACTTCCTGATCGCTACCCTGTGTCGGCTGGGACCCCAAATGAAATCCCTAGTTGTCTGTTCTAGCTGGGTAAAGAAGGAGGCCGGTACATAACTGGGCAGGTTGGCAAAGTAGTACAGGAGCCGTGGTAAGGCCACCATTTTCAACAGTGCTACTCTGCCCGTGACTGTCAGGGGGAGTGTGCTCCAGAACCGCATCTGAGAGCGAATGGCTGTTAAGGCCCTGCCTAGGTTGCCGTCAAAGAGGTCCTGCGGTTGCCGGTAGACTCGTATGCCTAGATAACGAAACGTGTCTGGGCTCCATTGTACTCGCTCCCGGTTGAGCACAAATCCTGGATCTGAAACTCCTGCTCCAAAGGCATATAACTTGGATTTAGCGGCATTGACTTTGAGACCTGATATAGCTGCAAACTCTCCCAGAACACGAGTCAGGTCCCCCGGGATCCGACTGACGTCCCTGCAATATATCAACAGGTCATCGGCATACAGCGAGACTATGTGTACTTCGCCGCCTAGTGGAATGGCATCTTGTATTTGGGTTCTCAAGGATTCCGCAAGTGGCTCCATCGCCAGTGCAAAGAGGAGAGGGGACAACGGACAGCCCTGCCTCGTGCCCCGTCGCACTGGGATGGCCTCGGAAATATAGGGGCCCACCCTCACTCTCATCGTCGGGTTCGTATAGAGCAGCTGAGTCAGCTGCAAAAAGGTGGGACCTAACTGGTATCGTTCAAGGGTCGTAAACATGTAATCCCATTCGAGGGAATCAAAAGCCTTTTCAAGATCGAGTACAAGGCAGCCCGCCCGCGGCCATTCACATGTGGAGTAGGTTGCTACTCGGAAAAAACGGCGCAGGTTAAGGGAGGTACTACGGGACGGTACGAATCCATTTTGATCTGCGTGCACCAGAGAGGGGACTGCTTGCGCTAGTCTGTCCGCTAGAATTTTAGCGAGAATTTTGTAATCGGAGTTGAGAATGGCAAGGGGTCTATATGAGCCCATGTCAGTGTGATCTCTGTCGGGTTTAGGCAGCGAAACGAGATGTGCCTCGCAGAGCGAGGAGGGGAGGCGCCCCGCGTCTACCGAGGCTGCAAAGAGGGTATGCAGGTGCGGCACCAATGTTATTTGATACGCCTTGTAATATTCGGCCGGGAAGCCATCGGGTCCTGGGGTCTTGCCCGTTGCCAATGATGAGACTGCCTCTCTGATTTCCTCTAAGGATATCTCAGTGTTTAAGAGCTCCGTGTGTTCCGGCAACGTCTCAGGCAGCCGTATCCGATCAAGGAAGGATGAGAGGGCGTCTGGGTCCCGTGATCTGTGGGATTGGTACAGTAGCGTATAGTGGTGTGTCAGAGCTAAGTGAATATCGCGTTGCGTGTGCACTAGCTGACCAGTGTCGGCCCGTAGGGTGCTTATGGGCACGTGGGCATGCTCCTGCCTGATGAGCCAGGCTAAGAGCCGTCCTGCGCGATCAGCAGTGGCGTGTGTACGGGCTGTGTGTGCTGCGTAGTTGTGGCAGCGGAGGCGTTCTAGTAGTGCAGCGTGCTGTGTGCGTAATGTCTCTAGGCGATAGTGGTCCCTGCCTCCCTCCTCGCCCTGGGTCTCGTACCGTAATAGCTGTGATTCTATTCTAGTGAGGTCGTCTTGTATAGTCTTACGAATGTTCTAAGTCGTGCCCAGACAGTGCCCCCGCATTGTGACCTTGAAGGCCTCCCACTCCACTAACTTGTCCCCGGCTGTACCCTCGTTGAGCTCAAAATATTCAAGGATAGCTGTTCCCAGTGACAAGCGAAAGTGTTGGTCCTCGAGTGCCGAGGTGTGTAGTCTCCAGGTGGGGGTGGGTGGGCGCCCAGGTTCCCAATTAAGATTTAAGAGTAAGGGTTATGATCTGAGTGCGTGCGGCCTAAGTATTCTGTATGATGTATCAGCGGGAGTAATGCTGGGGACCCCACTATCATATCTAATCTCACGTGTAACTTGTGTGCCGCTGAGTAATATGAGTAGATCCGAGTATCGGGATTGGTGGCGCGCCATATGTCTATTAGTGCCCAGCATGCCAGCCAGTCTGTGAGGGCCCGCGCGTTAGATGCAGCAGTGGTCCTCGTGAGAGGAGGGAATGATCTATCTAGTTCAACATCTAATACTGAATTAAAGTCTCCTCCGATGAGCCAGGGGATCCCGCTCCAATTGGTAAGTTTTCCTGTGAGGCTATCTAGGAAGGCGGACTGATTGGCATTGGGGGCATAGACGGAGCCCAGGAGAATCGGCTGGCCGTTGAGTCTCCCGCTAACGAATGCATATCTGCCCTCCGGGTCAACTAGTGTCTGTTCGCTGACAAATGGGACTCCTGCTCTTATCCAGACAAGGGCACCCCGTGCATGGGCCGAGTAAACTGTGCCATGTATGTGTCCCCTCCATCTACTTCGCAGTCTGCCGAGCTCCGCCTGCGACATGTGCGTCTCTTGGAGGAACGCAATGTCGACTGCTCTGCGCCGCATATAGGCGTAAATGGAGTACCTACGTGTTGGCGTGTGTATACCGCGCACATTCCACGTAATCATGTTGACCTGTACCATAGTATTGCTGTTTGGCAATTAAGGTTAAGCAGGAGGGGCGGGGCCTCGTGATGTGTGTGGCGTGTGCATTGATTCCAATCCAGAAACATTAAGTAAAACGGGGGGAAAAGATGAAAAACAAGCTGAAGTACAGCTAACTGTGGGGGCGAGCACCGAAGAGGTGTTCGTCCAAAATGTGAGGCCCAACTAGGGGCTAAAAACAGAGAAAAACTTAACGGTCGAGTGACGTCTAGTGGGGGACACTAGTGGCAAGGATGTAGTGTGTATCGGACTTCCACTTAGTGTCAGGGTATAACCCAATATCCCCCATGTCAATCCGTGATGGTAAGAGCAATGTGAGCAGTGCGCGCATTTGTGTCGCCCGGGCTGCGGTGGGAGCTACTTGCTGCAATGCGTATGGAATGTGTGACAGCCGGTGTCGACTGTAGGGAATAGGTGACTAACGAGGGTGTCAAACATTAGCGCAATGCATTGTTGGTGCTGTAAATACTTGCGGTTGATGTGTGCAAGATACAGGAGTTACTTAAGAGTCATATAATTCCATCCGCCGTTTGCGGGGTGACTTCTGGCATTGGAAATTCTTCGGATCCATCCAGCCTGGATGACGTGGAGTCCCCAGTATCTGAGAGTCTCGAAGGGCTATGAAGACGACCAGAGTTGGGAGTTAGTGGTCCCAACGACGCCGCCATGTGGATCGCCTCTTGTCGTTCAGCCTGTCTCTGTTCCAGGTTAGGAGAAGTGGAAGTCGCCGTGGTCCCTATCCGAGGTCTGTTCCGCCCGCCCCGTCGACGTCGTCTCCCGCCCGTCATCCTTAGTTCATCTGACCCAGAAGGCCTCGTTCCAGATAGTAGGCATGATTCCTCCAACCAATCCCAGGTGTCAGAGGGGGAGTCAAAGAAGCGCACCGTTCTGCTTGCGATCACTCGCAGCTTGGCCGGAAAGAGGAGTGAGTAGTTGAGACCCAGTTCACGCAGTTGTTTCTTCACCGCCGCATATGCACTTCTGCAGCGCTGCACTTGTGCTGTGAAGTCTGGGAAGAACATGATGTGGCTATTGTCTACTGATATGTCTGCCAGCTTGCGGGTTTCTCTGAGGATCGAGTCTCTGTCCCTATAGTTGAGGACTTTGAATAGGAAAGGACGTGGACGGGCGCCCGGCGGTGGTTTCTGAGCAGGGACTCGGTGAGCTCTTTCGATTACGAAGTGGGCAGACAGTGTACCGTCCGGGAGTAATTCTCTAATCCAGGTTTCGGCGTATTCTTCCGGGCGCCGCCCTTCTTTGCCCTCCGGCAGACCCACCACGCGGATGTTGTTACGGCGGGAGCGCCCTTCTGCATCCTCCACCTTATCTTCCAGGTCATGCACACGGTCTATAAGATCCTGCAAGGTGACCGTATGACTTTGAGTGATGGGCCTCAGTTCCACAATCGACTGTTCCTGTGAACATACTCTGTCTCCGAGCTTCTGGTGATCAGCACGCAGTAGGTTAAAGTCTGACGTAACTTTATCGATTTTGGACTCAAGTGAGGTGCGGGTCTGGGCCAGTGAGGATCCTATCTTTTCTACTGCGGCCAGCACTGAGTCTAGTTTGGTGGCTAACGTGGCATGTGGTGTTTCAGCAATTGTTCCTCCCTGTGCCGTTGATTGATCTGCACTGCTGCTGCGTACATTAAGGTGCTGATTGGCGTTGCGTTGGCGACCCATCACCAGTTGTTGCGCCGTGAGCATCCGGCACTCGGTTGTGGGGGTAGATCTAGATGCCAGGTCGTTTCGCGTATGCGCCCTTCTGGCAATGTCTGGTGTCCTCTGCTGTGGGTCTCGGACTGTATTAAAGTGCAGAGGGTCCTCCGTATGTCGATTCGCCGCGTACTGACTGACGGCGGGAAGGCCAACCATTGGATTGGGCGCGCGCCAGTTATCTGTCTCCTGAGTGCCTCTTCTACTATGGGGTAGCAAGCAATGCTGTCTTTTGTTGGTCTGTATAGGTGTGTTGACCAGTTGTAGCGTGAGATCTCGTTGCGCCACCTCTCAGGGTTCGGGAGAGACTAGGGAGGCCCTCGGTTGCGTCGCGCCTCCTCCCGTGGCCTAGGCCCGATCCGGCCCCCGAGCCTGATCTATGGCGAGGCAGCAACGTACCGGCAACGTGACCGATTGGGTCAGGTCCAGTGCAGCCCCGCTGCTTCCTCTCAGGGCCAGGCGACGAGAATGGACCGCTCCTACCCCGCGTGAGTAACACCAGTCCGGGGGCGGGGAGGGGGCCCTCTCACGTATGGCTGCCTCACGTAACAGCCCACTCGCTCAGGTTCGCCCGGTCTCCGGTCCAAAGGCCTTCTGCTCACCTGAGAGTGCTGACTGTGGACTCTTCTCGGGCAGTAGATCCTAGGTTGCAACATCAGCAGTTGCCACGATGCCTGCACAGACAAGCTCGGAGGCTCAGGGTTACACGGTACGTCAGCAGGCCTCAGGGACAGTTCAGGGGGCCCGTGCGGAGGTTATGTCAGGTTCAGGTGGACTTCGCTATCCCTAGACCGTGCTTGCTGTTCCTCTCTCTTGCGGCTACAACAGCCGCGCCACAGGTACCGTGGAGCAGTGGGCCGTCACAGCCGCAATGTGCGTGATCCAGCAGGGCCGATTTCCCTGGCCAGTAGTCAGGTATATTTGCCGGGGGGCCCCCCAGTACTTCACCGCCTACACTGAAAGCGGGATTCAGCGGGTCCCTGGGGGGTCAGCAGCCCCAGCGTACAGAACTGTTCAGTGTCGTAGGCACGCGATTCGCACCCAAGGACCTCAGCACAGCAAATCTCGATGCCCCTCCCCCGCAGGGCCCGCGCTGGTCGGGTGGTGGTTGGGCCGGGGTATTCCGCCTCCTCGGACTGAAAAACAGTGATCTAGTATAGCTGGTGACGGCGCTCACCTCCGGTGTTCAGCCGATGGGGCTTGTTCATCTGCTCAGGGCCTCCGCGTCTGTTTCCCGAGAGGGAGCTCCGCTACTGGCCATTACTCAATGTAAGGCGGGGCCGGGGGAGCGCTGCTGCATCGGCCGCCGTCCGGCGCTCACCACATTCCCTCGTAGTGACGGCCAGGAGACCTCAAGACATCGCTACCTCCTCCCCAATTGGATGATAATGCCGGCGACCGGCCAGTAGCGTGAATGTCGCGTTCGCAGCAATGGCGCCGCTGCGGGAATGTCTCACCGGCGGGGTCTGCAGGGTCTGTGATCGCAGCTCAAGCAGGGCTTACTCCGACCCGGTATTGGATTGGGCCGCCGACGCGCAGACACAGGTCCGCCGCTTGATTGAGCTCCGATGACGGGGGATTTCGATGATTAACAGGATAACCAGGGGTGTCGGAGCGGAGCACTAGCGATTTGCGTCCGCCATGCTTCGCTGGCTGGCCACGCCCCCCCACCGGGCCCCCTCCTTGGTCTTAATTATACCCAGGAACCACCACCTCCCGGGGCTTAATTTTAATTACACAGGGGTGCTCAGACCCCCCCCGAGCCCCAGGAGCCACCACTTTCCCGGGGCTTAAAATAAATTGACTGGGGGGGCTGCGCAGAACCCAGAGCCCTGGAGTCAACCACCCCCCTGGGGCTAAGCTAAATATAGAGTGGGGGCTGCACAGACCCTCCCACTCCTTGGGGACCACAACCTCCCTGGGCTTTCTTTTTTTTTTATAAAAAGGAGTGGGGTCATGCGGCCACCCTCCCAGCTGTTCTGGGCCTGGGGCCCACCACCTCCCAAGGGTGGATGGTGCAAACAGAAGAAGGGAAGCCGTGCGGCCCCCCTCCTGGAGCCAAACATGGCTCTGTGGACCGTCACCCCCTAGGGCCGGCTCCTGCTATGTCCCGGGGTGCCCACCGCCCCGGCCAAGCAAAAGCAAGCATTCCGGTTCCAGCAGCGGGAGCTGTCAAAATGCTCCAGCCCACTGGAAGCAGAGGTTTCATCTCTGTCCCTATCCGCAGACATGTGTGAGTGGGTCTGTAAGTGAGTACATGCATTTCTGAATGGGTCTGTGAGTGAGTACATGAGTCTCTGAGTGGGTCTGTGTATGAGGGCATGCGTCTCTGAGTGGGTCTGTTACTGGATGTATGAGTGTCTGAGTGGGTCTGTGAGTGGGTGCAGGAGTATCAGAGTGGGTCTGTGAGTCAGTGTGTGAGTCTCTGACTGGGTCTGTGAGTGGGTGCATGCGAGTCTTTGAAGGTCTGTGAGTGGATGGATGAGTCTATGAGTGGGTGAGTGGGTATGTGAGTGTCTGGGTGGGTCTATGAGTGGTTGTGTGAATCTGTGAGTGGGTTTGGGAGTAGGTGAGTGAGTGTCTGAATGGGTCAGACAATGGGTGCATGACTCTGAGTCGATCTGTGAGTTGGTGCATGAGTCTATAAGTGGGTCTGTGAATGGGAATATGAGTGTCTGAGTGGGCCTGTGAATGGGTGGATTAATGTTTGAGTGGGTCTGTGAGAGTGTGCGAGATTCTCTGAGTGGGTCTGTGAGTGGGTGCATGAGTGTCTGAGTGGATCTGTGAGTGGGTGCATGTGTGTTTCACTGGGTCTGTGAGTGGGTGTGTGAGTCATTCAGTGGGTCTGTGAGTAGATGAGAGTGTGTGAGTGGATATGTGGGGGAGTCTCTGAGTGGCTTTGTCAGTGTGTGAGTCTCTCAGTGGATCTGTGAGTGGGTGCATGAGTGTCTGAGTGTGTCTGTCGGTAGATGCGCAGTAAAAAAAAAAGTAGGGAGGCACACGGGAGCAGGTCCTTATGCCAGCTCCTGCTGTGACTGTCCTCCTGTCCAGCTTGCCTGCAGTCCGCTACCCTCTGGTGCTTTCGGTTTTGTACCTCCTCTGCTTGTTTTCTGCTCATTTTTCTACCACTTCTCTCCTTGCTCTTGACCTCTATTTTGCTTCTTTCGGCTCATTCTGCCCTTTATCTAGCCTCTTTCTGCTCACTCCTGACTTCTATTGTGCCTCTAGCTGCTTGTTTCTGACCTCAATTTTGCCTCTTGCTGCTTTTTTCTGACCTCTATTTTACCTCTTTCTGCTCATCCCTGATCTTTATTTTGCCTCTTTCTGACCTTTATTCTGCCTCTTGCCGCTGTTTTCTGACCTCTATTCTGCCTTCTTTTGCTCCCTTCCGACCTTTATTCTGCCTCTTTCTGCTCCCTTCTGACCTTAATTCTGCCTCTTTCGCCCCATTTCTGACCTATATTTTGCCTCTTTCTGCTCTTTTCTGACCTTTATTCTCCCTCTTTCTGTTCCCTTCTGACCTTTATTCTCCCTCTTGCTGTTCATTTCTGACCTCTATTTTGATTCTTCCTGCTAGTTTCTGACCATTATTCTGCCTCCTTCTGCTCTGTTCTGACTGTTATTCTGCCTCTTTCTGCTCCCTACTGACCTTCATTCTGCCTCTTTCTGCTTGTTTCTCACCTTTATTTTGCCTCTTTCTGCTCAACCCTGACCTTTATTTGGCCTCTTTTAGCTCGTTGCTGATCTTTATTCTACCTCCAACTGCTCGTTTCCCACATTTATTTTGCATCTGTCTGTTTGTTGCTGACCTTTATTTTTCCTCTTTCTGACCTTTATTCTGTCTCTTGCCACTGGTTTCTGATCTTTATTCTGCCTTCTTTTGCTCCTTTCCGACCTTTATTCTGCCTCTTTTTGCTCCCTTCTGACCTTTATTCTGCCTCTTTCTCCCCATTTCTGACCTCTACTTTGCCTCTTTCTGCTCTTTTCTGACCTTTATTCTGCCTCTTTCTGCACCCTTCTGACCTTTATTCTGCCTCTTGCTGTTCATTTCTGACCTCTATTTTGATTCTTACTGCTCGTTTCTGACCTTTATTCTGCCTCTTTCTGCTCCCTACTGACCTTCATTCTGCCTCTTTCTGCTTGTTTCTCACCTTTATTTTGCCTAAAACTGTGTCCAGTGGGTCCCCAATTCATTTACAGAGGCTAAAGTAGATAATACTAATGCTCTCTTTTCTGGTAGTGTGGGCGAGTAGTTAGACTTATCAGAGGGTACTGTTAAGCATTTGTTGTACTCACAGAGGCAATAAATGAGGCACACACTCAAAAAATAAATCAGAGACCAAATTAGAAAAATAACACTTCTTTTTATATATGTTTCAAAATCAAGAACTTCATTCAAAGGTAAGTACTGTTTTCCATAGCAATATTCACAGTTAAGTAAAATGTTCAAACCTGTATGCTTTTACGCACAATGCAATCCCAGGGGAGGAAAAGTCAAAGATGCGTAAAGGTAGGTACAGTCGGTTTCAGGGGTGCACCTTCAGGGTTCGGAGTTGTAGTGGGTCAGGGTCCAAAGTACTTACAGTAGTTTTTTGGGAACTGCCCAGGTTCTACCGGGAGCAGGGTGCTGGTGAGACTGGTAGCTGGCGCGCTACAGTGAAGGGGGCCACCCAAAAACAGGCTGCACAGGGGGACTTGTGAACAAGTCTGAGGGCTCCCAAATGGGGGCTTAGGTTGCCAGGGGTCTTGAAGCATGGGGGCACAGCTGGTTTGTTGGCCGGGCGACTAGGATGCAGAGTGGTTGGGTCGGCTGGGCTGGGTGTGCAAAAATGCACCTCATGGTTAGGGACGAACATCTTGCAGGCAAAGTAGCCTGGCCGCTCAAAAGTGGGTCTCAGTGTTACTGACGTCCCTCGATGGCTGCTTGGTCCTGGTGCAGTGATAATCCAGACTGGACTCTCACTGTTGGTGTTTGGTGCAGGGCATCCGGTACCACGGGGTTGGTGCTGCATGGCTCCGGTTGGTCTTGGAGTTTTCACATTTAGTGGGAGACAGATCTGACCTTCCAGAGCATGAGTACCTTCACCTGGTTGTCTGTGGTGTCAGTCTGGCCAGGGATTTACAAGGCGTGGGCCGGACTCTGCTTGTCGGTGCCTATTGACTGCAGGGGAGTAACTCCTCTACTCCAAGGGAGACTGTAGGTGATTTTTGAGGTGCTGGCAGGCTACACAAGGCTTTGGTAGTTCTCCAGCTCACAGGACTAGTCACTCTTGTTGACAAATATCTGAGGGCGGCTGTGTTACACGCCAAAGTCCAAAGTTCTGCTGCAGTTCCGGCCAGTTAGTGACTCTTCTTCATCCTTCTTCTGCTGATTCATCGAATCTGAGTTCTTGGGTTCAAGGATGCCACCTAAATACTTAATTTAGGGGCGTTAAGGGGAGTGACAGGTAGTACCCAATGGGACACCTACCTTTAGGTTGTTTACACCATCTATATGACCACTTACTGAGGGAAGGGGGCATAACCCTGACCCTAGAAGGCTAATTCCATCCAAAACAAGATGGAGGAATTAGAAAAGTGGGGTGCACATCAGCTGGCCTGCCTTAGGGGTGCTGCTGGCTAGATATTGGCACACCTCCTGGAGCCATACATGGCCCTGGGGTCCACCACCCCCAGGGCCAACTCCTGCTATGTCCCAGGTTGCCCACCACACATAGCTGTTTGCTATGGCTTGGCGGGAGCTTCACTGCTCCCGCCAAGCCATAGCAAACTGTGCTCTGCTTTGAGCAAGCAAGAGCATTTTGTTCTTGCTTGCTCAAAGTGAAGCACAATTGCTTTGACAGAGAGGGAGCTGCATGTTCAGCAGCTCCCTCTCTGTCAAAGCAATGACAGCTCCTGCAGGAGTCGGGGATCCAGCAGGGACTGCGGGGGCCTTGAGGCTCCCCTCCACGATCCCCAACAGAGTGGGTGCCTTGGGTGGGACCAGGGCTACACACAAGTGAGGCTGGGCCCAGGGGACGGGGTACCCAGGGCCAAAATTGGTCTGGGAGGGGCCGTGTGGCCCCCCTTCCTTTATTTAGTTTGTTTTTATTAAAAAAGAGGCTGGACCCTGGGGGATGGGGTCCCCGGGGCTGAAATCGACCCGGGTGGGAGGCTGCTCAGCCCCCTCCCTTTAATAATAAAAATATAGGAAATAAAGGTCGAGCCCCGAAGGATGGGGTCCCCGGGGCCAAAATTGTCCCAAGGACTGGGGGTCATGCGGTCCCCGTATAAATGAAAAAAAGCTACAAAAAAAGACCGGCAAATCGACAGGGGCCCGCCCCCTTTCTTCACCACTCTGCAAATGCGCTTCCTGGGGCACTGTTGGTTGGGGGAATTACGTCCCTTTGGTTGCTGAGGGTCCTTGAGGGCCAACAAGACCTCCTGCTGCCTCCAGTAAGTCTGACACCGCGGGATTCCTGAGAGCTGGTCAGAGGCCACGCCCCTTTTCTTCACCAATCTGCAAATGCACCTCCTGGTGCAATACTGGTTGTGGGATGAAGTTCTTTTTGTTGCTGAGGGTCCTAGGGGGCCAAGAAGCCATCCTGTTACCTCCAGTAAGTCAGACACAGTGGGATTCCTGAGAGCTGGTCAGAGGCCACACCCCTTTTTCTACCACTCTGCAAACAAAACTACCAGCTAAAAAAAATAGAAATTCACTTAAAAACCCAAAAGGTACAGGGACATTATAGATAGGAAATAGAATTTGAAAACCCTTAGGAATTCACTGAAAACACCAAAGGTTACAGGGACGTTATAGCGCCGAAGGCGCCAAAGGCAAGCCCGTCTGCGCCCGTCCGTGACCCGACCGTGGCCAGGGCCAGGAACCCTGGATCTACAATCCTCCACTGCTACTACTTCGCCGCCCTCCTCGCACTCAACCCAGAACACTCAGAGACTGCTAACAGGCCTCAACGAACACGACCCACGGCCAGTTCTCCTGCCTCCTCTGCCGCCGGACCTTCACCACCACCCCGGCCCCCAAAACCACCAACGCCAGCACCGACAACACCCTCAGATGCATCCTCCTCAACGTGCGCTCCGTACACAAACACGCCATGGAAATCTGGAACCTACTCGACTCTCTCTTGCCCGACATCGCCTTCTTCACGGAGACCTGGACCAATGCCGCCTCCGCCCCCGACATCAACACCGCCATCCCGGACGGATACAAGATCCAGAGGAAGGACCGCCCCAACCACCCGGGAGGGGCCTCGCCATCGCCCACAAGAGCACCCTCCGCCTCACCACCTCCAGCGAAACCTTCCCTCCCTGCTGAACACCTGCACTTCCAGATCCAGGCCGCCCCAACACCACACTCTGAGGAACCCTCATCTACAGACCCCCTGGCCCCCAGACACCCTTCGCCACCACCATCACTGACTTCATCGCACCCCACGCCATCGCATCAATGAACTACATACTCATTGGAGACCTTAACTTCCACCTCGACAACCCCAGCGACCCCAACTCCACCACCCTTCGTGGCAACCTCGCCAACATCGGACTCAACCAACTCGTCACCACACCAACCCACAGAGCAGGACAAACCCTTGACCTCATCTTCGCTGCAGGTAACAGCGTTCACTTCAGCCACACAACGCAACTGCCATGGACCAACCACCACTGCGTACACTTCACCGTCGACAAACCCAAGGCACCTAAACCAGCCCTTTGCCCACCACGAAGAAACTGGAGCAAGGTTACCGACGAGCAACTGAACTCCACCCTCACCCGAGACAGCCACACCTCGGCATCCGATGCAAACATCACAGCCAGAGAACTCCACACTTGGATCTCCAACTGCCCAGATGAGCTCGCCCCGCTACGCAACCCCGGCAAACAGCACCCCGGGAAAGCCGCCTGGCTCACCACTGATCTCCAAGAAGCCAGGCGCACCTGCAGACGCCTGGAGAAGAACTGGAGGAACACCAAGACAACCAAAAACTACTCCACCTACAAGGACGCCATGACGGACTACCACAACCAAATCAGAACCACCAAGAGGAACTTCATCCACAACAAAATCCTCGCCAACTCCACCAACTCCAAGGAACTCTTCAGTGTCATTCAGGAATTCACCAACCCACGCAGCGAAGCCACAGACATCACCCCGTCCCAGGACCTCTGCGACAAACTTGGAACCTACTTCCACCTCAAGATCAAAACACTACGACAACTTCATTGACCACCCACAAGATGCCACAGCCAGCCCCCGCCCCCAGAGACACCAGCCAGCCCACCATATCCAACTGGACACCGATCACGACCGATGACACTGCCACGACCATGAAAGGCATCTACTCGTGGGCCCCCACCGACCCCTGCCCCCCGCACATCTACCACAGAGCCACAGACCCCATCACACCTGAACTACAACGCACCATCAACACCACCTTCAAAACAGGCACCTTCCCAGACGACTGGAAGCGTGCAGAAGTCAGGCCCCTGCTCAAGAAGCCCACAAGTACAACCGGTCCATCTCGCTCCTCCCCTTCGCAGCCAAAGTGGCAGAGAAAACAGTCAACAGGGAACTGACACGTTTCATCGAAAAGAACACCGTCCTAGACCCGTCCCAATCCGGATTCCGAAGCAACCACAGCACCGAGACTGCCATACTTGCAGCCACAGATGACATCTGCACCCTCCTGGACCAAGGCCACTCCGCAGCCCTCATCCTACTCGACCTGTCAGCAGCCTTCGACACTGTCTCTCAAAGCACACTAGTCGCCAGACTACACGACGCCGGCATACAAGGAACAGCCCTGGACTGGATCCGATCATTCCTCACCGGAAGAAGCCAAAGGATCAGACTACCACCCTTCCTCTCTGCCCCCACGAAAATCACCTGCGGAGTCCCACAGGGGTCATCACTGAGCCCGACCCTCTTCAACATCTACATGGCCCCCCTCGCAGCCATCGTCCGACAACACGGCCTCAACATCGTATCCTACACCGACGACACCCAGCTCATCCTCTCCCTCACCAGAGACCCCACCACTGCAAAACTCAACTTCTAGAAAGGAATGCAAGATGTCACAGTCTGGATGACCAACAGCTGCCTCAAACTCAACGCCGAGAAGACAGAAGTCCTCCTCCTTGGAACCACCCCATCAGCATGGGACAACACCTGGTGGCCCACTGCCCTCATAAACCCACCTACCCCCTCAGACCACGCCAAAAGCCTTGGCATCGTACTCGACTCATCACTCACCATGAACCGACAGGTCAACGCCGTCACCTCCAGCTGCTCAAACACCCTCCGCAACCTTCGCAAGACCTTCAAATGGATCCCCCCTGAGTCAAGGAAGACAGTCACCCATGCACTCATCACCAGCAGACTGGACTATGGAAACACACTCCACACTGCCATCAACAAGTCCCTACTCCGCAAACTCCAGACAATACATAACACCGCGGCCAGACTCGTCCTCGGCATCCCCCGGCACGAACACATCAGCCAACACCTACGGAGACTCCATTGGCTCCCGTGGAGAAGAGAGTCACCTTCAAAGTCCTCACCCACGCCTACACAACAATGGTTCCAAATACCTCAACGACAGAATCAACTTCCACGTACCCAAAAGAAGCCTCTGATCCTCCAACCATGCACTGGTCGAAACCCCGCGCATCCACAGAGCCAGAGCAGGCCGGAAGATCGTTCTCCCACATTGCAGCCAAGACCTGGAACAAGCTACCGGCAGACATCAGACGCGCCCCCTCCCTGAACACCTTCAGGAAGACTCTCAAGACCTGGCTCTTCAGCTAAACAGATCTGCGTACACCCCCACCCCCCTCAGTGCCTTGAGACCCCCACGGGTGAGTAGCACGCTTACAATTCCCTGATTGATTGATTGATTGATTGATATAGTAAAGAAATAGAATTAGAAAAAAATTAGAAATTCACTGAAAAAAACAAAGGTTACAGGGATGTTATAGTTAGGCTCAAATTTCACTCGTACAAAACCAAAGAAATTCTGCATTTATAGTTACCTGAGCAAATGATAAATTACGCCCCCACAATGCACTGCTTAGGACCTCACATATTACATCACTCATGACATGGTCAGTGACATCAATGATGACATCTCAAATGACATCACTGATGACATCATCCACAGAACCACTCACACACCCACTCAAACCCCCATACAGTCTCTCGTATGCCCACTCACATACCCACACCACTCACATACTTGTTCACAGACCCATACCAGCACTCATACACCCACTCACTCTTCCATAGAGCCACTCACACAGGGAAAAGAGGTGTAGAAAGAGGCAAGAGAGTTGCACAAAGAGGCAAGAGGTGTGCTGAAAGAAGCAAGTGAGGTACAGAAAGAAGCAAGAGAGGTGCAGAAAGAGGCAAGAGAGGTGCAGACACAGGCAAGAGAAGTGCAGAAAGAGGCAAGAGAATTGCTGAAAGAAGCAACAGAGGTGTAGAAAGAAGCAAGAGAAGTCCAGAAAGAGGCAAGTGAGGTGCAGAAAGAGGCAAGAGAGGTGCAGAAAGAAGGAAGACGAGTGCAGAAAGAGACAACAGGCGTGCAGAAAGAAGCAAGACAGGTGCAGAAAGAAGCATGGGAAGTGCAGAATGAAGCAACAGGGGTGCATACAGAGTCAAGAGCAGTGCAGAAAGAAGCAACAGAGGTGCAGAAGAAGGCAAGAGAACTGCAGAATGAGGCAAGAGAGTTGCAGAAACATGCAAAAGAGGTGCAGAAAGAGGGAACAGGGGTGCAGACAGAGGCAAGAGAGGTGCAGAAAGAGGTAAGAGGGTTGCAGAAAGAGGCAAGAGGGGTGCAGAAATTTGCAAGAGAGGCACAGAAAGAAGCAAGAGCAGTGCAAAAGAAACAACAGAGGTGCAGAAAGAGGCAAGTGAGGTGCAGAAGGAGGCAAGAAAACTGCAGAAAGAGGCAAGAGAGTTGTAGAAACAGGCAAAAGGGGTGCAGAAAGAGAGAACAGGTGGGCAGACTGAGGCAAGAGAGGTGCACAAAGAGGCAAGAGGGATGCAGAAATTTGGAACAGAGGTGGAGAAAGAAGCAAGAGCAGTGCAGAAAGAGGCAAGAGGGGTGCAGAAAAGGGTAGGAGAGGTGCACAAAGAGGCAAGAGGGATACAGAAAGAGGCAAGTGAAGTGCAGAACGAAGCAAAAGAGGTGCAGAAAGAAACAACAGAGGTGCAAAAAGAGGCAAGAGGGGTGCAGAAAAGGGTAGGAGAGGTGCACAAAGAAGCAAGAGGGGTCAGAAAGAGGCAGGGGGGTGCAGAAAGAAGGAAGAGAACTGCAGAAAGAAGCAACAGAGGTACAGAATGAGGCAAGAGTGGTGCAGAAAGAGGGAAGAGAGGTGTAGAAAGAGGCAAGATAATTGCACAAAGAGGGAAGAGGGGTACATAAACAGGCAAAAGGGGTGCAGAAAGAAGCAAGTGAGGTGCAAAAAGAGGCAAGAGAGGTGCAGAAAGAGGTAAGAGAGGTGCAGAAACAGGCAAGAGAAGTGTTGAAAGAGGCAAGAGAGATGCAGAAGGAGGCAAGATAACTACAGAAAGAGGCAACAGAGTTGCAGAAAGAGGCAAGTGAGGTGCAGAAGGAGGCAAGAGAACTGCAGAAAGAGGCGAGAGTTGCAGGAACAGGCAAAAGGGGTGCAGAAAGAGGGACCAGGTGGGCAGACTGAGGCAAGAGAGGTACAGAAAGAGGGAGGAGGGGGCAGAAAGAGGCAAGAGAATTGCTGAAAGAAGCAACAGAGGTGTAGAAAGAAGCAAGAGAAGTCCAGAAAGAGGCAAGTGAGGTGCAGAAAGAGGCAAGAGAGGTGCAGAAAGAAGGAAGACGAGTGCAGAAAGAGACAACAGGCGTGCAGAAAGAAGCAAGACAGGTGCAGAAAGAAGCATGGGAAGTGCAGAATGAAGCAACAGGGGTGCATACAGAGTCAAGAGCAGTGCAGAAAGAAGCAACAGAGGTGCAGAAGAAGGCAAGAGAACTGCAGAATGAGGCAAGAGAGTTGCAGAAACATACAAAAGAGGTGCAGAAAGAGGGAACAGGGGTGCAGACAGAGGCAAGAGAGGTGCAGAAAGAGGTAAGAGGGGTGCAGAAAGAGGCAAGAGGGGTGCAGAAATTTGCAAGAGAGGCACAGAAAGAAGCAAGAGCAGTGCAAAAGAAACAACAGAGGTGCAGAAAGAGGCAAGTGAGGTGCAGAAGGAGGCAAGAAAACTGCAAAAAGAGGCAAGAGAGTTGTAGAAACAGGCAAAAGGGGTGCAGAAAGAGAGAACAGGTGGGCAGACTGAGGCAAGAGAGGTGCACAAAGAGGCAAGAGGGATGCAGAAATTTGGAACAGAGGTGGAGAAAGAAGCAAGAGCAGTGCAGAAAGAACCAACAGAGGTCAGAAAGAGGCAAGAGGGGTGCAGAAAAGGGTAGGAGAGGTGCACAAAGAGGCAAGAGGGATACAGAAAGAGGCAAGTGAAGTGCAGAACGAAGCAAAAGAGGTGCAGAAAGAAACAACAGAGGTGCAAAAAGAGGCAAGAGGGGTGCAGAAAAGGGTAGGAGAGGTGCACAAAGAAGCAAGAGGGGTCAGAAAGAGGCAGGGGGGGTGCAGAAAGAAGGAAGAGAACTGCAGAAAGAAGCAACAGAGGTACAGAATGAGGCAAGAGTGGTGCAGAAAGAGGGAAGAGAGGTGTAGAAAGAGGCAAGAGAATTGCACAAAGAGGGAAGAGGGGTACATAAACAGACAAAAGGGGTGCAGAAAGAAGCAAGTGAGATGCAAAAAGAGGCAAGAGAGGTGCAGAAAGAGGCAAGAGAGGTGCAGAAACAGGCAAGAGAAGTGTTGAAAGAGGCAAGAGAGATGCAGAAGGAGGCAAGAGAACTACAGAAAGAGGCAACAGAGTTGCAGAAAGAGGCAAGTGAGGTGCAGAAAGAGGCAAGAGAACTGCAGAAAGAGGCGAGAGTTGCAGGAACAGGCAAAAGGGGTGCAGAAAGAGGGACCAGGTGGGCAGACTGAGGCAAGAGAGGTACAGAAAGAGGGAGGGGGGGGCAGAAAGAGGCAAGAGGGGTGCAAAAAGAAGCAACAGAGGTGCAGAAAGAAGCAAGAGAAGTGCAGAAAGAAGCAACAGAGGTGCAGAAAGAGGCAAGAGGGGTGCAGAAAGAGGCAAGAGAAGTGCAGAAAGAAGCAACAGAGGTGCAGAAAGAGGCAAGAGAAGTGTAGAAAGAGGCAAGATGGGTGCAGTAACAGGCAGGAGAGGTGCAGAAAGAGGGAACAGGGGTGCAGAAAGAGGCAAGAGAGGTGCAGAAAAAGGGAAGAAGGTTGCAGAAAGAGGCAAGAGGGGTAAAGGAAGAAGCAAGTGAGGTGCGGAAAGAGGCAACAGAGGTACCGAAAGAGGCAAGAGAGGTGCAGAAAGTGGTAGTGATGAGCATAAAGAGGCAAAAGAAGTACAGAAAAAAAGAAAGGTGCAGAAAGAAGCAACAGAAATGCAGAAAGAGGCAAGAGAGGCACAGAAAGAAGCAAGAGTGGTTTGCACACCATTAGTACCAATTTAATACCCACATTTAGCAATAAGTAACAGGGGACCATTCTAGGTTTACAAAGGGCCTTCCACCACGCTGTAACACTTGTCACTGAATTTTTGGTAGCGTTTGAGCTAGAAACAATTTTTTTTTGTTCAAATCTGCAGATTATGCAGCAGATAATGTATTATGTGGCAAATGCGGAAAATGTATAATTGTGAGAAAGTCGGTGCAGCCAAACAGTCGCATAATTCCAGTGGCTCTGCTCATACCTCTGACTAGGTCCAGAAGTGCTCCTCAGTGGTTCCTTCTTTTTTTTTGTCTCATTGAGTTTATAGTTTAGCTTCTATGGAAACGAGGAAGACTAAACCTGAGGTTACTACTCCACAACACAGACTACCATACCACATAATTACTCTCCATAACACATAATCACACTCTACATTACTCCTATACACTAAATACCACATACCTTCTATCCACATGAAAGTCAGTCTATCCACATAATTTCACTGCACATCATACCACATAATTCCACTAAACACAACCTACATCCACTCCACTCCAAGAAACATTAGTAAAACACTTTTACATTTACAACGCCTATAGCTCTAACTCTCGCAAATGTGAAACCTATTACATTGCAAATGCTTCTTTAACTAGTAGTCGCGTTTGCAGAGAGGTGGAGAAAGGGGGCTGGGCCTCCGACCAGCGCTCAGGAATTCCGCTGCGTAGGACTTACAGGAGGTACCAGGAGGGCTTCTTGTCCCCGAAAGTCCCTCAGGAGCAAAGTAGACTTCATCCCCCAACCCGTAGTGTGCCAGGAGGCACGTTTGCAGAGCAGTGGAGAAAGGGGGACATGGCCTCCGAAGACGTCTTAACAATACCACTGTGTGGGACTTACTGGAGGTAACAGGAGGGGTAGTTGGCCCCCAAGGATACCCCTCCTATTACCTCCAGTAAGTCCCACACAGCAGCATTGGTAAGTTCTCAAAGCAGGCCATGCCCCCTTTGCCCACCAGTCTGCAAGCGCGCTCCCCGGTGCACTCTTGGATGGGGAGTGAAGTCCCCTTCGCTGCTGGGGGTCCTTAGGGGCCAACTAGCCAACCTGATACCTCCAGTAAGCCCCATATAGTGGGATTGCTGAGAGGTGAACACAGGCCATGCCCCCTTTCTGCACCACTCTGCAAACGCGCCTCCTGGCACGTTCTTGGTTGGGGGATAAAGTCCCCTTGCCTCCTGAGGGTCCCTGGGATCCAACGAGCCCTCCTGCTACCTCCAGCAAGCCCCACACAGCTGGATTGCTGAGAGTGGTCCGAGGCCACGCACCCTTTTTTCACCACTTTGCAAATGCCCTGCCTGGTGCACTGCTGCTCGGGTGATGAAGTCCACTTCAGTCCTGAGGTCCTCAGGACACAAGAGGACCTCATCACCCCACCAGCAGTGTGCCAAGAGGCGCGTTTGCAGAGTTGTGTAAAAAGGGGGCGTGGCCTCCGACCACTCTGAGCAATTCAGCTGTGTGGGGCTTACTGGAGGTACCCGGTGGGCTAGTTGGCCCCTATGGACCCTTAAAATTCTAGGGGACTTAATCCCCCAACCCAGAACATGCCAGGAGGCGCATTTGCAGAGTGGTGCAGGGAGGGGGCGGGGCCTTCGGCGAGATGCTGGCTTCTCTTTTATTTATTTTTTTAGAAGGGGGCTGTGGGGCCCCTGTTCTCTTAGTAATTTTTGGGCCCTGGGGACCCCATCCCCCAGGGCCTGACCCTTTTATTCAATTTTTTTAAAAAATGGGAAAGGGGCCACGCGGCCCCCCCGAGGCCAATTTCGGCCCTGGGGACCCCATCCCCCGGGGTGAGGCCTCTTTTATTTATTATTTATTTAACGGGAGGGGGGCCGCGTGAGCCCCCTTCCCTGGGCCACTTTTGGCCCCGGGGACCCCAACCCCCGGGGCCTGTCCTCTTTTTGAAAAACATTTTTTAATTAGGGGAGTGGGGCCGCGTGGCCCCCCTTCCCTGGGCCACTTCTGGCCCCGGGGACCCCCTCCCCCGGGGCCTGGCCTTACGTTGGGGACCGCAGGGGGAGCCCCAATGCCCCCGTGGTCCCAGCCGGCTCCCCACCTCCTGGGGGAGCCGGCATGGCTTTTGGACAAGGGGAGCTGCTGAAATACAGCTCCCCTTGTCCAAAAGCAATTCTGCTTTGGTTTGTGGATGCAAGAGCAGGTTTCCTGCTCTCGCTTCCACGAAGCAAAGCAGTGTTTGCTATTACAGGGCGGGATCCGTGCTCCCGCCCTGCCATAGCAAACTACAATTTCCCAGGGGCCCGCAATGGACCCCCGCATTATCTTAATTAGTGCCCCGGGGAGGTGGTGGTCCCCGGGGCAGTGTGGGGGGGCAGGAGCCCCCCACACTTTATTTAAATTTAATCACCGGGGAGGTGGCGGTCCCCGATGCTTGGGGGTCCCGCGAGGCCCCCCCGCCTCAAATACATTGAAGCCCCGGGGAGGTGTCGGTCCCCGGGGCTGTGAGGGGCTGCATGCCCCCGCACTTTATGAGCAAAGCCCCAGGGAGGTGGCGGTCCGCAGGGCTGCAGGGGCCCCCGTGGGCCCCCGCTACATGTATTTTTTGATTGCCCCCAGGACCTGGCTCACCTGGGGGCTGATTAAAACGAAGCGCGGGAGACCGCGCTTCATTTTAAAAAAAAATTTCAGTAGGATTCACGCACCCAGCATGAATTCTGCCGATTTCTTTTTTTTTGGGCCTGGGGGTCCCTGTTGGACCCCCTGAGCAGGCCTAGTGGGTCAGGGGGTTTCTACCCTGCCCCCTTTTCTTGTTTTTTATCTCTTTTTTTACTGTTTTCTTGTGACTCGGTTTTATCGAGTCACAAGATGGCTGCCAACACTTCTTGGTTTGGAGTGTTGACAGCCAATCAAAATGAAGCTCATGCTCGGGAGGGTTCGCGAATCCTCCTCGGCCACCAGATATCAATATTTTTATTTTTTGAATTTCTCATGAACTACTAAACGGATTTACACCATTTAAAAAAAAGCATGCTTTCTGAACCAAGAGCTACATTTTTGCCAAATTTAGTGTAATTCCGTTCAGCAGTTCGGGCTGTAGCTTTGTCTAAAGTTTCTATGGAAATTAACATGGGGAAAACATGTTTTGGGACCCCCTTTTTTCTCGGCCCCCGCTCGACGAATCACCCCGAAACTTTCAAGACAGGAGCTGACCTGAACAAACCATTAGTTTTGATAATTTAGCGTACATTCCTCAAACGGCGCCAAAGATATTGGCAAAAGAAAAAAGCTTTTTGAATAGAAACAAAGTCCTAACTATAACTACCTACTGGCGACTGCCAGTAGGTAATATCTGTATATATAGAGCCGAAACGCGTAATGGCTGTCTGAAAATAAACAAAATATTTTGCACTGATACCGTGGTCCATACCCGTCTTTGTGGAAGTGATCTGCGAGTGTGACGGAATCCATGCTGTGAATTTTTTGCAATAAGCACTTCTATATCCAAGCACGCTGTGGTCCATACCTGATTTCCGTTGGATTGGATTTAATCAGGATTGTGGTTCTTCATATGTATGTATATATATATATATATATATACATATATATATATATATGTGAGCTCAGTGGGGAGTGTCCAACAAACGAACCGCACTCGAGCTCAGGTATGCTTTTCCCCGAAGAAAGCCATTTATTGGTATGGACAGCAAGGCTCACAGAAACAGTTAACGGTAACCCAACGCGTTTCGAGGCATTTCTCTTCTTCAGGGGTATAACAGTCAAAGAGGGCATGACGGACTTGAACTTCCTTTTAAAGCGCTATCGCACACCATGATTGGACGCTCTGGATGAGACTGTGCGTTGCATTATGGTCGTTGCAGTCAAATTATTCCCACAGATGGATGCTCTCGTAATTGTGCAAATTAAAAAGCTCTAACATGAGCCCTGATGAGCGTTACTGTTCTCAATCCATTACCTGAGCCCCACATAGCGAGCCCAATATTGCTCCGAGCTCGGTGGCCCCCTTGCTTTGGGCTGGTGCTGATTCAGCGGCAGGACGGCCGCTAAACATGTGAGCTCAGTGGGGAGTGTCCAACAAACGAACCGCACTCGAGCTCAGGTACGCTTTTTCCAGAAGAAAGCCATTTATTGTTATGGACAGCAAGGCCCACAGAAACAGTTGACGGTAACCCAACGCGTTTCGAGACATTTCTCTTCTTCAGGGGTATAACAGTCAAAGAGAGCATGACGGACTCGAACTTCCTTTTAAAGCGCTATCGCACACCATGATTGGACGCTCTGGATGAGACTGTGCGTTGCATTATGGTCGTTGCAGTCAAATTATTCCCACAGATGGATGCTCTCGTAATTGTGCAAATTAAAAAGCTCTAACATGAGCCCTGATGAGCGTTACTGTCCTCAATCCATTACCTGAGCTCCACATAGCGAGCCCAATATTGCTCTGAGCTCGGTGGCCCCCTTGCTTTGGGGTGGTGCTGATTCAGTGGCAGGACGGCCGCTAAACATGTGAGCTCAGTGGGGAGTGTCCAACAAACGAACCGCACTCGAGCTCAGGTACGCTTTTCCCCGAAGAAAGCCATTTATTGGTATGGACAGCAAGGCTCACAGAAACAGTTGACGGTAACCCAACGCGTTTCGAGACATTTCTCTTCTTCAGGGGTATAACAGTCAAAGAGAGCATGACGGACTCGAACTTCCTTTTAAAGCGCTACCGCACACCATGATTGGACGCTCTGGATGAGACTGTGCGTTGCATTATGGTCGTTGCAGTCAAATTATTCCTACAGATGTATGCTCTCGTAATTGTGCAAATTCAAAAGCTCTAACATGAGCCCTGATGAGCGTTACTGTCCTTAATCCATTACCTGAGCCCCACATAGCGAGCCCAATATTGCTCCGAGGTCGGTGGCCCCCTTGCTTTGGGGTGGTGCTGATTCAGCGGCAGGACGGCCGCTAAACATGTGAGCTCAGTGGGGAGTGTCCAACAAACGAACCGCACTCGAGCTCAGGTACGCTTTTCCCCGAAGAAAGCCATTTATTGGTATGGACAGCAAGGCTCACAGAAACAGTTGACGGTAACCCAACGCGTTTCGAGACATTTCTCTTCTTCAGGGGTATAACAGTCAAAGAGAGCATGACGGACTCGAACTTCCTTTTAAAGCGCTACCGCACACCATGATTGGGCGCTCTGGATGAGACTGTGCGTTGCATTATGGTCGTTGCATTCAAATTATTCCCACAGATGTATGCTCTCGTAATTGTGCAAATTAAAAAGCTCTAACATGAGCCTTGATGAGCGTTACTGTCCTTAATCCATTACCTGAGCCCCACATAGCGAGCCCAATATTGCTCCGAGCTCGGTGGCCCCCTTGCTTTGGGGTGGTGCTGATTCAGCGGCAGGACGGCCGCTAAACATGTGAGCTCAGTGGGGAGTGTCCAACAAACGAACCGCACTCGAGCTCAGGTACGCTTTTCCCGAAGAAAGCCATTTATTGGTATGGACAGCAAGGCTCACAGAAACAGTTGACGGTAACCCAACGCGTTTCGAGACATTTCTCTTCTTCAGGGGTATAACAGTCAAAGAGAGCATGACGGACTCGAACTTCCTTTTAAAGCGCTATCGCACACCATGATTGGACGCTCTGGATGAGACTGTGCGTTGCATTATGGTCGTTGCAGTCAAATTATTCCCACAGATGGATGCTCTTGTAATTGTGCAAATTAAAAAGCTCTAACATGAGCCCTGATGAGCGTTACTGTCCTCAATCCATTACCTGAGCCCCACATAGCAAGCCCAATATTGCTCCGAGCTCGGTGGCCCCCTTGCTTTGGGGTGGTGCTGATTCAGCGGCAGGACGGCCGCTAAACATGTGAGCTCAGTGGGGAGTGTCCAACAAACGAACCGCACTCGAGCACAGGTACGCTTTTCCCCGAAGTAAGCTATTTATTGGTATGGACAGCAAGGCTCACAGAAACAGGTGACGGTAACCCAACGCGTTTTGAGACATTTCTCCTCTTCAGGGGTTTAACAGTCAAAGAGAGTATGACGGACTCGAACTTCCTTTTAAAGCGCTATCGCACACCATGATTGGACGCTCTGGATGAGACTGTGCGTTGCATTATGGTCGTTGCAGTCAAATTATTCCTACAGATGGATGCTCTCGTAATTGTGCAAATTAAAAAGCTCTAACATGAGCCCTGATGAGCGTTACTGTCCTCAATCCATTACCTGAGCCCCACATAGCGAGCCCAATATTGCTCCGAGCTCGGTGGCCCCCTTGCTTTGGGGTGGTGCTGATTCAGCGGCAGGACGGCCGCTAAACATGTGAGCTCAGTGGGGAGTGTCCAACAAACGAACCGCACTCGAGCTCAGGTACGCTTTTCCACGAAGAAAGCCATTTATTGGTATGGATAGCAAGGCTGACAGAAACAGTTGACGGTAACCCAACGCGTTTCAAGACATTTCTCTTCTTCAGGGGTGTAACAGTCAAAGAGAGCGTGACGGACTCGAACTTCCTTTTAAAGCGCTATCGCACACCATGATTGGACGCTCTGGATGAGACTGTGCGTTGCATTATGGGCGTTGCAGTCAAATTATTCCCACAGATGGATGCTCTCGTAATTGTGCAAATTAAAAAGCTCTAACATGAGCCCTGTTGAGCGTTACTGTCCTCAATCCATTACCTGAGCCCCACATAGCGAGCCCAATATTGCTCCGAGCTCGGTGGCCCCCTTGCTTTGGGGTGGTGCTGATTCAGCGGCAGAACGGCCGCTAAACATGTGAGCTCAGTGGGTAATGTCCAACAAACGAACCGCACTCGAGCTCAGGTACGCTTTTCCCCGAAGAAAGCCATTTATTGGTATGGACAGCAAGACTCACAGAAACAGTTGACGGTAACCCAACGCGTTTCGAGACATTTCTCTTCTTCAGGGGTATAACAGTCAAAGAGAGCATGACGGACTCGAACTTCCTTTTAAAGCGCTATCGCACACCATGATTGGACGCTCTGGATGAGACTGTGCGTTGCATTATGGTCATTGCAGTCAAATTATTCCCACAGATGGATGCTCTCGTAATTGTGCAAATTAAAAAGCTCTAACATGAGCCCTGATGAGCGTTACTGTCCTCAATCCATTACCTGAGCTCCACATAGCGAGCCCAATATTGCTCCGAGCTCGGTGGCCCCCTTGCTTTGGGGTTGTGCTGATTCAGCGGCAGGACGGCCGCTAAACATGTGAGCTCAGTGGGGAGTGTCCAATAAACGAACTGCACTCGAGCTCAGGTACGCTTTTCCCCGAAGAAAGCCATTTATTGGTATGGACAGCAAGGCTCACAGAAACAGTTGACGGTAACCCAACGTGTTTCGAGACATTTCTCTTCTTCAGGGGTATAACAGTCAAAGAGAGCATGACGGACTCGAACTTCCTTTTAAAGCGCTATCGCACACCATGATTGGATGCTCTGGATGAGACTGTGTGTTGCATTATGGTCGTTGCAGTCAAATTATTCCCACAGATGGATGCTCTCGTAATTGTGCAAATTAAAAAGCTCTAACATGAGCCCTGATGAGCGTTACTGTCCTCAATCCATTACCTGAGCCCCACATAGCGAGCCCAATATTGCTCCGAGCTCGGTGGCCCCCTTGCTTTGGGGTGGTGCTGATTCAGCGGCAGGACGGCCGCTAAACATGTGAGCTCAGTGGGGAGTGTCCAACAAACGAACCGCACCCAAGCTCAAGTACGCTTTTCCCCGAAGAAAGCCATTTATTGGTATGGACAGCAAGGCTCACAGAATCAGCTGACGGTAACCCAACGCGTTTCGAGACATTTCTCTTCTTCAGGGGTATAACAGTCAAAGAGAGCATGACGGACTCGAACTTCCTTTTAAAGCGCTATAGCACACCATGATTGGACGCTCTGGATGAGACTGTGCGTTGCATTATGGTCGTTGCAGTCAAATTATTCCCACAGATGGATGCTCTCGTAATTATGCAAATTAAAAAGCTCTAACATGAGCCCTGATGAGTGTTACTGTCCTCAATCCATTACCTGAGCCCCACATAGTGAGCCCAATATTGCTCCGAGCTCGGTGGCCCCCTTGCTTTGGGGTGGTGCAGATACAGCGGCAGGACGGCCGCTAAACATGTGAGCTCAGTGGGGAGTGTCCAACAAACGAACCGCACTCGAGCTCAGGTACGCTTTTCCCCGAAGAAAGCCATTTATTGGTATGGACAGCAAGGCTCACAGAAACAGTTGACGGTAACCCAACGCGTTTCGAGACATTTCTCTTCTTCAGGGGTATAACAGTCAAAGAGAACATGACGGACTTGAACTTCCTTTTAAAGCGCTATCGCACACCATGATTGGACGCTCTGGATGAGACTGTGCGTTGCATTATGGTCGTTGCAGTCAAATTATTCCCACAGATGGAGCAGAATGTAATATGCGGCCGTCCTGCCGCGGAGTGTGCACCACCCTGTAATGTTATGGGGGCCACCCGACATGGTAACTATCATGTCGGCTATGTGGGCCAGCAGCCGCAAACAGGATTGAGGACGAGTCCACTTGCAGGGTCCATACAGGACAAGATTTGTGTGCTATGCGGAACACATTTCCCACAATGCACAGTCTTATTCGAGCTTCCCATTGGTGGGTGTGCAATATGAAAATGGTGAAGTGGGTTCAGCGTTTGCACACACTGTCTCCGTTCAAGCCTCTGAAGAGAAGCATATGGAGCTTCGAAACGCGTCAGGCATTTCCATTACGGAGCAGCTTCTACAAGTGGATCCTCGTCCCTGCCTATCATAAACAAAGCTGTTGATCAAGTGCTACTCACCAGGTGGACAACCTTTGGAGCAGAATGTAATATGCGGCCGTCCTGCCACGGAGTGTGCACCACCCCGTAATGTTATGGGGGCCACCCGACATGGTAACTATCATGTCGGCTATGTGGGCCAGCAGCCGCAAACAGGATTGAGGACGAGTCCACTTGCAGGGTCCATACAGGACAAGATTTGTGTGCTATGCGGACCACATTTCCCACAATGCACAGTCTTATTCGAGCTTCCCATTGGTGGGTGTGCAATATGAAAATGGCGAAGTGGGTTCAGCGTTTCCACACACTGTCTCCGTTTAAGCCTCTGAAGAGAAGCATATGGAGCTTCGAAACGCGTCAGGCATTTCCATTACGGAGCAGCTTCTACAAGCGGATCCTCGTCCCTGCCCATCATAAACAAAGCTGTTGATCGAGTGCTACTCACCAGGTGGACAACCTTTGGAGCAGAATATATATATATATATATATTTAGTTTTAGTCAGGACATAGTTTCATAGGAAAAGCATTTTTTGTTTTGCTAATAACTTTGGCACCATGTGATGAATCTTCACGAAATTTTTAAAACTAGCTTTCCACTCACTTTATCTGCTGTCTGGAAAGTTTCCTCCGGGTGATTTGTCAAGCGGTGGCCAACAAATAGGGGTAGGGTCCAAAAACACGATTTCCCCATGCAATTTTTCATATGGATTTTGAACATGACTACAGCTCAAACCGCTGAACGGAATTGCACTAAATTTGACAGAAGGCTAGATCTTGGTACAGAAAGAGTGCTTTTTGTAATTTGGTGTAAATCCATTCAGTAGTTTTGGCGTTATTAAAAAGATTTAGGTATATCTAGGGACACCGAGGGTTTGTAGATCTGACAGATGTCAAAATGAGATCTGATTGGCTGCCACCACTTCAACTAGGAAGTGGTGGCAGCCATCTTGGAACTCGGACTCGGCAGAGTCCCAAGAAAAATGAAAAAAAAAAACATAAAGGGGTAAAGTAGGAATACCATGACCCATAGGCCTGGTGGTGGGATCCCACAGGGACCCCGCCAGGGGCCAAGAATGTTTTTTTGAACCCATAAATCTTCTGCAAAATAAAAAAAAAACAAGAGCGGTTTCCTGCACTTTATTTTTAATCCCCCCCACGTGGACCAGGTCCCAGGGTGTGGGAATACATTGATTTGGGAAAGGGTGTGTGCTGGGCCCTCCTTCCTAAGCCAATTTCATCCCCTTGGACCCCATCTCCCAGAGCCTGGCTAACATTACAAAGGGGGAGAGGGGCTGCATAGATTCACTTTCCGGACTGATTTCGGCCCGGGGGACCCATCCCCTGGGACCCAGCCTTATAGATAAATGGTAGCAGGGCACTCTGTCTCCCTTCCGGGCCGATTTCACCTCTGGGAATCCAGTCCCCAAAGACCCGGCTGTAGCTGAAAAAGGTGAGGGGGCATGCAGCCCCCTCCATGGGCCAATTTTGACCACGGGGACCACATACCCTGGGGCCCAGCTGTGTTGGTAAGGGGGAGGGGGGCTGTGTGGCCCCCCTCATCATTACCAACACGACAGGGCCCCATTAATGGCCTTGGCTACCTCATCCTCCAGGGCCAGCTTCTGCTATGTCCCAGGGTGCCCAACCCCAGAAAATAGCGATTTCCCTGCCCATGGGCAGTGAAACCTGTGTTTGCTCTCGCTTGGCGGGAGCAATTTTAAAGCTCCCGCCAAGTGAGAGCAAACACAAAGTCGGCTACCAGTGAGCGGGAGAATGAAAAATGCTCCCTCCCGCTGGGAGTGGACTTCAGATATATTTCCCTTTCTGCAGTAATGAGGGCAGAGAAACAGATCTGAATTTTGCTTCCTCCTATATGGGGCAGCATTTTTAGCTGCCCCCTATTGGCGGGAGCAATGCCGGCTCCTCCTAGATGCGGGGAGCCAGCTGGGGCCATGGGAGCCTTGGAACTCTGCCCGTGACCTCCGAGTACATAGTGGGTGCCCTGGGTGAGTCAGAACACAATAATATGGGGACTGGGAGCGCGTTTATGTCCAGCATACAAGCTCCCTAAATGTGCATGTATACAAGTAGAGTATGCAATTCTTGGAAGAATAAGAAAAGGTAACAGAAAATGCAGTAGGACAGGAGGAGTCTGAGCAAGCAGATCAGGGGGATCTGATTGCTCAGAAGCAAGAGCCATCACATACCCAGATGGATGTCATGCTTCATCAACGGGCAGCTCCTCATTGGGCCGGCGCTTCAATGCTCAACATGCCCCTTGAGGGGGCTCTATGCTGTAGGTCTTTTAAAAATAAGATGCCATTATAAAGTGTAAGTGGAGGTGATGTGTATGTAGATTGGTATAAGTGTGGAATACAAATAACTGAGAGAGACCCTGAAAGATTTAGTACAGGGGAACTCTTGTTATAAATAAAAATTAAGTGTGCCTGTATTGGGGACAACTCACAGGAAAGTGAGAACGTTGGTCAGCATTTTTCATGCCATGTAAAGTCCCTGTGGATCTGGGCCCTTCGTCAGGACCATGTAATGTAATCTGCCAATGATTGGCGTTATAGTAGTGGTAATTAACAACAACACCCAGTCTCAAAAGTCACCCTCAAAGTGTAGGGTATACCTTATGATATCTAAAATCCAACCTCCAATGGAAAAGAGACATATAGAGAATGAGAATTAAAAACAAGGAGAATATTCAGTAGGTCATACCCCATTGTCACATTCCAATACATTAGGAAATTGAAGAAAACATCCATGCCATAGGCGGAATCACATCTGTCAGTGAGCGTGCAAGTACATATAAGAACAAAAAAACAGATAAGACAACAAGCAGGTGATACACATTTGAAGTATAACAAACACACACATATAAGCCCCATCATCCACATAAATGAGTGTGGATAATCACTATTGCAACTAATTTGAAATGCAAGAATGCAATAAAATCCCGCAGGAGTGGTAGCGCTTAGACCAAATTGAGTAAGTAAATGGCCCCTTAGGTGATGGAACAGACCGTACTAGCCGTGGAGCAAAACTAGTAGAGAGAAATAACAGTCAGCATTGGAATAGTAAAGAAAGGTATATAAATTAAGAACCATTCAAAATACTCACATCGTCCAGCACGCTAGGAAAGCTGCAACCTGCCTTTCTCTGCTACCCTGAAGGTAATGAGGGAGCAGATGAGGCGGTATATATGCGTGAGCGACTGATAATTATCACTTGAGGTGTGATGAAGAGGCATAGGTGTGGATAATTGCTTTCAGTGTAGAGCTAGAACGTAAATCTGATGTCCAATGTTCCAAGTATGCCCCCATCTTGGGTAGGACACGAGTGAAATTTCAAAATGACTCTTATTAGTAAAATGCGTCTGTACTTTACATACCTTATCACTGCATATATGACTCACCATCATGATCCTTCCTTTAGTTATGTATGCCATCTCATCATAGGCTCATCAACCTTGAGCCCTGTTCTCTTTTTTTTTGGGTACTATTTTCCTCCAGTGGACCCATACTACCCACCCCTGACTAGAGTACAAAGGCGCTATCCTCCCTTTAGATAGTTGCTGGAATTCCAACCCAGATACTACCAATATGGATATATTGAGGCTCTATACTTGTTTGCGTCCCCCTCACCTTTTGTCAATATCCCCACACCTACACACCTGTGTTAACAATTTCTATACAGGACCAACCTGTGACAATTGTGTCCTATTGGTGTTTATTTTGAACATGAGGATTTGTTCTATTTTTTGGAACTTCTTTTATCAAAGAGATTGCCTCTATGGTGTTTTTTAAATTTTTATTTCAATTATGGCTCTGTTCCATTCTTCCCCAAAGAGACCATTCCAGTATGGCCACCACTGCAGCAGGGATTCCCCTTATTTAGGACTCCGCACCCGCTCACTTCTAGACGGAGCTCGGCGACATGTCCCGCCTCAAATGACTTTCTCTTCCAGTGGCTGGCCTTTGAAAGGGATACTGAGAGGACACACAGCGCCCACTAACTCCCGAGTGGGGACCTCCATGCATTTTACTAATAAGAGTCATTTTGACATTTCACTCGTGTCCTATCCAAGATGGCGGCATACTTGAAACATTGGACATCAGATTTACGCTCTAGCTCTACACTGAAGGCGATTATCCACACCTATGCCTCTTCATCACACCTCAAGTGATAATTATCAGTCACTCCATTATATATACTGCTTCCACTTCTCCCTCATTACCTCCAGGGTAGCAGAGAGGGGTAGGTTGCAGATTTCTTAACATGCTGGACGCAGTGAGTATTTTGAATAGTTCTTACTTTGTATACCTTTCTCCGCTATTACAGATCTGACTTTTACTTCTCTCTACTAGTTTCACTCCACAGTTAGAACTGTCTCTGCCATCACCTAAGAGGCCATTTACTTACTCAAATTGGGCACGCTCTACGGCTCATGTTGGGATTTTATTGCATTTTTGCATCCCAGATTAGCTACAGCAGTGGTTATCCACACTCATTTATTTGGATGATTGGGCTTATCTGTGTGTGTTCATTATAGGTCACATATGTATTACCTGCTTGTTGACTTATCTGTTTGTTTGTTCTTATATGTATTTGCATGCTTATTGACAGCCGTGATTCTGGTCATTCTGCCTATGGCATGGATGTTTTCTGCAATTGCCTAAAGCATTGCAATGTGACAGTGGGGTATGACCTACTTAATACCCTTCTTTCTTTTAATTCTGACTCTCTACATATCTCTACATAAACTACTGAATTTCAATGGTTTTGTACAAGTGAAATCCGAGCCGAACTATAATGTCCCTGTAACCTTTGATTGTTTCACTGAATTTTCACAGAATTTCTAAGTTTAAAATAAATTCTATTTCCTAAATATAATGTCCCTGTGACCTTTGTTTTTTCAGTGAATTTCTAAGGTTTTTTAAATTCTATTTCCTGACTGTAAGCTGTAAGCTTTGAGAGTGAGTGTGTGAGTGAGCACAAGAGTGTCTCAATGGGTGGGTAAGTGAGTGCGTGAGTGTCTCAATGGGTGTGTGAGTAGGTGCATGAGTACCTGAGTGGGCATGGAAGTGGCTGCTTAAGTGACTCACTGGGTGTGTGAGTGGGTGCGTGAGTGTCTTAGTGGGACTGTGAGTCGGTGTGTGAGTGTCTGAGTAGGTGTCTGAGTGGGCGCATGAGTGTCTAAGTTGGTCTGTAAATGGGTGTGAGAGTGGCTGAGTGGGTTTGTGAGTGACTCCATGTGTATATGAATCAGTCTGTGAGTGAGTGCATGAGTGTCTGAGTGGGCCTGTGAGTAGTTACATGAGTCACTGAGTGTCATGGTGGTGTACAAAAAGAAGGGCTGTGAACAAGATAATACCCACATACATAACACACTCCTTCTAACACCTCTGATATATAATTGTGTGACTGGTGGTCGAATGCGGTACAACTCTAAATCAGTCTCAGTCAAGAAAAGAAACTACAAGTCCCAGAACACCTTGGGACAGCAATGCAACAATACTTCCTGTGCCACCCTATCAACAAACAAAGTTATTTAACCCCTTCGGTGCTCATGACGAGCTGGACTCGTCATGGCACACAGTGGGCGTGTGCTCATGACGAGTCCAGCTCGTCATGGCACCCACCCACGGGGAAGCGCTGGCGCTCCCCCGTGGGACGCCCGATCTTGGGATTTTTACCGGGGAAGGAAGGGGAAGCCCTTCCCCTGCCTCCCCCCGCCCCCCAGTACACGTTATCAATGACGCCAGCGCGCGAGGCGCGCTGACGTCTTTGGAGGTTTGCCTTTGTTCCCCGACGCGCAGGAAGCCATTTGCTTCCAGCGCGTCGGGGAACAAACAGGTAAGTTTTGTTGCTGGGGAGGGAGGGATTTCTCCAAAAGAGGCATCGGGGGAAAGGAAAGGAAAGGGTTTTCCTTTCCCCCGATGCCTCTTTTGTGCTTCCTGCTGCACGATCGTGCGATCGTGCAGCAGGAATGCCCACTAGTGCCAGGGATTTTTAATTTATTTTATTTAAATGGCGATCTTGAGTGCGGGGAGCGGCCCCTTAGGCAAGGGTCGCTCCCTTATTGGGGCATAGCTGCCAAGGTTTCAGATTGCTATGTGTGACATTTTTATAATGTCAGCGTAATTATGAGTGACATTTCAATGACTATGAGTGACACTTTCTCCCGATCAAAATCAAGTAATGAAGATGAGGGAACCACATAAATATCAGAAGTTACACCCATTTGAGCAACAAGGAACTCTAAGATCTTGAAACTGCTGCACAGTACTAGAAATGGAAGGGCACTAACATAGTATCCAGTAACTCAGAGAGATCCTCATAAACAGTTTTACGATTTGCATAGTAGAGTGGCGTTCTCTGCTGCAGGGATATTAATCCTCTGCGATAGAACATGCAGAGTGAACTGCCAGTTGACAAATTTCCGACCTTTGAACAGATACATTTAATTACAGCAGCCTTAGTTTTTGACTTGCTTACAGAAGTCCTGAGTCACAACAATTCTACCTACTGCTGCACCTAGCTGGGGAGAAAAGTCTTCTGCCGATGTGTTGTTGCTGAAGTGTCTCTGTGAGTCACTGTCACACTCACTGGCTGCAGACTGAGGTGCGGGGGCGTAACACAGGCCCCCGCCACCCCTGCGGTGCAGGGGGGCCCGAGCTACAGGGGGCCCACTCAGCACAGTACTGAGGACAGAGCACTCCGGATTAAATCCGGAGCGGGGCCCTCCGTGTACATTGCAGGGGGGCCCCTTAAGCTTTCGTTATGCCACTGCTGAGGTGTTGTAGTGTAGATGGGATTAAAGTCTGAATGACACGACGGACAGTGAGAAGAGCTTTGAGAGCAGTTCCGTGTGCCTTCAGTGCCCATGACGAGCTGGACTCGTCATGGCACACAGTGGGCGTGTGCTCATGACGAGTCCAGCTCGTCATGGGACTCACCCACGGGGGAAGCGCTGGCGCTCCCCGTGGGACATCGATCTAGGAATTTTTACCGGGAAGGCAGGGAAGCCCTTCCCTTGCCTCCCCCGCACACGTAATTGGGGTTTCCTTTCTCCCAGATGCGCTGGAAGCCATTTGCTTTCAGCGCGTCAGGGAAGAAAGGTAAGTTTTGGCTCTGGGGAGGGGGCATTCAAAGAAAAGAGGCATCGGGGAAAGGGCCTTCGCTGCTAGGCCTTTTCCCACTAGACCACCAGGGACAAACTGTGGGGAGTGGCCCCTTGGGCAAGGGTCACTCCCTTTGGGGGCATTGTTTGTGACTGTCTGCCCCCATGGGGGGCAGATCGCCCAATTTTTTATTGATATAGTGCCCACTAGACCACCAGGGATTTATTTGTGTGTAGTGGCCCCTTGGGCAAGGGTTGCTCCCCTTTGGGGAGCATTAATTTGGCCGTTTCTGCCACCCTGAGGGGCAGATCGGCTGATTTGTTTTTTTGTAGGGCCGCTAGGCCACCAGGGGTTTTTTTTATGTTGGGGAGCGGCCCCTTTATGGGAGGATGATTGTGGCCATTTCTGCCCTCTTTGGGTGGCAGAATAGCAGTATGTTTTTAGGCCCATCTGCCCCCAAGGGGGGCAAAAGCCACTAGACACCAGGTTTTTTTTTAATTTTTGTGTTGGGGAGTGGCCTCAAGGGCAAGGGTTGCTCCCTTTACGGGGTGAATATTTTATTTATACTCTTAGGCCCACCTACCCCTTAGCTTGGCTGATGAATTGTGTGTGGACTGGTGCATTATTTGCATATGTGATTGTAATGTTTTTTTCTCCTTTTTATTCTAGTGTAAAGCTTTTGATTCCTGTTTGCGGTTTCGACAGTGGTTGCTCTGCAGTTTTGCGTAGTTGCATTTTTTTTGATAAGAAAAACATTTTTGTTGGATTTACTCCAAATGAGTATTATTGTCATGTATGAATGAATTTTTTTGTAAGTGGTGTCATAATCGCAGCATATTTAGTTAGCGTTTTGAGCATGAAATTCTTTGCGATGTGTTTTGCATTGTCTTATGTGTAATTTTCTTTTTTCTTTTTTTTAGTGGGATATTGTTGATCCATACTGTGTCTGTGCAGAGTAGGTGGTGGTGAGTTTAGCTGCTTCTGGCAAGTGAGTGGTATCGTTTTGGAGTATATAGGTATTTCTGATAAAGGTGCATTTTGTTTATTACTTATTTTACAAAGTGTTTGTTGTTGTTGACTTGTTTGACAAGTTACCTTTATTAGTAAGCATTATGGCTAGCCAGTAGAATGACTGCTCAGCAGGTGGTTGGTTTGCTTCTTGAATCTTCCTCTGAGCAGGATTATGAGACTGACAGTGCGTCTGAGGGAGAGGAGGGAGGGGAAGATTCAGGCAGTGAGTTTTCTCTCCACATGGAATCATCAGATGATGAAGGTACTCTCAGTGCGGATGAAGTGCCTGTTTTAGAGGAGGATACTGCTGTGCCGATGGTGCAAGAGGCATCTGGATTGCAGCCTGGGGCTGCTAGGCTTCCTACTGGAAGTGCTGGACTCTGGGTTGATCCAAACATGGTGCAGCCGGTGTTGCCTGCCTTTAGTGGTTATGCAGGGTGTAGAGAGGATTGTGAACATTATTTACCTATACAGTATTTTCAGTTGTTTATGGATGATGTATTTTTGGGTGAGATTGTTGAGCAGACTAATTTGTATGCTGAACAGTTTTTGAGGGACAACAGTGCCAGACTTAGGCCCCATTCTAGAGCTACCCGGTGGAGTCCCACAAATCTGGAAGAGATGAAGAAGTTTTTGGGTTTGACTTTTTTGATGGGTTTGATAAGGAAGCCGTCCATGGATTCATATTGGTCTACCATTCCCTTGATGGCAACGGCCATATTTCCTGCAGTTATGACTCGTGATCGGTATTTACTTTTGCTTCGGATGCTGCATTTTGTTGATAATGGTTTGGCGTTGCCACGAGATCACCCTGAATGTGACTGTCTTTTTAAGATTCGGCCTGTTCTTGATCACTTTTTAGATCGATTTTCAGAGATCTATACTCCAGGGAAAGAAATATCTATTGATGAGTCTTTGGTCCTGTTCAAGGGCCGTTTGGTTTTAGGCAGTACATTCCTAGCAAGAGGGCACGCTATGGAATTAAGCTGTATATGTTGTCTGAGAGTAGGACAGGATATGTTTTTAATTTGCGTGTGTACACTGGTAGGGATTCCACTATTGATCCCCTGGTTGTCCGTCCACTTTTGGAGTTTCAGAGAAAATTGTGTGGGATCTTGCTAGAGGACTGTTTAACAGAGGCCACCATTTGTACCTTGATAACTTCTACACTGCTGTGCAATTGTTTAAGGAATTGTTCAAAGTGGACACTTTTGCTTGTGGCACAATCCGCTCTAACCGTAAAGGTTATCCAAAAGAGCTTGTTTGCAAAAACTTCAGAGGGGACAGTGCAGTTCCTTGCGTAGTGATGAACTACTAGCTGTGAAATTTGTGGACAGGAGGGATGTGTACATGCTGACTACCATCCATGATGAGAGTACTTCACCTGTGGCTGTTTGGGGTCAGATTGCTGAAGTGCGCAAACCTGTGTGCATTTTAGACTACAATAAGCACAAGGGTGGTGTTGATAGAGTAGATCAGAGGTTGGAACCTTACACTGCTATTCGTAAGGCTTACATTTGGTATAAGAAGTTGGCCATCCATCTCTTCAATTTAGCAACTTTCAATGCTTTTGTTGTGTTCAAGGAGTGTTCTCCTGCGTCAAAGTTGACTTTTGTTCAGTTTCAGGAGTCTGTCATAGGCAGCCTTGTTGTTGTGGAACAGGCAAGTGTTCCTAGAGTTGGAGTGGTGGAGGATGTGGCTCGATTGAAAGATCGCCACTTTCCTGATCACATTCCTCCTACCCCTCAAAAGACTTTCCCACTAGGAGATGTAGAGTCTGTTGGCGAAGAGGTACGCGGAAGGAGACTCGTATGTACTGCCCTGAGTGTCCTTCTAACCCTGGGCTGTGTGTGCCTGCTTGTTATAGAGCGTACCACAAGCAAAAGAATTATTGGGAGCAACCATGAGTGGTAAAGTGAACATCCTGGTCTGTAATGTTTAAGAATTGTTGTTCTGTTTCAAGGTTGGCATTAGTGCAATGTATTTAGTTTCTGATTTTGTGTTAGTAGATTTGTATCTATTTACAATTTGTTTGTGTTTTCTTTTTTGTATAAAAATCCTAAATGTGATGGTGGTGTGTGTAGGCTGGTGCTTGGCTGGCGGTGTGCGTGGAGTGGCTCTTGGCTGGCGGTGTGCGTGGAGTGGCGCTTGGCTGGCGGTGTGCGTGGAGTGGCGCTTGGCTGGCGGTGTGCGTGGAGTGGCGCTTGGCTGGCGGTGTGCGTGGAGTGGCGCTTGGCTGGCAGTGTGGGTGGAGTGGCACTTGGCTGGCGGTGTGCGTGGAGTGGCGCTTGGCTGGCGGTGTGCGTGGAGTGGCGCTTGGCTGGCGGTGTGCGTGGACTGGCGCTCGGCTGGTGGTGTGTGAGTAGTGACTTGCTGCTGGTCACTACACAAACTGCTAGCCGAGCGACACTCCACGCAATCCATCAGCTTATGTGGTTGCTGTGTTAGGAATGTGGGCGTGTGAAAGTGATGGGCCCTTGAATGGCGCTGTCTGCTGGTGTGAGTGTTGTAATGTGATGGGCCCGCGGCTGGTGGTGTGAATGGTTTTGTATGTGTCACACGTATGAAAGGTGTATGAATGGCCTGTAAAGAGGTTGGTGCCTTGTCGTGGCTTTACAGCTCACGAGCTGTGAGTCAATGGTTCAGTTTCTCGTCCTTTCAATTATTAACAGTGCATTTCATTTTTGTGAAATCACTTGTTAATACAATTGTATATACTGAACCATCACTCACCCTCGTGCCAAATCCAACCAGTATGTGTGTGTGCTTTAGGATTAGATGGCTGTGCAGTAATATTTTTTTTTGTCTTTCTCAAGCAGGGTGTACCTTGTCCCTTTTTGTGAATGTTGTAATGTGTTTGTTTCGTGGCTGGTGGTGTGAATGGTCTTGTGTGTATCAGGTATGAAAGGTGTGTGAATGGCCTGTAAAGCGGTTGGGGCCTTGACGTGGCTTTACAGCTCACGAGCTGCGAGTCACTGGTTCAGTTTTTTGTCCTTTCAATTATTGACAGTGCATTTCATTTTTGTGAAATCTCTTGTTAATAAAATTGTATATACTGAACCATCACTTGCCCTCATGCCAAATCCAACCAGTATGTGTGTGTGCTTGAGGAATAGATGGCTGTGCAGTAATCTTTGTCTTTTTAGTCTGTCTGCCAAGGTGTACATTCCGTCTAAGAATAACCTACCAACTGTAGATATTGTCGTAAACGAAACACCCATGGGAGTACATGGTGATATCTCTCCTGTGGATCACAACAAGTTATGTTACCCACAATGTCCTGCAAACCTCAAAATGTCTGCCATATTTTCCTTGCAATATTGTGACAAAATTTTCACGCTGCAGAAATAAACAACACATTATCTCAAAACGACCTGGTTTTGCAAAGGGGGTCACCTGGGTTTTTGGCCCGGGGCTCGGCGGCCACCTAGGGAAACCTACCAAACCCACACATTTCTGTAAAGTAGAGACCCGGGGGATTCCAGGGAGGTATGGCTTGCGTGGATCCCCCAACGTTTTCTTACCCAGAATCCCCTGCAAACCTGACATTTTGCTGAAAAAATCCCTTTTTTCACACATTTGTGTGTGGTAAAGTTGTGGCATCACCGGGCTGACACAAATTTCCTACCACCCAGCGTCCCCCCAGGTCTCCTGATAAAAATGGTGCCTCACTCGGGTGGGAGGCCCAAGTACCCGCGACAGGCAAGGGCCCACAACGTATTGAGGCGACCTCAAAATGGCCTTTCACAAAACGACCTGGTTTTGCAAGGGGGTCCCATGACGTTTTGGCCTGGGGCTCGGCGGCCACCTAGGGAAACCTACCAAACCCACACATTTCTGAAAAGTAGACACCCGGGGGATTCCAGGGAGGTATGGCTTGCGTGGATACCCCAACGTTTTCTTACCCAGAATCCCCTGCAAACCTGACATTTTGCTGAAAAATTCCCTTTTTTCGCACATTTTTGTGTGGGAAAGTGTGGCATCACCGGGCTCACACAAATTTCCTACCACCCATCGTTCCCCCAGGTCTCCCAATAAAAATGGTGCCTCACTTGTGTGGGAGGCCCAAGTACCCGCGACAGGCAAGGGCCCAAAACGTAGTGAGGCGACATCAAAATTGCCTATCTCAAAACCACCTGGTTTTGCAAGGAAGTCAACTAGGTTTTGGCCCCGTGCTCGGCGGCCATCTAGGGAAACCTACCAAACCCACACATTTCTGAAAACTAGACACCCGGGGCTTCCAGGGAGGTATGGCTTGTGTGATCCCCAACGTTTCCTACCAGAATCCCTGCAAACCTCAATTTTAGCTGAAAAAACACTTTTTCACACATTTTTGTGTGGGAAAGTGTGGCATCACTGGCCTCACACAATTCTCCTACCACCCAGCGTGTCTCCAGGTCTCCCAATAAAATGGTGCTCACTTGTGTGGGAGGCCCAAGTGCCAGCGACAGGCAAGGGCCCAAAACGTAGTGAGGCGACATCAAAATTGCCTATCTCAAAACCACCTGGTTTTGCAAGGAGTCACCTGGGTTTTGGCCCTGTGCTCGGCGGCCATCTAGGGAATCCTACCAAGCCCACACATTTCTGAAAACTAGACACCTGGGAGCTTCAGGAGGTATGGCTTGCGTGGATCCCCCAACGTTTCCTACAGAATCTCTGCAAACCTCACTTTTAGCTGAAAAATCACTTTTTCACACATTTTTGTGTGGGAAAGTGTGGCATCACTGGCCTCAACACAAATTTCCTACCACCCAGCATTCCCCAGGTCTCCCGTAAATTGGTGCCTCACTTGTGTGGGAGGCCCAAGTACCCGCGACAGGCAAGGGCCCAAAACGCAGTGAGGCGACATCAAAATTGCCTATCTCAAAACCACCTGATTTTGCAAGGGGGTCACCTGGGTTTGGGCCCGTGCTCGGCGGCCATCTAGGGAAACCTACCAAACCCACACATTTCTGAAAACTAGACACCCGAGGGCTTCCAGGGAGGTATGGCTTGCGTGGATCCTCCAACGTTTCCTTACCCAGAATCCCTGCAAACCTCAATTTTAGCTGAAAAATCACTTTTTCACACATTTTGTGTGGGAAAGTGTGGCATCACCGGGCTCACGCAAATTTCCTACCACCCAGCGATCCCGGGTCTCCGATAAAAATGATGCCTCACTCGTGTGGGAGGCCCAAGTAACCGCGAACAGGCAAGGGCCCAAAACATTTTTTGATAGGCAATGTTGATGGTGCCTCAAAACGTTTTGTGTCCTTGCATGTCGCTGGTACTTGGGCCTCCCACACAAGTGAGGGACCATTTTTATCGGGAGACCTGGGGGAATGCTGGGTGGTAGGAAATTTGTGTGAGGCCAGTGATGCCACACTTTCCCACACAAAAATGTGTGAAAAAAGTGATTTTTTCAGCTAAAATTGAGGTTTGCAGGGGATTCCGGGTAAGGAAACGTTGGGGGATCCACGCAAGCCATACCTCCCTGGAAGCCCCCGGGAGTCTAGTTTTCAGAACGGTGGGTTTGGTAGGTTTCCCTAGATGGCCGCCGAGCACGGGGCCAAAAACCCAGGTGACTCCCTTGCAAAACCAGGTGGTTTTGAGATAGGCAATTTTGATGTCGCCTCACTACGTTTTGGGCCCTTGCCTGTCGCGGGTACTTGGGCCTCCCACACAAGTGAGGCACCATTTTTATCGGGAGACCTGGGGGAACGCTGGGTGGTAGGAAATTTGTGTGAGGCCAGTGATGCCACACTTTCCCACACAAAAATGTGTGAAAAAGTGATTTTTTCAGCTAAAATTGAGGTTTGCAGGGGATTCTGGGTAAGGAAACATTGGGGGATCCACGCAAGCCATACCTCCCTGGAAGCCCCCGGGTGTCTAGTTTTCAGAAATGTGTGGGTTTGGTAGGTTTCCCTAGATGGCAGCCGAGCACGGGCCAAAACCCAGGTGACTCCCTTGCAAAACCAGGTGGTTTTGAGAAAGGCAATTTTGATGTTGCCTCACTATGTTTTGGGCCCTTGCCTGTCGCGGTACTTGGGCCTCCCACACAAGTGAGGCACCATTTTTATTGGGAGACCTGGGGGAACGCTGGGTGGTAGGAAATTTGTGTGAGGCCAGTGATGCCACACTTTCCCACACAAAAATGTGTGAAAAAGTGATTTTTTCAGCTAAAATTGAGGTTTGCAGGGGATTCTGGTAAGGAAACGTTGGGGGATCCACGCAAGCCATACCTCCCATGGAAGCCCCCGGTGTCTACTTTTCAGAAATGTGTGTGTTTGGTAAGTTTCCTAGGTGCCGGCAGAGCTAGGGTTCACAAACTACAGCTAGGCACTTTGCCAAAAAAGGGTCATTTTTCACTGCGAAATTGAGGTGTGACCACGTTGCGTTTTGCGCCGTTTCCTGTCGCGGGCACTAGGCCGACCCACACAAGTGAGGTACCATTTGTCTCGTAAGACTTTGGGGAACGCGGGGTGGGTGGAAATTTGTGGATCCACGCAGATTCCAGAACTTTCCACCACAGAAATGTGGGGAAAATGTGGGTTTTTTGACAATTGTTTAGGTTTGCAAAGGATTCTGGGTAACAGAACCTGGTGGGAGGCAGTCAAGTGACCCCATCCTGGATTCCCCTGGGTATCTAGTTTTCAAAAATGTATAGGTTTGCTAGGTTTCCCTAGGTGCCGGCAGAGCTAGGGTTCAAAAACTACACCTAGGCACTTTGCCAAAAAGGGTCATTTTTCACTGCGAAATTGCCGTGTGACCACGTTGCGTTTTTCGTCGTTTCCTGTCGCAGGCACTAGGCCGACCCACACAAGTGAGGTACCATTTTTCTCATAAGACTTTGGGGAACCCGGGGTGGGTGGAAATTTGTGGATCCACGCAGATTCCAGAACTTTCCACCACAGAAATGTGGGGAAAATGTGTTTTTTTGGACACTTTTTTAGGTTTGCAAGGGATTCTGGGTAACAGAACCTGGTGGGAGGCAGTCAAGTCACCCCATCCTGGATTCCCCTGGGTGTCTAGTTTTCAAAAATGTATAGGTTTTCTAGGTTTCCCTAGGTGCCGGCAGAGGTAGGGTTCAAAAACTACAGCTAGGCACTTTGCAAAAAAAGGGTCATTTTTCACTGCGAAATTGAGGTGTGACGACGTTGCGTTTTGTGCCGTTTCCTGTCGCGGGCACTAGGCCGACCCACACAAGTGAGGTACCATTTTTCTCGGAAGACTTTGGGGAACGCGGGGTGGGTGGAAATTTGTGGATCCACGCAGATTCCAGAACTTTCCACCACAGAAATGTGGGGAAAATGTGTTTTTTTGGACACTTTTTAGGTTTGCAAGGGAATCTGGGTAACAGAACCTGGTGGGAGGCAGTCAAGTCACCCCATCCTGGATTCCCCTGGGTGTCTAGTTTTCAAAAATGTATAGGTTTGCTAGGTTTCCCTAGGTCCCGGCAGAGGTAGGGTTCAAAAACTACAGCTAGGCACTTTGCAAAAAAGGGTCATTTTTCACTGCGAAATTGAGGTGTGACCACGTTGCGTTTTGTGCCGTTTCCTGTCGCGGGCACTAGGCCAACCCACACAAGTGAGGTACCATTTTTCTCGGAAGACTTTGGGGAACGCGGGGTGGGCGGAAATTTGTGGATCCACGCAGATTCCAGAACTTTCCACCACAGAAATGTGGGGAAAATGTGGTTTTTTTGACAATTTGTTAAGTTTGCAAGGGATTCTGGGTAACAGAACCTGGTGGGAGGCAGTCAAGTCACCCCATCCTGGATTCCCCTGGGTGTCTGGTTCTCAAAAATGTATAGGTTTGCTAGGTTTCCTTATGTGCCGGCAGAGCTAGGGTTCAAAAACTACACCTAGGCACTTTGCCAAAAAAGGGTCATTTTTCACTGCGAAATTGAGGTGTGACCACGTTGCGTTTTGCGCCGTTTCCTGTCGCGGGCACTAGGCCGACCCACACAAGTGAGGTACCATTTGTCTCGTAAGACTTTGGGGAACGCGGGGTGGGTGGAAATTTGTGGATCCACGCAGATTCCAGAACTTTCCACCACAGAAATGTGGGGAAAATGTGGGTTTTTTGACAATTGTTTAGGTTTGCAAAGGATTCTGGGTAACAGAACCTGGTGGGAGGCAGTCAAGTGACCCCATCCTGGATTCCCCTGGGTATCTAGTTTTCAAAAATGTATAGGTTTGCTAGGTTTCCCTAGGTGCCGGCAGAGCTAGGGTTCAAAAACTACACCTAGGCACTTTGCCAAAAAAGGGTCATTTTTCACTGCGAAATTGCCGTGTGACCACGTTGCGTTTTTCGTCGTTTCCTGTCGCAGGCACTAGGCCGACCCACACAAGTGAGGTACCATTTTTCTCATAAGACTTTGGGGAACCCGGGGTGGGTGGAAATTTGTGGATCCACGCAGATTCCAGAACTTTCCACCACAGAAATGTGGGGAAAATGTGTTTTTTTGGACACTTTTTTAGGTTTGCAAGGGATTCTGGGTAACAGAACCTGGTGGGAGGCAGTCAAGTCACCCCATCCTGGATTCCCCTGGGTGTCTAGTTTTCAAAAATGTATAGGTTTTCTAGGTTTCCCTAGGTGCCGGCAGAGGTAGGGTTCAAAAACTACAGCTAGGCACTTTGCAAAAAAAGGGTCATTTTTCACTGCGAAATTGAGGTGTGACGACGTTGCGTTTTGCGCCGTTTCCTGTCGCGGGCACTAGGCCGACCCACACAAGTGAGGTACCATTTTTCTCGGAAGACTTTGGGGAACGCGGGGTGGGTGGAAATTTGTGGATCCACGCAGATTCCAGAACTTTCCACCACAGAAATGTGGGGAAAATGTGTTTTTTTGGACACTTTTTTAGGTTTGCAAGGGAATCTGGGTAACAGAACCTGGTGGGAGGCAGTCAAGTCACCCCATCCTGGATTCCCCTGGGTGTCTAGTTTTCAAAAATGTATAGGTTTGCTAGGTTTCCCTAGGTCCCGGCAGAGGTAGGGTTCAAAAACTACAGCTAGGCACTTTGCAAAAAAAGGGTCATTTTTCACTGCGAAATTGAGGTGTGACCACGTTGCGTTTTGTGCCGTTTCCTGTCGCGGGCACTAGGCCAACCCACACAAGTGAGGTACCATTTTTCTCGGAAGACTTTGGGGAACGCGGGGTGGGCGGAAATTTGTGGATCCACGCAGATTCCAGAACTTTCCACCACAGAAATGTGGGGAAAATGTGGTTTTTTTGACAATTTGTTAAGTTTGCAAGGGATTCTGGGTAACAGAACCTGGTGGGAGGCAGTCAAGTCACCCCATCCTGGATTCCCCTGGGTGTCTAGTTTTCAAAAATGTATAGGTTTGCTAGTTTTCCCTAGGTGCCGGCAGAGGTAGGGTTCAAAAACTACAGCTAGGCACTTTGCAAAAAAAGGGTCATTTTTCATTGTGAAATTGAGGTGTGACCACGTTGCGTTTTGCGCCGTTTCCTGTTGCGGGCACTAGGCCGACCCACACAAGTGAGGTACCATTTTTCTCAGAAGACTTTGGGGAACGCGGGGTGGGTGGAAATTTGTGGATCCACACAGATTCCAGAACTTTCCACCACAGAAATGTGGGGAAAATGTGGTTTTTTGACAATTTTTTAGGTTTGCAAGGGATTCTGGGTAACAGAACCTGGTGGGAGGCAGTCAAGTCACCCCATCCTGGATTCCCCTGGGTGTCTAGTTTCCAGAAATGTATAGGTTTGCTAGGTTTCCCTAGGTGCCGGCAGAGCTAGGGTTCAAAAACTACACCTAGGCACTTTGCCAAAAAAAGGGTAATTTTTCACTGCGAAATTGAAGTGTGACCACGTTGCGTTTTGTATCGTTTCCTGTCGCAGGCACTAGGCCGACCCACACAAGTGAGGTACCATTTTTCTCATAAGACTTTGGGGGACACGGGGTGGGTGGAAATTTGTGGATCCACGCAGATTCCAGAACTTTCCACCACAGAAATGTGGGGAAAATGTGTTTTTTTGGACAATTGTTTAGGTTTGCAAGGGATTCTGGGTAACAGAACCTGGTGGGAGGCAGTCAAGTCACCCCATCCTGGATTCCCCTGGGTGTCTAGTTTTCAAAAATGTATAGGTTTGCTAGGTTTCCCTAGGTGCCGGCAGAGGTAGGGTTCAAAAACTACAGCTAGGCACTTTGCCAAAAAAAGGGTAAATTTTCACTGCGAAATTGAAGTGTGACCACGTTGCGTTTTGCATCGTTTTCTGACGCAGGCACTAGGCCGACCCACACAAGTGAGGTACCATTTTTCTCGGAAGACTTTGGGGAACGCGGGGTGGGTGGAAATTTGTGGATCCACGCAGATTTCAAAACTTTCCACCACAGAAATGTGGGTAAAATGTGTTTTTTTTGACAATTTTTTAGGTTTGCATGGGATTCTGGGTAACAGAACCTGGTGGGAGGCAGTCAAGTCACCCCATCCTGGATTCCCCTGTGTGTCTAGTTTTCAAAAATGTATAGGTTTGCTAGGTTTCCATTGGTGCCGGCAGAGCTAGGGTTCAAAAACTACAGCTAGGCACTTTGCCAAAAAAGGGTCATTTTTCACTGCGAAATTGAGGTGCGACCACGTTGCGTTTTGCGCCGTTTCCTGTTGCAGGCACTAGGCCGACCCACACAAGTGAGGTACCATTTTTCTCGTAAGACTTTGGGGAATGCGGGGTGGGTGGAAATTTGTGGATCCACGCAGATTACAGAACTTTCCACCACAGAAATGTGGGGAAAATGTGTTTTTTTTGACAATTGTTTAGGTTTGCGAGGAATTCTGGGTAACAGAACCTGGTGGGAGGCAGTCAAGTCACCCCATCCTGGATTCCCCTGGGTGTCTAGTTTCCAAAAATGTATAGGTTTGCTAGGTTTCCCTAGGTGCCGGCAGAGCTAGGGTTCAAAAACTACAGCTAGGCACTTTGCAAAAAAAGGGTCATTTTTCACTGTGAAAATGTGGTGCGTCCACGTTGCGTTTTGCGCTGCCTCCTGTCGCGGGCACTAGGCCTACCCACACAAGTGAGGTACCATTTTTTTCGGAAGACCTTGGGAAATGCGAGGTGGGTGGAATTTTGTGGATCCACGCAGATTCCAGAACTTTCCACCACAGAAAAGTGAGGAACTTGTGTTTTTTTAACCAATCTTTTAGGTTTGCAAGGGATTCTGGGTAACAGAACCTGGTGAGAGCCAGTCAAGTCACCCCATCCTGAATTCCCCTGGGTGTATAGTTTTCAAAAATGTATAGGTTTGCTAGGTTTCCCTAAGTGCCCGCAGAGCTAGGGTTCAAAAACTACAGCTAGGCACTTTGCAAAAAAAGGTTAATTTTTCATTGTGAAAATGTGGTACGTCCACGTTGCATTTTGAGCCATTTCCTGTTGTGGGCACAAGGCCTACCCACACAAGTGAGGTACCATTTTTATCGGGAGACTTAGGGTAACACAGAATTGTAGAGCAACTGTTATTACCTATTGACTTTTGATGCATTTCTGCCTTCCAAATGAAAGACAATGTGTAAAAAATAAGTCATTTTGAAAAATGACCTATAATTCTCATGCTAGTATGGGTACTCCCAGTTTCGGAAATGTGCAAATATCTACTGTTTCTAAAATCTACATTTTGTTCCCATTTCAGAAATACATAGGTGTCTTTCATAACAATTTTTCCATGTATACATTTTCCCAAAATAATTGCTATATACCGGGTACATAATAAAAAACCATTGCAAGATGCTGCTCAGTTATTGGCTCTGGGTTCGCCGGGTTCTTGGTGAACGTACAAGTCCTATATATCCCCACAACCAGAAAGGTCCAGCGGATTTAACGGTATATTGCTTTCAAATAGCTGTCATAATTAGAAGAAGTTACAGGTGAAAACGTTGACACAAATGGCTGTTTTTTTCAACTAATTTTCAATTTTACCTTCATTTAACTGTTAGTTTCTATAAGGAAAACTTTAAGGATCTACACAAATGACCCCTTGCTGAATTCAGAATTTTGTCTACTTTTCAGAAATGTATGGCTTTCCAGGATCCATTATTGGTTTCATACCCATTTCTACCATTAACTGGAAGGAGGTTGAAAGCACAAAAAATAGCAAAAATAGGCTATGTCCCAGAAAAATGCCAAAACTGTGTAAAACAAGTTGGTTTTCAGACAAAAGTCTGCTTGTCCCTGAAATCTGGGAAGATGGTGATTTCAGCACCACAACCCCTTTTTTGATTCCATTTGCAGGGAAAAAACAAGACGCTTTCATCTGTAGCCCTTTTTTCGCATTTTTCCCCCCCAAAAAAATGTGTTGCTGTATTTTGGCTAATTTCTGGGTCCCCTCCAGGGGAATCCACAAACCCTGGGTACCTTTACAATCCCCATGATGTTAGAAAAAAGGGACGCAAATTTGGCATGGATACCTTATGTGGTCAAAAAGTTACAGGGGCCTAAGCGCGCACTACCCCAAATAGCCAAAAAAAGGCTTAGCACAGGGGGGGAAAGGCCTAGCAGCGAAGGGGTTAAACCATGCCCATGGTGTCTACATTGCTTGACAATTTTTCGTTACAGAGGGCAGAGCCCCTTCAGGCTTGGCAAGCAGGCTGCTTGCCTTTTCCCGATAACGCTTTCTGCGTTATGATTGGATATCTTTGATGAGCCTAGTTGGCGTTTCTGCTTTTGCCCGTTTTGGTTCCTGAACGCGCTTCCCTGAGGCGTGCTGCATAGGCCAGGACCGGGCGTCTCCTCCTTTCAAAATGTCCATGACCACTGTGTAGCAGTGATCTGTTCTGCCACTGGCGTCCAGCATCGGGTGTTTCCTCGCTCGTCATTCTAAGGACGCGGAGCAGCAGTGTTTTGGTGGTTGCTCTTCCAGCAGCTGGGAATTGAAGTTGGTTGCTCCTTCAGCTGGCCCCTAGCTTTGCTAAGCAAGAGGAATGCTTAGCCCGCACAAAACATAAAAAGCTCAAAGAATAAAACTTCCTTGTCGCGGTGATGTGCAACTCGCAAGGAAGATTCTCATGGCAAGGAACGCTACCTCAGGCAGATAAGTCCTTCGCATTGTGCATTTTTTTGTTTATATCTTCTTTGTTTTGCTCTTGGTAATGTGACTGCATATTCATTTGTTACCCACAACTATCTTATCGGATTTACCTCCGTGGAGGGGACACAACTTTAATTATGTTCTTTTTGTCTCAACTCTTTGGATATTCCGCAAAGGAGTAATACCTTTCCCCTCTGGCCCTGATGGTATCAAGGAGGACAGTGAAACCTGATTTTGCTCTTGTGTTACTATTCCTTGATACTACTGCCTGAAGAGTGTGTATTGAGTAGGGGGATTAATGAGATTTGGATACAGTGATTGTTGTGAGTACCTGGTTTCTTAAAGTGTGTTTGTATATATTTTTTTCATATCTTTCTACAGGGTGCACACACATCGTTGGCTATACACAGAGGGCATTCATCTCTATGCTAGAGAGAACTCTGCAGACAAAGCCTTCCTGTTATCTTTGGCAGTTTTTTCTTGTTTTATCCCTTTCCCTTTTTCCCCTATGTGTTTCCCTTCAAGATAGCTTTTTATACGCACTCTTGGAAGTTAAGACAGGGGGAATTGGAAGAACCAGCTTCGCACATCACCCCTCTGGTCACAGACCTAAGGTTAGTGGTGTTCCAATCTGACTATCTTGATACTGAGTGGGTGTCTGAATGAGTGCATGATTGTCTGAGTGAGTGTCTCAGTGGGTCTATGAGTAGGTGTGAGAGTGTCTGAGTGAGTTTACAAATCCCTCCATGAATGTGTGAGTCTAGCTGTGAGTGGGTGCATGAGTCTCTGACTGGGTCTGTGAGCGAGTGCATGAGTTTCTCAGTGGGTCTGTGACTGAGTGCATGAGTTTGTGAGTGGGTGTATGAGTGTCTGAGTGGGTTTATGAGTGGGTGTGTGAGTGTCTGAGTAGGTCTGTCAGTGGGTGGGTGTCTGTGTGGGTCTCTGAGTGGGTAAGTGGGCCTGTGAGTGGGTGTATGAGTGGCCAGGTCACAATTGAATGGGCATAAGGGGCCATGCGGCCCCCCTCCCTGGGCCACCTTTGGCCCCAGGGACCCAATCCTTGGGCCCTGGCCACATTTGAATGGGGGAGAGGTACAGCACAGCCCACTCCCTGTGTCTATTTTGTTCCCGATGGGACCCCATCCCTGGGGCCTGGCCTTAATGAAAAGGGGGAGGTGAAATGCATGCCCCCTCCCCTTGGCAATTTTGGCCCTGGGGTCCCCATGGGGCCCTGCCATGTCTCCTGGGTGCCCTGGGCACTCAGTGTGCATGATGGGAATGTGGGGGGAGCATCAAGGCCCCCGCTGTCTCAGCTGGCTCCCTGCCTCCTGCGAGAGCCGGCATTGCTGCTGTAATGGGGGCCAGGATGCCCCACTCCTTTATTTAAATAAAGCCCCGGGTAGGTGGTGGTCTCCAGAGCTCATTTGAGCCCTTGGAGGGGGGGTCTGCGCTGTCCGCATCCTATATTACTAAAAAGCCCCATGGAGGTGGTGGTCCCTGGTGCTTAAGGAGTCTCAGAAGGGGGGCCCACCCACCCCCCTCCTTTTTTAAGAAAATGCCCCCGGGATCTGGCCCGCCCAGGGGCCCTTTTCAAATCAAGAATGTGAGCCTGTGCTTGTTTTTTTAAGTTTTGCCTCAAATTTGTGACAAATAGTTTTAAAAAAAATGTTTTTTTTGCCCTGCTAGGGTCCCTTCGTGACCCCAAGACCAAGGCTTGGGGTCAGGGTATTCCTACCCCCTCTTCTTTTTTTCACTTTTGTTTGGACTCGAGTCCCAAGATGGCTGCCAGCTCTGCAGATCTCTGCACAAGCTCGTTATTATTCGCAAATTAGCCGCAATCGCAGATATCCAAATTTGAATTTCCTTACATTTCTCAACAACTGGATTTGCAATAACTAACTGAAAGCATGATCTGCGAACCAAAATCTGTCTGCCAAACTCGGTGTAATTGAATATAGCATGCTACATCACATGCAATCACATCGCGTTCCTTAACAACGCGGTCGTTGCAACGACCGTGTTGTTAGAACGCGATGCCATTACAACGCAAGTCATTGCACCGACTTGCAGTAGATGACGCTCTAACATTAGGAATAGTATAATTTACTATTCCAACTCCAGTCTACGCAACAGTAGGGAAGGTTTTGGAATAGTAAATTATACTATTCCTTATGTTAGAGCGCCATCTACTGCAAGTTGATGTAATAACTTGCGTAGTAATGGCATCGCGTTCTAACAACGCTTTCGTTGTAACGACCGCGTTGTAAAGGTATCGCGGTCTAATAACCGCGATGTAAAGGTTGTTTCTCGTGTAATTCCGTCCAGCGGTTCCGGCTGCAGTTGTTTCTTAAGCTCCTATGGGAAATAACATCGGAAACGCACCCATTGACCCCCCCCTTTTTCTCGGCCCCCACTTGACAGAACACCCCAAAACTTTCCACTGGCACTTTTTTTGGGATTTCATGAAGATTTGTCAAAGGGCACAAAAGATATAGACAAGTCAATGAACGCTTTTCCTATGGTGCACAGCCTTTGGCACCCCCTGCAGGCAACAAACCCCACACTGTGCAGTGTCTTTGGCCACAGAGCTTGCCCTGCTGCCATGCCTGGAGGCCAACACCCCAGCTGGCTGCCAACCTCATGCCATGCACAGCCTTTGGCGTGCGTGGTGTAGGGTTGGCCTTTAATTCCCAGGACCTCATCCCTGAGGCCAAAACATATATATTAAGGGGAGGTGGACATGCAGCTTCCCTCCTGTGCCTTATTAGGCTCCAGGGATCCCATCTCCTGGGGCTGCGCTCCCCCTCACCAAGCCTTATTAGGCCCCCGGGGACTCCATCCCGTGGGGCCGAATATAATAAAAAAGGGGAGGGTAAATGTTGGGCTCCCCAACCCAAGCCTATCTTGGCCCTGGGGACCCCATTCCCCAGGGCCTCAATGAATTATAGGTGGCCACCCAGAACAGCCACCAAGGATCATATTGGTGGGCAGTCCGCGGGGGGAGCAACAGGGCCTCTATGGCCACAGCCTGCTCCCCGCACGGTGCAGGAGTCAGCTAATTTTGCGTGCTTCTTCCGGGTGGAAGCAATATGTTTTCTATTTCCCTGCCTGCATCACTGTGGGGAGGAAAACAGAACACAAGTCTTCTCCCATCCGGTGGGAGCAATTTTAAATCTTACACCGGTTGGGAGCAGACTTAGGGCCTAATTATGAGTTTGGCTGTCCATGAGACCGCCAAACTCGCGGTGGAGGTGCTGTGGCAGTCGGGGACCACACCACACGAGGTCCGACTGCCGTATTATGAGTACAGCTGTCGGACCTCCAGAGAACTGCTGCTACCACTAGGGATCTGTGGTCCCTGGCAGTGGTGTGGCAGTATTCAGGGCGCAATATTCTTGGTTGTGCGCCTGCGGCACTGCCAAGCAAATTATGAGTTTCCTCACCGCCAGCGGTCGCATGTCGGATCTCACACCAAGAAAATGCTGGCGGTGAGGAAACGTAGGGCCTCCCTTTTGCCCCTGTGCATGGGGGCTCATGCAGGTGGGAACATGTTGTGCCCTCCTGTGTGCATGCACCCGTGTTCCTGCACGGAATGGACTGCACAGTTCATGCTGTGCAGGAATGTGCATTGGTGGTCCCACGGCGGTGCAGTTCTAAGGCTCACATATGAGTCTTTGTACTGTACCACTGCGGGATCGCCACACCGCCCACCGGCCAGACCACAAAATTACTTGTAATCTAGCGGGCGAGTAGCAGTCCTGTTTAGTGGTGTGGGAGCCGGGTGGTGGCATGGTGGCCCACTCCCAAGCTGCCAAACTCGTAATCGGGTCCATAGTGTTTGCTCCCTTTTGGCTGGAGATTTGAAAATACTCCTGCCAGACAGGAGCAAACAACTGTTTTCCTGCTCATGCTAGTGCGAGCAGGGAAGCTACTGTGTCCCGGGGTGGGCTCTGAGCCAGCCCTGGGGTGATGGGGTCCCCTGGTCTGTTAATGGCTCAGGGAAGGGAACTGGGCAGGTCCCCCTCCCTTTTTAATTAAAGTGATGGGGTGATGGGGTCCCTAGGGACTTTTTAAGGCTTGAGGGGGGGCGCATGTCCCCCTCCCATTTTATTTATATTTTGTCCCTAATGGATGTGTTCCCCAGGGCCTAAGTAGGCTCCAGGAGGGGGACCGCACACTACTCTCTCATTATTCAATTACTCGGCCCCTGCGGTTGGGGTCCCCAAGGCCTTCATGAGGCTTCCTGCTCTTGGCCATCCAAAGGCACACACCGAGTTCAGCACAGCTGTAGCATTATGCACGCAGCAAGAAAGGTTGGTGCTGGGCCTCACCGTGTCCCTCATCACAGGTATTCTTCCCACGGGGAGACACAAAGCTGCAACTAACATCCACTTCCATAAGCTCAGGTCAGCAGAGTGCCGTCGGTGCTGCATCAGCCATGTTTAGCCCATGCGGCCTTCGCGCAGGCGCCCAGATGCGAGGTCACATGTCTGGGTACTTAGCATTCTGATTGGGTGCGAAGGTCACTCACGCCTCGGAAAGAGGCATGTGGTGAGACCACGACGTCAAAGAGGTGGAAGCTAGAGGTGTTCCACAATGAGTGAAAATTTAGGGGTGGGCCGGTAAACTCTGCTATGCAGCGGCGCAGAGTTTTTGCTGAACTCCGCGCTGCAAGCAGAGTGCGGAGTAGGTGAAACTTTGCAAGCTCCACCAATGGAGCGGAGTTCACCGCCCATCCCTAACTATGATAACAAAACATACACAACGTTGAGGGGTTCACCATGACCATAGCCACTCTCTCGTTTTACTGTTTAAGCAAGCAAAAGAAAATTTTCTCAACAAACATGTGTAGAATACCTTACTTGGGCATGCGATCTTCACAGTAGAGTACCTGACCTAAAATGGGTTCCCTTTGTCGTAGAGTACCACCTGTCCACAAGATATATAAGGGGAGAGGGAAAGCTTATTGACAAAGCAGTAGAAAAGAAGCTACAGACAGACCAGTACAGACAGTTTGAAGGCAAGTACAGAAACTTGAAATATTAAAAATTAATAAATAGGATAAAGCGGGGTTAAGGAGAATTTAGGAAACAGATAGAATGAAGAGGAGTTGGAAAGAAAATAGGAGACAGGTACAGTAAAAAGGAAAAATTATTCTAAATATGGAGTGGTAACAGTTAGGGAAATAATAACAATATATTAACCACAGGAGGACTTACTGGGGCCAGCAGAGCCATCTGCAGCTGCACTCGCGGAGGCACCTCCAGCTCCCTCACCCACCTCAGTGGTTTCCCTCTTGGCCCTGGATGTTGATGTAAGAAAAAAGAAACAAAATAAAATAAAAAGAGATTTGTGGTACAGTTAATAATCTCCCCAAAAATATTTTGATAGGGAAAGGTAAACACAGTAACGTTGAACTTTTCTAAATCAGATCTCCTATTAGTATCGTGGACCTATTCCTAATTTCCTAAATCTAACCCTATTCCAAATTTTGGAATCTCATCTCATTCTCAATCTCTCAGTTTCAACTCACTTTGATGGACCAAGTCAGTCTGCATATATTTCAATGCATAGATGCATGCATACTACACATCACTGGGAAATTGCCTGGGGTTGGCTACAAAAAGAAAGGCACAGAGAAGTCAGAGAACGCTAAATAACTAATACTAATAACTACCACTATCTTAGTGACAGGACAGAGGAGTCTCTGTGTGACTTCTTAAATAATCAGCCCAAGCGAATGCCAATGAGTACAATTAGATAGCGCTGCCGAGCACCTGTCTAGCTGATGGTCACATAATATTTGTAACATAAACCTAACTTACCTGAGTGTGAGCAGCATGCTTTTGCATTTTGGGGAAAAAATATTAGAATAGAACACAATAAATAAATAATTATTACTAACTGAGCCCTGCAACCTCCACGCCCAGCAGGTCGAGCAGGTCCTGGTCCCTATCTAGAATGTCGGTCACCGGTGCCTAAGCTGCTGTTGGGTGCACCGGACCCCAGAGCTGCGGCGCTCAGCCCAGCTCACCCTCTCCTAATGCTCCCGGAGGCTATATCCACTGCCAGGCCTGCCACCTGCTGCCAGGGTGGAGTTGAGGTGGCACTGCACATAAAAAACGAGCGCAGCCACCTCCACCTCAGAAAAAATGCACTGGCTGCACCACCTTCGCAGCTCCATTGACCGCAAGGTAGGCAGCTGGTGCTGCGGGTGGTTCAAGGGGGCCTGGCAAGGCTACTCCCTTGCTCTGCCATGGCGCTGGGTGGGGGGAAGAGAAGAAACAGGAAGGAAAAAGAAAGAAGGAAGGAAAAAAATAAGAAAGTAAAGTGGAAAATTTAAAAAAGTACAAAAGTCATGCAAAAACACTAAAAAATTAGAAAAACCGTAAAAGACACAAATACAAAGACACACAGTAAGATAATAAATAAATATGAGGGGTAGATAAGTATCAGAGGGGAAGGATTAAGAAGGGATTTAAAAAGTCGGCCCCAGTACCATAAACAGAGCAAAAACAAGATGGCTGTGCCCATGCGAACCGTGTGGTGCTGTTTGCGTGTGATTTCCTGCATGAGAATGCACTTCGCGTTGCGTATTACGTCAAATTTCATGCGAATGGTTGCAGCGAACAACTCTACCCACTCGCGAAACACCGCATAGCGCCACGAGTTTATATGGCACTTCACGAAGTTCTGCATAGCGCGACGATGTGAACTCCGCCCGGGCCTTCTTACCAGCAGGTCTTTTTTTTCTAACTACATTTTCTCAATCATGTCCTTGTTTCATTTCAGTTTTAGGCACACAGTACTGTTTCTTCAGTTTTTTTCTCCCCTCTTCCTTTCTTGTCATCATAAATCCTTTCAAGTAGATATCTAAAAACCAAATACAGAATACATTTAAATGACATTACATACTATTAGATTAGATACTATAGGCAACTGAATAACTACATAATTGGTTATATAAATGTGTCATTCCATTCCAGAGGTATTAAACATGGCAGTTCTACTCCCTCTCAATCAGGAGCTACAACTTATTAACTCTAATAAAAAATCCCCAATGTTATCCTATGAGAGGGGTAGGCCTCACATTAGTGATCAGCAAGCTTGAGAGTTTTTCACTACTAGTACATTCAAAACTTAAAAGTACACGTCCTACCTTTTAGATACATAGCTACCTAGGGATAACTTTAGAGGTGACCTATGTGTAATAAAAGGGGAGTTAAAGGCTTGGCAATGGGTTTAAAAAAACAAGTCAACATGGCAGTGTAAATTGCACACACAGGCTCTGCAGTAGCATACCAGAGACATGTTTAAAGGCTATTTGTGTGGTAGCACAATCAGTGCTGCAGGTTCACTAATACCATTTAATTTACAGGCCCTGGGCACAGGTAGTCCACTCTACTAGGGACTTACAGATAAGCTATACATACCATGTTTAGCCCATGCGGCCTTCGCGCAGGCGCCCAGATGCGAGGTCACATGTCTGGGTACTTAGCATTCTGATTGGGTGCGAAGGTCACTCACGCCTCGGAAAGAGGCATGTGGTGAGACCACGACGTCAAAGAGGTGGAAGCTAGAGGTGTTCCACAATGAGTGAAAATTTAGGGGTGGGCCGGTAAACTCTGCTATGCTGCGGCGCAGAGTTTTTGCTGAAGTGTGGATAAGTGACTGAAACCATGTTTATGGGAGAAGCACATTCACTTTACTACTATCTAACAGTCGTAAAGTACTCAAACTCCTAAAGCCAACTGGGTGTCCAAGTATGTTACTGGATGTGTTAGTGACTGTATAGGTGTCCAAATGGGTATGTGAGTGGCTGTATGGATTGGTAACTGGTTGTGTTATTCAGTTTTTGGGTGTGTAACTGTGTGTGCAGGGGGCTTATTAGTAGTGGATACATAAGTGATGTGTGAGTGTATGAATGGGATGTTGGAGGGAGGAAGAGATATTACGGCCTCCTTAGCACTGTCACATAAAGTATGCACACCAACATCAAGGTCGGAATGTAGGGCCTGCTTAATTAACTGTAGATCCCTTCCCAAACATGCGGATGACATCTGGCTCAGTCTAGAGTCTGGTTCCTGGGATCTTATGTTTTTAACAGAAACTTGGCTAAGGGACCACTCAAACCCGGACCTATTTCAAGCTATTCCAGCGGGCTACAGGATGGCAGCAGTTAACCGGTCTGGTAATAGGCGAGGGGGTGGACTTGCAGTGATTCACAGAAAGGACTGGGAGATTACCGTTAAGAGAATTGAGAATATTGGGCCTATTGAAGCACTGTCTTTCAGTGTTAAATTCTCCTCTACCTTTCACTTTGCAGGATTGTTAGTCTATAGACCTCCGGATGCATCGTCCGCCCATTGGTCTGAACTATATAACATCACTGCTGAATTATCTCTTAAACATGCCAATTTTACAATCCTTGGCGATTTTAATGTCCATATGGACAATGATAAATGCCCTCTGGCCTCTCAATTGTCAGATACTCTTAAGGGGTTAAATCTGAATCAAAAGGTGTCTGCATCCACTCATGTGGCTGGCCATATGTTGGACCTTATTTTTACCAACGTCCACACTCTAAGAGTGGAGGACCCTCTCCCTCTGACTTGGTCAGACCACTTTCTAGTCCCTTTCTATTTAACTAGCCCTCCTAGTAACAATTATGTTAGGTCTACCCACGAGATTAGAAGAAACTGGAAGAAGGTTTCACCAGAGGCCATTGGCCCTGTGCTACAAAACACCCTTCCAGTACTGATTGGAGAGCCCAGTCATGATGCCTCCCTTTTTAACAGTTGGATTACAATGGCCTTGGACGAAGCAGCCCCATATAAAAATATGAAATTGACAAGAAAAAATCCCTCTGCCCTCTGGTTTACAACCGAACTCCGGCTGGAGAAATGCCGATGTAAACAATTGGAGCGTGTTTGGAGGAAAAACTATAACTCAGAGGCCAAATGCTTATATAGAACAGCACTAAGGAAATTTCATAGATTAAAACGCAACACGATTAGGGACTATGTGGCCAATCAAATCAAAACCTCGGACAATTCGACGAAAGAAGTATTTAAGATTGTCCAGGGTTTTATGAAGCCACAAGCCTTGAAGAGCACAATCCCCGCCTCAGCCTCCTTATGTGAAGAACTATCCTGTTTCTTCCATGACAAGATTCAGAAGATTTACTCTTCGTTTCCTTCGATTGAGACTACTCCACTGCCAGCTACATCATTCGATAATTCCCACCATTCTGGCATATGGTCGGAATTTCGCCCTTTTTGTACAGAGACTTCTCTTGTGGAAATGAGCAAAATCAAATCTGGCTCTCCTACCGATCCCTTCCCAGCCAGGTTTTTTAAATTGTTAGCTCCTTGGCTTAACCCCCTATTAAACTCTATCTGGAACACTTCCCTGAGTCTGGGCATTTACCCAACGCCGCGGAAAACGGCGTATGTCCAGCCAATTCTTAAGAAAGAAGATGCGGACCCCTCAGATCTAAAGAATTTTAGGCCTATCTCTCTCCTCCCGGCACCAGCCAAAGTGCTGGAAAAAGAAGTTCAGAAGCAGCTGACAGAGTTTCTGGAGAACAACCATCTTCTCCACGACTCTCAGTCGGGCTTTAGGGTAGGGTATAGCACGGAGACTGCTCTTCTCGAAGTGGCAGAAACCATACGGGAAACGGTAGACCAGGATAGCTGCGCGATGTTAGTGCTGTTGGACTTGTCCGTAGCATTTAACACTGTGTCACACCAAACCCTTTTAGAGAGACTTGAGCTTTTGGGTGTGACGGGAACTACCTTGAACTGGTTCCGCTCCTTTCTTGAGGGCCGGTTCCAAAACGTGTTCCTTCGCCCCTTTGTCTCCTCCCCTAGCCCTCTTGGCTGTGGAGTACCGCAGGGCTCAGCGTTGAGCCCCACCCTTTTTAATGTATACCTAGCCCCCCTGGCCTCGATAATTGAACAATGTGGGGTGAAGGTTGTCTCGTATGCTGACGATACTCAGTTGGTGTTCTTGTTTAAAGAACACACTGAGGCAGCGTTCATGAACTTCAAGCAGTGTCTGTGTAAAATTTCGTCCTGGAGGACAGACAGCTGTATGAAGCTGAACACTGAAAAAACAGAGGTCATGTTTTTTAATCAACTCTCCCCCCCACAGTCGGAGCTCTGGTGGCCAGTGGAGCTCAACCCCCCTCCTCGCCCAGTGAGCTCAGCTAGGAACCTGGGGTTCAAATTTGACTCCAGCCTATCAGGACGCTCCCAGATTTGCCATGTTTCCTCTGCCTGTTTCTGGAAACTGAAATCCTTGCGGAGATTTCTGCATTTTCTGCCAATGGACTGCAGGAAAAATGTGGTTCACGCATTAGTCACATCCCAGCTTGACTATGCGAACAGTCTCTACTTGGGGCTCCCAGATTATTTAATCAGGAAATTACAGATTATACAAAACGCGGCAGCTAGGCTGATCAGAAACGTACCACTCTGCCATCACATTTCTCCCCACTTGCGGAGCCTGCACTGGCTGCCGGTTAAGAAAAGGATAGAATTTAAGGCACTGACATTGGCCTTTAGAACTAACAAAGATTGTGGTCTCCAATACTTGAAGAATAGACTCCGGAGATATCACCAGAACAGATCACTAAGGTCAAATCACCAGGACTTACTTGTGATTCCACGCTTTAAAAAAGCCAGAGTTGGGGGTTGTGCCTTCGCTGTGAAAACAGCCTCCTTGTGGAATTCCATGCCGGAGCATTTACGGAAGGCGAAGTCAGAACTCCCGTTCAGGAAGGCCTTAAAAACCTGGCTTTTCAGCCAAATTTAGAACCCTGTCCAGCCCCTAAACTCACGTCCGTTACGTACTTACTGCTAGCACCGGGACACTTCCGTGGGAGGTAGCCATGCGCTCTATAAACTACAATAATAATAATAATAATGCATGTGTGAGTCTGTGGCTGTCTGACTCTGTGTGTTTGTGGCTGTATGGTTTTGCAAATAGGTACGCGAGTGGCTGTACGGGTTAGTGACTGGGTTTATAACTGGATATATGGGTCTATTAATGCGCGTGTAACTAACTAAATTTTAAAAGTGCATGTCTTACCTTCTAAGTACATAGCATCCTGTCATATAGGCTACCCAGGGCCTACCTTAGGGGTGACATATGTAATAAAAGGGGACTTTAATGCTTTGCGAGGGGTTTTAAATGCCAAGTTAGCTTGGCAGTGTAAACTGCACACACAGTCTCTGCAGTGGCAGGCCTGAGACATGTTTAAAGGACTACTTGTGTGGGAAGCACAATCAGTGCTGCAGGCCCACTAGTAACATTTATTTACAGTCCCTGGGCACACATAGTGCACTCTACTACGGACTTACAAATACCTCAAATATACAATTTGTGGATAAGTCAATCAAACCATGTTTAGGGACAAGCACATGCACTTTACCACTATCTAGCAATGGTACAGTGCTCAGATTCCTAAGTCCAACTGAGTGTCTGGGTGTGTTAGTGATTGTATGGGTGCCCAAATAGGTATATAAGTGTCTGTGTGGATTAGTAACTGGCTCTGTTAGTGAGTGTTTGTTTATGTAACTGTGTTAGCAATTGGCTCTGTCAGTAGTGGATATGTGAGTACTGAATGAGTGTGTGAATGTATGTGTAAGTGACTCTGTTGCTGTCTGACTGGGTGTGTGACTGGCTGTATGGTTTTGTTAATAGGTATGTGAGTGGCTGTATGGGTGGGTGACTGGGTGTACAACTGGGTGTACGGGTCTGTAAATGCATGTGTAACTGACTGTTTGAGTGCTGGGTACATAAATAGCTGTATTGGTGTATGAGTGGCTGTGACAGTGCCTGCATGGATGTGTGAATGATTATGTAAGTGCATGTATCGGTAAGTAAATGGGTGTGTAGGTAGTTGGCTCTCTATACAGTGTACTACAATGAAGTACACTGTGCAGAGTCCAGTTAATCCCCAAATGGTATACAGAGATAAAAGCATATCATTCTAATGCTCTTTTTTTGTGATACTGTGGCGAGCAGTTACGCTTATCAGAGGGTAGTGCTAATTATTTGTTGTACTTACAGAGGCAATAAATGACACACACACTCAAGAATAAATCCAAGACCAATTTATAAAAATAATATTGGTTTTGTATGTAATTTTTAAGACCAAGAACACAGTTCTAGGTTAAGTACTTTTGGAGTTACGACTTTTGCAATGTTTGGAAAAGATGTCACTTTTGTGTGCAATTACGCACCATTAGAAACAATAGGGAAAAAGCAGAAAAATGCATATACAATCAGGCAAGGCTTTCAAAAAGTTCACCTTCTCGTTTTAGGTTGGTGTTGGGACCAGGTCCAAAGTTCCAGCAGGAGAAATTCAGAAGAATCACAAATTAGTTGCAAGTGCTTGTGGACCATGGGAGCACAGCTGCTTGGCCAGTGCTGGGGCCTGTGGGACCAGGTGCAGAGCGAACAGGTCAGCCTGGTGTCGTGCGTCTTGAGGTCCTCGCCGTCAGGAGCAGGCAAATTGGAGATGCAATGTTGGGACATCTGGGCCACTCAGGAAGTGGGTCTCGGTGTCTAGATATCCCTCAATGGATGATTGGTTCTGGTGCTTTGGGAGTCTGGTGTGGACTCTTCTTCTCGGTGTTTGCTGTTGGGGGTCCAGTACCCAGAGTATTGGTAGTCCACGGCTCCGGTAGGTCCTGGTGTCTCCAAACTTGTTGTGGAGACAGATCTGACCCTCCGGAGCTGTTGTACCTTTTCTTGCTTTGGTGCTACATCTCGTGCAGTGGGTCTTTTTTGTCATGTACTTCTCTTGTCCATCAAGTCTGATGTTCAGGTTTTGGGGTGCCACCTAAATACAGAATTTAGGAGCATTGCAAGGGGAGGCAGGAAGTAGCAAATGGGCTACCTACCTTTAAGGTGTCTACACCCTCTAGTGATTACTTCCTGTGGGAAGGGGCACTACCCTAGCCCTGATAGGTGTTTCTCCAACATCCCAAGATGATGGAATTACAGGAGAGGGGTTCACATCAGCTGCCCCGTCCAGTGGTGGTGTAGGCTAAGTGGGGACCCTCCTCCAAATCTAATTGATTTTCCCACCTTTCATCCTGCCAAAAATGGAGCAGGAAAGGGGGCTTGGCATCCCCCACAATCTGGAGGTTGCTTTGTTGGATTTCAAAGGCGGCATCGCCTTTGAAGCTTCCCACGCAGAAATGCCATCATGTCCTGGAGGAGGTGTGAAGCACCTCCACCCAGAGCAGGCCTCTGAGAGCACTGGCTCTCACCCCATGAGGTCACAAACATGTCTGGTGGTGGCAAACCGGCAAAGACAAGTCAGGGACCACACCAGTGCTTGGTAGGTTTTCAGGGGACCCTCTAAAAAGGCCTCCTGTGTAAATGTATTAATAAATCCAACACTGCCATCAATGAGGATTTATTAAGACAAGATGTTTTGGTACCAAACATCTTAGAAAACAGTGAAGCCACCATGGAACTAGGAAACTCATTTTAACAAGTATCCAGCCAATGTACTCCTTATGGGTTCCCTGTGCAATTACAATATCTCAGAATAGACTGGACATTATAGGAACGTATCTGCTCATGCTGATATGCCCTCATATAGAATGTAGTGCACTCTGCCTTATGGCTAAAAGGCCTGCAGTAGGGGTGACTTACCTATATCTTATGCAGTGTTTGGGTAGCATGGCACACAGGGCTGTGTGCCATGTCAACTCTTTGGATTTCTGTGCACCAAGACACGCAGCCTGCAATGGCAGAATGCATAGCCTTGGAGAGGGGTCCCTGGAGTGTCACAACCAGTGACGCAGCCCCAGAGTACCCTCTTCAGTACCCATGCCCTAGGCACCAGGGGTAGCATTTACTAGGGACTTACAGGAGTAGCTGAAGTGTTGTTAATCATGGTATAGTGTTTGGGAAAGAGATCTGGCACTGGGAACCTGGTTAGCAGGGACCCAGTACACTTACAGTTCGAAATCACATCAGGCATCAGCCAAAAAGTGGGAGATAACCATGCAAAAAGAGGCACTTTCCTACATGGTGTGTAAATGGTTTTATGAATGTGCATCTCAATGTGTCAGAAACTAACTGGCTATATGACTGCTGGGTACATAAGTACTTTTCTGGGAGTGTAACTGGGTGTATGAGTGGCTGCTTAACTGTGTCAGTGAGTACAAATTACATACTATTAACTTCCACTATAATCAAGCAACCATTTCTAATTTCAAACACATTCATTCATGGATGCTTTATAAAATAAGTACACTTTAGTATACCAATTCCTCTTTCTCCTTACCTGGTCACTATGTTTTTATTTAATGTCCTCATCTAACCTCTCTTCTATTTTCTCTCAGCATATATCCCCTTATAATTTTCTTTACATATAGTTTTTTACAGTACACCCTAATTCACATACCAATAAAATGTCTTTGCTGTTTTCCAACTGCTGTTCTCCAACTCTTTTCTTAATATCAGTTAATATCTCTTTTTAGTGCAAATTTCAGAAATATAGCAATGCTCATCCACTCTCAGTACAAAAGTACCAATAATGGCTACCCTTCCCACTCTCCTTTCACTGATACTGCTGTACTTAGTAAATCACAGACATCCTTTCATGTATTCATTTTAATATACCAGTTCTAACTGGTCACTTGTTTTTAACCCTTTCCATGTTTTTGTGAAGAAGCCCAACGTTGTATTTTTTTTTGACAGATCTGCGGATCCATCACAGCGCTCAGCGCGGCCCCCGTGTAAATTTCAGTGGATCCACGGATCCACACAGAATCCCTCATAGCCATTTAACAATCTGCTGTTAATGCTTTGTATTTATATTTTACTTTATAAAAAACTACTCCATTAGAAGTCAATCACTCCCTAACAAGCAATGTTTGTGCACCATTGTGCTTTCAAGTTTTATAGTGCAGTCATTCAGGTCCCTTCCCTTCACACTCTTTTGACTCCATTTCCATAGTAATCAGTTTTGAAACACTCTCTGCTAGCACCAGGTCACAAGTTCATAAGACCTTCTGTAAACAGTGTTGCAGCTTCACATTAACTGTAGTAGGTTTGTTAGACTGATAGCAATTCCAAGCATACCCCAAACAACATTACTTTTTTTCTTTTTCCAAATCCAATCACAGAGGTAGATACTTTTGTTTGTTAAAGTCACAACCTAATTTTTGTTCCCTGCACATCTCCATCCTTCAGTCGAATATGTTCTTTTATATTTTAGGTGCTGTCCTCCATTTTAACTGCCTTTCATCTTCTAATCTTCCTCATTGTGCTGCAGCCTTTTCCTGTGTGCTACTCCTGCTTGTCTCCAAAATAGGCAGAGTGTGGATTGTGGGCCATAGTTTTGTGTTTTGGGCTAGAGAGCATGCTAGAAAGAGTGGTATTGACAGGGACCTAGGATTACCTAATGTAAACATTACCTGGGTTGGCTAGAGAGAGTTAAAGCGGCATCAATTGCTACCTTTGGTTGAAAGCATTGTGGTTTGTCAACATCCAGACCTCATGATTGTGCACTGTGGTGGCAATGACTTAGGCACAATTACTGGCGTGGGACTTGAGATCCTCATGAAGGATACCTTTGGTAAATTAATGACACTCTTCCCAAATACTCCCTTGGTGCTCTCCAACATTTGCCAAAGACAGAAATAGAAGTGATCAACTGAATTTTGTCCGCAGACAAATCCAGGAAACATGTTAATAAAAGAGTTTCTGCATTTATCCGAGACCACATCAAGGGCTCTATATACCACAGTAACTTACGGTTTGAAATGGACGCAATGTATTGAAAATACGGAGTCCATTTCACAGACAGAGGCATAAGGGTGTTCCTCAACAACCTGAAAGACTGCACCCTGTTCTATGTGTAGTTATCATCTACACACCATAAATACAAAGGCTCTTTTCAGAGCCAACCCTTTTCCCAAACACTGCTTCGTTTTGTTTTCAAATCCTTTTTTATAATCTCTCACTCAGATCCGCTGATCCGTTGTGGATCCTAAACCAAAACCACACATTCAATACAGAACAACAACACATTTTGGCTCTGTGACGGATTTGCGGATCCATCCCCAGCCAAAAGCACTCATTAGAATAACAACACATTTAATACAGTGGGTGTATAAGTAGCTGTATTTGTGTGTGGGCATGTAAGTGGGTATGTGAGTGCCTGTGTGGGTCTGTGAGTGGCTGTGTGAGTGGTTTAGAGGGTGTGTGACTGGGTGCATCAGTGTCTGTATGGGTCTGCAAGTGGGCGTGTGTGTGGTAGGTGTGTGAGTGGGTATGTGGTTATGTGAGTGTATGTGAGTGGCTGAATGGGTCTGTTAGTGGGTGTGTGAGTGACTGTATGGGTCTGTGAGTGGGTGAGTGAGTGGCTGAATGGATCTGTGACTGAATGTGTGAATGGCTCAATGGGTCCGTGACTGGGTGTGTTCGTGGCTGTGTGGTTCAGTGAGTAGGTGTATTAGTGGCTGTATTGTCTGTGAGGGTGTGTGTGTAAGTGGTTATATTGGTGTGTGAATAGGTGCATGAGTTGCTGAAAAGGGTCTGTGAGTGTCTGGGTCTGCAAGTGGATGTGTCAGTGAGGCTGTGTGGGTCTGTGAGTGGGTGTGTGAGTGGCTGAATGGGTCTGTGAGTGGGTATGTGAGTGGCTGTATGGGTATGTGAGTGGTTGTATAAGTCTACTAGTGTGTGTGTGAGTGGGTGTATGGGTCTGTGAGTGGGTGTGCGAGTGGCTGTATAAGTCTGTGAGTAGATGTGTGAGTGGCTGTATGGGTAAGTGAGTGAGTGTGTGAGTGGCTTATGGGTCAGTAAGCAGGTGTGTGAGTGGCTGTATGGGTCATTGAGTGGGTGTGTGAGTGGCTTTATAGGTCTGTGAGTGGATGTGTGAGTGGCTTTATGGGTCAGTGAGAGGGTATGTACATGCCTCTATAGGTGTATGAGTGGGTGTATGAGTGTTATTGTGGGGGTATAATAGAGTGTGTGTAAGTTGATCTGTGAGTGTATTTTTATTTCCATTGGGGCTGGATCCACAGATCTGTTGTGGATTCATATGGAGCCACACTGAGCACCAAGGTGGATCTGCAGATCTGTACACATGGAAAAAATGTTTTTGGACAATTTATTGCCCATCAGAGGTCCCTTAGCAACCCCTCTGTCACACCCATGGGGTCAGGGTGCCTTGACCCTGACCCCTTCTATCAGTTGGCACTTTAATGAGGCTCTGGGACTGTGTCCTGATAGTTAAAAAGGCTGCCGCAACTTTCCTGTCAGGTTGCGGCCAGCCAATCATGGCATTGCTGGTGGCACGTGGATCCGCAGATCCACCATGGTGGATCCACGTCCCTGGATATACAAATTTCTTTTTCATTAATAACTCCAAAACTACTGAAGGGATTTACACCAAATTACAACAAGCATTGGCATAGCCAAAAGATCTCACCTTTGGGACCTTATAAGTGTTTAGCCAGAGCTATTGGTTTTGCCAATGTCTTTAAGCTATGTTGTAGAGCATTGTAGCTGCTTTGAAGCATGTTGAACAGTTATAAAAAAAAGTGTTATAAGTATTTTTATGACCTTATATATAACCAAGACATTACATACAACTGAACAACCCTATCAAAAAAAGAATTAACATAAAAAATGTCTTCTAATTTTTTGTCCTTGCAATGCTGGCAACTTCTTTCTGCCTGTTGTAATGTTTTTGGGGGGACATAAACAAGGGGAGGGTGTAGGTTGGGAAATAGTACCTGAATTACAACATAAGAAGCAGACAGACACTAGAGGAGAATCGACAGATGCTAGATTTCTAGTGCAGACTGAGGTGAGGGCATCCTGGCGCTGAGCAGATATGTGCCTAGCCCTGCCTATGGTCAGTTGGTTAATTGAAAAGCCAGGTTTTCAGAATTCAAGAAGAGAGGAGGAGGCTCTGATGTGGAGTGGGAAGTCGTTCTATGGTTTAGGAGTGATGTAAGAGAATACTCATCCTCCTGATCTGGTTCTATGTCTGTGTAGGAAGCGTGAGAGTAGGAGTCCTGCAGAGTGCAGGTGCTTGGGTGATTGGTGGAAGGAGATGAGACTGTTCAGGTAGGTGAGGCCCAAGCTATGTGGTGTCATGAATATAGATGCAATCATTGGCAAAATTCTGGCACAGTGTATGCAATTTTTAGCAGTGAATGCCTCTATGACATAATACTTGTTCTGGCACAATCCACATAATTACTAGCATATGGGGGATTGAATCCACAGCACATTTTGAATATGCGATTAACTCATGGTGCGCATCAAGCTTCATTGGCTTGCCACGTCATAAAGGGACTTTAATATGCAGTAACTGCCTTTTGAGAGCCTGATGTGTTTTGACACATATAATTTAAAAACTACATTAAACTGCATTATTTGACTGGAAAAAACCCTCCTAGAAGATGTGCAGAGTATTATGCCCCAACCCATTCAAGAACCAGCTGCCACTGGTGTGCAAATTTTACTGACCAGATGTACATTTGAAGTGCGCTGTAATATGATAATGTAAAGGTGTGTGGGGCATTCGGTATCTGACATCTGAGGGTGAGTGTGACTTTGAAAGGCTGATATATGATAGTTGTTTGAGGTCACAACCCCCTGCTCTGTCCTGGCAGCATGTGCACTCTGATGAGCTGGTCTCCGCTGGAGTGGCATGCACAGCTGCAAGGGGGAGGCAAATGTGAGAGAATGGCTGAAAAGCAACAACTAGGAAGCGGGGCAGACAAGGAAAAAAAGAATGAGGTATCAATGTCCTTCCCTGTACCCGGACACTTGTTAAACTGTAAGCCAGCATCCAAAGCCATTACATTTCCTGGCTGTTCAAACCATGGCCATACATTCTTGCACCATAGCCAACTGCATTCAAGAAGTGTAAACACAGAAGGTACTGCATCCTTTCAAACATACACAAGGTCGCATGAGTATTTTTATATGCCATCGAGCTCAAGTATCCTCTTCAACTCCAAACACACTGAAAGGACTCAGTCTAAATACAGAAGAAAATGAAAGGTAACATTTCTATTGGGGTGAGCGGCGTTAGCCTGCAACAAGCATTTTATTTGGGGCAGATGATCTCAAATATTCACGATGTTTCTGCCAGTGACATGCACCAGTTTCATTAAAGGATTGAAAAGGCTTACAAGAGGAAATCAAAACACAAACATATGCCTATGCAGCGAGAGCCCAGAGATACCGTCTAGTAACACAGCAACCCAACAGCCTGCTCTCTGCAGAGACGTACAAGCGCTAGGTCCAGATGCGCAGCTTCAGGATCCAATAAAGTGGTTCTTCCCATGAAAGATACTAACCCAGAGCACACCTAGAACAAGCAGCATCATAGCACATAGATTGGACAACTGGGAGTCTGCAACTTGTATGTCATAAGCTACAAATAAGAATTGTCTGAGATGCGGCCATCTGTAACAAAGTACTGCAGCTTTAAAGACAGAATTTACGTTTGCATTTTATGAGACCGCTACCCCCTGCCTCATCTCACACACAAAACAGCTCCTTCATTTTTAGGAGTCTTTTTGTTAGTGTCCTTTCAATAGACTGCCATGGTCTCTTGAAAGCTTTCCAGTGCAATATTGCACACAGAGGAGTACCAAAGGGGCCTTTCAGTGAGCACAAGGTTGAGTTCAGTCATGGGCCCTGTTTCCATTCAGAAGTAACTGAAGTGCTCCGGCGCCTGAAGTGCTTGTCCGACAAAGGAGCACCCTACACTCTATGGACATATTGTGTGTCTGCTACCACTTCACGGATGGTAATGGGCTCTCTCTTCAAGAAATTGCCCCGGGCATGCCAGCCTTGCCAGGAGAGGAATACTCAGGGGGTCAAATAAATACAGCGCAGTTCATTCGTAACATTTCTTGCGGCACAAAGGCCAATGTATTGCTGACCACCATAGTCTGCCATTTTGTGTCACTGGCTGTTTGTTTTCACAAGAGGTGTCCCTTAATAGGGTACTTCATTTAAAATAATCTATTGCCAACCTCTCTTTGAAGTGGCGCATTCCTAAACTGTTCGTACAGTTACGTAATCTGCATTAAACAATCATGGTTTAAGGTAGAAAAATGAGTGAAAGCATATGCAGAGAAGAGGTCACTACTCGAAGGATAAGCTGTGCTTATTTTGTAATAGCTCAGTGTCTTTTGTCTCTGAATGGAGGAATGTAAGTGCTGCATCTGCTTACCTTGAAATTAAGACCGTCTTTTGAATACTCGCAGCACTGCATGATCAGAAGGATTAATGAAAGACCAGCTGCCCGACATGATAGGCTGAGGCTCCTTTGTTTACACCATAAACATGAGACTACGAGCAGACGACCATAGAAGCAGTGATGGGAAGGGAGTGGCGCGATCATGAACAATGACACTGGAAATAAACTGCGAGGAGTGGGAGGTGTTGTTGGGGGAGGGTACGGGGAGATTAACCTAACTGCAAGCAGCGCTGTGTGCCAGCAGACGGCAGGAGAGGGATGAAAGAAAAAGTAGTGCACCCAAACAAAACATATGGCCCATAGTTCAAGGGGCCATGTAGCAGGGGCAGAAGCCAGGATTGGAACAAAACAGCCACAAGGTGGGACAAATGTACGCTATTAACCAACAAAAACAATGGAATTTGTAAAGGCAGACCAAGCAACCAATGAAAGCGATGGGCGTGTGGTGGGCGTGTTCAATCTCCACAGAGGGAATACAGCATGCCTCGCAGAGCAGCGCATGCGTGCTGCCTCTAAGCTTCACCTAAAAAGGACTCTTTCTGGGCCAAGAGCTAGTTTTCTCACAAATTTGGTGAAATTCTGTTCAGCGGTTTGGGCTGTAGTCGTGTCTAAAATCCCGATGGGGCATTTCATGGGTAACTTGTTTTGGGACCCCCCTCATTTTTCTCAGCCCCAGCTTGATGAATCACCCCGAAGATTTCAAGACAGCAGCCGAAGTGAGTGGCATAAATACATGTACACACATATACATATATATATATATATATATATATATATATATATATATATATATATATATATCACAGCTCCAAAATCCCATTTAAAAGCAGCTTTGCCGAACTCTTAAGGCGGGTGCCTTTCCTTCGTGAGAATGGGGACTCACGTAAATACCACAGCTCCAGCATGTGCCCTTACAGCACACATAGGCACTCACGGGATGGATTTCAATCAGCTTTATTAATGCAGACGCGTTTCAGCCTGTAGCCTTTATCAATGCATAAAGTTGAGATACTTAACACACAGCGCACAGCATGACGTTTAAATAAACAGTGCTGTTCCCTTATTGGTAAGTTCCTAATGATGGTAATCAAAAAGGACTGCAAAAGTTATTCTCGCAATTCTGGCTGCCATATAAGCAGGGTGATATATTCACGATGTTAATTAAATTTCAAATGTCACCTTTCATTTTCATATCGAGTTCTTACTTCCAGGAATAAAAGGACACAATTCCTTTTCCTTGCTTGTCAGGCATGCCAATGTTGTTTGCAGTTCCTTGCGCTGTGTGTAAATAATCCCTCGCCAAGCCTCTAGATGTTTTGCCAAGATGTAGTTCCGTGGGTAGCAGTACAATTCCTGCGTTCCCCAAATTTGGATAATTTGCAATGCTCTCATCGACGGAGGTCTCTTTTAGAAGCGGTTCTGGTCTCTGCTCGTAAATCACAGCTCCAAAATCCCATTTAAAAGCAGCTTTGCCGCACTCTTAAGGCGGGTGCCTTTCCTTCGTGAGAATGGGGACTCACGTAAATACCACAGCTCCAGCATGTGCCCTTACAGCACACATAGGCACTCACGGGATGGATTTCAATCAGCTTTATTAATGCAGACGCGTTTCAGCCTGTAGCCTTTATCAATGCATAAAGTTGAGATACTTAACACACAGCGCACAGCATGACGTTTAAATAAACAGTGCTGTTCCCTTATTGGTAAGTTCCTAATGATGGTAATCAAAAAAGGACTGCAAAAGTTATTCTCGCAATTCTGGCTGCCATGTAAGCAGGGTGATACATTCCTGGAAGTAAGAACTCGATATGAAAATGAAAGGTGACATTTGAAATTTAATTAACATCGTGAATATATCACCCTGCTTACATGGCAGCCAGAATTGCGAGAATAACTTTATGCATTGATAAAGGCTACAGGCTGAAACGCGTCTGCATTAATAAAGCTGATTGAAATCCATCCCGTGAGTGCCTATGTGTGCTGTAAGGGCACATGCTGGAGCTGTGATATATATATATATATATATATATATATATATATATATATATATATATATATATATATATATATGTATTTTTTTTAGAAACAACAAACGTCGAGTCCTGAGTGCGCGGGAATTACTGCTTTTATTAGTGACACATGGCAACCCACTTTTAACCAGACGCGTTTCGGCGATTTAGTACGCCTTAATCATTGGTGAGCAACATAAATAATGGACTGCATTGAACTTGTCTTCTTATTCTGTTATATAATACATTTCCCATAATGCAATATAATTATTCAGGTAAGTTCGAAAGTTCGTTATTCTCATAAATCATTTTTTTCCAGTTTTCAAATACTGTAGCAGTCTCCATAAACTGTCCTTAGTGGTATTGCTCGTTCTGTGTATGCCATGATGGTAAATTATACAAGTCTCAAAAACAGCCTCCCATCGCGCTCCACCCGAGGAGTTCAATGCTCCTCTAGCGTCCCTTACTCGCCTCCAAGTACAACCCGCAGTATCAGGCCATTCCTTCTTCATTGTTTTGGGGCGAGCGGGTCATCCCCCACATAAGATACTTCCACAGGTCTCTGCAAAGAGGGGGCTCCGACCCTGACAGGGTGGTCTCAACAAACACAGGCGCAGAGTCTCTCCTGCAACACCAATTTTAGAAACAACAAATGTCGAGTCCTGAGTGCGCGGGAATTACTGCTTTTATTAGTGACACATGGCAACCCACTTTTAACCAGACGCGTTTCGGCGATTTAGTACGCCTTAATCATTGGTGAGCAACATAAATAATGGACTGCATCGAACTTGTCTTCTTATTCCGTTATATAATACATTTCCCATAATGCAATATAATTATTCAGGTAAGTTCGAAAGTTCGTTATTCTCATAAATCATTTTTTTCCAGTTTTAAAATACTGTAGCAGTCCCCATAAACTGTCCTTAGTGGTATTGCTCGTTCTGTGTATGCCATGATGGTAAATTATACAAGTCTCAAAAACAGCCTCCCATCGCGCTCCACCCGAGGAGTTCAATGCTCCTCTAGCGTCCCTTACTCGCCTCCAAGTACAATTCGCAGTATCAGGCCATTCCTTCTTCATTGTTTTTGGGCGAGCGGGTCATCCCCCCACATAAGATACTTCCACAGGTCTCTGAAAAGAGGGGGCTCCGACCTTGACAGGGTGGTCTCAACAAACACAGGCGCAGGGTCTCTCCTGCAACACCAATTTTAGAAACAACAAACGTCGAGTCCTGAGTGAGCGGGAATTACTGCTTTTATTAGTGACACATGGCAACCCACTTTTAACCAGACGCGTTTCGGCGATTTAGTACGCCTTAATCATTGGTGAGCAACATAAATAATGGACTGCATCGAACTTGTCTTCTTATTCCGTTATATAATACATTTCCCATAATGCAATATAATTATTCAGGTAAGTTCGAAAGTTCGTTATTCTCATAAATCATTTTTTTCCAGTTTTAAAATACTGTAGCAGTCCCCATAAACTGTCCTTAGTGGTATTGCTCGTTCTGTGTATGCCATGATGGTAAATTATACAAGTCTCAAAAACAGCCTCCCATCGCGCTCCACCCGAGGAGTTCAATGCTCCTCTAGCGTCCCTTACTCGCCTCCAAGTACAATTCGCAGTATCAGGCCATTCCTTCTTCATTGTTTTTGGGCGAGCGGGTCATCCCCCACATAAGATACTTCCACAGGTCTCTGAAAAGAGGGGGCTCCGACCTTGACAGGGTGGTCTCAACAAACACAGGCGCAGGGTCTCTCCTGCAACACCAATTTTAGAAACAACAAACGCCGAGTCCTGAGTGCGCGGGAATTACTGCTTTTATTAGTGACACATGGCAACCCACTTTTAACCAGACGCGTTTCGGCGATTTAGTACGCCTTAATCATTGGTGAGCAACATAAATAATGGACTGCATCGAACTTGTCTTCTTATTCCGTTATATAATACATTTCCCATAATGCAATATAATTTTTCAGGTAAGTTCGAAAGTTCGTTATTCTCATAAATCAGTTTTTTCCAGTTTTCAAATACTGTAGCAGTCCCCATAAACTGTCCTTAGTGGTATTGCTCGTTCTGTGTATGCCATGATGGTAAATTATACAAGTCTCAAAAACAGCCTCCCATCGCGCTCCACCCGAGGAGTTCAATGCTCCTCTAGCGTCCCTTACTCACCTCCAAGTACAATTCGCAGTATCAGGCCATTCCTTCTTCATTGTTTTTGGGCGAGCGGGTCATCCCCCCACATAAGATACTTCCACAGGTCTCTGCAAAGAGGGGGCTCCGACCCTGACAGGGTGGTCTCAACAAACACAGGCGCAGAGTCTCTCCTGCAACACCAATTTTAGAAACAACAAATGTCGAGTCCTGAGTGCGCGGGAATTACTGCTTTTATTAGTGACACATGGCAACCCACTTTTAACCAGACGCGTTTCGGCGATTTAGTACGCCTTAATCATTGGTGAGCAACATAAATAATGGACTGCATCGAACTTGTCTTCTTATTCCGTTATATAATACTTTTCCCATAATGCAATATAATTATTCAGGTAAGTTCGAAAGTTCGTTATTCTCATAAATCAGTTTTTTCCAGTTTTCAAATACTGTAGCAGTCCCCATAAACTGTCCTTAGTGGTATTGCTTGTTCTGTGTATGCCATGATGGTAAATTATACAAGTCTCAAAAACAGCCTCCCATCGCACTCCACCCGAGGAGTTCAATGCTCCTCTAGCGTCCCTTACTCGCCTCCAAGTACAATTCGCAGTATCAGGCCATTCCTTCTTCATTGTTTTGGGGCGAGCGGGTCATCCTCCACATAAGATACTTCCACAGGTCTCTGCAAAGAGGGGGCTCCGACCCTGACAGGGAGGTCTCAACAAACACAGGCGCAGAGTCTCTCCTGCAACACCAATTTTAGAAACAACAAACGTCGAGTCCTGAGTGCGCGGGAATTACTGCTTTTATTAGTGACACATGGCAACCCACTTTTAACCAGACGCGTTTCGGCGATTTAGTACGCCTTAATCATTGGTGAGCAACATAAATAATGGACTGCATCGAACTTGTCTTCTTATTCCGTTATATAATACATTTCCCATAATGCAATATAATTATTCAGGTAAGTTCGAAAGTTCGTTATTCTCATAAATCAGTTTTTTCCAGTTTTCAAATACTGTAGCAGTCCCCATAAACTGTCCTTAGTGGTATTGCTCGTTCTGTGTATGCCATGATGGTAAATTATACAAGTCTCAAAAACAGCCTCCCATCGAGCTCCACCCGAGGAGTTCAATGCTCCTCTAGCGTCCCTTACTCGCCTCCAAGTACAATTCGCAGTATCAGGCCATTCCTTCTTCATTGTTTTGGGGCGAGCGGGTCATCCCCCCACATAAGATACTTCCACAGGTCTCTGCAAAGAGGGGGCTCCGACCCTGACAGGGTGGTCTCAACAAACACAGGCGCAGAGTCTCTCCTGCAACACCAATTTTAGAAACAACAAATGTCGAGTCCTGAGTGCGCGGGAATTACTGCTTTTATTAGTGACACATGGCAACCCACTTTTAACCAGACGCGTTTCGGCGATTTAGTATGCCTTAATCATTGGTGAGCAACATAAATAATGGACTGCATCGAACTTGTCTTCTTATTCCGTTATATAATACATTTCCCATAATGCAATATAATTATTCAGGTAAGTTCGAAAGTTCGTTATTCTCATAAATCATTTTTTTCCAGTTTTCAAATACTGTAGCAGTCCCCATAAACTGTCCTTAGTGGTATTGCTCGTTCTGTGTATGCCATGATGGTAAATTATACAAGTCTCAAAAACAGCCTCCCATCGCGCTCCACCCGAGGAGTTCAATGCTCCTCTAGCGTCCCTTACTCGCCTCCAAGTACAATTCGCAGTATCAGGCCATTCCTTCTTCATTGTTTTGGGGCGAGCGGGTCATCCCCCCACATAAGATACTTCCACAGGTCTCTGCAAAGAGGGGGCTCCGACCCTGACAGGGTGGTCTCAACAAACACAGGCGCAGAGTCTCTCCTGCAACACCAATTTTAGAAACAACAAACGTCGAGTCCTGAGTGCGCGGGAATTACTGCTTTTATTAGTGACACATGGCAACCCACTTTTAACCAGACGCGTTTCGGCGATTTAGTACGCCTTAATCATTGGTGAGCAACATAAATAATGGACTGCATCGAACTTGTCTTCTTATTCCGTTATATAATACTTTTCCCATAATGCAATATAATTATTCAGGTAAGTTCGAAAGTTCGTTATTCTCATAAATCATTTTTTTCCAGTTTTCAAATACTGTAGCAGTCCCCATAAACTGTCCTTAGTGGTATTGCTCGTTCTGTGTATGCCATGATGGTAAATTATACAAGTCTCAAAAACAGCCTCCCATCGCGCTCCACCCGAGGAGTTCAATGCTCCTCTAGCGTCCCTTACTCGCCTCCAAGTACAATTCGCAGTAACAGGCCATTCCTTCTTCATTGTTTTGGGGCGAGCGGGTCATCCCCCCACATAAGATACTCCCACAGGTCTCTGCAAAGAGGGGGCTCCGACCCTGACAGGGTGGTCTCAACAACACAGGCGCAGAGTCTCTCCTGCAACACCAATTTTAGAAACGACAAACGTCGAGTCCTGAGTGCGCGGGAATTACTGCTTTTATTAGTGACACATGGCAACCCACTTTTAACCAGACGCGTTTCGGCGATTTAGTACGCCTTAATCATTGGTGAGCAACATAAATAATGGACTGCATCGAACTTGTCTTCTTATTCCGTTATATAATACATTTCCCATAATGCAATATAATTATTCAGGTAAGTTCGAAAGTTCGTTATTCTCATAAATCATTTTTTTCCAATTTTCAAATACTGTAGCAGTCCCCATAAACTGTCCTTAGTGGTATTGCTCGTTCTGTGTATGCCATGATGGTAAATTATACAAGTCTCAAAAACAGCCTCCCATCGCGCTCCACCCGAGGAGTTCAATGCTCCTCTAGCGTCCCTTACTCGCCTCCAAGTACAACTCGCAGTATCAGGCCATTCCTTCTTCATTGTTTTGGGGCGAGCGGGTCATCCCCCCACATAAGATACTTCCACAGGTCTCTGCAAAGAGGGGGCTCCGACCCTGACAGGGTGTTCTCAACAAACACAGGCGCAGAGTCTCTCCTGCAACACCAATTTTAGAAACAACAAACGTCGAGTCCTGAGTGCGCGGGAATTACTGCTTTTATTAGTGACACATGGCAACCCACTTTTAACCAGACGCGTCGGCGATTTAGTACGCCTTAATCATTGGTGAGCAACATAAATAATGGACTGCATCGAACTTGTCTTCTTATTCCGTTATATAATACATTTCCCATAATGCAATATAATTATTCAGGTAAGTTCGAAAGTTCGTTATTCTCATAAATCATTTTTTTCCAGTTTTCAAATACTGTAGCAGTCCCCATAAACTGTCCTTAGTGGTATTGCTCGTTCTGTGTATGCCATGATGGTAAATTATACAAGTCTCAAAAACAGCCTCCCATTTAGCTCCACCCGAGGAGTTCAATGCTCCTCTAGCGTCCCTTACTCGCCTCCAAGTACAATTCGCAGTATCAGGCCATTCCTTCTTCATTGTTTTGGGGTGAGCGGGTCATCCCCCCACATAAGATACTTCCACAGGTCTCTGCAAAGAGGGGGCTCCGACCCTGACAGGGTGGTCTCAACAAACACAGGCGCAGAGTCTCTCCTGGAACACCAATTTTAGAAACAACAAACGTCGAGTCCTGAGTGTGCGGGAATTACTGCTTTTATTAGTGACACATGGCAACCCACTTTTAACCAGACGCGTTTCAGCGATTTAGTACGCCTTAATCATTGGTGAGCAACATAAATAATGGACTGCATCGAACTTGTCTTCTTATTCCGTTATATAATACATTTCCCATAATGCAATATAATTATTCAGGTAAGTTCGAAAGTTCGTTATTCTCATAAATCATTTTTTTCCAGTTTTCAAATACTGTAGCAGTCCCCATAAACTGTCCTTAGTGGTATTGCTCGTTCTGTGTATGCCATGATGGTAAATTATACAAGTCTCAAAAACAGCCTCCCATCGCGCTCCACCCGAGGAGTTCAATGCTCCTCTAGCGTCCCTTACTCGCCTCCAAGTACAATTCGCAGTATCAGGCCATTCCTTCTTCATTGTTTTGGGGCGAGCGGGTCATCCCCCCACATAAGATACTTCCACAGGTCTCTGCAAAGAGGGGGCTCTGACCCTGACAGGGTGGTCTCAACAAACACAGGCGCAGAGTCTCTCCTGCAACACCAATTTTAGAAACAACAAACGTCGAGTCCTGAGTGCGCGGGAATTACTGCTTTTATTAGTGACACATGGCAACCCACTTTTAACCAGACGCGTTTCGGCGATTTAGTACGCCTTAATCATTGGTGAGCAACATAAATAATGGACTGCATCGAACTTGTCTTCTTATTCCGTTATATAATACATTTCCCATAATGCAATATAATTATTCAGGTAAGTTCGAAAGTTTGTTATTCTCATAAATCATTTTTTTCCAGTTTTCAAATACTGTAGCAGTCCCCATAAACTGTCCTTAGTGGTATTGCTCGTTCTGTGTATGCCATGATGGTAAATTATACAAGTCTCAAAAACATGAGAATAACGAACTTTCGAACTTACCTGAATAATTATATTGCATTATGGGAAATGTAATTTGAGATGTCATCAGTGATGTCATGAGTGATGTCACTGACCATGTCATGAGTGATGTAATATGTGACGTCATCAGCAGTGCATTGTGGGCGCACGAGTTATAGTTAGCTGAACTAACTATAACGGGGGAATTTCTATGGTTTTGTACGAGTGAAATGTCCAACTAACTATAACGCCCCTGAAACCTATGGTTTTTTCAGTGAATTTCTAAGGTTTTTTAAATGCTAATTTCTAACTATAACGTGCCTGAAACCTATGGTTTTTTCAGTGAATTTCTAAGGTTTTTTAAATGCTAATTTCTAACTATAACGTGCCTGAAACCTATGGTTTTTTCAGTGAATATATATATATTTATTATACTATGTATACATGTGAAAATGTCTCGGTCCCCTGTTTGCCTCAGTGGCACGGAAAAAATGGGTGGAACTGACGTCAGCACGCCGACGAGGTCCTCTTATGGCTCCGATGACGTCATACGGTGTCGCGAGCGGAGCCGTGCTCGTTGACGTGGGAGAGCTAGGAAAGAATTTCCATGGAATGCTGGTGCAGGGGATATTCACCTAAGTGTTCAGGCTAGTCCTTTGGGAGCAACTGTTTATGTTGCCACTCCAGAAACCGAAACCAGTGATCCGAGGGCAGAGGCCCTGCAGATGGCACACGAGGTGGGGTGCCCAGTTGTGTGCAACTGCGTGGCAGCGAAGTGACAAGCACCACAGCCCACAAAAAAGGTAACGAGGGCACTGAATAACACAGGATCTTCTCTTTGTATCTGGCAGGAACAACGAAGTTAAAATGCCCTAGTACCAAAATGTAGAATTAGTGCTACAACGGTCTTCAAGAGGACCTGCGATGCCGCTTCTGCCTCCCGTACCCTGGAGGCGGCACATGGGTCACGCGGTACGGTCATACTGCGGTGGGACGCACACTCGTTGACCTCTCATGGCACTGCTCCACACTTCAGGGAGGACGCTTTCCATTAGCTATGTTTTCTGATGACATGTCGCGCCGGCCCGTCCAACAACAGAACTCCTTTAGATACAAACAGACTCTTCCACTCTCTCACCGGAAGTGAAACCAGGCCACGCGGACACTTTCACAATACAACAGCTGGGAATGCACTTTTCGGTAAAAAAAAACACATTCCTTCCTCCTAATTAATCAAATAAACGTCTCACTGAAGAACAGGGGCCAGCTTCGAATGGTAAACAGCCGTTACAACGACTTTTTTACTTTGCGATACCATTACAACGCATGCATTACCACGCATGCGTTGTACATCACAAAGTCATTACTACGCATTTTTTTAGAACGCATGGTCATTTACCACGCATGCCTTTACAACGAATTTTGTTGTAAAGGTATGTATGGTAAATGACCATGCGTTCTAAAAAACATGTAGACGATACATGTCGTTGTAAGGAAATAGAGGCTGTTCCGTTTCCTCACAACGACATGCACCGCCCCTCAGAGATGACGTGAAGCAGGAACCCCGAGGAGAGAGGCACCATGAGGAGTGAGAGGTAAGGGGGATTGGGCATGGGGTGGGGGTTTCTTTTCTAGGGTTTAGGGTAGTGCAGTGGTGTTTGGGTGGTGTAGGGGGTCGTGCTGGGGGTAGTGTTTTAGGGTTTAGGGTAGTGCAGTGGTGTTTGGGTAGTGTAGGGGGTCGTGCTGGGGGTAGTGTTTTAGGGTTTAGGGTAGTGCAGTAGTGTAGGGGGTCGTGCTGGGGGTAGTGTTTTAGGGTTTAGGGTAGTGCAGTGGTGTATGGGTAGTGTAGGGGGTCGTGCTGGGGTAGTGTTTTAGGGTTTAGGGTATTGCAGTGGTGTTTGTGTAGTGTAGGGGTCATGCTGGGGGTAGTCTTTTATGGTTTAGGGTAGTGCAGTTGTTTTTGGGTAGTGTAGGGGGTCGTGCTGGGGGTAGATTTAGGGTTTAGGGTAGTGCAGTGGTGTATGGGTAGTGTAGGGAGTCGTGCTGTTGTGTTTGGGTAGTGTAGGGGGTCGTGCTGGGGGTAGATTTAGGGTTTAGGGTAGTGCAGTGGTGTATGGGTAGTGTAGGGGTTGTGCGGGGGTAGTGTTTTAGGGTTTATGTTAGTGCAGTGGTGTTTGGGTAGTGTAGGGGTAGTGCTGGGGTATTGTTTTAGGGTTTAGGGCAGTGCAGTGGTGTTTATGTAGTGAAGGGGGTCATGCTGTGGGTAGTGTTTTAAGGTTTAGGGTAGTGCAGTCGTGTTTGTGTAGTGTAGGGGGTCGTGTTTTAGGGTATAGGGTAGTGCAGTGGTGTTTGGGTAGTGTAGGGTGTCATGCTGGGGTTAGTGTTTTAGGGTTTAGGGTAGTGCAGTGGTGTTTGGGCAGTGTAGGGGGTCGTGCTGGGGGCAGTGTTTTAGGGTTTAGGGTAGTGCAGTGGTGTTTGGGTAGTGGAGGGAGTAGTGTTTTAGGGTTTAGGGTAGTGCGCCCAATCAGCCACAATATCCGTGGACAAAGGGGATCCTGACTCTTTGGAACGCTCCGTCAATTGAATAATTTGGGTCAAGGGCCCTACCACGTCCAAGACCTATCAATTCCTTTCTTGGGATCCCTCATATACTTGGAGAAAAAGGTACATAGTTTCTCATCAATTTCAGGCGTGTGTGCCACCTTCCCCTTCAGTGAGGGCCTGGGGCATTCTCCCTCATCCTATTCCTGACCTCCCTTTCAAGGAGTTGATGGATTTTCCCCACCACATACTCTGCCACTTTGGTGTCAGGTGTCCACTCTGCCGACCTAGGATGGTAAATTTGGGTAGGCTCGAACATGTCCGAGTGGACCCCGTCCCCAACCGGGGACTGAGAGGAGTGGGACTCTGGACGCCAGGGACACCCCGAGTCCTTATCCTCATCAGAGGAGAAATCGCCCTCCGATACACCCTCTCCCTCTAAGGGAAACCCGCCGTCGGGGTCTACAATAGTGGTGACAGTGTCGCAATTTTCTCCGGGCCCCTCCTCCTCCCGGCAGGGTGCATGTTTTAGCGTTTGCGCACTCTTGAGGAAGGTCTCCGTAAGTTTATCAAATCCTTCCAAGTGCCCGCGTTATGCTTAACGGCCCTTTTATTCCCCATCTGGGAGCTACTTGGACCCGCCACCACCAGATCTGGGTCACTGAACACCCCAGGGATGCTTTTCGCCAGCTTATCAACCTGATCCCTAAGAGGAGCCAGCGCCCTAGAAATAGCCAGAGAGAGGGCTTGGTCCACTGCTGGAGGGAGAAGTTGGGGGGCCATTCCTCCTCCACTTCCTGGTAGAAGGAGTAAAAATGGTCTTCTAGAGAAGACATGATGGCAGAGGGTGTGAGCACAGAACAAATGCCCTTAAAATCCTTAAGACAGCCCCCTCGCCGGTGCTCCAACAGCTGGGCTTTCCCCGAAGGTGTTATAAGAATAGACTGAGGCGCCATACCAATTACCACCACCAGGTGGCGCTGGTCACTGACGTGGCCGTGTGGGGAAATCACCGCGTAGCGGTGTCAAAATTAGGCGAGGGTTGGTCGGGAATCAAGCGGACACTAAAGGAGTGACCGGATTCTCAAACGCGCGTAAAGACCAGCGGGAGCGCTCGACGGAGCTGCCTCGCTCGGACCAGACGCGCCTGACAGGATCTCACCGCGCGCAGAGTGCACAGCGGGAGAAACTGCGAGGGGGAGAACGCGCTCAAGCAAGAGCCTGCTGCGCAGGGAATATGAAACAATACCAAGGCAATAATGCTAATAACGTGCACAAGAAACCGCTATACAAACAGCAACAACGTCAGATTAAGCCAAGAATGTAAGGAATGCACTTAACTGACGAGCAGTGAAGAAAGAGGAAGCGGAAGGGACATCACGATATTATATACGATGGACTGTGATATGATTGGACTATAGTTGCCTTGGAGACTACCCCCCTAATGGTTCATGGGTTGTGTAGTCTTTTGTTTAATGATTGTTGTGTTACGTTTTCTTTGAACTGCTATGCAAATAAAGTGAGGGAAGATATGCATAATCCTCGCCTCCGTCCTGCCATAGAATTCATTAAACTTTATTTTATCTGATTTAGAAACATAGATCATAAAAGTGTACATAAAAACAGTAAATCCTCTTTCCTAATAAAATACAGTGAGAATTAATTAAAACCAGTAGGTAAAAACGGGTGTTACAAAGCCCGGTTCAGAGCAACTTCAGGTTAACAGAATCGTAAAGTTCAATGTTTCGCAAGATCAATCTCATGTACTTCGTGCAAAATACGCAATAAGGGGTCCAAGTAAGATGTAACGCTCCAATACCTGACCAGTTTGCACTATATAAAACTGCAGAAAAACTAAAAATAAAAAGTGTTTTGCACACTTCTGTCATTGGGCTCTATGTGGGCTACATCTGTGTGATATTTGTGCTACATTTGGGCTCTTTTTTCTCTGGTGGCCATCTTGGGAGACTTATTTGTTATGAAGTTTCCTAATTTCGTCATTTACTGCAGTCTCCTCAGTAGGAAATGCTTTCAGTTTTTTACTTTGATTCCATCAAGAAGGCATTCAGATGTGTCACACATTTGCCATAAATTCAGAATGTTAGCACTCTAGTTGTTCATTAGATCACTGTAGTAAAGCTACTGCTCACCAGGGAGTTAACTGGAAGTCTACTGCTGGTATTGAAAGTGATTGTTTCAGTCTGCATGTAGTGTTTTAGGGTTTAGGGTAGTGCAGTGGTGTTTGGGTAGTGTAAGGAGTCGTGCTGGTGGTAGTGTTTTAGGGTTTAGGATAGTGCAGTGGTGTTTGGGTAGTGGAGGGTGTAGTGTTTTAGGGTTAAGGGTAGTGCGCCCAACCAACCACAATATCCGTGGACAAAGGGGATCCTGACTCTTTGGAACGCTCCGTCAATTGAATAATTTGGGTCAAGGGCCCTACCACGTCCAAGACCTATCAATTCCTTTCTTGGGATCCCTCATATACTTGGAGAAAAAGGTACATAGTTTCTCATCAATTTCAGGCGTGTGTGCCACCTTCCCCTTCAGTGAGGGCCTGGGGCATACTCCCTCATCCTATTCCTGACCTCCCTTTCAAGGGGTTGATGGATTTTCCCCACCACATACTCTGCCACTTTGGTGTCAGGTGTCCACTCTGCCGACCTAGGATGGTAAATTTGGGTAGGCTCGAACATGTCCGAGTGGACCCCGTCCCCAACCGGGGACTGAGAGGAGTGGGACTCTGGACGCCAGGGACGCCCGAGTCCTTATCCTCATCGGAGGAGAAATCGTCCTCCGATACACCCTCTCCCTCTAAGGGAAACCCGCTGTCGGGGTCTACAATAGTGGTGACAGTGTCGCAATTTTCTCCGGGCTCCTCCTCCTCCCGGCAGGGTGCATGTTTTAGCGTTCGCGCACTCTTGAGGAAGGTCTCCGTAAGTTTATCAAATGCTTCCCAGTGCCCCGCGTTATGCTTAACGGCCCTTTTATTCCCCATCTGGGAGCTACTTGGACCCGCCACCACCAGATCTGGGTCACTGAACACCCCAGGGATGCTTTTCGCCAGCTTATCAACCTGATCCCTAAGAGGAGCCAGCGCCCTAGAAACAGCCAGAGAGAGGGCTTGGTCCAATGCTGGAGGGAGAAGTTGGGGGGCCATTCCTCCTCCACTTCCTGGTAGGAGGAGTAAAAATGGTCTTCTAGAGAAGACATGATGGCAGAGGGTGTGAGCACAGAACAAATGCCCTTAAAATCCTTAAGACAGCCCCCTCGCCGGTGCTCCAACAGCTGGGCTTTCCCCGAAGGTGTTATAAGAATAGACTGAGGCGCAATACCAATTACCACCACCAGGTGGCGCTGGTCACTAACGTGGCCGTGTGGGGAAATCACCCCGTAGCGGTGTCAAAATTAGGCGAGGGTTGGTCGAGAATCAAGCGGACACTAAAGGAGTGACCGGATTCCCAAACGCGCGTAAAGACCAGCGGGAGCGCTCGATGGAGCTGCCTCGCTCGGACCAGACGCGCCTGACAGGATCTCACGCGCGTAGAGCACACAGCGGGAGAAACTGCGAGGGGGAAAACGCGCTCGGGCAAGAGCCTGCTGCGCAGGGAATATGAAACAATACCAAGGCAAAAATGCTAATAACGTGCACAAGAACCGCTATACAAACAGCAACAACGTCAGATTAAGCCAAGAATGTAAGGAATGCACTTAACTGACGAGCAGTGAAGAAAGAGGAAGCGGAAGGGATGTCAGGATATTATATACGATGGACTGTGATATGATTGGACTATAGTTGCCTTGGAGACTACCCCCCTAATGGTTCATGGGTTGTGTAGTCTTTTGTTTAATGATTGTTGTGTTACGTTTTCTTTGAACTGCTATGCAAATAAAGTGAGGAAAGATATGCATAATCCTTGCCTCCGTCCTGCCATAGAATTCATTAAACTTTATTTGATCTGATTTAGAAACATAGATCATAAAAGTGTACATAAAAACAGTAAATCCTCTTTCCTAATACAATACAGTGAGAATTAATTAAAACCAGTAGGTAAAAACGGGTGTTATAAAGCCCGGTTCAGAGCAACTTCAGGTTAACAGAATCGTAAAGTTCAATGTTTCGCAAGATCAATCTCATGTACTTCGTGCAAAATACGCAATAAGGGGTCCAAGTAAGATGTAACACTCCAATACCTGACCAGTTTGCACTATATAAAACTGCAGAAAAACTAAAAATAAAAAGTGTTTTGCACACTTCTGTCATTGGGCTATATGTGGGCTACATCTGGGTGATATTTGTGCTACATTTGGGCTCTTTTTTCTCTGGTGGCCATCTTGGGAGACTTATTTGTTATGAAGTTTCCTAATTTCGTCATTTACTGCAGTCTCCTCAGTAGGAAATGCTTTCAGTTTTTTACTTTGATTCCATCAAGAAGGCATTCAGATGTGTCACACATTTGCCATAAATTCAGAATGTTAGCACTCTAGTTGTTCATTAGATCACTGTAGTAAAGCTACTGCTCACCAGGGAGTTAACTGGAAGTCTACTGCTGGTATTGAAAGTGATTGTTTCAGTCTGCATGTCAGAATTTTCTAATGAAATAGAAGAGGATTTGAGATCTCACTTAAAACATGCCCTAAATTTTCTTTCTGCAGCACTAACCATAATTTCCTTGTTCCTTTTTAAATTAAATGTTTTAAGTGTTACCAGTTTATTCCAATCAAGATGGCTTCAGGTGTGCCATACTTTTGTCATAAGTAAGACTGTTAGCGCTCTATTCATGATATCCCAGCAGAAGGTTTTTCACAGGGTAAAATCACCTTAGAACACACCACAATTCCTGAAATTAGTATGGTACCATCAACAAATGAATTCTAATGTAACTAAAGTCTGTTATCACCCTTTATAGTTCTCCTTTTGGTAACCCTCAAAATCTTCGATTCACTACAATGCATTTCAATGGGGTACTATCATTTATATTGGTCTCAAGATGGCTGCCAGCAATTCCAGGATGAAGTGCTGACAGCCAATCAGATCTCACGATGACATGTGTGGTTAGGCTCCGCCCAGATATATTTGTGTTTTCTTTTTCAAATCTCTCAGGAACTACTGAACGGATTTACACCATTTAACCAAAAGGCACGACTCTGAACCAAGGGCTACCTTTTTGCCAAATTTGGTGTAATTCCGTTCAGCAGTTCGGGCTGTAGCTGCAACTAAAGGTTCCTATGGAAAATTGCATGGGGAAAACACGTTTTGGGACCCCCCTTTTTTCTCGGCCCCCACTTGATGAATCACCCCGAGACTTTCAGGATAGGAGCGGACCGGAGCGCCCCACGAGTTTTGAAAATTTCACGAAGATTCATCAACCGGAGCCAAAGTTATTGGAAATAGAATGTTGTGAATTTCCTATGGAAAATAGGTCCTAACTATAACTACCTACTGGCGACCGCCAGTAGGTAATATATATAAATATATATATTTACTGAAAAAACCATAGGTTTCAGGGACGTTATAGTTAGAAATTAGCAATTAAAAAACCTTTGATATTCACTGAAAAAATCACAAGTTTCAGGGACGTTATAGTTAGTTGGACATTTCACTCGTACAAAACCAGAGAAATTCAGCCATTATAGTTAGTTGAGCTAACTATAACTCGCGCCTCCGCAATGCACTGCTGATGACGTCACATATTACATCACTCATGACATGGTCAGTGACATCACTGATGACATCACTGATGACATCACTGATAACATCATCCACTTAATAACTGATGCACCTCCTCACACCCTAATATAACCTTTCATGACCCACTCTAAAATACAGACTACCATTCTCGAAACCATAGACACACCAATACCAGTTAGTACATACCCACTCACTGATTCATAGGTCTATACACACATCTACTAATGCTAATTTCTATCTATAACGTAGTAGTCGCGTTTGCATAGTGATGCAGAAAGGGGCCTGGGCCTCTGACCAGCACTCACGAATTCCGCTGCATAGTACTTACAGGAGGTACCAGGAGGGCTACTTGGCCGCCAAAGTCCCTCAGGAGTAAAGTGGACTTCATCCCCCAACCAGTACTGTGCCAGGAGGCGCGTTTGCAGTCTGGTGGAGAAAGGTGAATGTGGCCTCCGAAGACTTCTTAGCAATCCCACTGTGTGGGACTTACTGGAGGTAACAGGAGGGGTAGTTGGCCCCCAAGGTCTCGTCGAGATCAAGGGCAAGTGTTTCCCGAAACGCGTCGTTCTGAGGAGCAAATAAAAAGATCTTTATGCCAAAGATTTCCAGTGGTTCGTGGATTCTCTGTTCACCCATCTGGGATGTGGAGGTGCGGAGAAACTGAGTTTGTTCGTTGATGTCAATTACGGAAGGTGGTTGCTTCCGTGACGAACCCATTCCGCGTGAAGTAGGCTGTCGTCCTCAACCAGAGTGCCAGGATCTGGGAAAGGAGTGGCGGCGACAGCCCCCATATATATATATATATATATATATATATATATATATATATATATATATATATATATATATATATATATATATCTTTGTTCACAGCTCATATACCCTCGTATAACGCCAAATTCTCGGCTTAAGCAGGCGCGGACCACAGGTTGGTGCTTCAAATTTGTTTATTGCTTAGACGGCCATTACGCATTTCGGTCCAGCCGGACCTTGATCACATGACAACGCCGATGTGTTTTTTCCCCTATTTAAAGTGCTCAGTGCTGTGGTGATTGGTGCAAATGAGTAAACATGGAAAAGATACTGATACATAGTGCGTTTAACATTGTACCTTCTTTGTATTTCGTCATGCCAATCCCATTTCTTTTTAAAAATCATCAAAGCAGCATACATAATTGCTTAAATATCTGTATAAATACATTGATAAAGTCATAAAAAAGTGGGGATCTTCATTTCAACTACAAAGGGACAAATTCTGAGATTATTGCACATTGATTTGAATAAAAAAATTTTTTTTAAATAAATAAATAATTATAGCTTATTTAAACATTGCTTTTCCCAGAATATATGATAAATGTATAAAAATTCACATTTACATCAATTAATAAACAATATATTGACAATACTTTAAAATATGTAAAAATATTTAAATTGTTTAATATATTCAAAAAAGTCCTTAATTAATTTATTTAAAATCCTTAAGATGGCTTTAATGCTTAAATGCAATATAATTCTAGTGCAAATATGTTTTTGTCTCCTATGGAAGTTATTCGGAAAGATAATACTTCTCCTATTTTGTTCTAATTCCATCCTACTCATTATTAAAGTGCCTGTGCGAAAATTCATTAAATACCAAAGTGCATGTGCAAATAGTGATGTTGGGTTAAAAAACCACTATATATGTGGTTTTGGTGAGTATGGCAGCCTCATTCTAGTATGTTCTATGTTTATTTATTTATTTCTGACACCTTGTATGTTATAATGAGTCGATAAGTGTAAAGGTACTGATTTGATGATCCTTAAATATAATAATATGTACAAAATGATTTTCAAGAGTTTAAAAAATAAAGGGAGAATAGAGAGAATAGATACAAGTGGATGAAATAGGTAAAAACATCCTCAGCCCCAGACAAATATTTAAGACGGAATATCTAAAAAATATATATATATGTTTTTTCTCTCATCCCTCTGTTTTTGCCTCTGATAAAAATGGGAGAGTCTACAAATTCCTTTAAAGTCTAATGGCCCTTTTCGGCACTATCAAGACTATATTTATAACACCGTTTCTCCATGTGTCACGTGCTTATCTATAAGCACGTGTATAAGTCCTCCGTGTTATTTAAACCTCCTGGGGCTTTGCTATCCAAATTTAAGATGTATCTGGTTTCTAGTTTTCTCAAAAGACCCTCTCTGTCGCCTCCCCTTCTGTTAATAGGCACTGAATCAATTAAATAATATGAAAAATCTTTTAGATTACTGTCATGCTTATCCTGAAAGTGTCTTGCTACAGGGTAAGTCGGATCGTGATTCTTAATGGCTCTAATATGTTGTAGAATTCTTTTATTGGCTGGCAATTTAGTGCTGCCTACATATTTGAGTTTACATGAGCACTCAAGAATATAAATGGCATGCTCCGTTTTGCAATGTAGAGGTTTGTTTATTTCTATTTCTTTTGCATTGAATGCCGTTTTGTACGTTCTTTTGTTAATACCAAAGGAGCAGGCTTTACAGTTTTTACATTTAGTAAAACCATTGCGGCTTTTAGCCAATTGGATTCATCTTTAATTTCTGGGCTGCTTTTCACTAAACAGTTACGCATAGATGGTGCTCTGCGGTATGTTATGCCTAAATTGCGCGGTAATTTGGCTCCTATAATAGGATCACTTTGTACTATGGGCCAATTCCGCTGTATGATATTTTTGATGGTTTTTTGTTGGGCACTATAGGCTAAAATTAGCCTGACATCTGGGGGATCATTTACTAGATTGTCATTTTTGGGCTTCGTCATTAATAGATTGTTTCTATTGTGGATCTCTGTTTTTCTGATAGCAGTGTCAATTACTTTTGCGGAATATCCCCTAGCTAAAAAGCGGGTCCTGCTTTCTTGTTGTGCTTTAATTAGATCTTTGGGGCTGCTGCATATTCACTTTAACCGCAACATTTCCCATAGGGGATGCTTTCTACCAGGTGTCTCGGATGGAAGCTTGAATGGTGAAGTACTGCATTACCTGCTGTCTCCTTTCTATATATCCTGGTTTCCAATTTGTCATTTTCTACATATATTTCAACATCAAGAAAATGAATTTTCTTATCACTTATAGTTTCAGTAAATTTTAAATTGATGTTATTCTGATTGATGGTACTTACAAATTCAGATGCTTCTAATCCTGAGCCATCCCACACAATAAATATGTCATCAATGAAGCGCAAGTATAGTTTCACATTATTTTGCATGTATTGTTTGTATGTAATACCTAGGACCAGCTCCTCCCACCAGCCCATGTGGAGACAAGCATAACTGGGGGAGAAGCTGGCCCCCATTGCTACTCCACGTAGCTGTTGATAATATGTGCGGTCAAATAAAAATACATTGTTATTTAAACAAAAGTTTGTCATATTGATCAGCATCATATTGTGGGTAGGCAGTGTTGTTTTGTCCTTGGTGAAATAGTGGTGGAGTGCTCTTAGGCCATCTCTTATGGTTGATGCTGGTATACAAGGATACCACATCAAGAGTCATTAGAATATAGTTCTTTTCCCATTTGAAATCCTTAAGTTTTGTAATGAAATCACTGGAATCTCTGATGTATGAAGGCAAAGCTTTAACCATATCTTGTAGGAAAAAGTCTAGGTATTGTGATACATTTTCTAATATGCTTTCTTGCGCTGAAATGATTGGTCTTCCCGGCGGTTTCAAAGCATTTTTATGAATTTTTGGGATGAAGTATATACTGGGCACTTTGGGATTATCTTTTTTGATGAATTTGTACTCTTCCAAAGTAAGTAAATTTGCGCTTTTCCATGCTGGTATTTTTCCATAAAAGTCATTATACATTGCCCTTAATTCAAGTATATTGCTTTTTCTATAGCAGGATCTGTCGTTTAATTGGGATAGAGCTTCCTCAATGTAATCTTGTTTAGCCCATAACACAAGGTTGCCCCCTTTATCTGAGTTTCTGATTACAATATTGCTATTCTTTTGTAATTTGGACATCAACTGATTATATTGACGATTTTTTAAGTTCCATTTGTCTTCTTTATGTTGTATTTTGTAATTTAATTTTTTGATATCACTGATCACATTTTCATTGAAGATATCAATTCCATCCCTTGATGTTATAGGGTTAAAAGTCGATTTTTTCTTAAAGGGTGTCTTTTTCCTCGGTACACTTGTTGCTTGGTTTCCATCATTGTTACCTTGGTCTGGAGTATCAGCTTCATGTGAATCACCACATTTGATGCCAGCTGCTTCTTTTTGTAATTCCATCAGGGTTTCCAACAGAATGCTGTCTGTTGTTGGGACTGAGTCTTGCATTTTGATCTGCTCGTTGTCTTGATTGGCATTGTTGATCTGCTGGTTGATGGCAAAATGTTTTTGAAGTTTAAGTTTTCTAACAAAACGATACACGTCCATTCTAGTATTAGCATAATTGAAGTTCGATATATATATATATAGATTACCTATCTATATATATATATATATAGCAGCTGGCATCAAATGTGGTGATTCACATGAAGCTGATACTCCAGACCAAGGTAACAATGATGGAAACCAAGCAACAAGTGTACCGAGGAAAAAGACATAGTTTCCATAGGAAAAGCATTTTTTGACTTGCCTATAACTTTCGCATTGTTTGACCAATCTTCATGAAATTTTCCCAAAAAAAGTGTCAAGGTAGGTTCTGTGCGTCATGGAAAGTTTGGGGGTGATGTGTGCAATGGGGACAGAGAAATATGGGTGCGAAATAAGGGTGCATTTGTAAGGTTAATTCCTATAGGAACCATTCGCCACACTTACAGCCTGAACCGCTGAACGTACTTACACCAAGTTTGGCAAGGTGGTAGATGTTGGTTTAAGGAAGTGCCTTTTAGTTATTTGGTGTAAATGTGTTAAGTAGTTTTTGAGAAATTTAAGTCGAAAATTATAGTGATATCTCTGGCCGTGGATATTTTGGGTTGATTTAGCGATTACTCGCAAATGCATGCACCAAAAGGAATGCTCTGATTGGCTGGACGCAACCTGAACTGAACGTTGCGTTCACCATTTTATCTATCGGGAATGGTTCCCGGGGCTAAAACCTTCTGTGAAAGCTAACATAAGGGGTCAGAGTGGAGGTACTCTGACCCCATGTTTGAGAAGTAGGGGTGTTAGTTACACAAGTTATGTGTCCAAAATTGATTTTTTAATCGCATGCGATATTCACGATGACGCCGCGACCACCAGCGTGGTCCCCGTGTACCAATACAGGGACATCTTGACTATCACAACGTCTTCGCGAATATTGGTGGAAATATAATTTTTTTTATATATTTGTACACACTCGCCGGTCACTGTCACAGACTTATGTATCTTCTCACATATCCACTCAGGCATTCATACACCCGCTCACATACCACTAAGACACTAATGCACCCACTCACTGACTCACTCAGAGACTCATGTGTGTACTCACATAAGCATTCAGAGGCTCATGCACCCACCCACAGATGCACTCAGAGACTCATGCACCCACCCACTCAGAGACCTATCCAGACACTCATGCACCCACTCACAGGCCCACTGAGAGACTTTGCTTTCACTGACACTCCCACTGATAGAGAGACCCACTCAGACACTTATACACCCACTCACAGATCCAGTCACAGTCTCATGTACCCATTCACATACCAACTCAGTGACTTTTACACCCACTCACAGTCCTATTCAGACACTCATGCACCCATTCACAGACCCACTGAGACACTCACATACCCAGTCACAAACCCACTCAGACACTCATGCATCGACTCACAGACTCACTGAGAGACTTATGGTTCCACTCACACACCCACGGAGTGATTGATGCACCCAGTCACAGACCCACTCAGACAGTCACACACTGACTCACAGATCCACTGAGAGACTTATGCTTCCACTCATACACCCACTGATAGACAGACACACTCAGACACTTATACACCCACTCAACTACTCACTCAAAAACTCATCAGTCTACTCACAAATCCACTCACAGACTTATATACCCAGGCACAGAACCACTTGGAGACTTATGCACCCACTCACATAACCAAGTGAATATAAATACACACTATTATAGAGATATTGAGATACTGATAAATGTTTTTAAGGAGTTATTTAGATAGTGATTTATCTAGTGTGATGGTTAGAATTAATTTTATAGTTATAATTTTTGAATGTGGTGGTGGCTATTGAATTCCTGCTTTTGCTTCCCTCTTGTGCGACATATCTGCAGAGATTGCGATCTCCGGCGTCACAGCGAAAACGGAAAATAGGTTTTAGAGATGGTTTTTATAGAAACTCACTAGAAAAGCAAGACTTTAGAGATTACTTTAATAAACCCCTAGTTTGAAAAATACTGTAATATGTGTGCATATATGTGTTTTACACTTTATGGAAAAGGCGCGATCATCACGGTTAACGACGTTGCCGCGACTCCCCGAATAGCAGTGAAAATGGAAAATAGGTCTTAAAGATGGATTTTAAAGAAACTTAGTACAAAAACATGAGTTTAAATATGTTTTTAAAGAAGTATGTATATACTAGTAATATGTCACGTGTAGTGCAATGTTTCGAATGGATCTTTTTAGTTGCTATATTTGGATGTGCTGGTGGCCGTTGAATGTCTGCTTTTGTTTTGCAATTACACGACGTATTCACGACGGTGTAACGAAGATTCTCAAAAGCTAAAAAGAAAGGATCTTTATAAAGAAATGTAACAATATTTCAGACACTAGGGTGGTTCTGGCAAAAGCCTCTGTGTTCATTGTGTGTATATGACAGCTACAAATAAGACAGAATGCAAAGTTTCAGGTTACTTAGAAACACCCTGTTGCCTTCATCTGTAAAGTGCACTCCATCATTTCTATAAATTCCATACATGTCACACGCAGATTGTTGTTATAGATACAGCCCATGCGATGGTGAATGCGGAAACAGTTTTATTAACATGTTTTCTGGCTTTGTCAATCTGTGGACAGAATTGATTTGACCACTTCCATTTCTGCCTTTGGCATATATTAGAGTAGGCCAAGACAGTGTGAGGGAAAAGCGACATCAGTTCTGCAAAGGTATCTTTCATTAGGATTTCCAGTCCTACCTTAGTCAATGTGCCTAGGTCATTGCCACCACAGTGCATAATCATGAGGTGAGGAGCTTGGCAATCCACAATGGTTTTAATCAAAGCCAGCAACTGGCCAAACCAAGTAATCTCCACATTTGGCAAACCCAAGTCCCTGTCAATATGCTTTGGAATCTGTGGATCAAACCACTTCTGCTGCACCACATTTGGAAGTAGCATGGTCCTTCCAGAATGTGCTTTGAACTTGTGACCTACTGATTCCATTGGGTTGCTACACACAGTCACCTAAGAGTGTATTGGGGGAAGGATGTTAAAACGTAGAGGAGTTATGACAAAATGTAACTAATTATACATTTAATTTCCAATTCAGGACTATTTAGTAAACTGTTCTGCAGTATTTAAATGTAAAAAAACAAAAGTTAAATATAGGTGTGGACTCCCATTTTTTTGTGTGATTTCTCCGCGATGATCGTGAAGACATCGCAAACATTCATAGACAGGAATCTCTTTTCTCAAAGAGAGGGAAAGGGTTAACAGATACTAACCATTCACAAGTGGAGATAAAGTGATCTAAAATGAAAGAAATGATTTCATTTGCTGCCTTTTGCATGATCACAGATTGGAAAGTTGAAGAGGTTGCCATTTTATGGTTGCTTTTATGAGAGTGGTGTACCATTCTTGTGCTTAGTTTTTACAAATCCAACAGTGTCATAACTGTTTATAAAGAGCTAAAACAACAATATAATCTACAAACTGAATTCCCTAGTATGTACATAACTTTTTAGTCATGTAAATAAATTACATGAGAAATGAAGATGTATATGAGTGTTTGATTAAAAAGAGAAACACAGTGATATGAAAAAAATATATGAGATGAACTGTATTTATCAGTGGGTATGTCATTAAGATGTAAGTACCGAATGTTTTGGGAAGTTTGAGGAAAATGAATTATTGCCCCTTTATTCCATTGTGTAGTTTATAGAACAATAACAGTGTAGTATTGTTGAAAGTTACAACGAGGAATGTATTTAAAACTAAGAATGTTTTAAATGTCTAAGCATCATGTGCAGAATAGATACATCTATGTTATTTGCATTCTGGGAGTTGTAGTACTTTTAGTCACATTATTAAACAGGAGTAGTGTAGTCACAAATAGATACAAAAATGTTCTGCCCTGTATATGAATAATACAGTAGTAATACTTGTTAGGTATGTATTTGGAAGTTTTTGTCAATATGGTTTTTAACTTATTTGAACAGTTTACATATGCCTAGATGATGAGATATGTTTCTTGTGGTTGCAGATGGTTATATGTACAGTGGAACTCTTGAGTTTATTTAAAGATACAGTGACTATATATTTTTGGAAAGATGGCTTGAAGGTGTATATCTATTATATAATCACATATATGTTTACATGGTAATCTATGTTTTTTAAGGCTGATGAAAATTTTGTGTATATGGTGAGGGTGATGTATTTCTTTAAACATTCTCTGTTCAAAATTGAGGAGGGTTAATAGTGCAGAATGCCTCTTGAGAGTTTTTGTGCTAGCTTCACTTGGTGTGTAACTTTTCTTTGAGAAATGCTGAATATATGTTTTAAACACACAAGAAATATTTGAGAAATGATGTAGGTTTACCATTAAGAAAAGGTTTTGTGCTTCGAAAAAGTGAGAATTGTTGTTTTCAGTTTTAGAAACTTACTGATGCATGTGCATGCTGAGTAACAGAGCAATGTATGCTCCTAGAGAGGCATGTATCCAATTATATATAAAGTGTGAGATCTAGACTTTTTTTTGACATAGCTCAGCAGAAAAGGATAGATACACTAAAACAGATAGTTTGATACTGATGGAAGGAGTTAAACAATGAGTTACAGATATAGTCACAACCGTTGTGTATCAAACAGAAATGGAGATACTTTACAGTCACCCAGGCACTACTCAGGCACTCGTCCAATCACCCAGCCACTACTCAGGTAGTTATCAAATCACTCATGCACTATCCACACACTTATTCCATCACCCAGGCACTACACATGCATGCTTCCAATCATGCAGGCACTAATTGTGTACTCATTGAACTACGCAGGCACTACCCATGCATTCATCCAATCACCCAAGCACTAACCATTCACATATACATTCACCAAAGTTGTACCTATGCAGTCATTCAAACACCCAGGCACAACCCATGCACTCATCCAAATACTGAAGCACAACCCATGCACTCAACCCAACACCAAGACAGTAGTCATGCACTCATCCACTTACACAGGAAGTACCATTGCAGTGAAACTATCACATATCCAGCATCTATGCACTCATCCAATTAATGAGGCAATACTCTTGCTTTAATACAATTACCACAGCAGTACACTTGCTTCCATCCAATCACTCAAGCTTTAACAATGTACTCATGCAATTAATCAGAAATTAGTCATGAGCTCATGTAATCAGCCAGGCACTACTGAGGCACTCATTCAATTATCCAGGTACTACCCATGTAGTTATCTAATCACCCAGGCCCTACCTGTTCAATTAACCAAAAACACATGGGCAGCAGTCGTACTCATTTATTCACTGAAACACTACTCATGCACTCATCCAATCTGCCAGGTGCTGTGCATGAACTTAAACAATCACATACTCGCTATCCATGCACTCAATAAATCACCTACTACACATGCACTCCTACTACACATGCACTCCTGTTGTCATCCAGGCACTAGAGCTGCACTCATTTAATCATCCAACCACTATCTATGCATGTATTAAATCATTGAGGCATTAGTTATGCACTTATCTAATCATTTAGGCACTACTCATGCACTCATCCAAACACACAGATAGTAGCAATATACTCATGCAAACACACAGGCAGTAACTATGCATATCTGGAACCAACGATGTAGTTCCCACATACTCAGGGAATCATCCAGGCACTACCTATATTCTCTGGGAATCACCTAGGCACTACCTATGCACTCATCCAATCATCCAGGGAGTATTGTTGTACCCAACCACAAACACATGTATTTACAAGTTTTAATGAGGAATATATAGTCTTTTAGAACTATCTGGTGAATTATATATGTAACCGGTCACACACTGTTTGCATGTACTCAAACGAATTAGTGAGCTAAATGCTCTGATAGAGATGAATGTGCAGATTTTTATATGCACTGTTTCCCAAAATTTAAATCTGAAGCATCTAGGTAGAAAAGTACTGAAATACTAAATCCACCAGTGACACAGTGGTAGAGAGGCACATAAATAGCTCTTATGTTTTTAGATTTTCAGTATTGAGACACTGTATGTACTTTTACACTTTGGTTGATGTTTATTTTAAAATTTACTACAGAAGGGGTAAAGTGGTCTTTTACCATGTATAAGTGAGAACTGATATATGGTACAGCTGTGTTGTAGGTGAGGGTGCTATCATATTAAAAGGTAGCTAAACTGTAGATTTAAAATTGCAACATAACATAAAAACTGTGTTTGTATTATGTGTAAGTCAGTAGTAAAGTAGTTGGCATGTTGGCTAGAATAAAAATGTAAATATAATTATTTTTTTACAGAACAATATCTACATAACTGCAGGCAGTTAGAATGCTTACAAAAGCTCAGAGGAAAAATCAATAGAAGCAACTACAGTATCTATGCAGATCTGAGACACAAAAGGGGCAAAATGCAGAACAAATGGTGAAAGAAAAAAGAGCTACTGGTAAGAGGACAAAGTAATTTCTTAAAAATATATGTGGACGTTTGCAAAGATTACAAAATATTGAAAATAAAATTCAAACTATGAGAAAGAATAAGAGTGGACAAAGTGTATATTGCAAGAACAGGAAAGAATGTAATAAAGATGGACCCACCATTAACCAGGAGACAAAAGCAGTTTAAGGAAATCAGAGACAGGATGTTTCGTTGTAGAGTGGTTGTAAATCTACAGAGAGCTATGAAGAAGTATAGAAGAAGGAGAGAGGAACTGAAACTGAAAGAACGAGTTAAGAGAGTAGTTGATAAGGTATTTTCTTTGAAGAGGAAGCTTTTAATTTTGATTATAAATAGAAGGAAGACTCTTGACAAAATGGTGTTGTACATGAGGAGACAAAACAAGTAAAAAAGATTAGTGAATAGAAGTAACTTTTATACAGTTTTTAGTGGAGAATGGGTACATAATTCTAGTACAAAGCCTTTCTTTAATGAAGAAAGCTATCGCCAGGGTAACAGAATAGTTCATGCTATTGATGAAAGAGGATGATGTTATGAAATGAAGAATGGCATTCCTATAGCGAAAGAGGTGATGCTACCTAGACATGTAGAACAAGTTATTGCAGAAGAGGTACAAGGAAGGTGTAGTCAGGCATCTGTATACAAATGGAATTGTAGTAGTGTTTGTAGTATTCAACAGCAATCCATTGATATATTAAGAAAATTCCTACATATCTTTCCAAGGCGAAGTTTAAAACACAAAATAAGTACTTTACAAGGTTTGGATCCTTGCAAGGTTAGAAAGTAGATTAATTTGCAGGGAGACTTACTAGCTTGTTTATCAAAGAAAGTGTGCCAAAAGTCCCTTTCATCATTTCAGGATGTTAGCTGTACACCATTCAACAATGCGATCTTTAGTTAGGAGGCTGAACTATGTGAAAACTCCTGCTTTACGTTTAGGAGAAATTAATAGAGCACTTTTGCATTGTAGTGTTGCAGACGTAAAAAAGGTTTGAGATGGTGTGCAGTTTTGTTTCTTTGGTCCTGATCAGGACTCTAGGGAAAATGAAGAGTTGTTAACAGGAGGAGTTGCAGAACAGGACACAGGTATTACAGTTGATAGTTTTGAAAAAGAGATTACAAACTTTAACATAGTGTGCTCTGAAAAACCAGAGTATGTTTGTATATGTTGTCAACGCACTCACTACAAGATTCAAACACGGACTGTTGATTTGCATTTAAAACATGAAAAAGAAAATAACGATAACTGGCAAAAGTTAACTGTGTACTTATTTGTAGAGGAATGCTTTGTCTTGTCCACACGGCAAGCTATATGTAAGTACTGTTACAATAAATTAGAAGATAATAACATGCTTGCTAGAGCTGTGCACAGCAGGTTAGAACTGGTTTCCATTCCATAAGCACTTCAAGGTTTAAATATTTATGAGTCCATTCTTATCCAAAGTATACATCCATTTCAGTCTATAATCCATATGGAGCAATGCAAGACAGGCAAGTTACCGCCAACAGAGCTGCAGAAAGGTGTAAATAGTTTAGTAGTGTATTTGACATTAGATTTCAAGAAAAATATTAAAAGTGTAGGGGTAGATAGAGATGTAGAAGAAGGACTTGTAATTCTTGTAAATGGTGTGCCTACTAAGAACAAAAAGATATGGCAGTAGTTAGTAGATGTTGCCAAAGTTAAAAAACAACTTTATGTCTGGTACAAAATAATGTTTACTATAGAAATGTAGAAAGCCTGCAAGATATCACACATATGGAGGATCAGACATTTCCATCAACAGGTCAGATTTAGAAGGTGGATCAGTCCAAAACAGAAGAAATTTATGAACATTATAGTATCCATCCTTTGCATTCTAAATAGGTTATTGGTGATGCTATTGGTCTGTTTCAAATGAAGGAGGCGAAAGGATTTCCATTAAGTGTGTGGGAGAAAAGTTAAGAAGCTCTATGCTTCCCACATCTTTTTCCTACTGAAGTAAGTGGCAGGTATGACGAGCAGCCTCTGCAAATATTTGCAGTATAGATCTACTAGACATTATTCAGAAGACCCTAGATTACATCAGTGTATTCCGTGTAATGTCACCTACTATTTGAGAGTGACTTGTCTGGCCTCTCATATGCTGTGAATCACATTTTAAAAACAGGAGTTAATTTGCAGAATATATCAACAAGAGAATTTCTGGAGAAAGTTTAATGGAAAGATGAACACTTGGAATACAATTTAATAAACCTAATGGCATGTCAACGTGGGACTAATGAATATTGGTATCCGCGTCATGGTGAACTCAAGTGCATGTTGAGGAACCTTGGAGCAACTACTCTATTTCTGATGCTCAGTTGTGCTGGGTATGTATGGGATGACCTGCTAGAATTCTTGCAGGAAACAAATTTAAATATAAAGGACATTCCTCTGAAGATGCCAGGAGAATATGCTCCCTAGACCATGGAAATGTTTGCAGATATTTTATTCACAGATTTCAAGCAATGATGGCCTTCATCTTGAAAAAACCAAAACCTCCTCTTGGTGAAGTGACTGATTTCTTTTGGTGCAGAGAGTACCAAGCCATAGGTGCTTCCCATAATCACATGCTGTTGTGGGTAAAAGATGCCTCAAAGTTTGGAACAGACAGTGATGAGTCTGTGTTGTCTTTTATTGAGCAGTGTATGTAACTTGCTCGAAAGGAGAGTAGTGATAAAATATTCAGACAACACTTTCTATGATTTCAAAATCATAGATGCTGAAAATACTGTCAGTAAAAATACAGAGCAAAAGGGAAATCTTATACAAGTTGTCGTTTTGTATTCCCATGACCTCTCATCTCACAAGAAAGAGTCAACAGCTTCTTGTCTGCAGTCAGACATACACGTGTAAGAAAATCACAGAAAAATACATACAACCTAAGAAGAACAGAGGCCTCCAAGTACATTAACGACTTCAACCCTGTGATTCTGAAGATGTGGAATGCAAACATGGATGTACAGTTAGTTTCAGACAACCCAATTGCTGTTGCTTGGTACGTTGCCTCTTATATTACAAAGTCAGAGAAAACTGAGATGAAGGAGATGCGGGAGGAGATTTCAGCAGAAAAGAGTCTTACAAAGAAATTGTACAGTTTTCGTTTGAAAATGTTTTCTCACAGAGAGATAGGCTGTTATGAATGCGTAGACCGGTTAAGCTCAGCTAGTTTGTTTTCTAAATCTAGAGGAGTTCTACGGGTGAGTTTAGGGCTTGCTAATACTCGTAACAGAGTACTGACGCCTTTGCCTGAAATCCAATATCTTGCGGAATTTGAGCCACACAGTACAGATATTCTGAAGAGTAGCATGCTGGATACGTGTCCAAGAAGAAGTCCTCATCTGGAAAGGATGTGTCTCTGTGAAATACTTCAACATTATACATTCTGAAATAATGTTAGTGGAAACATGGACGAAGGACAATTTGCTGTAGTTGGATGTAAAGGATGTTTGGTCAGACATAACAAAGAAATGTAATCAACCATCGAAAGCTAAGTTGGCAAACTCCAGACAAAAGTGAGTTTTTCTATTTAGCCTTGTTACAGTTGTTCAAGCCATGGCGAACTGAAAGCGAGCTACTTGGAGAATTTAACTGTTATGAAGACTCATTCAATGCTGTGAAAGACAGCATTGAGTGCTCTATGTTTCCAGTGTATCTTCAAATGTTGAGAGATGAGACTGAAAAAGAAGAAACAATTGCTGCTGAGATAGCAAGATAGAGTTCTCAGAGGAGTCAAAGTTCAGCACCTGGAAGTCAAGATCCTCTTGGACAGCCAGTCATTCAAAATGAAGCTGCAATAGGCACAAATGAGGTGGAGAATGCAATGCAGCAAGTAAGACAGTAAACTGTGGATCTAGAACGACTAGAGTATACAATAGTTTATTGTTTAGTTAGTTAAAACCATAATAAACATGGGCAAAATACAACAATACAATTTCTTAATTAAAAGGAGACATTGGTCAACATCACGAGAGTAGACAGGATGTATCAAGAAGAATTTCTTAACTAAAAGAGACATTGGATCACATCACGATTGGCCATTAAATCCTTTTAAGCTTATAGTCTGAGCTCTAAGTGTTGAAACTAACCAAGGCTAAGGACACAAACTTCTTTCTAAATGTCATTCATGCTACACATTTGTCTGAAAGTAGTATACAGTGTGCAAAGTTAAAAAAAGCTGATTCAATGTGCAAATATGCAGAATGTGCTCTGGCTTGAATTGCCGAAAGTTTAAAGTGCTTTGTGCTGCCTAGAACATTTTAAGTAATAATTAATGTTTAAACATGTTAAAATTTATAAAAAAGTTCCAAGAAAGTTACTTTACAATCAATTAGACCCTTATCTCAGAAATCTATCTTTAAAACATCAAGCTCGTGATTGTTGAGAGGGATTGAGCAATCCCCTCTACTCCTGCTATATTTGTAACTGTTTGTTTATTTGTTGAAGAAACTTTGTTGTCCTACAGGAAAGCTGCAACAACTGGCTATTCAGCAAAGCCATCACAGCAGGTCGACATGATCTTATATGAAGTGACCGGAGAGCCAGAACTAGGAGTTGTCATCTCAGTTGATTGACGGCAGGGCAAATGCATAGGAAATGTTGAATTGTCTCTTCCATTCTCCCACAGAGCCGGCAAAGATTGTTCGGCCAAGTTTGTTTCCATGATGGAACCTGATCTTTTGAGGAAAAAGGTCCCAGTCGAATGAGAAGGAAATGCTGCGTTGTTGGAGAAATATGAATTACGAGATATGGCTGTGGCGCTCAGTTCATGTACGATGATAGGGCCATCCATCCATGTTTTTTCCTTGCTTTCGCATCTTTGTCAAGTGACCATGCATACTGTTTGGCTGCTTTATTAGTGATTTTTTGGAATGCGGGGAAGCTGATGTTTAGACCCCACACTTCATTCAGATTGAGAGCGGTTAGCGCTTGCTGGAGTACTAATACAGTAACTGAATACAGATAAGAAAGATTTCTGCATGAGAAAAAAGAGTGTGGTCAATCTGGAACTGGAAAACGTTTCTTGAGTAAAGTACTGACAAGTTATCTACAGAAGTGAACAGATTCCAATTTGTCATGTGTATTTACTGAACCAACAGGCTTAGCTGCACATAATATTAAAGGAGTTACCCTTCATCGATTATTAATGCTGCCTGTTGATCATGACAACCAATTAGAACAAATTATCTGGTGATGCTTGTCATGAAGTGGCTAGAGTATTAATGTAATTAAAGCTACTAATTATTAGGCCTGGTCGGTGAACTCCGCTCCGTTCGCGGAGTTTGCGGAGTTTTCTGCACTCCGCACTCCGCGGAGCTCGCGGAGTGCAGAAAACTCCGCTTCGCGATGTGCAGCAGATTTTTTTCCCCGCTCGCGATCGCGTACAGTAAGTTCGCGATCGTGAATGGTAAGTTCGCGAGCGCGAGCTTCTGCTCGGGTAGAATGTCTACCCGAGCAGCAGGAATACCAGCACAAACTGCAGTTCGCACTGCACTCCACCACTCGCGGAACTTCGCGAAGTTCCGCGTAGCAAAACTCCGCGAACTACGCCCAGGCCTGCTAATTATTGATGAAGTCAGCTTGGTGTCTAACCTAATGCTAGCTTTTAATTATTTAAGAATGCAGCAAATATTAAAGACTGACTACGATGTGCTTTTTGGAGGAAAGCACTTAATCGTCTTTGGAGACCTGCTATAACTAACTCCAGTAAAAGGAAAACCTGTATTCAAGAAACTACTACATAATGAAACAAGGCATTCACTAGGAAGCATTGTAAATGTGAACATTTGGGAAAACTTTCAATACAAAGAGTTAATCAAAAATATTTGCCATGCATCGTATATGGAATACAGAGATATATACTAAAGGACTTGAGAGTGGGAGTCCTCACAAAAGAAGGTAAGAGAGTATTGTAAACCTGTCTCATCAAAAATCTGTTTCCAACTAATGTTTCAGCTGAACAAGTAATGTATAGTTTTGTTAAGGAAGAGAAGTCCATTGTTTGTTTGATGCCAACTATTGAGGAGTGTAGTAAATTCAATGAACTATTATTGCAACTGGAAAAAGAAGAGATCATCGATAGTAGAGCAAATGATAAAATGGAACATCAAGGAGTTACAGTGATACTAAGAAAAAAACTGCAATCAAAATTGGATAGTTTAGAAAAGTCTGTGTCGAAAACTGCAAGATTAGAAAAATAGTTACCTATCTGTAAAAAGTGTAGTGTAATCTTACGTCGTAATTTAAATGTTGAAGAAGGGCTAGCGAATGGCGCAATGGGCCAAGTTATGAAATGTATTTATTATCCAAACAGAAATAACATGGAATACTTAGCCACAAAATTTTATGATGTTGGTGAAGTTAAGCAGATTGGTAGATGCTTTTCCTACTCGTGAAAGACTTGTACGTCCAGTGAAAGCAGTTCCCAGCGTTTTGAGCGTATGCAGTAACTATCCACAAATCACAAGGTTTAAGTGTAGATACTGTTCTTGTTAATATTGGTAGTAGTGTATTGAAAGAAGGAATGTCATATGTAGTTTTGTCGTGAATTAGAACATTGTCTGGCTTATTTCTAATTGATTTTGATGAGCAGAAAGTAAGTGCTGACTTGAGCTGTGTAAGAGAGTATAATCGGTTAAGAGGTCAATATGCTCCTCATTTAGGCCAGTATCCTGTGTTTGAAAAACTGATAATGTGTCCAAAGCTTAAAATATCAAAGCAGTCTAGCAGAGCTCAACAGAAAGATGAAGAAAAAGAAAATTGACAAGGTCCTAAGAAAAGAAAAGTACAACACAATGAGGAAATTGAAGGCTATCACTTTGATAATAAATCTGGAGTGAATTGTTATGCAAATGTCGTGTTAAATGGACTGTGCCATTTGCCTCATTTTACAAATTCTATTAAAGAAAAAGTAGATAAAAGAATGTCTTCACAACTATGTAGTTTACTTGAAGAATTAAGAAGTGACAGATTTATTATACATTCTGTTTCTGGAATAGGAAAACTTACAGATGAGTGTACTGGATCAGTAATGTTTTCTCAAAATCTTCTGCAGGATGCTCAAGAATTTTTATGTAATGCTATAACTATGAGAGGAAGAAGATGTGAATATCAATGAATTATTTGGTTTCACTTATAAATAGAACCATAGGTGTGAAGATTGTGAATTCACGTCTAGCACTGAAATCAATTCAGAATGATTCCTCTACTTGACATTACCAGATTGTAAAGCTGTGCCCTTTGAAAATTTAACTAAAAACGCCCATCAAGATTTGATCTGTCCAAACTGCAGATCAGAACTTAGCTCTACATTGTTACTACAAAGGTATGGAAAATATGTCATAGTCATGCTACATCGATGCAGAGTGGATAGTAATAAATTAGAAACAGAAAATACAAACTTTATAGCAGGACAAATTTCCATTTCAAAAAGAACTTTCACAACTACAGCAATCATATTTCATGAAGGAGTTAATATAACTTCTGGACACTACACAATATATTTAAGATTTCAAACAGGTTGGACAGAGTGCAATGACATACAAATGACATTCATATCAAGACTACCTAAAAGGTTACCAAACTCATAACTCCTATTTTTAGACCTGAAGTTATAAGGACATTTTAGGATAACAAAATGTGGTATTGTGTTGACATGTATATGCTATTATCCGCTACAAAAAAAACAAGGTGTTAACCCTCAGAAGCTGGATAATTATAGGCCTATATCCCTTCTTCACTTTCTGGCTAAACGTTTAGAGATACATGTAGCCAAACTTCTTAGCCCCTTCATAGAAGGAACCAACTTTTTAGACCCCCATCAGGCAGGCTTTCGACCATCCCACTCCACTGAATCTGTTATACTATCCGTCATGGATGACCTAAAAGAAAAGGTTGATGAGGACTGCACTCAGGCCTTAATTCTCTTGGACCTGTCTGCAGCCTTCGATACCGTCAACCATGACATTCTGATGGAATGCATTGCTGCAGCGGGTCTAAGAGGTGCTGCCCTAAATTGGTTTAAATCTTTTTTACAGGACCGGAAGCAATCAGTATGGCTTTTGCCCAACAAATCTGCCATTGTTAACATGAACTGTGGAATGCCGCAGGGCTCCTCTTTGTCCCCGTACCTTTTCAATATCTATATTCGGCCCCTTATACTCACGCTTCGTCAGATGAGGGTAAAGATCTATAACTATGCTGACGATATGCAGCTGATCTTTACCATCGATGACTCAACAAACTCCAAGGAGTTTCGTAGGAATACCATGTTGTTCATCAGGAATTGGATGAACAAAAATCAATTAAACCTAAACTCCTAAAAAACAGAAATCATCACCCCTAACAACAAAGTTTTGCACTGGACTCCTGCTCACTGGCCCCTGGAGCTAGGCCCCGCACCTATTCCTAAGAACACAATAAAGAGCCTAGGCATGCAAATTGACTCAGATCTTTCCCTGAGCTCACAGATAGGTTCGGTTACTTCTGCCTGCTTTTTCTAATTACGGAAATTTCGAAAAATTAGAAGGTTTTTCAGCAGAGAGGCCAGGATTCAAATCATCATTGCCATGATTCTATCAAAAATGGACTATGCGAATGCAATTTATCTTGGCCTTCCGTGCAACAAGAAATACTGTCTGCAGCTGATACAAAATCAAGCTGCTAGAATCATCTACCAACAAGGCAGACGATGTCATGTCAGGCCATTTCTGAAGGAGCTCCACTGGCTTCCAGTGGAGCAGCGATCCATGTTCAAAACAGGATATATCCCGTTCAAAGCCATACATGGCACAGGTCCCAAGTACATATCCTCTAGGATTCACAGATATGCCCCACAGCGCACCCTAAGATCTATGCATATGAATCTATTGGTGGTCCCCAGATTCAGACGCAAACGGACAGGAGGGTCGCGTTTCTCAATACAGGGACCCCAATTCTGTAACTCTCTGACCACCACTTTGAGACAAGAAACAGACCACATGCGATTTAGGAAAAAGCTGAAAACTTGGATTTTTACCCAAGCTTACAGTTAGACATGGACTCTCTCAACCGGTGACTTCATGACCCAGCGCCAAGAGACCTGATGGTGTACGTGCGCTTTAGAAATTTTCCATAACATAACAACATAACATAACATGGATTATATGTTTCTGAGACATTATTCGGCCTATTAGGGGTATTGTCTACAGCAAGCTGTTAGAAATGAAAGATTCTTTTTAACTGCAGGAAAGGAATTTATAAAACATTAGAGGAGTGTATATTGTTACTACAGATAAAAACTAAATGGAGGTACTATAATACCAGCAGCCTTATGTTGCATCTAATAAGTTTCCTCAGCACTAAAAAAAGTATTCCTTTTGTTTCTGCTACAACAACTTCTACGTAGTACTGTGTGTTATGTTTTTTGTTCATGGACGAAGAACATTTTAGATATCATTTGGCCTAACAGGGATGATGTTTACAAAAGGATATCCAAAAATTAAGACTGCTTCATAATTGTTGGACATTTTGTACCAGATATAAAAATATCAGAAGCAGATTTAACATATAGTTGCTTTCATTAAGGTAGTAACCTGTCAGCAAGCCAGTATTAAGAAACTTGTAGTGAGTGGGATGCACTGTATGACATATTTGTAATGATCTATTTTGCCCATGTTTTTCTTTATTACAATCCATTGTTTGTTTTTTCCCCACTGTTTGATGATGATGCTTCATACAGACCACTGTTGAAAGTGAAGAAGTATAAAAGCTGAAAACAGTAAAAACAGTAAAACATTTTACTATGTTGTATTAAAGTTTCGGAGAAAAAATATTTTGTGTTGTTTTGGTTGCCTAATGTTCAAAATGAAATGCTAATGCATTTTTCTCTGTTTATATTTTTTCACAGTGGTTGGAGATCGGGATATATTATGTGTGTCAAATCACTAATCTAGTGATGGATTCATAGAGTCACTACTCATATACTCATCCCATCTCCCAGGCACTACAGTTCCACTCATCCAATCACCCAGGCACTACCTAGGCAGGCATCCAATTACTCAGGTACTGCTCTTGCATTCATCCATTCTCCCAGCCACTACTCAGGCACTCATCCAATCACCCAGGCGGCACCCATGGAGTCATTCCTTCACTCAGGCACCACTGAAATAGTTATGGAATCACCTAGGCACTACACTTGCACTCTTTCATTCATCCAGGCACTGCACTCAGACTCATCCATTCACCCAAGCACTACACTTGCAGTCATCCAATTACCCAGTTGATACCGATGGAGTGATCCATTCACTCAGGTATGACCTATGCAGTCATGCAATCACCCAGGCAGTGCACTTGCACTCATTCAATCACTCAGGCACTCCACTTGCACTTATTCAATCACTCAGGCACTCCACTTGCACTCATCCATTCACCCAGGCACTACACTTGCACTTATCCATTCACCTAGGCACTACACTTGCACTCATCCAATCATCCAGGCACTGCACTTGCACTCATACAATCACCCAGGCACTACCCATGCACTTCATTCAGGCCCTACACATGCAGTCATGAATCACCCAGGCACTGCACTTGCACTCATCTATTACCTAGGCAGTGCACTTGTATTCATCCAATCACCCAGGCAGTTCACTTGCACTCATCCAATCATCCAGGCAGTGCACTTTTACTACAGCTCTTATACAGTCACTGCACTTGTGCTCATACAATCACTCAGGCATTAGCTAGGAAGTCATGCAATCACTCTGGCACTGCACTTGCACTCATCCATTTACCCAGGCATTGCACTTGCACTCATCCAATAACCTAAGCACTATACTTGCACTCATCTATTCACCCAGGGACTACACTTGTATGTATCCATTCACCCAGGCACTGCAATTGCCATTATTCAATCATCCAGGAATACACTTCTACTCATGCAATCATCCAAGCATTGCATTTGCAGTCATATAATCAGCCAGTCATTACCCATGCAGTCATGCAATCACTCAGATACTACACTTGCTCTCATCCATTCACCCAGGCACTACACTTGCACTTAGTTATTCACCCAGGCACTCCATTTGCACTCATCCAATGATCCAGGTACTGCATGTATACTCATCCATTCACCCAGGCACTACACTAGCACTAATCCATTCACCCAGGCACGGCACTTGTACTTATCCTTTTGCCCAGGCAAATGCACTCGCACTCAGGTAATCATACAGGCAGTGTACTTGCACTCATACAATCAGTCAGGGATTGCTCATACAGTCATGCAATCGCCCAGGCAATGTACTTACATTTATAAATTCACCCAGGCACTAGATTTGCACTTATCAACTCACCCAGGTACTGCTCTTGCACTCATTCAATAAATGAAGCAATGCACTTGAAGTCATATAATCACCTAGGCACTAAGCATGCACTCATCCATTTACTCAGGCACTACCCATGCAGTTATGCAATCACCTTGGCACTTCACTTCCACTCATCTATTCACCCAGGCACCACACTTGCACTTATCCATTCAATCAAACACTAAACTTGCACTTATCCATTAACCCAGACATTGCACTTGCACTCATCCAATCATCCAGGCAGTGCACTTGCACGAATGCACTTATCCAGGCACTGCACTTGCAATCATACAATCACTCAGACATTACCCAAGCAATCATGCAATCACCTAGACACTGCACTTGCACTCATCCAATCACCCACGCAATACACTTGCACTCATCCATAGACCTAGGCACTAAACTGTACTAATGCACTTATCTAGGCACTGCTCTTGCACTCATACATTTACTCAGACACTATGCATGCAGTCATGCAATCACTCAGGCACTGCACTTGCATTCATCAAATTTCCCAGACGCTAGTGAGACACTCATCCAGTCACACAGGTGTTACTCATAGAGTCCTCCCTTCACTCAGACACTACCCATACAGTCATGTAATCACCTAGGCACTACACTTTCATTTATCTACACACTGCCCTTGCACTCATCTATTCACCCAGGTAGTACACTTGCACGTATCCAATCACCCATATGGTACCCATGGAGTGATCCATTCACTCAGGTACTACCCATGCAGTCATGCAATCACCCAGGCAATGCACGTGCACTCATTCATTCTCCCAGGCATTACACGTGCACTCATTCCTTCTCCCAGGCATTACACTTGCACTCATCCATTCACCCAGGCATTACACTTGCACTTATCCATTCACCCAGGCACAGCACTTACACTCATCCAATCATCCAGGCACTGCACTTGTACTCATACCTTGTACTCATACAATCACCCAGGCACTACCCATGCATTCATCCATTCACTCAGGTGCTACCCATACAGTCATGCTATTATCCAGGCACTGCACTCTCACTCATCTCTGCACCCAGGCATTGCACTTGCACTCGTCTAATCACCCAGGCACTACACTTGCACTCATCCAGGGCTTGCACTTACACTCAGACAATCACCCTGGCACTAACCATGCACTCATTCATTCACTCAGGCACTACCCATGCAGTCATGCAATCACCCAGGCACTGCACTTGCACTCATTCATTCACCAAGGCATTGCACGTGGACTCATTCAATCACCCAGGCACTACACTTGCACTCATCCATTCACCTAGGCACTACACTTGTACTTATCCATTCACCCAGGCACTGCACTTGCACTCATCCAATGATCTGGGCACTGCACTTGCACTCATGCAATCATCCAGGCACTGCACTTGCACTCATACAATCCCTCAGGCATTACTCATGCAGTCATGCAATCACCCAGGCACTACCCATGCACTCATCCAATCACTGAGCCACTACCCATACATTCATCCAATCACCTAGGCATTACTCATTCACTCATTTGATCACCCATGCAGGACCATGCACTCATCCAATCACCCAGGCACTAATCGTGCACTCATTCAATCATGCACGCACTACCCATGCTGTCATGCAATCACCCAGTCACTACACTTGCACTCATCAATTCACCCAGGCACTGCACTTGCAGTCATCCATTCATCCAGGCACTGCGCTTGCACTCATCCAATAATCCAGGCACTGCACTTGCACTCATGCAATCACTCAGGAATTACCCATGTAGTTATGCAATCACCCAGGCACTGCACTTGTACTCATCCATTCACTAAGGCACTACACTTGCACTTATCAATTCACCCAGGCACTGCAGTTGCACTCATCCAATCATTGCACTTGCACTCATACAATCACCCAGGCACTACCGATGCACTCATCCATTCACCCAGCACCCCACTTGCACTCATCCATTCACCCAAGCACTACACTTGCACGTATCCATTCACCCAGGCACTGCACTCCCACTCCTCCAATCTTCCAGGCACTATTCTTGCACTCATCCAGTCTCCCAGACACTACTCAGGCACTCATCCAGTCACCCAGGCAGTAGCCATGGAATAACCCATTCACTCAGGCACTACGCATGCAGTCATGCAATCACCCAGGCACTGCTGCTCTTGCAGTCATTCATTCACCCAGGCACGGCACTTGCACTCATCCAATCATCCAGGCAGTGCACTTGTACTCATGCAATCATCCAGGCACTACACTTGCACTTGTGCAATCACTCAGGCATAACCCATGCAGTCATGCAATTACCCAGGCACCATACTTGCACTTATCCATTCACCCTGACACTACACTTGCACTCATCCAGTCTCCCAGACACTACTCAGGCACTCAGCCATCCACCCAGGCAGTAGCCATTGAGTAATCCATTCACTCAGGCACTACCCATGCAGTCATTCAGTCACCCAGGCACTGCACTTGCACTCATTCATTAACCCAGACATTGCACTTGCACTCATGCAATCACCCAGGCACTACAATTGCACTCATCCATTCACCTAGGCATAACACTTGCACTTATCCATTCACCCATGCACTGCACTTTCACTCATACAATCATGCACACATTGCCCATGCACTTATCCAATCACCCAGCCACTACCCATACATTCATCCAATCACCTGGGAACTACTCATGCACTCATTGAATCACCCAGGCACTACACATACACTCATCTAATCACACATGCACTACCCATGTACTCATTCAATCACCCAGGCACTACGCACGCACTCATCCAATCACATCTGCACTACCCATGCACTGATCCAATCACCCAGACACTACACATGCACTGATCCAATCACTCAGGCACTACACATGCACTCATTCAATCACCCAGGCACTCAACATGCAGTTATGCAATCATTCAGACACTACCCAAGCAGTCATCCAATCACACATGCACTCATAAATTCATTCAGCGTATCTTTTTTTTAACCATGAAAGGCAGTTCTGAAAAGAACCATTTATTTTTTTAGATTTTATACTTTTGTTTGTTGTTTGCTTTCAAAACAAATGGTAAACACAGTATAAAAAACTAAAATAAGCAGCAGAAACAAGCTGCACTAAGTAAGGATTGCATACAAAACATTCATATCTGTGCTCCTTTGCTGCATTTTTCAAAGCTGGAAATGACTGCTCTCCAGCAGTAACTATAGCTTGACTGTCCATGCGATACACAGCCATCCTTCTAAATTCTGGGACCAACTCTACATGATGTCTTTCTATTTCAGCTGGCACTTTTTCTCCTGGAACAGGGGAGCACTAGATGATGCTGATGGTGCCACAGCTTCTCTGGCTTTCTTTGCTCTTTTTAAATCATTTTTGTGGTATGTTTTAAGATGGTAGAGCATAGACATAGTACCACAGGAGTACTTTTTGTTGGAGCCTCTAGACAATGTCTTGTTGCAAAGGGAACATTTTACACATTTTGCAACAGTCTTAGACTCCCCAGATGGGATAGTGAAAGACTCCCAAGCAATACTGGTCTTCTTCAGCTGGGGCTCTTCATCTTGTTCTTCTTCTCCTTCCACCTCCTCAATATCCTGTTCTGCCTCCTATTGGAGCTGGTTCTCCTCTGCACCTCCTGCTGACATTTTCTGTTGAAAAATGAAAAAGCAACCAACCTCCACAATGACTTTTCCACTGCACACACGCCTGCTCAGAATGATTCCACAATGAATGGAACATTGAAGAAAACAAATATGGGTGGGGACTTCCTAGACTTCCTATTAATATAGTTGGAAACTGTTTTATCCAATCATATCACTTTCTTTCAGGTTACGTGATCTTCATGACTACGCACGTAATCGCAAACACTGGAAATGTAATATAAAACTAGGTTTGAATAACGTAAATATAAAAAAGCATAACTTTAAAGCTCTGGTTTATAAGCACCTACTGTCACACTTACTCTAAAATATGTGTATATACATTTTTACACTTTTCAAAAACACGCAATCATCGCGATCATGAATACACTCGCAACGACCAGCATCATCGCAAAATTAGAAAAATAGATTTCAACATTAGTTTTAAGCTAAATAACTACAACAACGTAACTTTAAACAATACACAAATACACCTCTACTGTCAAACATACTGGAGAATGTGTCCATATATATGTTTTACACTTTATAAATAACAAATGCTCTTCTTAACCACCGACTTCATCGCGAGGCCCAGCGTCACTGCGAAGGCGGAAAATAGGCTTTAACGAAAAAATTTCTGGAAACTCACTCCAAAAATATTAATCTAAACAATACACTAATAAAGCTCAACTGCTAAATATACTTTAGAATGTGTCTATATATATGTTTCACACTTTGTAAAAAACACATGCTCTTTGCGATTACCGATATCATCGCGATGCTCGGCGTCACTGCGAAAATGAAAAATACGCTTTCAAGATGATTTTTCTGGAAACTCACTACAAAAATATGATTTTAAAAAGGACACTAATAAAGCTCTACTGTTAAACATACTGTACAATGTGTCTATATATATGTTTTACGAATATAGCACGTTACAACGCGTGCTTTTACTATGCGGTAGGTGCAACGTGGTCGTTACAACGACCGCGTTGTTACAATGCGATGCCATTACTACGCAAGTCATTACATCGACTTTTAGTAGATGGCGCCGTAACATTAGGAATGTATAATTTACTATTCCAACTCCAGCCTACGCAACAGTAGGGAAGGTGTTGGAATAGTAAATTATACTATTCCTTATGTTAGAGCGCCATCTACTGCAAGTCGATGTAATGACTTGGTAGTAATGGCATCGCGTTGTAACAACGCGGTCGTTGTTACGACCGCGTTGTAAAGGCATCGCGGTCTAATGACCGCAATGTAAAGGTTGTTTCCCATGTTTTACATTTGTACAAAACACGGGCTCTTCGCGACTACTGATGTCATCACGATGCCCGGCGTTACCGCAAAAACGGAAAATAGGCTTTGAAGACAATTTTTCTTCAGAAACTCACTACAAAAATATGAGTTTAAACAGTACACCAATAAAGCTCTACTGCTAAACATACTGTAGAATGTGTCTATATATATGTTTAACACTTTGTACAAAACATGCGGTCTTCGCGAATAGCAACGTCATTGCGATGTCCAACGTCACTGCGAATATAAAAAACGAATTGTAAAGTTGTTTTCTCCAAAATTGATCACCAAAAAAGTTAAAACAATATCTTACTAAATACCTATACTGAAACTTTATTTATTTAAAAAAATGTCTTTTTCAGTTTGTGAAATACATTTGCTGAACACAGATCACAGATTCTCCACAGTAAATGTGAAAATGTTGTGCTGACTCAAAAAATTATAAAAAAATAAAAACAGTTATTAATGTACTTTTTGATAAACACATACCAAATAAAAAAACAAGTGGTATATAATAAATATATAATGTACAATATCTAATTATAGAAAAAAATGTAAATCTTAGAAGCTTAGTAAAAAAATGGACGTTACAATTAAGAAATAGAATTTAAAAATACCTTAGAAATTTACTTAAAAAACAAAGGTTACAGGGAAGTTACAGTTAGGAATTAACATTTTAAAAACCTTAGAAATTCACTGAATAAAACAAAGGTTACAGGAACGTTAGAGTTAGGAAATGGATTTAAAAAACCTTAGAAATTCACTAAATAAAACAAAGGTTACAGGGACTTTATAGTTAGGCTCAGATTTCGCTCTTACAAAACCAAAGAAATTCAGCGGTTATAGTTAGCTGAGCTAACTATAACTCGCTACCCTGCAATGCACGGCTTATTACCTCACATATTACAGCACTCATGACATGGTCAGTGACATCACTGATGACATCTCAAATGATATCGCTGATGACATCATGCAGTAAAAAGGGCAAATTATACAGCACTGGCACTTTTCCTTCTTTTCAACAAAAAAACAATTTTTTTTGTGAAATCTGAAAAATATATGGAAAATTGTACAGCAAAAGAGATAAATCTATAATTTTGTGGTAAATACCACAGCCACAGAATCACATAAATTCACTGGCCCTCACCACTGTCCATTGATTTACAAAAGGCAAACAGAACATAAACTTTATAATTCCAATGAGGGCCTGTTGTTCTTTGCTGTATTTAGAAGAAATGTGTTTTTCAAGCTAACTACACCAAAATATACATGGACTATAGAAAATACATAAGAGGTCATGTGAATATGGTCCTAGATTGCCATCTTAAGGTTCTACTGATATTTACAAGCCACTTGACCTTCGGTATTCTGATTTATGATATCACCAGAACTCCTAGATGGATAGTCTTTGTTTTCAAGAGGTAGGAGGCATTTGAAAACTGAGATGTGAAAGAATATGTACAGAGAGGGTGCGAGACAATGTTCACGAGGGAGGGAATCAACGCAAGTAGGGTGAGAGAGCAGGTGAGAGAGAGAATAGCAGAAAAATAGATTAGAAAAGAAGTAGGAAAAAAACAAAGGGACAGAAGTAACAAGCAAAGGCAAAGCCAATTGGTCTGGCATTCACATGGAAAGCATGCAAGCACATTCATGCTGCACAGTGCTTACTTTGAGATGGTGGTTGAAGGTGGTGCCCACCAGCAATCATTTTTCAGCACCAGAACTTATTTTTCATCATGAGACTTTAACCTAGAACAAGTTAAAGAAAGGCAGGAAAGAGAGAAATTAGGGGAAAGAGAAATGCAGAAAAAGTGGCAAAGACTGGAAATAAAACCCTGCAAACGTGCGAAAAAGGGGCAAAGAGTACAGTGGATAAAAGAGCCATGAGGTATAATCAAGACTATACGTCCTTGGTATTCGTCAACCCCAATGTGCTATTTTTCCATTAAGCACTGCTATGGTTGTGGTAACAATACGTTTGCAGGCAGCTACACTGTCAATCAAGACCTAAAGGCGGTGAGACAGTAAGGGTGAGTAACAGTTTGAGTTAGGGAGGCAGAGTGGGGAGGAAATAAAAATACAGGCGGGGCTGAACACACAGTGTCATGCTTCCTTAATCAAGATAAAAGTATGAGATAAGGAGTGAGGGCGATAGAGAATGAACGGGAAAGAGGAAGAGATAAAGATGGAGTGGGAGAATGAGAATGGAAACGCGGAAAGAGGGAAAGACTCGGAAAAGGGCTCTATGTTCTCCAACAAGCAAGAAAGAGAGACAGCATGAGAGAAAGGTGAGAGAACGATAGAGAGAGAGAAAAGGAAAGAGGACGCACGAGGAAGTGAGTGACAGAAAAAGGGTGAGAAACACCAAGAAAGAAAGTAAAGATGGAGAAATACAAAAGAGAATGTGCTACCAGTGGCGAGACAGAAGGAGGAGTAAAGGAAGGGGAGAAAAAAGAGAGCGAGACCAAACGAGAGGCAAATATGTTGTGAAGTTGGGAAGGGTGTGGTGAGGGATTTCTGCCTGTCTGTATGCAGTAAAGGTTATGTGGAACCTGATTTTTAGAGTTGTTTTGCGTGTTTAGAATGTCTGCAATAATATATATATATTTTTTTACTTATGGCAGGAGATTGTATTGACATTGAATTGAACTGCAAGAAAAAAAAAGAATTGAATTCGCATTGAATAAATATTTTGCATGGTTTTGTGTTAAAACTAAGGGGCATATTCACAAGGAGCTATCGCCGAATTAACAGCACTTTATCGCAGCCAAAGTGGTGATAAATTTACCCCCCATTCACAAGCCGGTGTTAACAGCCCACGGCACCAGTTTACCCGCGATAGCAGCCGCAAAAAACATCGCCACAGAGGACCTGCGCAACTATCGCTAATGAGATGCAGAGTGGGCGTTCCCGTGCCAAAAGGCACGACAACATCACACCTCAACATTCAGAACGACCAGCCACATCGGCGATAAAAACACAAAACAGGCGATAAGGCGCGTTAGCACCAGGAAATCTACACCTGCTCTGACCTGGTGTAAAGTCGGACGGCAGCCAGCACCACAAAAGGGAACACAGCCCAGGGCCACAACCCAAGGGCAACAGATGCCATGGAGCCACTCATCATGCGGCCCGGACAACCAAGAGGGCCACAACACCCACCGCCACCACCCCCAGGACCACCCCTCCCTGGCACCCCCCGACCAAAGACATGCCACATCAGCCACACCTAAACATGTACAAAATATTACGCTTGAGGCCGCACAATCACAACTGGTGACATGCATGTGTCGTCACAGAAATGAGCAGCACACATTCACTTTCGAAGCAACAAAGGAAACTTTTTTAAGATGAACAACTAAATGAAATGAAGACACATGGCCGCTCCCCTTGGGACAATACGTAGGTCACAGCCTGTAAGACAAAAAACATGATGAGAAGGTGTGTCCTGCACACATCAGAGGACAGAGAGAGAGAGCGAAGGAGAGAGAGAGGAAGAGAGGGAGAGAGAGAGAGAAGAAGAGAGGGAGAGAGAGAGAAGAGGAGAGAGAGAGGAAGAGAGGGAGAGAGAGAGAGAACATGCCGCCCCTGCGCACCCAGGCCACACTGCTCACCTGCTGCCACCGGTGTGTCCCCAGCCACGTGCTGGTATGCATAGCAGGACACCAGGTCACACATCTGAGTCAGAGCCGTCAGCTGAAACAGAGCCCAGATACATGACTGGCATAGTACACACACTTGCACAAGACAACATCCCCTGCCCGCCCATGCACACCCAGGCAGAGGCACCCCAACCCCTCCGGCCACCCATCGGAGCATGCCCGCCCATGCACACCCAGGCCTCAATGCTCACCTTCCGCCACCGGTGCGTAGACAGGAGGTCCCACCACGTGCCGCTGCAAGCCACAAGCCCGGGGCCCGCGGACATGGCACCCTCCACATCATGCAGCCCCGCTCCGCAGGCCACCAGGTCTCACATTTGGTGCTGGGTCTTGATTACTCCATGGCAGAGGACATACCAGTGCACCTGGCACCATCGCAGGCTGCACACCCGCTCAGCCCAATGGGTGCCACCAACTCTGGGAGCCCGGAAGCGACGCCACGGGGCGGTAGGCCCGCGCTGCCCGTTGGCTCTGACCTACACTGCGGTCCAGCAGGGCACACAAAACCTGAGCTGTCCGGACCGCCGGGATGGGGCATCATCGCAGGCTGCACACCCGCTCAGCAGCTGACTCAGTGCACCCAAAGTCACCGTCCCGTGGTGGTGTGCCTGTGCCGTCCGCAAGGCCTCGGATGCCACTAACCCTGTGCAACACCAGTCTGCGCCACGTGGTGGTAGGCCCGTGCCGTACTCAAGGCCTCGGATGCCACTAACCCTGTGCAACCCCAGTCTGCGCCACGTGGTGGTAGGCCCGTGCCGTACTCAAGGCCTCGGATGCCACTAACCCTGTGCGCAACAACTCATGGGCCCTATATGAGTGCGAACCGTGGAGAGTCCGCCATCCAGTCACCACCGGAAGAGGGGAATGTGACGTCGTCGGCCCCTTATATTGGCAGAGTCACATGGCCTGTGACGCCTGTGCCGGATGGGTGTGGTGAGTGTGAAAACCTGCCCTCAGGGAGTGGCTGTGACATGCTGACAACTAGACCAGTGACCTGCACACCACCAGCGAGTACGGCTGCGACAGGTAGCAATGAGGGCCCCCCTCGGGGCGTCAGTGGAGTGGTCTGGCCTGCCGTATGCCGGACAAGCGCAGGGCTTGCAACAATGACTCGTGGGATCTGGGCGTGGTCCAGTCCATGTCCGGACAAGGAAGTGACTGATGCATGTATCACTGTTGTAGTGTTCACGGGACCCGGTACACAAAATGCAATGTCGCACCCTCTGACTGACATCCCAGAGGATGAACATCATTGATGCAAGGGAAGGCACTGTCCCCACATTCATCCACACATCCATACATGAATGACATAAGACATTACACAGCAGTGCGTCACTGGATGTTTATTTGCACATCCAGTGCAGTCATGCAGCTGGAGCGGTACAGGGCAATGCTGAGCACACTACACAATATGGGCCCGTGGAGGGCCAGCCAGTGTACATCCGGGGATGACCTGTACTGCGGAAGGGGAAGGGTACAGTCCGCAGTCTGTCCGCCGTGTCAATGGCCGTCAAACAGGATGTGGCAGTCCATGTCGCTGTCCAAGGTGAGTGCATCGGAGTGTATCGGGGGTCAGTGGTAGGTCTTGAGGCCATGTGCGGCACCAAGCAGAAACAGGCAAGGTGGCGGACATGAATGCTAGTACCTCCTTCTGATCTCAATCCCATCCACGTCCTCGTCCCCGGATGTGTGCTCTGCCCCACCTGTGGGTGTTGCAGTACCTGCTGCGGCACTGTGTGCCACTGACACATCAGGGGCCGGAGGAGGATTGTCGGCCGCACTGTGTGGCAGTGACACATCAGGTCCCTGAGTGCATACATCTGCTGCACTGTGAGGCACTGACACACTAGGGGGCGGAGATGTGGATGGTGTGGGGGCAGCAGCATTCATCATCGCCACGCCTTGTGGCAGCAATGCCCTGATGAAGACATGCAGGGCCTGGTAGATCCCAGCTACATTTCGCTGATGTGCAGCGGTGGCTGCCATCCTTTCCGACTCCATCCGCACCATGTCCTCCCTGAGCCTCCGCATGTGTGACAGCTCATGGCTGGCATTGCTGGGGCCACTCTGAGCGGACAGGTATTCCTCCCTCCGCGTCATGACTCCAGCGATGTCAGTCAGGGCTCGTTGGAGACCATGGGACGGACATAGACACCCAAGGATGGCGTCCAGTTTGGTAGCCATGAGGTCGAACCCCACCTGCACCGGCTCGGCCGTCTCCCTCTGGCCCTCCAGCACATGGCGTTGGAAGGCCATTTGTTGTTCTGGGGGTCTTGGGAGGGTGCCGGGCTGTGGGTGCCTCCTGCTGGGTGGTTTGGGTGGTGGGTGGGGTCTCATGGATGTAGCTGGGCTGCCCTAATCCTGGAGGTTGCTGGCGGATGAGGTCAATGATGTCTTGGATGGTTTGGGTGTCGATGCTGGTGTTGTCCTCCTCCTCGTCATCAGTGAAGAGTGGCTGTGACTGCTCTGCAGGAGGTGTTGACGATGCCCCTGCGATGTGAAGGGGAGATGGTGTATTACAATGTGTCCACATGTATGTAGCCACATGGTACAGTTTGACATTCAGCAGCATGGCATTGTACATTGTGACAGTCTGTGGGTCTGGGCGAGGACACAGGGTCATTGTGGGTGTGCACTGTGCCCTGCTTGCTTGTGCATGTGTGCCATTGCGGCCATCTCCCCCCGTCCCCCCAGTACCTGGTGGTCACTCACCCTGTTGCTGTGCGGTTGTGTCCTGTTGAGCAGTGTCCGGGCCCCCGACTCCGGCCACAGTATCCATACTGATGACTGTCGACACCAGCTCCTCCATGTCATCCAGCTCCAGCTGTGGCGCTGGGCCCCCACCTCCGGTCTGCGTTGGTGCCTTTTGGTTGGCGCTGAGTTTCTCCTTGGTCTTCCGCTTGATGTCATTCCATCGTCTTTGACCTCGTCCATTGTCCGCTTGTGCTCTCCGACGGCATTCACTTTGTCGACGATGTCCCGCCATATTCCATTTTTGGTGCCCAATGACACGTTGGAGGTGACGAAGAGTTGTTGATGGTGTTCCATCACCTCCGTGACTATGATCCTGTTTGCCTGCGGACTGAACTTGGTCTTCCTGGTCTTCTTGTCCTTGCCCTTCCCTGTCCCCGAGGTCCCAGGCTGGTCGTCCGGGGTGCTTGTGGGGTTGCGCTCGTCCTCTGCGCCTGCTCCGGATGCCTCCATGGTGCTTGGGTGTTGGTCAGTTTGTGTGTGGGTGTATTTTCTACTTTTATGGTGATTTTTGACGCCTGCCAGGTGTGTGTTGCAGGCCTGGCGCTGCTTGTCGCTGATTTCCTCATCGCGCTTTGGCCCATCGCGTGTTTTTTGGTGTTGTGGTTTGTGTTTTTATCTCCATCGTGGTGGTTGTATCGCGGACATTGTCCACGGTTTTGGCAGACTATCACATGCTACCGCCTTGTTGTGAATTCCACGTTGACACGGGGTTATTTTCCCGCGCTAGGCTGCGATATTGAAAGCTGCGTTATGCTACTCTTGCGGTAGTTATCACACGTTCTTGTGAATATACCCCTAAATTAACTATTTAGAAAACCTTTATGCAGGAGGGGCGAGGGAAAACCGGAGAGAGATGAGAGACAAAAAGAGAATAGGGGCGGCACAAAAGGCAGAGAGCGGAACAGGGAGAGTCGTTGAGCTAAGGGACATACTGAGAAAAAACGCTGAATTTATATATATGTTTTTTTGCTGATATGTTACCACTGCAACCGAAGTAAAAATGTTTCTGCGTGGAGGCGGCATGCGGGTATCCTCTTCACATCTGCATCCATTACGATTGGCAGAACAGCATGCCACTGCTTTACTGCTCGTTGCTCGCCGCGGGTGTTTGCTTAGGCGCAAGGGTAATTGAGTGCCTGTTTGTTCTAGTTTATTAATTGTCAGCACTTAACTTTAAGGGAGGGGAGTATTCCAAACAAAGTGACAGGTCAAATGTCTGCGAGATCTTATTGCTGATGCGAAAACCCGTCGCAAGCCTGAGCTGAGGCTATGCATTAGAGTACCTGAATACTGAAACAAATGTCACTCTGCTGCCTGCAGGCGGCGCCTTTGCGAATCCTAAAGTATTAATATGTCTTGTAAGTGTTTTATACTAAGGAACTCCCCGCCTACTAGATAGACTGAACTCAATTCCAGCACGTCGATCAAGAGACACGTTTTTTATTTACACGCTAGTCGCCAAAAAGCATGATGCTTACTGTGTTTCGTAACAATTATGTGGAGGATGTGCTATATGGTTGACAGACACATGTGAATGAAATTCCGTACTTATCTTTGAAAGACCTGCACATCTAAGAAAACTAGGGAAGATTTAAAAATGGTTACTTGGTGTATTTTACGTTTTAAAGTACGGAGCCGGATAAAATTCATACACAGGATTATTGCACATATTTAGCGCCGTGTGCTTCACTGCGACGGAACATCCACGTGCAGAGTAACCCACGCCTTGGTTTTCGATTGCTCTCGCTGTTGCAGGGGTGTGACAAAGACCCCTTCCTTCAGTGCCTCACCCCCCTTTATTAAGTCCCTGACCTATCAATATTGGTGATATATGGACAGAGCCACTGGAATTATGTGGAAGCAGAGGGCCCAAGTATGCAGCAGGGTTGAATAAATTATGCTGCAAGAAAAGGTAATTTATGCGGTGTAACGCAGCACATTTTCTGATTGTATTACTTCATTATATTTCCATTTTTCAACTCGGTAACACTGTGGTCCTAGATTGCCATCTCGAGGTTCTACTGATATTTATAAGCCACTTGACCTTCGGTATTCTGATTTATGATATCACCAGAACTCCTAGATGGATAGTCTCTGTTTTCAAGAGGTAGGAGACATTTGAAAACCGAGATGTGAAAGAATATGTACAGAGAGGGTGCGAGACAATGTTCACGAGGGAGAGAATCAACGCAAGTCGGGTGAGAGAGAGAATAGCAGAAAAATAGATTAGAAAATAAGTAGGAAAAAACAAAGGGACAGAAGTAACAAGCAAAGGCAAAGCCAATTGGTCTGGCATTCACATGGAAAGCATGCAAGCACATTCATGCTGCATTGTGCTTACTTTGAGCTGGTGGTTGAAGGTGGTGCCCACCAGCAATAATTTTTCAGCACCAGGACTTATTTTTCATCATGAGACTTCGACCTTGAACAAGTTAAAGAAAGGCAGGAAAAAGGGAAATTAGGGGAAAGAGAAATGCAGAAAAAGAGGCAAAGACTGGAAATAAAACCCTGCAAACGTGCGAAAAAGGGGCAAAGAGTGCAGTGGATAAAAGAGCCATGAGGTATAATCAAGACTATGGGGCCGATTCCGATTCCGGCTGGAAATCTCTCCGACAGAGCCGGACCCGGAGAGAATTCCGACCGAATCGGACCCTAGCAGTCTGACCGGATGAGTACGATGCATTCGCATGCTATCGGACTCGAGTCGGTCAGACTCCCATTGAAGTCAATGGGAGCCGGTCGTACAACGCGTACGCGGGCTCCCATTGACTCAATGGGTGCGAGGCGGACAAGGGCGCCCCCTACAGCGTGTATGCGTCCATGCGCATCGCGGCATACATGCACAGGTAGGGGGGACCCATGGGTCCCCCCTGTGTGCGACTCGCGCGGCTACGCGTACAGGGGGGTCCGACGCGGACCCCCAAAGTCCGGCTCCGACAGCTTTTTCGAGCCGGACGGCGCGAGTCGGTCGGACTGCTCGCGGCGCGCATCGTACTTACCCGGCCGGGAAACGTCTCCATAGCGCGGTGCGAGTCGTGTCCATGCGAGTCGGTCGGAGCGTGTTGAAGCCGCGTTCGAGTCGGTCGGCGATTTCACGGGTGCTTGCATCGTACTCGCTCGGCCGGACCCGCGTACGATTCGGTCGGGAAACAGGGCTCCGAATCGGATCCGGTGAATCTGAATCCGATTCGGAGCACTACCGGCCGAGATCGGAATCGGCCCCTCTACGTCCGTGGTATTCGTCAACCCCAATGCACAAGTTGCACCTCATAAGTACCAGCTTAACAGCCAAATATAGAATTAAGCAGCAGAAAGGTGACCAGTCAACCTTTGCAAAGGGCCTTTCATTGCACAGCAACACGTGTTGCCACATTTTTAGTAGCTTTTGAACCGTTTGAACTAGAAACATTTTTTTTGTTAAAATTTGCATATTATGCAGCAGGTGACAGACCATGTGGCATATGCAGCAAAACCATAATTATGCAAAAAACGCCACAGCAGCACAGTCATAAAATTCCAGTTGCCCTGGATCTGGGAGTCTCATTGGCCCCTCACTACGTTCTGCAGGGTGGGGCCATCATTTCGTGTTCCACCGCTGGGCGGTTGCAGTTACGCAGACCTAGAGTGACAGACAGCACATGCCTTGTCTAAAACATACTCTCTGTTCCTCTTATCCATTTTTCCAATACTCGTCTTTTCCTTCTGCGGTCCTTGTTACTCAGTATGGATGTACGTCCACCATCTAAGTTACTGTTGTGATGTTTCTGTATTTACTGTCCACGTGGCAGGCTCATGCAGCCTTCTCTTCTGGGCGCATGCTGCCTCCTCGGGGACAAACAAGTTATGCCTTGAATTGTGTTCCACATGCTGCGGCGGTTCGTCAACTGTGGATTCCCCAGCAACGATCATTCGTGCTGGGGATCTGCAGCTGCCGGATGCCGCGGTCGTGGGTGTTTTGGATATGCGAATAAAAACCCATTAATTCAACCTGCATCGTACTTCAACATATTGGCGACGATCGGGATTCCTTTCCCGCACCCACCGACCCGCATTTTCATTTCCTCAAATTTCCACTTGATGTTTTTCTCTATTTACCTAACCTCCAGGATACGGTTGGCAACGTTCTTCGTTTCCTCCTTCAAGTCGAAGCACATCTTGGCCTCTTCTGGCCATCTCGAGTTCATTTGCCTGCCTTCATCTTGTTTGGTGAGCACTTCGCAGCTGGCTGTTTTCCCTCCTTTCCGTCAGCCCGCACTTCTGCTCATACGCAGTTTGGGACGCTTACGCGCACGCCACACCAGGAAGTTCCCAGCATGCCCTCCCAACTGCAGACGACACGCCCCTACCTTCATCGCACTGTGAGAGGGTGCATACTGGCAGGAGCCTTATTTCAAGTGCACCCTCCCAGCGTTATGGCAGTTGTCGTCATAATGACACGCCCCTTTCCTTCATCGCGCTGTAAGGGGGAACACAACACATCCAGGCAGGAGTCTATTTTCAATGTGTACCCTCCCAGGTCTATGTGTCAGTTTGCTCACCAGCTGCTACTACTATTATCTCCTTAAACCTTGCAGCATTTATTCCACGATTTCACCATTGGGCAATCGCCACTCAGGTACTGTCATTTTTACTTACTTTGCTCTCCACTTTGCATCTCTTCATACCGAGTAAGCATTTAACTCAGGTACTATCATTCATTTTATTCGCAAAATGAAAGAAGGAGGTATTTTCACTGTATTTTATTGCATATCTTGTATTTTTTTTTCATATTATTGTGACTTGAAACTATGGCTTCCACGCAGCAAATTACACTTCCCCCACTTTTTTTGCAGTCCCCAGGCAAACCAAGTGTCAAATGGCGTCAATGGGTTAACATTTTTGATAATTATCCCTTACCCTTACCTTCATCAAGCAGGGCACTCATGAACTTGACATTAGGGGTAGTCCTGATCTGGGTGTCCTCTCTATTACGAATAACCTGAGATCAATCAGATGGGACAGAGTGGAGGAACATACGGGAGCCCTTGATGCAGTCAAAGGTAAAGTCCGCCTAAAACTAGAGGAGCTAGCCAAATACCCTATTAACGATGTTGTGAAGATTCTGGGATCCCACCGCGAGCTGCTATACAATGAGATTAGGGACATGCTAAGCCAACCACGTAAAGCTCAAAGAAAGGTGGGAAACTGTACACATCTGAGGTCGGATTTCCAGGGTGCTTGGTATAATCAGGATTGCATGAAGGCGAAGAGGGCGCTTGTACGTGCTGTGAAACTAAAAGCACGCCCTGAGGTAACGGTATGTAGAGCCAAATATAGGCAGGTAATGGAGATAGCCAAGAAGAAGTGGGAGGGTTCCTTGTGGTCCTCCCTACAGAGGGCACTGACAGAGAAGGACTCCAAGACCTTTTGGGTAGCGCACTATGGTTCCCTTTATGAATCAGGCACCATGGTAATAGAGGAAGCTAGCGAGAGGTGGGGGGAGGTCCCCGGTGAAGTGGGTGATGCTCTGGATTTTTGTATAGAGGAAACACAAGCAGCAATTTGTTCGTGTGTCCCAGCCCGTGCCCCGGACCCTGATGGAATTCCTAACGATCTGTACACAGAGAATATAATTCTCTGGGGTTCCTATATACATTTTCTTACTAACTCAATTACGTCTGGTGCTGCCATTCCCCCTTCGTGGAAGATAGCAGAAATTGTGCCCATCTACAAAAAGGGGGGTAGAGCCAAGCCGGCTAGCTATAGGCCTATAAGCCCTATAGACTCTCGCCAGAAAATGTTTTGCAAACAGATTTTATTGAGGATTCAGGATTGGATTCTAGAGTCCCGAATTCTGAGTGATTACCAAGCGGGCTTCCATGCAAAAACTAGTACTCTGGACCAGGCTTTTCACCTCCTATGTATTTATTGGAAGGAAGTAACTGTCAAGGGAGGGAAGCTTTACGTGGCCTTTGTTGATCTATGGTCTGCGTTTGACCTAGTCCCATGACCTAGCCTTTGGAGAGTTCTAAAAGAGATGGGCCTCCCGGGAAATCTTTTAGATGTTTTAATTAGATTACACTCATCTAACACAGCACAGGTCAGGTGGGGGGAGAACAATCAAGTTACGAGAACTTTCCCAGTTCAACGCGGAGTGAGACGGGGATGTGTGTTAGCTCCCACACTTTTTACACTTTTTGTTAACGGGGTGGTTGACTTCTTCGATAGAGATGGGTGTGATGCCCCTAAAATCGGCGTAAGAAGAGCCCCTGCTCTTCTTTTCGATGATGACACCTTCCTAATCTCTAAATCCCCGCAGGGTCTACAAACATTTTTGAATGATTTTACAAGGTTTTGTGACGAGCGGGGCTTGGTGTTAAATGAGGCCAAAACTAAATATATGATTTTTAATCGAGGAAAGGCCAAACCTCCTAAAAGACCGGTGTTTGTTGGTAGCAGTAAATTGGAGCAAGTTGATGTTTTTGATTACTTAGGTATCCGCTTGACTCCATCAATACACTGGGCCGCCCATATTGAGAAAGTGAAATTGCTACTAATTCAACAGACCGCTCATATTAGTAACATTCACAGGAAAACGTTGTCCAGGCAACTAGCACCAGCTCTGGAAATTTACAACAACAAGGTTCTAGGGGGGGCACTTTATGGAGCAGAACTCTGGGGCACGGGCAATACAAACTGTCTGTCTAGCATTGAAAATCGCTTCCTTAGATCTTTGGTAGACCTCCCCTTTAGTACCCTTTTGACCCCCCTTTACTTGGATCTTGCCCATAGACAGCTGGCCCACCAGCTGAATTATAAATTATGCATGTTTTGGTATAGGCTGTGGTCCGTGGAAGAGCTCACATCCTATCGGGAAGTACTGTCTGGCCTTCTGAAACTCCCCCAGGTAGCCTCGATCCCCTGTTTCAGTTCTCTAAGGGATTTACTGGGAGGCTTGGGATGGAGGTGTTCTGGTCCAATCCGGAAAGTCTGGCCCTCATTCTGAGGGCGAGGCTCAAAGCGATGTTCTGGGAATCATCATCTGAAAAGGACTTGGCAAAATCTGAGGGTAGTTTGACTCATGAATTCCTTAATTTCAAATGTGTCTCTTGCTTCGAGGTTACCATAGATGAAATTGCTCCCCCTTTGGCACGCAAACTATTTTTACAGTTCCGCTACAAGACTTTACCCACAAAATTGTTTTGTATTTAGTGGTGCTGTAATGCTTTTATTGATCATCTTCGTCCCTCGTGCAAAGCCTGTCCAGAATCCATTGTGCACCTACTTTTCTTCTGTCCATACTATACATCTTTGAGGGAAAAAATTGATATTTCCATTTTGTAGACTGGTTGGCCCTGGCCATTACCTTGAGGTGCTGAGAATTTTGTGCACTGATACACGTAGATTCTGGTATGCACTGTGGATTAAGCGTTCAAAATGTATTGTATGAAGCACTGCACTTTCTATCTGTTTTTATTTTTCTTGCTTTTTAAATCTTTTTATAGCATTTGTGTCTTTTAAAACAAAAACATGAAATTGTCTTTTATATACTCTGGGGCAGATTTACAAGCCCCTTGTGACACATTTGCGCTGCCGTTGCGTCACTTTTGTGACCCAACAGCGGCGTAAAAAATGCAGCAAATTTACAACGTGATGCATCTAGGGAGATGCGTCACGTTATAAAGCCCTGCGTGACATTATACCTGCGTCAGGTATAATGTATGCAGGGTAGGCATTCCCAAGCAGGAAAGCCTCGTAAAAGTGATGCAGTGAAATCTACAAGATTTCACTGCATGACTTTTAGGACGCCACTGCGTCAAAACCTTACGCCTGCTTGAGTTGAAGCAGGCGTAAGGAGTGACGCAGTGTATTGGGAATAGGCCGCAACACGCATTGCTGGAGTTGCGTCGTGCTTGCGACACGACTCCAGCAATGCGTGACTTTTCCACCAACAGATGCGTCAGAATTTCTGACGCATCTGTCAAACCTTGCGCCCTAGTGCGTCGTATTGTAAATACGGCGCATCTATGGTGGCGCAAAGGTTTTTCACGCAGGCGCAGGGAAACTGATGCATCTATACAGATGCGTAAGTTTCTTGTAAATCTGCCCCTCTGTATCTTACCCTACTTGTGCTGTGTACTTTCAAGATCTTTGTGATCGAAATAAAATTATATGATGATGATGATGATAATTATCTCGTAGCAAATGATGCCGCACGCTTTTCACCTGCACGTAAAGCAGCAGTCCTTTATAGTTGCATCGGCCTTGCTGAGCAGAAAGGTTTTGCCAATTTGCCTCATGCACCCCAACTAGGTTCAGGTGATGACTGGGATACTTTTAAGGAGGTATTAGCTCGCCTAACAAAACAATATGATGAAGAACCAAGCATCATGCTTGAGCGTCACAACTTCTTCAAAAGAAAACAGAATGTGGATGAAACTGTGGAAGAATACATAGCAGAACTAAGAATCCTTGCTTCTACATGTGAATTTGGAGCGAATGCAGACATATCGATCAGAGACCAATTTGTCTTTGCATGTTTCTCTCATAAAATTCAGGAGAGACTATTGAGTTGCAGGAATCCCACCTTATCAGAGACCATTGACATAGCCAAAGCAATAGAATGCTCTATGATTTCTTGTAAAGCCACCCATGAACGTCAATCTGTAAACTCACTTGTCTCTCAACCTGAAGCTTCTATTGATGCGATTTCCACTAAAAGCAATTCTGGAAGATCTGCACTCAAGAAAACTTTAACATGTTACAGGTGCGGATCTAAATCACACATTGGCAACTCTCCTAACTGTCCAGCCACTGGCAAGAAGTGCAAGTCATGCAAAAAAATTGGTAATTTCCAGGCTGCATGCAGAAGCACCAGAAGACCAATGAATATCAACAGCATTGACATTACTGAGGACTTACATGCATGTTCAGAAAAACTCAGCAATGTTGTGTTGACAATTGAGTGCAATATGATATGCAATACAGTCACAGCTAAGGGTCCATGGTGTGACATTTTGGTAGCAGGTGTACCACTTCAGGTCATGACTGACTCTGGGTCACCGATCACAATTTTGTCTGACATTACATTTCATGAGGAATGGCATGGTACCATACCACTCACCCCATCTGATGTTAACCCTAACGCTTTTGGGGAAACTGAAATTGACATGCTTGGTTATTTTAAATCTAAGTTGATGTGCCTAGGGCATCATTTTTTTACCAAAATTTATGTTGCAGCTAGAGGCAGGAACATCGTTGGCTGGCAGGATCTAGCTAGAATGGGAATTTACCTAAAACCAGTTTCAGACAATCCTATCGCCCTTGGTGACTTACCTCAAGGCTATATAGCTGATGATACATGCAATGTGGATACTATATCTTTTGTTAACTCTTCTTTTTCAGATAGCCCTTCAGATATTAAGAACATTGTCAACCAATTTCCGATGGTCCTTACCAATAAAATTGGCACAGTCTTAGGATTTGAGCACCAAATCAGACTTAAACCTGATGCCCAACCTGTTGTGCACAAAGTTCGACCCCAACCCCTTAGTGTCAGGGATGATCTCAAGAAAGTCCTAGACAACCTTTGTTCTGAGGGGATCATTGTCCCACGTGACTCTTCTTCTTGGGTTTCTCCCATTGTCGTTGTCCGAAAAAAATCTGGGGAGGTGAGACTCTGTGCTGACTTGCGCTCCTTGGACAGGAACATCATCGTAGACTGTCATCCCCTCCCCAGAATTCACAACCTTTTGGCTGGCCTTGGCGGGTCAAAGTATTTTTCCCTCATTGACCTACACTCTGCATATCATCAGATTCCCCATAGCATGGATTCCCAAGAACTCACCACTTTTGTTACTTCTTTTGGGGCATTCAAGTACCTCAGACTCCCATTTGGCTTAGGCTCCGCTGCTAGCGTGTTCCAGAAGCTCATGGATACACTCTTCAAAGATATCCCTGAAGTTCAGGCTTACCAGGATGACATCCTGGTTCATGCTAGCAGTCGCGAGGCACACAACATCACCCTGTCCAAGGTTCTTGCCAAGTTGTGCACAGCTGGTATGACTATCAGACATGAAAAATGTAAGTTTGGTGTTCAAGAACTGGATTATCTGGAACACACATTATCTCCAGAAGGTTTCAAGCCCAAATTGTCATTAATTAAAGCTGTGCGTGATGCATCACCACCCAAGGACAGGGATGTATTACGCTCTTTCCTTGGCTTGTCTGAGTACTATGCCCGTTTTGTGCATGGCTATGCTCAAATTGTGGAACCCCTTTGAGCATTGCTTAGAAAAGGTGCCAAATTTACATGGAATGACGAGCTACAAGACACCTTCAACCAAGTCAAAGTTATCATTGAGCGAGTTCCTGCATTACAACCTTTTCAGGACGAATGTAAATGTTTTTTGAATGTGGATGCCAGTCTTTCTGGATTGGGTGCTGTACTTGGACAATCGGTGGAAGGCAAAGAGCACACAATTGCTTTCGCTTCCAGAACATTGCAATCCGCAGAAACACGCTACAGCACTATTAAAAGAGAGGCGCTTGCTTGTGTTTGGGCTATACATAAGTTTAGATCTTATATTTGGGTGCCTGAGTTTGATGTATTTACTGATCACAAACCACTGGTGTATATTCTCAATGGTGCCAGTCCTAATAAGGCCTCTCCAAGGCCGGTACTTTTGCTCTCTACCCTACAAGAGTATAATTCCGTAATCAAGCATCTTCCTGCTGGTAAGAATTTTAGAGCGGACTGCTTATCACGCATGTCCCTAAAATGTGAAGAGAATGAGATTGACACAGGAATTTCTGAGTGTGTGGTGGCAGCTGTAGATGCTATCAAGGAATGTTTCCCCATCCCTGAGAATACATGGAGAGAAGAATACGCCAAGGACCACAAACTTAACAGAGTTAAAGATTTTATCATTAAGGGTTGACTAGAAAGTAGGACACTTTCTGGTGAAATGAGGAATTTTTCTTTTGTGTCCAATGAGTTGTCAATTGTTGATGAGATGGTTATGCGCCATGACTTGTTTATTCCTCCAGAAAGTTTACACATGAAGATCATACAGACAGCTCATCAGGGTCACCTTGGTATCTCTAAAACCTGTCAATGCCCTAAGGAATTTTATTGGTGACCTTCCATGGAGGGCCAGGTCAAGCCAACCATTGAGAGTTGTGCAGAGTGGCTTCTCTCCGACAAGAGATGGAAGAGTATGTAAACTGCCTTACATCCGGTGCCTTTTCCTAGTGGCCCTTGGGATAAAGTTGGCCTGGATTTTTCTGGCCCTTATGAGTTGTTACCCACTCACAACAAATTCTTAATCCTTATGGTAGACTACTTTTCGAAATGGATGTTCTATTGGTTTTGTGATGGTCTCACCACTGATAACGTCATTAAATTCTTAGAACACATTTTTAAAGTGGAGGGAGCACCCAAATCACTTGTCACAGACAATGGAACTCATTTTGTTTCCCAACGCATGTGTAAATTCTTAGAACATCATGACATCCAACTCCTCAAAGTGGGTCTCTACTCACCCTCCTCTAATGGCTTAGTGGAGAGGGGTAACTGATTGATTAAGGAGGGTGTACAAACTGCAATTTTATCAGGGTTAAATGTTCTAGACTACTTGAAGGATAAGGTTTGGTCTTACAATATCACCCCCATTGTACCACTGGAGTTGCACCTTTAACCTTACTCAGAGGAAGGAAAGTGCACTCTAACTTATGCCCAATGTGGCTGTCCAGCAAGGTTCATCCTAAATTGGAATCTTTAGATGTCATCAAAACTAGGGTCAAAACTAATCATGATGCCATTAAGCGTCATTTTGATTCTGACAAACGATTCCTCATGTGTTCTCATCTTGCATTTTGTTCTTCCTTGTGTTGAAGCTTAGCTGTTTATTTTCACACTTCTTATTTTTGATTTCGTTTGTTAAGAAGGGAAATGTTGTGATGTTTCTGTATTTACTGTCCACGAGGCAGGCGCATGCAGCCTTCTCTTGTGGGCGCATGCAGCCTCCTCGGGGACAAACAAGTTATGCCTTGAATTGTGTTCCACACGCTGCGGCTCTTCGTCAACTGTGGATTCCCCAGCAACGATCATTCGTGCTGGGGATCTGCAGCTGCCGGACGCCACGGTCGTGGGTGTTTTGAATAAAAACCCATTATTTCAACCTGCTGTCTTCGCATCGTACTTCAACAGTTACCCACTGTTACTACATCATGAAGGCCTTCCAGTACAGGCTGCCTGGTCTCTCTGAGAGCCTTTCAGTGCAGCACTGCTTGTCCGCTTTTTATCCTTAAGCAGAAAGCACAGCTGCAGGAGAGGGAAGGAAAGCAGGGAAGGTGGGGCTGGGGGCTATGGATACTTGCATATATTTTCCCAGGTGCCAAAAAGAAGGGTCTGTCGTGTAACCGAGGTCCACAATGATGTCATCAGGGTGGGTGCAGGGTGGGCATAAGGCATTTTTGAGGGTTTTCATTCCTACTGCCTCTAAATGAAGCCCCTAATCTCTAGAAGAGTCATGGATTTGATTATACTGTGTTATGCGTTCATTGAGTCTCTATCCCTCCACCTCACCCTGGAGGAAGCCTTTGCGGCTTGGTTTTACTACCTTTGGCGAGCCAATTACACAAAGGAAGTAACTTGATTATTGAATTGGAATCAAAAAGAATCTTAGGCCTTGCAATCTTCTAATACCTTTAGTCTCCTATTTGCAAACATTAGGATTGCTTAGAAACAGGCTCTGTTAAGGTAGTAGTGCTATAAAAAATCCATGACAAAGACTTCCCAACAAGGGGCCCGATTCACAAAATGCCTCCGCAGTCGTGGCAGAGGCCCCACAGTCGTGGCGGGGGGCATGCACTTGTGGCGGGACCTCCATAGACAGTGAGAAACTGCAATGCGGTGCATGACCTCCGTCACGACTGCGGGGCATCCACCATGAGTGCAGAGGAACTTTGTGAATTGACACTAAGGTGTTGATTCCGATTTCGGCCGGAAAACGAACTACCCGACACGGACCCGTCATTTTTTCCGACCGAACCATACACACGCCTTACAAATAGCTGAGTACGATGCGAAGCTTTAAATTTACGACCGACTCGTCCGGAAAATATATTATACGTCCGAGTCAGCAGGAAAGGAGCCTGATGCGATAGACTCGTACACGCAAGATTCGAGATAGCCAAGCGTCAACCTACAGACACGCACGCGAATGACTCCATGTAGCCAAGCATCAACACGACCCGACAGACTCGGACGCCAACGATGCCACATAGCCAAGCATCAACATGACCCGACAGACTCGGACGCCAACGATGCCACATAGCCAGCAATCAACACGACCCGACAGACTCGGACGCCAATGATGCCACATAGCCAAGCATCAACACGACCCGACAGACTCGGACGCCAACGATGCCACATAGCCAAGCATCAACACGACCCGACAGACTCGGACGCCAACGATGCCACATAGCCAAGCATCAACACCACCCGACAGACTCGGACACCAACGATGCCACATAGGCAAGCATCAACACCACCCGACAGACTCGGACGCCAACGATGCCACATAGCCAAGCATCAACACCACCCGACAGACTCGGACGCCAACGATGCCACATAGCCAAGCATCAACACCACCCGACAGACTCGGACGCCAACGATGCCACATAGCCAAGCATCAACACCACCCGACAGACTCGGACGCCAACGATGCCACATAGCCAAGCATCAACACCACCCGACAGACTCGGAGGCCAACGATGCCACATAGCCAAGCATTAACACGACCCGACAGACTCGGACGCCAACGATGCCACATAGCCAAGCATCAACACGACCCGACAGACTCGGACGCCAATGATGCCACATAGCCCAGTATGAATGGTACAGACTCGTCCAAAACAAATTACACAATAACAGGCATCAAGTGCTGTCAAAACGACTTACAAAATGAGAAGAAAATAAAACAATGGAAACAGAAAGAAGACTACCAAAAAACGCATTGTCATCTCCAAAAAAACACATTTTCAAATAACAAGACACACCCATAACACAACCTATATAAAGGGAGCCAAAAGTTCCCAACACCATTTGCTACTTCGACAGACATGCAAGCACACCACACCACTAGACAGACAACTCATCTAGCTACCACAAACACACACATCTCTTCCACCAATCAACATCCACACAACTAGCACCAAAGAAACACACCTCCACTCACACACACTCACCCTCACCTTCACACACACACACATCTCCACCAACACCCATCACCATGCCCCCAAAGAAGAATCCACAGTTCTTAGCTGCTGAGTTGGAAGTGATGATAGATGAAATCATCCGAGTTGAGCCACAGTTATTTGGCAGCTTGGCCCAACAGACCTCCCAGTCCCAGAGAACCAAGATGTGGGAGAGGATTGTCAACAAGGTGAATGCCCATTCACCTATCTTGCGCACAAAGGAGGATATCCGGAACCGGTATTATGACGTTCGCAGGAGGGTAAAGAGGCTCATTGCTAGAGAACATGCCCTGAGCACCAAGACTGGTGGTGGACATCATAAACCGGTGCATTTCACCACCTGGGAGGTGAAGGTGCGGGACCTCCTCCCACAGGAGGCCATAACTGGACCAGCTGGAATCCCTGAACCTGGTGAGTACATGTACAAATAGTCTAAATTCACCCCAAATACACAGCCACAGACACCACAGCAACACATCTTGAATGTAACTTTGTACACACTGTCATGGAACCCTGGAACATGCTGGCCCATTTGTCCTGGGTGGGAGGAGGAGTGGAAGCAATGACTACTGCCACCAGCACACACTAGTTCCCCCCCAGTCCCACAAGAACACACCTGTCACTATGCAGTCCCTGAGAGTGAATACAAATGCCCTGTCAAGATGGCTGACACTGGCAACGGTGTGGGGAACACAAGGCCCTGTAGGCAGTCCTGTACAGCATGACTGCAGGCACCACTGTCAGACATCTTGAATGTAACTTTGTACACACTGTCATGGAACCCTGGAACATGCTGGCCCATTTGTCCTGGGTGGGAGGAGGAGTGGAAGCAATGACTACTGCCACCAGCACACACTAGTCCCCCCCAGTCCCACAAAAACACACCTGTCACTATGCAGTCCCTGAGAGTGAATGCAAATGCCCTGTCAAGATGGCTGACACTGGCCACGGTGTGGGGAAAACAAGGCCCTGTAGGCAGTCCTGTACAGCATGACTGCAGGCACCACTGTCAGACATCTTGAATGTATCTTTGTACACACTGTCATGGAACTCTGGAACATGCTGGCCCATTTGTCCTGGGTGGGAGGAGGAGTGGAAGCAATGACTACTGCCACCAGCACACACTAGTCCCCCCCCAGTCCCACAAGAACACACCTGTCACTCTGCAGTCCCTGAGAGTGAATGCAAATGCCCTGTCAAGATGGCTGACACTGGCCACGGTGTGGGGAACACAAGGCCCTGTAGGCAGTCCTGTACAGCATGACTGCAGGCACCACTGTCAGACATCTTGAATGTAACTTTGTACACACTGTCATGGAACCCTGGAACATGCTGGCCCATTTGTCCTGGGTGGGAGTGGAAGCAATGACTACTGCCACCAGCACACACTAGTCCCCCCCAGTCCCACAAGAACACACCTGTCACGATGCAGTCCCTGAGAGTGAATGCAAATGCCCTGTCAAGATGGCTACACAGGGCCATCCTGTACGAAATCTGGAAATATCTACTGCCAGTTCTTGGCCTACTCACACAACTACAGACCATAACCTTAACTGTACATTACACATACTGACAGGTATAGATCAGTCACATTTGCCCTCAATGTGCATGCTACAAATGTGTGTGGAGGACAGGACACACTCTAATTAGCTGTCACACCACATAACACAAAACACACACAGATAAACACACATCCGGGACAATGCCCACGGACAGTAGATGTGAGGTGTAACGCAAGACGGCTGACACTCTTGCGTTGTGTCATGTGCACAAGGCATTGTTGTGTGTAGCATTGTAATTCAACATCATTCAGCGGTCTCAGCATCCTTCAAAACTACCACCCTCACTGTCATTGCTCCTCTGACAATGATGAGTAAGCTGGTCTGTTAGCCATTGGAAAGTGGGGTAGAAGTCAACACAGCCTAACTCAAGCACTAAACACACTGTACCTCACAGCTCTGACCATGAAAAGGCAAAAGACCATCCCTGGGAAATATCTCTCTGTCCATGGAGAACAAGTAGAATGTACATGAAGTGATCATGTCCAAAAGTATGCAGCAACAAAATGCACCACATCAAGATATACACATGTGTGCAAAGTGATGAAAAATATCAACATAAATATGACTACTCACATTGCATACGTTCACAAACAATGCAAAAACTACTCACGCATAACAACAACCATGTTGGGACATAGCAGAACAGCACAATGCGAAACATCACACAAACTTGCTGTAGGCTCTGCGTAGGAGTACAAACTTATACTATTCACCATTACAAGTCCAGTGTGGGCAACATTAGGGAATGTCAGATCATACTATTATCGCATAATACAACTACTCATGTCAGTTACTCCCCTACTGCATGCCAATGTAATGAGCTGTGTTTCAAGGACTGCCATGTAACAATGCATTTGTCAGAAGAAACGCGTTGCTATTGCATACGAGGTTACACATGTGATGTCATTGATTGTTCACATCAACACATACATCCAAGCAAAATCATCTAATGATGACACATATTCAGGAGAGTGAGTTTGCATGTCACCCCAGCAATGTAACTGTGAGAAACTCCACAAAGGCAAGCACAGATGCACAATTCCTGCCAAACATAAGATTAGTTACACTATGTATGTCATAGTGAAAACACTGATGTGTGAAATAACAAGACACCTGGCTCATGCACAGTGTGACACTTGCCAAAAAATTAATACTAACAGTCAAGGATAACAATACATGCACATTGATGCACAGAGCTGGACATGCTCAGTAAAGCACATGTCTCCAAAATAACAATGTCCGATTACAAAAAATCTCAGTGTCTGATGAGTAGAAATAAGAAGGAAACGCAACATTATCCACAACATCTTCACATTTGGCTGTGCATGACAACATAACATCTGAAAATACACAACTAACATTGTGTCTCTCTACTACCCACAGGCACTCCAGAACAGAGGGCATCATCTGGAGAAGATTCAGAGTCCACCAGCAGCTCCAGCACAACGTCGGACACTGAGACCTCCAGTGTGGATGACTCTCACACCTCCTCGGGCGATGGGAACCAACCTGGCACCTCCGGTGTGGGTCAGCATGTGGCACCAGTATGATCAGCAGCCCAGGGACCACTCCTGCAACGTCCATTAACATCCAGATGCCCCGGATCCCCACGGACACACCCAGACAACAAAACCCTGGGAGCACAGCAAGACAGCCCAATCTGGATTTGGCAGGAAATACCAGCCCTGTCAACAATGAAGGAGGACAGGAGCTGTCAGTGTGTGCTATGCCAGGCAATGTCCGTGCGAGTAGGGAAAGGAGTGGTGTGAGGGTGCGTGGTGTCGGACAACAAGCTGACCCCGAGTTACAACGTATTTTCGATGTATATTGCGAATGCACCGGATACTTTGGCCAGGTTGTCGGGATCCTCAGGGACATAAAACATCAGCAGGCTGTACATTTCGACCGGATGGACAACCATATGGACTATGTGGACCAACACATGGACCGCATGGACCAACACATGGACCGTATGGAGTCCAACTGGTTGAAAATAGACAATCTCACTGCGGTGCATAGGGACATACTTACATGCCTACGCCAGATACCAACATTATCCCACCTCCACGTGTGCACTCCACACCTGTTGCCTCTACATCGGCAACTGCCACAGGGAGGGATGAGGAGTCTGGCGTAGAGTCCCCTCCGCTGCAGCAGCCTGATACTGAGGGTCCACCCCCAACAAAGAAGAGGAGGGGCCGTCCAAGGAAGGATGGCAAGTGAGAGACTGATGGACATGCATCCCCCCGGAACCAAATAAATGCTCTGGATATCCTCCATTGTGTGCAAATCATTCACTTTGTTGACAGTCCCTGGACTCTCCCACATGGGATGGAGCATGTAAGTTGGACTAAATGCCAAATGGACTGTGGATTTCGCTCAGAAGGATTTTCATCTGACAACACTTCCAACTCCTCTATGAACTGTGGATAATAAATTTGGGAATGCAATCACCTTTACCTGTTAGATTTTTTCACATGCACATTAATAAATTCATATTCACACAATCCCTGTGTCATCTGTGAATTGTACACTGTACCCACTTATTAGCTCATGATCTGTATCACCTGGCACTGTCTCACACTGAGGTGCATGAGTTCTGTGGTAGTGATTCTTCTCATACAGAAGTATGCACGGCAAAATAGGCCGTTGTCGAAGGATGGCTGGACATTAGTTGCACATCAGAACACACAATCCAATGACCCACTACCTCTGGTGTCTCATCATCTCAACAAAATATATGCAGAAGACACCCAATGATTCTACCACCCAGTAGCCAGCACCAACAACATCTCCGAATCAAGGTAGCAATGCACACATTCACGCTTACTCACCCATGCTTGTCCACCAAATCATGAATCAGAGTGTGTGTAATGTTCAATAATTCACGTCTGAGAAAAACAATCTTTGACTGTTGTCCTACAATGCAGCATACGAGCTAGCCCCAGCAGCAGTAAACATGATTCTCAAACAACATACAATTTCATAATCAAACATAATAGTACAGGTGAAATGTGTTTACAACCTCAGTGTGGAAAGCACCACCCTCCCTGTGATGGTGACAGATTCTACAAACCATTGAAGAACTCTGTGGCAATACGGGTCAACCGCTCACCTCAGACAGTAGGAGTACTGGTCACAGCATAGGCACAGCAAAGCGCTGGTGCGTATATGTAGATCTTCCATCTGTGTAGATTATTGCCCTGTGCGTCAATGTAATGCAAGTATTCCACTTATGTGTAACAAAGTGTAGCAGTTCATGGTGAAACTATCCGTGCTGACTAGTTCTACCATTACAAAGAGTAATGTTTTTCAACCTTGTGGCGCAGCGCTTCAACAGTACCAAAATGATCTCATGTGGACTCAAAGGCATCTTGCACAACAATCACAGGAAGAATGTGTGCTAAAATGTCACACACAAAGCTATTATGTCAGCTTGGCTCTGGTAACTTTAGCATAATACAGCATGATCCTAGGGACCAGCTTACAATTCATCTACCGCCTCATGAAGAAATGTCACATGACACATACCAGAGATAGCCACGCAAGGTCAGCACAACACACATAGCACATGCAACATTAAACATTGCACACACTGTTGTCAAATAAAAACCATTGAACCGCACAAACAAAGACCATTGTCTAATGAAATGAACACCATGGCAGAAAAACATGATATGAACGGTTGTAGCATGTTTTTGCTACGGAGAAGGCAAACATCAATGTGTGTAACAGGTTTATTACACAGGCAGAAGCTCTGCTCAACACAAAAGCAAACTGATTACAGTTCCAAGTATTCAAATAAACCAAAGAAAAGACAAATCTGACCAAATCGATTGGCTGTCAGAGAGTACTGGTTCAAATTGAAAATCCATTATGGAACAGCGTTGTGTGTACCCACACAACAGCCAAAGGAGCCTGTGAAGGAGAGACATAGTACAGTCTTAAATACAACTTGCCATGATGACATATCCAATCATTGACTCACTATTGTCCCTTGTAAATTCTGACCAATTGCTAGGAGTGAATACAACAATGTAGTGGAGACCATCATAACTTAACATACACTGTACAACGGCAATGAGCCTGTAAATTAGCTGACCCACACACATATCACAACATATTGTCCTACATACACACATCACGCTTAGGAAAGGCATCATCAGACATATATGCATACTTACACTCAAGTAAAGAAGTTGTCAATGAGCTGTCTCCTGACATCCACCGCCTCTTCCTCCTCCTCCTCACTGGCAACGTTCCCCAGGCCTGGATCCTCCCATGAGGGAGGACGTTGGTCCCTGTCATCCTGAATGAGCGGTAGCTTATTCCTCACAGCCTTGTTGTGAAGCATGCAGCACACTATAATTATTTTGCACACCTTCTCTGGGGAATATTGAAGGGCACCTCCTGTCCGGTCAAGGCAGCGGAATCTGGTCTTCAGCAGCCCAAATGTGCGCTCAATCACACGCCTGGTCCGCCCATGTGCCCCGTTGTAACGGACATCAGCAGGTGTGACCGGGTTCCTGAGTGGTGTCAGCAACCAGGGCATGTTTGGGTATCCAGAGTCTCCTAAAATTATCAAATATGAAGGATCAGTTGAGCAACAACAGGGTACAACATGACAGACAATGATCACACAACTGACACTGACAACTTGACTCACCAACAAGCCAGGCATGCTCATTCATGAACTGGGACATCAGCTGGGGGATCCGACTCATCCTCATTATGTATGCGTCGTGTGCAGATCCCGGGAAACGCACACATACATGGGAGATGATCTGGTCTGCCAGACATACCACAAGGGCATTGATTGAATGAAAGTGTTTACGATTCCTGTAAACCTGTTCATGGGCTCGTGGTGCAACCAAACCCACATGTGTCCCATCAATCGATCCAATCACATGTGGCATGTGTCCCAGGGCATAAAAGTCATCCTTAATGGCACGGAACTGTGGCGGTGTGGGAAAATGTATGTACAGGTCGAGGAACCTCAACATGGCCACACACACATCCCAGAGCACTCGACTGAACATCGTCTGGGACATCCCACCAGCATCAGACACAGTAAACTGGAACGAACCTGTGGCAAAAAAATGTAGTGCCGCCATCACCTTCACCTTGGGGGTCAGGGCAAAGGGATATCTGCGTCCAGGTAGCAAGTGTGGTGACATCTGGTCTGTCAATTCTGAAATTAATGCCCTTGTGAACCTGTATTTCCTCATGCACTCACGCTCCACCATGGTTTCAAGATCCGGGAAGGGTCTGTGGACATTTGGTGCCCTGAGGAACACATGACAAAGTATGTACACATATTACTATATGAATTAAACTTCAAGTAATACAGTATCAACAGATTGCATGGCACTTACAATGATGACACAGTGAAGTCAGATATCTGAGGTTGACCTAATCCAGAACTTACAGCAATGTGAGCATGAACATACACACAATTATTTCATGTATTACCAAATAATCCTGTGTAGTACTGTGACTACTCACTGTTCTCTGACACTCTCCATGTGATAAATTGTAACATGCACAACACACACACAATTAAGTATCAGCCATAGATCCTTAGGTCAAATAGCACATGCATTGAATGTACACAGACATGGACAAGGTATTACAACCTAGCAACAACACTACATACAGACAGATTGTCACCATGCACAACACTGTCATGGTCTGGACATTGTCATGATGTGATGTATGACCTACACAACACAATGATCCCCTGGGACAGTGGCCAAGCATAGGAGGATGATCTGTGAAGTGGTCACTCACACTAGTCGTGTCCCTCACAAACACTGATATAGTTGCACTGTAAGCTAGGATCATAATGTGAGGAGTGTTTTAATCGGTGCCATTAGACATAGGAACAGATTACTCCCGTAATAGTAATTTTGTGTTGTTTGCTGGTTCAATTGTGTTTTCCCCTTCTTGATTATTATGGTACATTTTTATATGTGACATTAATTAAGGATCTGGTCTATTACTTGAGCACAGTGCACTTTATATGGTATTGGCTTTTTCTATGAACCTTTTAGATATGAATATTGTGATTGAAATGTGGGATCATTTTATTGTTATGTATTTGGTTGGAATGTGTATTTTCCTTTAATAATATTGTATGCTTTTATGACTCTTGGCTGTCGAATAAAGTATTTCTGACTGACTGACTGAGTAGTCTTGTCTATTGTGTCTGTCCCATTTGACATGTGCAGAACTCCATCCACACAGGGCATACAGCATGCCATTATTCATACATACATTGTCTGAGTTGATGAGTGGGCATTGCATGCACGCGTCTGCCACCTCCTGACCGAGCCGGACTGACAGATTGCATGCTTGATTCAATGCTGTTCGACACGGGTGAGTTTTCAATACACGCGTCTGCCACATCCTGACCGAGCCGGACTGAGAGATTGCATGCTTGATTCAATGCTGTTCGACGCGGGTGAGTTTTCAATACACGCGTCTGCCACATCCTGACCGAGCCGGACTGACAGATTGCATGCTTGATTCATTGCTGTTCGACGCGGGTGAGTGTTCAATACACGCGTCTGCCACATCCTGACCGAGCCGGACGCACTGGTTGCCTGTTGGTCGTCATGGTGACAGACGCACATTTTGCATCGTGCACGATTCGCGTACGGTACAACTCGGTTAACTTTTAGAACAAATGTATCAAAATCTAAACTGTCATGATGCAGGTATTTTGAAAGTTGCGGTAGGCGTGTCCAATGCGTCCTATCTCATGGATTGGACTAATTCATAGGATGCGAATGAGTCGGACCTATCGCTTTGTACGCATGGGACCGATTCTGCCTCTGCAGCACAAATATAAGGCTTTGTCTTGCCCTGAGAGCTCACTTGCCTGCACTGAATGCTCCATATAGACATCTCTGCTACCACTGTTGCTATCTCTGTTTCCTCTGGCTCCAAGGATGGCACGTACTGTGGAGAGGGCCCCAGCCTTCACAGAGGAGGAAAACCAGGCCCTGCTGGACAGCCTCCTTCCACAGTACAGCAAGCTGTATGGGAAACCAGGGGAGCAGGTGAGTGTGCAGTCCACATCCTCTCTCATTGTGCATCTTGTCTGACTAGCACTAATGGCATTGTGTGAAGCATTGGCTAGCATGTTCACTCAGTAGTTGTCACACCCAAAGTGTGCAGGTACCTGCACTGAACAGGTACTGTGCTGTGAGAGTGCATTTAGAGACAGTCATACTACCCAGGCAATGTTTCCATGTTGGTGATGCAGGACAAGTGTCCATCCACATAGTTGCACTACCTGTGTACATCAGATGCCCTTGTGAAAAGCACATGTTTATCCAACTGTGTGATGCACAAACATGTTGGATGTGTGTTAATGGCCCTTTAACTTTGTCATCCTCACAGGTTGATGCCCATCAGAAACAGGAGATCTGGCTGACCATTGCCAGGGCAGTTCGATCTGTGGGGGTCCACAGGCGTCGCATCCGCAGCTGCCAGAAGAGGTGGCAGGACCTACGTGGCTGAGCAGACGCATTGCTAGAGTCCTGCTGAAGCTGTCGCCTCCTCGCAGTAGGGGCGGACACCGGACCCTGACCCCCCACATGCGCCGGATTCTGCCAGTGGTCTTCCCTGACCTGGATGGGCTGTTAAAGGCCAGACAGCAGCAAGGAGGGGGTAAGTGCATGCCTTGTCTGTGAACTGTGTATAACATGATCTTTGCATTCCTTCAGCCTGGTTACGCTACCACAGTTTGTCTGTCTGCTTGAACTAGAATCATGTCCATTATTTCTGTAATGGCCCTTCCTCATCTGATACACAGGTGTGTCCCTTTCAGTCAGTGACATGTCTCACGGGGGGGCCTGCTGTTGTCCAAGGTTGATGTGGGGGACCGCATCTGCTACCGGCAGTATGTATTAGCCTTCATGAGTGGGGAATTTATTGACATGTATCTGCACATTGACAGATATGTGACATGCACTCTGTGTGGGCCATACATACGTGTCCTAGTTGATGCTCTACCTCGCCATATGTGTCTGGGGTGTTTCCCACACACACATGCAGCATGTGCGACAATGTTGTGATCTCTGAAGTATGTCCATCATATGTGTCACACATGCATGGACACATGCCTACTGTTCGGGCTAATCCCATGTTGCACATGGACCAGGTCAGGTATGTCTACTCCGGACATGGTGTACACTTAGTTCTCCTAATTATGTGTGTCAAAGTAAATTAAATGCATTGTGCAATGTGCAATCAGGTGTCAGCCTCTGTCTCATTGTGGAGTGGGCTAGCTTTTTAGACTCCTGGGGTGTCAATTATTTTTGGGTGGTCAGACAGCTGACATGTGGCTGTTGGATCTTCACGATGGGGTCAAACATCGGTGTGTAATCACTTGACTGTGCCTGATGTTGTATCCAAAATTTAAGTGCAGGCAGATATACTTCATTGTCATCAGACTGTGATGTGATCATGTTGCCAGACTTGTGCTTGCTGTCACTCTACTGTGGCATATGTTGGATGTGGGATCATCATTTGCCTTAACATGTGGGTAGCAGTGGGGCAACATGTGCACTTGACAGATGCAGGGCTTATATTCCCCACAACTACATGATTGAGATACAGTGCAGACTGTTGGTTTTGTGATGCACTGCCCCAGTGACAGAAGGCAGCAATGACTGATTACCCAGACTGCCCTGTAGCATGTTGTTTCATTTGCTATAGTGTATCCTGCAGTGATGGAAGTTGTCCTGCATGCACTCAATTGTGGCATCGTCCAGCAAGACATGAGCACATCATGGTGTGTGGTGAAGGAAGCATATCCATATTACTGACAATTACTTTGGCCATCCCTTTACCTGACACATGTACAAACTCAGTGGCAGGAGATGGTATATGTGTGTACTGACACATTTCCTTCACAAATCCTGCATTTCAGGCAACTGTCTATGTGGTGCATGTGTGCACAAATGAGTAGTGTCTGGCTACATGCACCAGACTGATGTCTCCATGGACATGTAGGATATGAGGGGCATGGTTTGCTAGCAGACTGACATGTGTGTTTTACAAATATGTGTCTGCACTTAAGAGTATTTACTGCAAATGATGCACAAATGTGCGCTGTCATGTGCTGTTCTGACTGTGATGTGTGATGTCTATACAGGTGACAGATGTTTCTCTGTTTACCCTGTTGATTTGCAGTTACATCTACGGACACTGGAGGAGACAGCTCCATGGACCATGAGGAGCCAGAGCGCCAGACAGGGTCCGCTGCGGAGGATTCGGAGGGACCCAGTGGAACGGAGGGTGAGGGGGGCCACACTGAGGAGACCTCGGCTACGTCCACCTCGGCTGAGGAACACGCCAGTTTCAGTGATGACTCCCTTGTGGAGACGGGTGCCAGCAGCCCCCAGACAACACCTAGCAGGTCTGGCCCCGCCACCACCACCATCTCCACCCTCCCTTCTGCTCCCATTCCAGATGTCCGTGGAGGCTCCCGTGTAAGGGAGCATGTCTCCTTCGTGCCAGGCACCGCACCACCTACCCCTGTCTCCCCTGCTGCCCTGAGTGTGGAGTCTGTGGACTTACTGAAGCAGCTCCATGTAGGTCAGACAGCGCGATGCTGAGTGTCCTCCATTCCCACACCAGTCTGTTGACACAACTGGTGTCCTTCATGGAGGGCATCTCATCAAACATGTCTGCCCTACATCGGACCATTCAGGCCATGGCCTCCACACAGACGGCAGCAGTGTCCCTCCTCCAACAGGCCCTCACCCCTGCTACCTCTGCCACATCCACAGTCACCACTCCCCTGCCTGTCCAACAGACACACACACCCGCACATGCACGCACCACATCAGGCAATGGCAGCACACAGACACTCAAGCCAAAGTCTAGATCTACAAGCACGCACACTCCGGGGACTGATGGCACACACACAGGGGATGGGTCACAGACACACATACAGGCATCCACAAGCACTCCGCATTCCTCAGATGCCTCTCCCTCCAAAACACCTTCCCTTGCCTCACCTACTGCCCCCACTTCCAAGCAGCTCTTCCTCTGTGACCTTGGCCTCTTCCCCACAGACCCATCTGCTCTAACTTACAAGGGGAAGAGGAAGTCACCACGCACAGAGGGGAGTTCCCCTGCAAAACGGTCACCCTCCCCCAGGCACATGGACACTGAGGCCCCCACCCGCAAGTCTCCCCAGACCAGGAAGGGTAAGACACCACCAAAAGCACAGGCTTCCACCTCAAACTCTCCATCCTGCAGCCCCCCGGATGCCAATACACAGGTCCTACAGCTATTCCCTGCACCAGGTTCACCCACACACCCATACCACATACCCAGGATGCTTAGGCCCTCCCCCCTTCCACATGCACTTCCACCCCCGCCTCACATGCTCAGCCTGTTCCTGCCACTGGTGTGGAGACCGTGTCTCCCCCCTCTGTCCTGCCCACCTCATCTGAACCCCATTTCACTCCTCTTGATGTTGGCACTGCAGTAGGAGGAACATCCCACCCGTCTGATTTGGGCACTGGAGTTGAGAGCCCGTCCACCACATCTGTCCCGCACACTGCAGTGGTGCAGGTAAACCCCACATCTGACTTGTGCCCAGCAGTGGTGACGGCGCCCACTGTGTCAGACCCCTCCACTGCAGTTGCTGGCGTCACTCCTGCACCCACCACACCTCCCCTGCCCCATTCTCCTGTCCCCTGATCCTGTCCCTGCGGTGCCTGGCCTGCCACTATGTATGCCCCTCCAAGGGGTGAGATGTCCCTGGTCCATAGCAGTGCAGGCAATAAATGGATGACAAGTTTTCACATGTTGCCCTGGTTGGACTCTTTGATGGACTGGCCATTGGCCTTTTTGCATCGTGGCATGAACATTCATATATATTTTATTGCTGAATAAAGCCATTTTTGTTATCCAGTGGTGTTGCATATTATGTACATGATGTTGATGATGTGTATCATGAACTTGCTATTGTAATGGTGTCTGTGTTTGTGCTACGGTACCACTGCACTGTTATGTCTTTTCCTGGCCATTGGCAGTATGTTTTTGGGATGTTTTACCCTAGTGTCCCTGTGTCTCCTGGCTCATCAGCCTGCACATTCATCATGTTTGGTATCTCCCATTGCTGACATGGTATGGGACTTGTTCACCTAACATCTACAGTCTCCACAGGATTCCTTAGTGTGTGTGTCTGTTGGTGTTGATATGTGTGTATTCCTCATGGTGCTCACTTTGCACATTGTCTAACTGTTCACTGGAGTCATTGTCAAGGGTCATGGCCATTGCTTGTCTGCACATGGCAGAGGGTGTTTTTGTGATACACGGCAATATTTGCCAAACCAAATCTATGTTTGTATGTGACACAACCACTACATTGCCACAACATTGCTTGTGCAATTTGGACACGGACTCATGCATGCTGTTTTGAAGATGCTGCTATTTTCATGTACACAATGACCATTTGGTCACTGTGGTGATGGGGGTTTATGTCCCATTACCACAATGATCATTTGATGCTGGATTGGTGTACCCCACAATCACCTTTTGGTCACTGTAGTGATGGGGGTTTAGACCCAATTACCACAATGATCAGTAGATGCAGGAATTCTGATGCACACAATCAGCTTTTGGTCACTGTGGTGATGGGGGTTTAGACCCCATTACCACAATGAACATTAGATGCAGGAATTTTCAACACCACAATCACCTTTTGGTCACTGTAGTGATGGGGGGTTTAGACCCCATTACCACAATGATCAGTAGATGCAGGAATTCTGATGCACACAATCAGCTTTTGGTCACTGTAGTGATGGGGGTTTAGACCCAATTACCACAATGATCAGTAGATGCAGGAATTCTGATGCACACAATCAGCTTTTGGTCACTGTGGTGATGGGGGCTTTAGACCCCATTACCACAATGAACAGTAGATGCAGGAATTTTCAACACCACAATCACCTTTTGGTCACTGTAGTGATGGGGGGTTTAGACCCCATTACCACAATGATCAGTAGATGCAGGAATTCTGATGCACACAATCAGCTTTTGGTCACTGTGGTGATGGGGGGTTTAGACCCCATTACCACAGTGATCAGTTGCAGCAGGATATTAGTGACACACATTAACATTTTGGGCACACATGTGTTGTGAGTCACATTGTATGTCCACTGCCACAATCTGTGTTGTGAGCATTTGTCACATACAAACATGCAATGTTGCAAAGATGGTAGAGGGGTGGTTTGCTTAGTCTCCCTATGTGTGTGTATCCTGGTGTTGATGGGCATCCTGCCCCCTATGAGTGGGGATGGTCATTCTGATGGGCATCCACCGCCCTATGGGGTGGACATTACTGTGAGTGTTAGGCATCCACCCCCCTGTGGGTGGGATATGCTGTGAGTGATAGGCATCCACCCCCCTATGGGGTGGACAATACTGGGAGTGATAGGCATCCACCCCCCTATGGGTGGGATATGCTGGGAGTGATAGGCATCCACCCCCCTATGGGGTGGACAATACTGTGAGTGATAGGCATCCACCCCCCTATGGGTGGGATATGCTGGGAGTGATAGGCATCCACCCCCCTATGGGGTGGACAATACTGTGAGTGATAGGCATCCACCCCCCTATGGGGTGGACAATAATGGGAGTGATAGGCATCCACCCCCCTATGGGTGGGATATGCTGGGAGTGATAGGCATCCACCCCCCTATGGGGTGGACAATACTGTGAGTGATAGGCATCCACCCCCCTATGGGGTGGACAATGATGGGAGTGATAGGCATCCACCCCCCTATGGGTGGGATATGCTGGGAGTGATAGGCATCCACCCCCCTATGGGTGGGATATGCTGGGAGTGATAGGCATCCACCCCCCTATGGGGTGGACAATACTGTGAGTGATAGGCATCCACCCCCCTATGGGGTGGACAATACTGGGAGTGATAGGCATCCACCCCCCTATGGGTGGGATATGCTATTTGGAATAAGCATCCACCCCCCTATGGTGGTGTTTCCTTTCGTGTATTCGTGACATTTTGGTGTGTGGTAGGTGTCTAACTTACCTTCTGCGTCGTGCGCGTCGGTAACGATGGGCGTACAGTATAGGGAAGACATGCGCGATTGGATACATGGCTGCTCCGTCTCGTCCCCGTTGATCGTGTTCTGGCGCGACTCGCAGCTTTCATTCATACGCATCGTCCGGATGCTGTGACGTGCTGGAGCCGGCGCCCTGTGCGACGCATATTGGGGACGCATTGTACTTGCGTATCAGGAAATTGGTTAGGTTGCGCCTCCGTACGACTCGCTTTCCGTGTTTCCTGAGCCTATTCGCTATTGACATAGTGCACGAATCGGAGCGGACGATTCGGTCGGAGATTTCCTGTTATACGCATCGTACTTGCTACTTTGTAGGAAAAAGCTCCGGATACGAGTCGGACGTAAGGTAAGCCTACGAATAGCATTGGGAAGGCACTTTTGGCGACATCGGAATCGACCCCTAAGTGTGCAATTCACTGATGTGGTCAAACACAAACACACAAACTCCACCGCTAGACATGGAACAGTGGGAAAGTTTTAGCCCTGTCACTATGAGACTCGACTTTTAATTCTGTCTTTAACACTTCACTGAAATATGCTGGTTGTTAAATTTGTATTCAGAGTCTGGGCAGGATCCACAGCACAGTGGCATATCTTTGGCGAGAGTAGTCCCTAAGTCGCACTTTAGGAACTAATCACACCCATTTGCTGTTTAATGAGCAAGATGTACACTATGGATCCAGAATGCATGTATTTTCGTTTTATTTATTTCTGCCTCCACTTGTGACAAATTGTGTTCTCTTGAGTAATAACTTTCAGAACATATTTCTCTGCTCCTTTTTTTAAGGGATATAGGAAAACAAATCAAACTAAACACTGGTAGTATGTAAGTGATAAGAAAATAGGGCTGTAACCCTACAATCATTTTATTTTACCAATGAGGGAGAGACCACCCAGTCTCATAGTCCACTCACTAAAATATGGTGTAGTGAGAAAGTTACGAATCTTGAAGCAAGATGTCCTGCTCTGTGGTGCTTGTACTTCTGCTTTTCCAAACTGATTATAGTCAAATCATGTCCATCCTATGCCTTTGTCCCCTTGATTGCCTTTATGTGGTAGAGATGGGCAAGGCACTGAAGCCTCAAGCCAAGCTTGAGGCAGATGTTTGGCTCAAGGTTCTCTTGGATCGTCAGGCCCAAATCTAGTTGAGCCTTCTGTCTGCCACCCAAGCTCTAACCTCATGCACCAAAAATTAAAGATAAAACTTTAACTTTTGATGTGAAAAGAGAAAGGGAAAGAGATACCCATCTAGTGAGTGGATTGCACAATGTGAAACCAGAAAACCTTGAATTAATTCCGGCTTCTCCGCTTGACCAAATTGTGTGATCTTATGTAATTGTTTTATTTCACTGTGCCTCCTTTTTCTTCATTATCTCATATGAGAATACCTTCCAATACACCAGTGACATTTTTAGAAATGTTTGGGGTCACAGGCAAGACCTATTTTGGGAGGCCCTGTTGGGAACAACTTTGAATTTTATTTCCAATTTTTTGCTAATTCAAGCCTGCGTGATGCCAAGTAAACCTGCAGAAATTAGCTCAGGATGAGGAGAGAGGTTTACATACAGAACTAGACAGTAGTGAGACAGAGAGAAAGTATGCTGTTCCAGGGGGTCCCTTGGATGGTGTGCGGGCCCTGGGCAATTGCTCACTTTGCAAATGCCTTAAAACGGCTATGAAATGCACAAGCTCCGAATGTGCCATTGTCAAAACCTTTTGTGTTTAATTTAATAAACTCTAATGGTGTTCCACGTATAACAAACACCTAGGCCTCATAGGAAAATGTATTTGTTCTTTGTTCACTAATAGCATTATGGTTAGGGAGGGAAAAGCATGAATGTTTCTACGTTCATGTTTGAGAACTACCACTTTTGATAAATGCCTTTCAATGCAGTGATATAATCTGGTGCACTAAAGTGAAACGCTTCCACATGTTAATGAAATACACTTTTTTGAATTTTGAAGTCTTTATCATAATAGTTTTACTTGTTTGGTGGCAATATCTTAAAAAATGGGGGTGTTTCTAATGAAAAGTGGTGCAGGACTCTTTCTTTGCTTCTGTTCCTTTTAATTCAGTTAACATGTAAATACTTTCCTGTGTAACAGCTTTCTGAATGTTAAACAGGAAAGTATTTACATGTTTCTGAATGTTAGTTTTAAGTCAAGTAAACAGCAGCTCAGGCGGTCACTTATGAGGGCCAGAAGGGCTGCATGCGGCTCCCGGGCCGTATTCTGAGTTTACCTGAGCTGAGTATTGGTCAAAGATGGCAGGTAAGGAATTTTTTAAAAATGTAACCTTTGGGACTGGGATACATAACAGAGGCCATGTTATGTATGGCTCCCCAATTACTCCTCTGTCTTTGCATAGGTGCAAATGGTTTTGGAGGCTATAAATAACATAAAATTAAAGATGGGTAAATAAGCAGAACCTCAGGGTTCTGAGTGCCATCATAGACAATTCGAGTTTCGCTTTGATTGCCTATTTGATGTCACTCAAAACCACTTGGTGAAAAACATCCCCATAATTCAGTTTTACCCATCTATAATTCTTTGTATTGTTTCAGTTTCAGGAACTGAAACTTGACTCTGTGGTATCAGAGCTCCATGCAAGAGCCCAATATAAAAAACGCAAGAGTTTAAGATAGGGAACAGAAGATGCAAGATACTAGTAAATATTCATGTAATATCCAAGGTCATAACAACCAACGCAGCCGCTGAAACCAAGACACCAGCAGCCTGTCGGGTTTGTGTGCCAGCTGTGTCCCTCAGCTACTGTAACTGTGCGTTATGAAAGAGGAAACCGAGTGAACACAGGATCAAGCCTTGCGTGTTTATTTAAAGAATTATGATTATCTGAGAAAGGCCTCACACTCACAAGAAGGCCGTTGCTCTGCTTGCTCTGGTAAAGTATGCTTCTTTTTTTATTTGTGGATTATTTTTTGTTTGATGGCAAAATAATATATTTTCATTTGAAGCAAGAAGACATCTTTGGTTTTGTGTTCCCCGACGGCGACTCGAGTGAGGTGAGCTTAAGGGTGTGCAAAGTTGATTTCTCACATCTTTTCTGTATTTTTCTCGACACCTACAAAGGATTTAGATGAGCTGAGTTTTCCAGTCGAAAAAGGGACTTCCACAATACTCTAATATCAGATTCTCTACATTTTCAAGATTTTATTTCTGAATGTGATTTGATATACCTTTCACTCTTGTGGGTTAAGTGACTTGCCAGGTAAAACTAAGCAAGGAATTCCTGAAGTTTCTGGAGCAAAAAAGGATATTACAATTCTTTTAAGAGACAAACACATTTGGATGCAGGTGAATTATCCAAAGGTCAATAATAGGGAAATAAGTTAAACTCGGCTCATATAATAAAAACTTTGCACACCCTAAGTAAATTGTGTTTTGTTTCATTTTCCAAATGTCATTTAATTCTTGGAGATGAGGTTCAGCAAAACTCTTCTCTCCCTGGTAATTTTATTAAGTATTCAGGGGCATATTTCCAATAAAGTGGCGAAGCGTCTCGTTAAGCCAAGAAGGCTAACGACATGCTTTGTCACTTTAGAAAAGCAGGGCTGCCCCATGTTTACTAGAATATGGTGCAGCCCTGCGTTTCCCCTACGCTAGCGCTAAATTTAGCAGCCTAACTTCTATGTGTGCTGCTTAATGCAGCACACATAGAAGTTGCAAAACAGCTATTTTTTTTAAATGATTGTTTATGTGCAGGAAAGGGGACCTAAATGGCGTTTTGCATCATGGGCAGCTAAGCTTAGCTGCTTTGAAGTAGCAAGATATCATATTTAAGAAAGAGAAAATGAGGAATACTGTCTTTGAGGAGTGTTCAAGGTCACTGACTGCATTGATGAAACCGATGGTTTGTACCACCCAACACTATCCTGGTTATTTCTGACACTAGTGCCCTTCATATCACTGCCCTTCATATCAAATTGCAGGCAGTATGAATCCCCATTACCTCTTTGCTGGACTACAACTCTCCTATATTGGGCTTGTTGAAATTCCAAATCTCTCATCTCTAAGTCACCAAGTATGCAACTGCCAGGTTATTATAAAAACACTTAGGGCCTGATTCGGTGGGCAGACAGAATATCGAGTAAAATATATCGAGTTGAACAAATATCGAGTAATAAATATTGTGGTTCAGAAATATCGACAGCAAGAATATCGTGGTCAAGAATATCGACTTAAGGTAAGTAATATCGATTTTGAAAATATCGAAGTGTTTAATATCGTTTGCAAAAATATAGTTGTTAAAAATATTGTTTTTTAAATTAATGTTATGTATGTTAGTAAATATTTTATATGTATGTGATGTATGTTTTTTTGTATAAGAATTGTTTGTATTTTTAATATATGTGTTACATTTTTAGTAGTTATTAAAAAACAATTATTTGAATTTTGCGTTTTTTGTTCCGTAGCGGGTTGTGGGTTTATTGGGGAATAGGGTGGGAAGTAATTTAGTTATATCAAATTAATTGATTAGATTTTATTTATTAATATTTGTTTGATTAAGATTTTATAGTTTTAAATGTGTAAAGAAATGTATTATTAATTAATTAATAAATGGTTGTTAATTCATTTTAATTAATTAGTAATTAATTATGGTAATTGTGTAATTAATTTTAGGTGTGTGTTGTCGTGTTTATAGGTGTAAAGGGTGGGCAGTAGTTTATTTTTAATTTATGAATTAATAATTGGTTGTTAATTAATTGACTGGTAATAAATTATGGTAATTGTGTAATTAATTTTAGGTGTGTGTTGTAGTGTTTATAGGTGTAAAGGGTGAGAAGTAATTTATTTTTAATTGATGAATTAATAATTGGTTGTTAATTCATTTTAAATAATGAATTGGTAATTAATTATGGTATTTGTGTAATTCATTTTAGGTGTGTGTTTTGGGGTTTATAGAGCTAAAGGTTGTTAAGTAGTTTATTTATTTTTTATTATTAATTTTTTGTTAATTAATATTACTTAAAGTAATTAACATTTTATTGCAATTGTGTAATTATTTTAGGTGTGTGTTGTGGTGTTAATAGGAGTAAAGGGTGGGAAGTCATTTGTTTTTAATTAATTAATATCTAGTTATTAATTAATGTTAATTATTTGATATTTATTTTGGGTAATTGTTTATTTTGTGTGTGTTGTTTTTACTTTTAAAGGGGTAAAGGGTGGGTATTAATTAAATTGTAATTACTTTATTATTAGTTGTTAGAAATTGTTTTTAATTTAAAAATGAGTTTTAATTGTGTTTTATTATTTTATAGTTTAACCCCTTCGATGCGCGTGACGAGCTCAGCTCGTCATGCTGCGCGGTAGCACTGTGCGCATGACGAGCTGAGCTCATCACGACCACACTCGCGATCGGAATGTCCAGCACACGAGCGGAATTCCGATCGCGGGCAAGGGGTTAATTTCGGTGAGTGTTGTGTATAATATAGTGTTAAAGTGTGTGTAGTCAATTAATGTTTATTAGTTTTTTTATTAATAATAGTTTTTAATTGATTATTATTTATGGAAGTAAATTTAATTTATAATGTTGAAGTGTTTTGTTTTTGGCGCGTTGTTTTAGGGTAGGTAATAAAATAAATACATTTATGTATTAATTAATTTTTTTGTTTGTAAATATTTTCTAGTTTAAATGTTTCTTATTTTTCATTTTTTATAATATTTGTAGGTTTTTGTTATATGTAATTAATAGTAAAATATGTTTTTTAAATATATTTAATATAATTGATTTTTCATTTTTTAAATATTGTTTATTTATTTTTATGATTTAAAAAAAAAGTAAAATATATTTTTTTTAGCACTGCGTGTGAATAGTAGTTTTTGTCTCTCCGCTATCCAACACTTTCCCTATTGTTGCACTCACTGGAGTGGGAATAGTAATTTTTACCTCTCCGCTATCCAGCACTTTCCCTACTGTTGCAGTCACTGGAGTGGGAATAGTAATTTTTTCCCCTCCGCTATCCAACACTTTTCCTACTGTTGCAATCACTGGAGTTGGAATAGTAATGTTTACCCCTTCGCTATCCAATACTTTCCCTACTGTTGCAATCACTGGAGTGGGAATAGTAATTTTTACCTCTCCGCTCTCAAGCACTTTCCCTACTGTTGCACTCACTGGAGTGGGAATAGTTGATTTTACCCCTCCGCTATCCAACACTTTCCTTACTGTTGCACTCACTGGAGTTGGAATAGTAGTTTTTACCCCTCCGCTTTCCAACACTTTACCTACTGTTGCACTCATTGAAGTGGGAATAGCAATTTTAACCCCTTTGCTATCCAACACTTTCCCTACTGTTGCACTCACCGGAGTGGGAATAAACCATTTTACCCCTCCGCTATCCAACACTTATCCTACTGTTGCATTCAGTGGAGTGGGAATAGTAATTTTTAGCCCTCCGCTATCCATCACTGTCTCTATTGTTGCACTCTTTGGAGTGGGAATAGTAATTTTTGCCCCTCCGCTCTCCAACACTTTCCCTACTGTTGCACTTTTTGGAGTGGGAATAGTAATTTTTAGCCCTCCGCTATCCATCACTGTCTCTATTGTTGCACTCACTGGAGTGGGAATAGTAGTTTTTACCCCTTCGCTATCCACGACTTTCCCGACTGTTGCACTCAGTGGATTGGGAATAGTAAATTTTACCTCTCCGCTATCCAACACTTTCCCTACTGGTGCACTCAGTGGAGTGGGAATAGTAATTTTTACCCCTTCGCTTTCCAACACTTTCCCTACTGTTGCACTTTTTGGAGTGGGAATAGTAATTTTTATCCCTCCGCTTTCCAACACTTTCCCTACTGTTGCACTCGTTGGAGTGGGAATAGTAATTTTTGTCCCTCCGCTATCTAACACTTTCCCTACTGTTGCTGTCACTCGAGTGGGAATAGTAATTTTTACCACTCCGCTATGCAACACTTTCCCTACTGTTGCGCAGCATTAGGAGACAGCGCGCTTGCCTGCCAGCGCTTGCATTGTGTAAAGGGACACTTTTTAGATATTTTTAAATTATGGGCTTTGAATCCTGTTTTACTCACTTTTTGCATATTTGCACTCGAGCCAGTCCCCGGTCCACCGCAGCTTGTGCTGTTTGTGTGGAGGGACGTGGCTCCGCCCTCCTCTTTCCATTTCCGCTACCGGGGGCATATTTAAAGCACATGTCAGTCCGGCCACGCAGCATTAGGAGACAGCGCGCTTGCCTGCCAGCGCTTGCATTGTGTAAAGGGACACTTTTTAGATATTTTTAAATTACGGGCTTTGAATCCTGTTTTACTCACTTTTTGCATATTTGCACTCGAGCCAGTCCCCGGTCCACCGCAGCTTGTGCTGTTTGTGTGGAGGGACGTGGCTCCGCCCTCCTCTTTCCATTTCCGCTACCGGGGGCATATTTAAAGCACATGTCAGTCCGGCCGCGCAGCATTAGGAGACAGCGCGCTTGCCTGCCAGCGCTTGCATTGTGTAAAGGGACACTTTTTAGATATTTTTAAATTACGGGCTTTGAATCCTGTTTTACTCACTTTTTGCATATTTGCACTCGAGCCAGTCCCCGGTCCACCGCAGCTTGTGCTGTTTGTGTGGAGGGACGTGGCTCCGCCCTCCTCTTTCCATTTCCGCTACCGGGGGCATATTTAAAGCACATGTCAGTCCGGCCGCGCAGCATTAGGAGACAGCGCGCTTGCCTGCCAGCGCTTGCATTGTGTAAAGGGACACTTTTTAGATATTTTTAAATTACGGGCCTTGAATCCTGTTTTACTCACTTTTTGCATATTTGCACTCGAGCCAGTTCCCGGTCCACCGCAGCTTGTGCTGTTTGTGTGGAGGGACGTGGCTCCGCCCTCCTCTTTCCATTTCCGCTACCGGGGGCATATTTAAAGCACATGTCAGTCCGGCCGCGCAGCGGGAGCGCCTCTGGCACGCCGGGCCGTCGCCAGACGCTAGACATGTTGCTAAAACCACAAAATTACAACATACTTATGCACAGAATGAGTTGTTAGCACTTAGGACGCCGTCTGCTGGGTGTCAGGTCCATGGTCTCGATAGTTTAGAAGGTCCTTTTAGCTGCCGAGGCTGTGGCTTTTCATCGTTTACCCCAGTAGTTCCACATGCCCGTCCCTCTCCTCCAGGCAAATCTACGACCATTTTCCTTCTTAATTGACGTTCTCTGGCCAAACATTGGGTTGATGTTTATGACCTTTTGGAAACGGAATCTCCAGATACCCTGTTTCTGACTGAGACCTGGCTCTCTGAGGATTCAGTGGCAATCCCGGGGTTAGCACTCCCAGAGGGTTATGTCATTCATATTTTGAACAGAGAAACGAGAGGTGGGGGTATTGCGATTATTGTTAAAACCGGTTATCTCTGTACCTTTATCAAACAGCCCATTATGGACTGTGAATGTGCTTGTTTTAAAATTGCTTTTAATCCCAATTATACCATGACTGGTCTACTGGTATATCGTCCTCCGGGTCCATCTAAGGCTTTTAGGGAAGTCTTTATCGAAACTGTCAGTACTCTGGCAGTTAACACCCCTAATTTTACAGTCTTAGGAGACTTGAATTTTCATTTCGATAACCACTGTGACGCGGAGGTGGCTAACCTAGTGGCGGATTTGGCGGCCTGTCTGCTCGTCCAGCGTGTTTCTGGCCCTACGCACTCGGCTGGTCATCTGCTTGACCCTGTTTTTACTAACATTTTGTCCCTCACGGTCCAACCGCCGGTGCCTGTGGGTTGGTCTGACCATTTCTTAATTTCCTTGTCTATTCAGGACACTGTGCCTGTGCGCCAAATAAATAACCTTCGGTCCCTTAAACGCCCGTGGCACAAACAAAGGGGTCGATTCCGATCTCGGCCGGAGACGCACCCAACGCCATTCGGTCGGGAAAAAAGCCATGCGAATGACTGTTTCCCGACCGATCCGCACATCAATCCGAACGAACAAGTACGATGCGCACAACAGCGCAGATTCCGACCGAGTCGTACTCACCCAATCCAGGTCCTGATCCCCGACCGAGCCGGATCCGTAAACACAGATACAAGTCGCCCGGAAGCCAAAAAGCAGCCCCGTCCGGCCGGACAAGTACGATGCGCTTCAGGTACGCGCCGAACCCGTCGCTACGCACGGCACGTCAAAGCATCCGAGAGAGGCGCACATAAGCTCCGATTCACGCCACAACACGATCCACGGCTACGAGACGAACACGCCAGCGACGAGGACGAGGCGAAGCAACGACGAAGACGAACGAGACAAACCAACAATGAATCCCATCGTTCCGATCCTACCAATATTCTACATCTACTACCGGAACAGGCACGGACGCGTACGGCGCAGAAGGTAAGTCAGACACCAACCACAAACACAAACTACACATACCAGACATATCACACACACACACAGGGATGCAGAAATTACTTACTCCAGAAACAGCAGCACCATAGGGGCGGGATGCCCATCACCAATGCCACATATACACATAGGGGCCTGGATGCCTGTCACCACTGCCACCACTACCCATGGGGGTGCCAGGTGCCTACCACTACTACCACCTCTACCCAGGGGGTGCCAGGTGCCTACCACTACTACCACCTCTACCCAGGGGGTGCCAGGTGCCTCCCACTACTACCACCTCTACCCAGGGGGTGCCAGGTGCCTACCACTACTACCACCTCTACCCAGGGGGTACCAGGTGCCTCCCACTACTGCCACCTCTACCCAGGGGGTGCCAGGTGCCTACCACTACTACCACCTCTACCCAGGGGGTGCCAGGTGCCTACCACTACTACCACCGCTACCCAGGGGGTGCCAGGTGCCTACCACTACTACCACCTCTACCCAGGGGGTGCCAGGTGCCTCCCACTACTGCCACTACTACCCAGGGGGTGCCAGGTGCCTACCACTACTACCACCTCTACCCATGGGGGTGCCAGGTGCCTACCACTACTACCACCTCTACCCAGGGGGTGCCAGGTGCCTACCACTACTACCACCTTTACCCAGGGGGTGCCAGGTGCCTCCCACTACTACCACCTCTACCCATGGGGGGCTGGATGCCTGTCACTACTGCCACCTCTACCCAGGGGGTGCCAGGTGCCTACCACTACTACCACCTCTACCCAGGGGGTGCCAGGTGCCTCCCACTACTGCCACCACTACCCAGGGGGTGCCAGGTGCCTACCACTACTACCACCTCTACCCATGGGGTGCCAGGTGCCTACCACTACTACCACCTCTACCCAGGGGGTGCCAGGTGCCTACCACTACTACCACCTCTACCCAGGGGGTGCCACGTGCCTACCACTACTACCACCTTTACCCAGGGGGTGCCAGGTGCCTACCACTACTACTACCTTTACCCAGGGGGTGCCAGGTGCCTCCCATTACTACCACCTCTACCCAGGGGGTGCCAGGTGCCTACCACTACTACCACCTCTACCCATGGGGGCTGGATGCCTACCACTACTACCACCTTTACCCAGGGGGTGCCAGGTGCCTCCCACTACTACCACCTCTACCCATGGGGGGCTGGATGCCTGTCACTACTGCCACCTCTACCCAGGGGGTGCCAGATGCCTACCACTACTGCCACCTCTACCCATGGGGGGCTGGATGCCTGTCACTACTGCCACCTCTACCCAGGGGGTGCCAGGTGCCTACCACTACTACCACCTTTACCCAGGGGGTGCCAGGTGCCTACCACTACTACCACCTCTACCCAGGGGGTGCCAGGTGCCTACCACTACTACCACCTTTACCCAGGGGGTGCCAGGTGCCTCCCACTACTACCACCTCTACCCATGGGGGGCAGGATGCCTGTCACTACTGCCACCTCTACCCAGGGGGTGCCAGGTGCCTACCACTACTACCACCTCTACCCAGGGGGTGCCAGGTGCCTACCACTACTACCATCTTTACCCAGGGGGTGCCAGGTGCCTACCACTACTACCACCTCTACCCATGGGGGTGCCAGGTGCCTACCACTACTACCACCTCTACCCAGGGGGTGCCAGGTGCCTACCACTACTACCACCTCTACCCAGGGGGTGCCAGGTGCCTACCACTACTACCACCTCTACCCATGGGGGGCTGGATGCCTACCACTACTACCACCTTTACCCAGGGGGTGCCAGGTGCCTCCCACTACTACCACCTCTACCCATGGGGGGCTGGATGCCTGTCACTACTGCCACCTCTACCCAGGGGGTGCCAGATGCCTACCACTACTGCCACCTCTACCCATGGGGGGCTGGATGACTGTCACTACTGCCACCTCTACCCAGGGGGTGCCAGGTGCCTACCACTACTACCACCTTTACCCAGGGGTGCCAGGTGCCTACCACTACTACCACCTCTACCCAGGGGTGCCAGGTGCCTACCACTACTACCACCTTTACCCAGGGGGTACCAGGTGCCTCCCACTACTACCACCTCTACCCATGGGGGGCAGGATGCCTGTCACTACTGCCACCTCTATTCAGGGGGTGCCAGGTGCCTACCACTACTACCACCTCTACCCAGGGGGTGCCAGGTGCCTACCACTACTACCACCTTTACCCAGGGGGTGCCAGGTGCCTACCACTACTACCACCTCTACCCATGGGGGTGCCAGGTGCCTACCACTACTACCACCTCTACCCAGGGGTGCCAGGTGCCTACCACTACTACCACCTCTACCCAGGGGTGCCAGGTGCCTACCACTACTACCACCTCCACCCATGGGGGGCTGGATGCCTACTACTACCACCCCCACTCACAGGATGGCAAATACATGCCACAAGAAGCACACAACAGCAGAAAGAATGCAACACAAAGACATCCCCCCCAACACCATGACAAGCGTGTGTAGACTGTGTCAAATGCCTACAACAGTGAACAGGACTGTGGACATACAATGTGACCCCCTATCACTAGTGCCACACATAAATGTGTGTGGCACCCACAATGCAAGCAGGCCATGACCATTGTGGCAATGGGGTCCAAACCCCCATCATCACAGTGACCAAAATGTGAGTGTGGGGTCCATAGCTGAAGCACATATTGAACATTGTGGCAGTGGGGTCCAGACCCCCATCATCACAGTGACCAAAATGTGAGTGTGGGGTCCATAGCTGAAGCACATATTGACCATTGTGGCAATGGGGTCCAAACCCCCATCATCACAGTGACCAAAATGTGAGTGTGGGGTCCATAGCTGAAGCACATATTGACCATTGTGGCAATGGGGTCCAAACCCCCATCATCACAGTGACCAAAATGTGAGTGTGGGGTCCATAGCTGAAGCACATATTGACCATTGTGGCAATGGGGTCCAAACCCCCATCATCACAGTGACCAAAATGTGAGTGTGGGGTCCATAGCTGAAGCACATATTGAACATTGTGGCAGTGGGGTCCAGACCCCCATCATCACAGTGACCAAAATGTATGTGTTGACAAAGAATAAGCTGCAACTGCCAAACTGCATGGATTATTCCTGGTCACAGAACAACAAACACATCAGTGGCAAAGTAGTGCTTGTGTCCCATAGCAACATAGAATGGGGGAGGCAAACAGTGCAGTGCAAACAAGACATACCTTTGGCCATGTGCAGACAAACATCACCCATGGGGGCTGTCAACACTCATCAATGACTCAATGACAGAAGTGACCATCAGAATGCAGACCCACATATTTGCACCAATGGGCACACAAATCCAGATACCCAGTGGAGACTGTAGAAGGGATGTGAACAGATACCATACCATGGCAGTAATGGGGGACACACACAATGATCATTGTGCTGACTGATGACCTAGGAGTCCCAGGGACAGCAGGGCAAACACACCAAACAACATACAGCCAATGGCACACTAAAGATATGCCAATGCAGTGGTGCAGATGCACAAACACAAACAGGCAGACCCACACTGCACATCAAACACAACAGGTGAGGGGGAGGTACCAGTGTCCCCAGGCAAACACCCAACACATGAGGAGGCCTGAATACCAATTACACAGACGTGCATACAGTGCCACACAAAGGTAACTCATGGATCCAAATCCCCTATGTGGGCAATCAGGCATTGTCAGATGAGTGGGAGCACAAATCACACATGTCACACAAGCATGTAGGAACAGCAACTGACACAGCAAGACACACAGACACCACAGCACCACACCCAGGGCCCCCACAATGTGGTGATCCTGGGCTGCATTACAATCCCACTGTGATGACAAAGCTAGATGTCGTTCACACTGTGAACCACAGTCATGTGTCCTGAGCAACAAACTACCATCACACCTACACAAGCACAAATCAACCAGCACGGCCTGTCAGCCAAGGCCAACATGGAGGCAGGGGTCTAGCCGGGCAACAACTCTCATCTGCACACACTCAACACCACACACCTCGACCTCCAACAATGTGCAGCAGTGAAGCTCACATGCACTGGTGACATTGCACATGCACCCATGACAATCCCAGGGGGTGGTGGGAACCAAGGTGCAGGAACACATCACACATGGCCACTCTACCAGACTCCTGAATGTCTGACACACTGCACACTACGCTGTACATGGACATGACGGCAATACCACACAAACCAATGGGATCCCAGCCACAGTCACACACCTATGAAGAAGCCAAGGTCACCCACAAAGGACACACATAGACAACTACCAACATTGCAGCCCTGAGGAGTGCCAGCAGTCACACACACAACGTGTCACAACCAATGAAAGCAAACACAAACCAGAAATCACATGACAGGTGTCAACAACAAGTGCAAAGGGGAATCCGGACTGTGACACATCAGCGTCTGCCCACAAACTCAGCCCTGACAGCAAACACACCTATGGGTGACACCCTGATGACCAGTAATGTGCCATGCACCCACATCACAGAGAACCCAGGGAGAAGACTTTGGGGGAACATAGCTCAACTCAGCAAGCATCACAAACAGGAACATCACTAGGGATCCCAGCATGCACAGCAACATGGAAGTGAACACACACACATGCTCATACAACACACACCTTGGGCGCACAAGATGTCACAGGAGTACACACTGCCATGAGGGGACTCCACTCCTGTGTGAGGAAAGCTGTGCCATATGTCGCATCAGTAGGGCTCCATCATGTCAGCAGAACACTTGGTCACACAGTCAACAATTAGCACCAAATGAAGGCTCCCGTCACATCAGCCTGGTCATGGGAATGTCAATGAAATCAACAGCACAGATCCAACACACATGTATAGCAAGTTGCACTGACAACACAGAAGAGTCCTTCCGCATTGATGCCCAAACCTGCATGTCCAGTGGAGATGGCCACACGGTCAGGGAACTAGACTAATTGAACAATGGCAAACACAACAGATGTGCATGGGTGGAACCCACAGATGTGACATTGCTAATGTAAGTAGGAAATCCCATTGCCAAATATTGAATACATGACACCCTCAGATGCTGCTAAGGACGACATGGATTCACAACAGGATAGGACACTGTCCCCCTGGAACACATGGGTACATGCACAGTAACACTTCATTTTCATGAGTCCAAAAATCACCATCACTGCAGCAAGGGCACGGTTAGCATCATCAACATCATGTACATCAGAAGCAAAACCACTAGAGAACAGAAAGTTGCTTTATTCAGCATGTGGGTTCAAAACTTGGAAGAACTGCAAGGTATCAACAAAGGCCAATGGCCAGTCCATCAAGGAAGTCTATACAGGGTGACAGTGGCAGATGTCACCCTATGCATGCCTGCACTGATCACAACCGGGGACAATCCCCTAGGAAGGGCATACGGGGGGCAGGCCAGGCACCGCCGGGACAGGATCAGGGCTCACCAGGAGGAGGCAGGGAAGGGGTGGTGGGTGCTGGAGAGCCACCGACAACTGCAGTGGAGGTGTCTGACATGGTGTGTGCCGGCACAACTGGGGGGCATGACTCAGATGTTGTGGGTGCCGGCACAACTGCAGTGGACCCTGCAGATGGAGTGGACAGGTCCGCCACTGCAGCGCCCAAGTCAGACAGGGTGATAGTGGACTCCACTGCAGTGCCCACCTCCAGGGGAGGAGAATGGGGATCAGGAAAGGTGGGCAGGACAGAGGGGGAGGACACCCTCACCACATCAGTGGTACAGACAAGCGCAGCGGGGGGGGGGTGGGGCCGGAAGAGCAAGTGGCAGGGAGAAAAGGCCTGACCCTTCTGGGGATGGTGTATCTGTGGGTGGGGGAACCTGGGGCAGGGTGTGGTGGGGGCACCTGTGGAGTGGGGGCCTGAGGGATGGAGGAAGGAGACTTGGTGCCTGAGCTGCAGGGCGGCGGCGGGGTCTTGCTCTTCCGGGACCGGGGGGACTTGCGGGTGGGGGCCTCAGTCGGTCCGCGCCTGGGGGATGGTGTCCGGGGGCCAGGGGCACTCCACTCCATGTGGGTGGGCTTCCTCTTCCCCCTGAATGCTGGATCAGCTGGGTCGGAGGGGGAGAGGCCAAGGTCACAGAGGAAGAGCCGCTGTTTGTATGGGGTTGCAGGTGAGGCAAGGGAGGGGTCTTTGGAGGGAGAGGCAACTAAGGACTGCGCAGTGCTTGTGGATGCATGTGTTTGTGCCTGTGCCCCATCCCCTGTGAGTGTGGTTGCAGTCCCCTGACGGTGCGTGCGTGTGCGTTTTGTTTCTGGCGTGTGTGTCCGTGTGCTGCATGTGTCTGTGCTGGTGTGTGCCTGTGCCAGTGTGTGTGTGCTTGGGACGGGTAAGGTGCTGGGGAGTGTGGATGGGGCAGAGGCAGGAGGGGTGAGGGACTGTCGGAGGAGGGACACTGCTGCCGTCAGGGAGGAGTCCCTGGACCTATTGCCCCTCTGTAGGTCAGACATGCCCGATGAGATGCCCTCCATGAATGACACCAGCTGAGTCAACAGACTGGTGTGTGCATGGAGGACACTCAGCATTCCTGTCTGTCCTACATGGAGCTAGCGGAGGAGGTACACACACTCCTCACTCAGGGCAGCAGGGGACACAGGTGCAGGGGGTGCGGTGCCTGGCCCGAAGGAGACACGCTCCCGAACATGGGAGCCTCCACGGACCTCGGGAATGGGAGCCAACGGGAGGGCAGTGGTGGTGGTGGTGGTGGCGGGGACAGCAACACTAGCTGGGGTGTGGTGGCTGCTGACACCCGCCTCCATAAGGGAGTCATCGTCCGAGTTGCTCTGGTCCTCAGCTGAGGTGGATGGTGCTGAGGACTCCTCGGTGTGGCTCCCTCGCCCTCCGTGCCACTGGGTCCCTCCGACCACTTCTCGGCTGCTGACCCAGTCTGGCTCTGCGGCTCCTCCTGGTCCGTGGAGCTGTCCCCTCCTGTGGCCGTGGATGTATCTGCAATCAATAGGGAAACAGACAGACATCAGTCACCTGCACCGAACGCACACACCACAGTAAGTACAGCACATTACAGAGCAAGCCCTGGCATCCTTAGTTGAACATTGCTAAAACTGCACAAACAGAACAGGAGAAGTCAATTGTCAGTCTGATGGTCAACCATGGCACTCACATCCCACCTGGCCTTGCACCCATCTGTATGGTGTCTGTGGGATGGCAATACCCCGGTGTGGACACATGCACCACCTACACAGTATTTGGACAGTGCAGAGAACCCGGTGAAGCATGTGGACATGCACACATCACAACTCTTGCCACTGAGTCAGTGCAGGTGTCCGGATGAAAGGGATGCCCAGAGTCAAATAGGAAATGCATGTGATGCATACCAGCGACAGACACCATGATGCACCCATGTCCTGATAGCCATTGCCACAATGGTGTGCATGTAGCAAATGTCACTCCCCTGCAGGATCACTAATAGGAAGTCACATGCCATGGCACAGCCATGCCTGCTAAGTCATACATAACTGTCTCCAGTCACATGGGCAGGGCAGCCAGACAACAACACTCTGCACTGTGTCACAATAGTAGATCATGGGGAATGCAAGTCCTGGAGCTGAACAAGTGCACATGTACATCCCCCACACACCACATCATCTGTACCCTCATCTGTCCAGGTTATACCCATTCTACATATGGGAGACCTGTAACACTACCCTCTGCACCTGAGCACATCACAATCTGCTGTGTATGGGAAACAGCTGCCTGAACCTCATATTCGCATACCCCAGTCTGCACGGTCAGGTGATCAAACACCTATGTGTCACACATGTATCATCTCTTATGGTCACATCTCCGGTGGCATGCGGAGCCCCAACCGAGGAACACCCCAGCAGACCTGACAACGAAGCCACAGCACACTGACACAGAGGCAGACACCTAATGGGACGAATCACTGAGCAAAACGTGTCAGCTGATACACGGCAGTGGGAGTACAGAGTGTATTGTATGGCCTGGAGTAGGCATGACTGTCCTGTCCCACATGAATGAGGGATGAGCCCTGGACAGTAGGCAGCTGGCTAAGTATTTGTGACACACGTTATATACACACTCCTGGGGCACAAACATTGTTCCCACCCGCAGCATGGGTGTGTGCCAGATACCCCAGGCACATGTGGTGGATCAGCTCAGCAATTGGGCCACATATCAAAATGACACGCAGAACACATGTCAGAACACAGGCAATGTGTAAGCAATGGACCCACCAATGATGCCCACCACAGAGTCAGGGAAACAGATGCTGTCCCCCACCTTGAGTCAAGCAAACTGCAAGGACACAGTACCCAAGTGACACAATACCCTGACTGTAAGGGCCACACCTGGGTATCAGATGAGGAGTGGGCAGTGCACAATAGAGGGACATGGGTCCTGGACCACAAGACTGATGTACTGTGGAAGTTTAACCAGGCCAGAGGAGGGCACATAGCATGGCAGACATAGTTCACAATGCAGACATGGACTCACCCCTCCTTGCTGCTCTCTGGCCTGCAGCTGCCCATCCAGATCAGGGAAGACCACCGCCAGGATCCTCAGCATGTGGGGGGTCAGGGTCCGGTGTCCGCCCCTCCTGCGAGGAGGCGACAGCTTCAGCTGGACCCGTACGATCCTCCGGGTCCAGCCCCGAAGGTCCGGCCACCTCTTCTGGCAGTTGCGGATCCGGCGCTTGTAGACCCCCACGGATCTCACTGCCCGGACGATGGTCAGCCATATCTTCTGCTTCTGGTGGGCATCAACCTGTGAGGATAACAAAGTGAGAATGCCATTACTACACATGCAACATATCCGTGCATTACACAGTTGGATATACATGTCTCAATCACAGGGGCACATGATGTACACAGGCAGTGCAACGATGGCTATGGACAGTATGCCAGCAGTTACTACATGGTATCATTGCATGGGAAGTAAAACCTTGTTCAAATGCACTGTCACTGCACCATACCTGTCCAGTGCATGTAACTACACACTATGGGGGGTGACAACTACTCAGTGAGCCTGCTAGCCAGTGGCGTGCAGACTGTTAGCCTTGCTAGTCAGACAACATGCACATTTAGAAAGGCAGTGGACAGAACACTCACCTGCTCCCCTGCTTTCCCATACAGCTTGCTGTACTGTGGAAGGAGGCCATCCAGCAGGGCCTGGTTCTCCTCAGTGCTGAAGGCTGGGGCTCTCTCCACAGTACGTGCCATTGCAGGGTCCAGAGGGTGCAGATACAGCAGCAGTGTAGTGGCAGATGTCGTCCTGGAGCATGTAGTGCAGGCAAGTGAGCTCTCAGGGGAACAGCCAGCATTATATGTGTGCTGCAGAGGCAGATACTGTCCCATGTGTCCAAAGTGATAGGTCCAAGTCGTTTGCATCATCTGAATCTGGCCAATCCATGGAATTGCACCACTTACACACGCCCCCAGCATCCTTCAAATGTTCAACTTCGTGACACCCATGAAATTGCAACATTGTTGTGGGTGACCAACTGAATTTACAGCATCAGACTCGCTCAAATTTTGAAAACGCGTCCGTTGCCAGGCCAGGCCATAGCCAATGGGTGCGCACCGATCGGACCATTGCTGTTCAACGCGTACATGGGATACAACGCGTACCCACACACATTGAATGCAATGGGCCGGCCGGGCACACCGATCGGACCATTGCTGTTCAATGCGTACATAGGATACAACGCGTACCCACACACATTGAATGCAATGGGCCGGCCGGGCACACCGATCGGACCATTGCTGTTCAACGCGTACATAGGATACAACGCGCACCCGCACACATTGAATGCAATGGGCCGGCCGGGCACACCGATCGGACCATTGCTGTTCAACGCGTACATAGGATACAACGCGTACCCGCACACATTGAATGCAATGGGCCGGCCGGGCACACCGATCGGACCATTGCTGTTCAACGCGTACATAGGATACAACGCGTACTCGCGACACATTGAATGCAATGGGCCGGCCGGGCACACCGATCGGACCATTGCTGTTCAATGCGTACATAGGATACAACGCGTACCCGCACACATTGAATGCAATGGGCCGGCCGGGCACACCGATCGGACCATTGCTGTTCAACGCGTACATGGGATACAACGCGCACCCGCACACATTGAATGCAATGGGCCGGCCGGGCACACCGATCGGACCATTGCTGTTCAACGCGTACATAGGATACAACGCTGCACCCGCACACATTGAATGCAATGTGCCGGCCGGGCACACCGATCGGACCATTGCTGTTCAACGCGTACATGGGATACAACGCGTACCCGCACACATTGAATGCAATGGGCCGGCCGGGCACACCGATCGGACCATTGCTGTTCAACGCGTACATGGGATACAACGCGTACCCGCACACATTGAATGCAATGGGCCGGCTGGGCACCCCGATCGGACCATTGCTGTTCAACGCGTACATAGGATACAACGCTGCACCCGCACACATTGAATGCAATGGGCCGGCCGGGCACACCGATCGGACCATTGCTGTTCAACGCGTACATAGGATACAACGCGTACCACGCACACATTGAATGCAATGGGCCGGCCGGGCACACCGATCGGACCATTGCTGTTCAACGCGTACATGGGATACAACGCGTACCCGCACACATTGAATGCAATGGGCCGGCCGGGCACACCGATCGGACCATTGCTGTTCAACGCGTACATAGGATACAACGCGTACCCGCACACATTGAATGCAATGGGCCGGCCGGGCACACCGATCGGACCATTGCTGTTCAACGCGTACATAGGATACAACGCGTACCCGCACACATTGAATGCAATGGCCAATGTGTGCGCACTGATCGGTCCATTGCTGTCCAAGGCGTATTGCCAATACAACGCGTACCAGCGCACATTGAATGCAATGGCCAATGTGTGCGCACTGATCGGTCCATTGCTGTCCAACGCATCCCTGTACAAGTCACTGGCATATGTCACCATGCCTGTCACAGGTGAACATATGCCAGCCACATATACTTCCCAGGCAGTGAGGGGCACACCTACAACACCACAGCCTGTCCAAACTGTATCCTAGGGCATGTAAGGCTGCATTACCTATTCCGTGTATGGGGGTGAACATGTTGTTCTGTGGGTGTCACTTGGGGGCAGCCACCCCCAGGCTGTGCACGTGTTTATGGGGACAGAATCCTTGGTGTTTCGTGTACATGACCACTGTGATGTGCAACTGTTCATATCTGAGCATGTGGCATGGTCACAGTTCACGGTGGTGTATGTGTATGTCATGTCACATACCCCCTGAGTCCCATGTGGGACGTTATGTTCAACCCAGGGTGACCCATTGGCACAATGTTGATGGTCCTCCACAGTCTGTGTGCATGTTGTGATTACAATGTCTCTGATTTCATGTGCACAATGGGAGGCAGTCTCCACATCCACGTTGTTTGTGCATGGACTTTGATGTTGTGCGTGTGTGTGTCACAGACGTCCATGTCTGTCCTGCCGAGGCAACATGGACCACTACCTGTGGGGGTCATGGTTGTTTTGCTGTGGTGTATACATGATACACCATGTCATGCCAGTGTCCATGTGGCAATACATGGTCCCTGGGAATCTACCTGTTGTTGAGCTGTGATGCCTGGGGCACATCAGTCCTCACATGTCACTGTGGCGTGTGTTTGTTATTTGGCAGCAGGAGATGGGTACTGGGACACGGCCTCATGGTATCCGATGGCATGACCTGGGACTTCTTGATGCCACTTGTTGGACTGTGATGTTAGATATTGGCTATGTATGTGCCATACATATCCGTACGGAACTGCACACATCATGTACTTGTGCCTCATTATGATGTATCATGTGATGTTGAGTGTGTTCAATGCCACATTTGTGGGGTGACTGACAATCTTGCTTTCTTCACCTATGCACTGCAGGGCACCAGCTGTCCATAGACCATTCCTTGACCTGGCAACGATGGTGGAACGGGACAGCATCCGACTGTACCGCTTCACCAGGCAGCTGATTGAGGATTTGGCAGTGCGCTTGGCACCACATTTGCAACCTGGCCGTCCGTACCCTACAGCGCTGACCCCCAAGGTGAAGGTGATGGCAGCCCTACACTTCTTTGCCACTGGTACCTTTCAACACACTCTGGCGACTGCTGGTGGGATGTCACAGACCATGTTCAGCCGTGTGCTCCGGGATGTTTTGGAGGCTATGTTGATATACCTGAACCAGTACATTTATTTCCCTAGACTCCAACGACTCACTGGCGTGAAGAGTGACTTCTATGCCCTGGGGAGGATGCCGCATGTCATTGGCTCCATTGATGGGACACATGTGGCGTTGGTACCACCACAGGCCCAAGAACAGGCCTACCGTAACCACAAGCACTACCACTCGGTCAATGCACTGGTGGTCTGTCTTGCAGATATGAGCATCACACACGTGTGTGCCCGTTTCCCTGGTTCTGCACACGATGCGTACGTGATGAGGAGTAGTCGCATCCCGAGGATGATGGCACAGATGCGGAACCAGCGTGCCTGGCTTGTAGGTGTGTACTGACTTTGTACCATTGTGTGTGTTCTGCTATGTAGTGTTCCACCCTCTTTTCCAACTCTGCTAATGTGCAATTGTCTGTATGTAGGTGATTCCGGATACCCCAACATGCCGTGGTTGCTGACGCCCCTCAGGAACCCTGTGACACCAGCCCAGATGCGCTACAATGAGGAACATGGTCGGACCAGGAGAGTGATTGAGCGGACATTTGGTCTCCTGAAGAGCCGCTTCCGCTGCCTTGACAAGACAGGAGGGTCCCTCCCATATGCCCCAGCAAAGGTGTGATCATCATCGTCTGCTGCATGCTCCACAACCTGGCAGTGCGGAAGGAGTTGCCTCTCAACCTGGATGACGATGACCAACGTCCGCCACCTGTGGAGGATCCTGGCCTGGACCACGATGCCAGTGATGATGATGATGATGTTGAGGGTGATGTCCGCACACAGCTCATCACCAACTTCTTCAGCTGAATGTGAGTATCCAGAGATGGCATGTCAATGATGTGAGTTTGTATGATATGTGTTGGTGGTGCTCTGGTGCTGTTTGAGTGTGTCCATGGGCTACATGTCTGTATGCGTGTAGCGATGTGTCCTTGCAGGTAGTCTGTACTCCACAACAGTGTTGACATGCTAACTTGGTTCTGGGTGGGTATCTTGTAACATGTATTGTGCATGAGTATTGCAGTTCTGTCCTGTTCTTCAGTACTTTTGACTGTGTGTCATTTCTGTCCTTCACAGGGTACTTTCAGAGTCGTTTGGTCACATGTGATCCCCAACACCGTGATTCGTCTTCCCGGGTGGTAGCTGTTGTGTCCCTACAGGTGATGTGCACCACACCCATGGACTTCCTTCCTTCTTCACTTGTTGACTATGTGCCCGCTGCCAGGTGGGATTACCTTGCATCTGTGGTGGTTTCAACATGTTGCAAATGTGTAATAAACCTGTGCTTCACTATGTGATGTGCGTTGTCTGTGGTCACACATCTGACTGACATTTGCTTACTGCACCAGTGGGCTAGTTAACACAGACTGTGAATAGGTGTTGGGTCTGTGCAATGCAACGTATTTCCTGGCAACACCAGTGTAGGCGATGAGTCAGATGTCCATGGTGTGTATGTGTTGTGTAGCCCTGGTGGTGTGCCTCCCCCATATGTGTGAAGTCGCCATGACTCACATGCCGGTGTTGTACTTGCTGTAGCAGTTAGCATGCACAGTGTCATTTCCCCGATCATCATCGCAACTTCTGAGACAACATTGGAATCACAACAGAGGCAAGTATGGTGTATAAGTGAGTTTATTGACATACATGTGTGAGTATAGTGCACAGGTTGTTGGGTGCTGTACATTGTGATTGTGATCCAAAGTTCCTAGATAATTTGGAAGTCCTGGTAGCAGAAATGTCCAGAGTAAAGTCCACAGTAATCAGAGACATTGGTCCAACTTGAGCTCCCCATGTCATGTGGGAGAGTTGTGTTGCAGTCAACAGGGTGAACAGTTTGCGCACAAAGGTTATTCTCCAGAACAGGTTTTGGCTTCCTGGGGGTTGCACATGGCCATCGGCCTCTCACTTGCCCCTCCTCGGATGGCCCCTCTTCTTTGGGGGGATCCTCAAGTGCAGGCTGCTGCGGTGCAGGGGACTCTCCGCCAGAGTCATCCTGCCTCCCTGTGGCAGTTGCAGTTGTTTCAGCAGCAGATGTTGTGGGCACACAGGGAGGTGTTGACTGGTTGCTACTCATCTGGCGGAGGCATTGTAATATGTCCCTATGCACCGCCGTCATCTCTTGCAGTGTGTCCCACTTGGACTCCACGTGGGACATGTGTGAGTCCAAGCGGGCATGATGGGCAGCCTGCTGCTGTTTGATGTCCCTGAGGAGCCCCACTACCTGGCTGAACTCTCCGGTGCTGGACTGGTACGCATCGGCTATGCGTGCCAGTTGTGGGTCATCATGCAGTCCAGAACCCTCTGTGAGCAGCGACCTATGTCTCCCACCCCTCCCACCACCCCTGGCGACACGTGCAGTACCTGAGGTGGCAGGCACAGGTGACCCTGGGCCACCTTGTGGGTTGTTGGTGGTGGTGGTGTCCATGGCCCCACGTTGGTCCAGGGTCCCTGTGCTGGTGGTGGTGCTGCTCCTTGGTCTGTCCGGGTCGGCAGGGGTGGTATGTGTGTTGACAGTCGTTGGAGGGGTGGGTGCAGGGGGTGCAGCTGGTGGTCCTGCTGGTGCTGCATGATGACTTGCTCCGGAGGTGCCAGGTAAGTCTTCGTCATCCGAGGAGGGCAGAGGCTGTTCCACACCAGTGAGCTCCGTATCCTCTTGAGCCTGGGACGAGGACTCCTCAGCATCTCCTGCTGTGTCCCCATCATCACCTGTTTTTGGGAGACACACACAATGTATGTTATGTTTCTGCAGGCATCAATGGTTGACACACCTGACAGTTGTGACTGTGCCTCTGGATGCGGGCCTGTACATTGCATTGTCCTAAGTTGTCACAGTCAGGGGTTGATATTGGTGTAGCACATTGTCCTGCATTATTTGGGCATTTCTATGTGAATGTTGGGGTGTGTACATGGTCTGCATTGGTTGTATTTGGTTGCCATCCGCTCCTCCTTCCCACCCAGCCAGATATCCCACCATGGACCGTGCTTCCATTGCAGGGAGTGCAAGTTGTCTTTCAGGATGTCAGTCAGTGGTGTCCTGCTGTTGGTTGTTGCACAGTTGCCAGCAGGGCCTTGTGCTCCCCACAGCAGTAGCCAGTGTCAGCCATCTTGTCAGTCATGTTCCACTCCCTGTGATGTGAGCATGGTTCAGGGTGGTGTTGATGGGACAGTTGTGGGGGTGACCAATATCTGTGCCTACCACTCCCATCATGCTATTGCCTCCACCCCACTTCCCAGCATGCCCATACTTCCGTTCCTTTTGACTCTGCTTCCCTGTGGGGTGGGCTGCCTGTGCTGACAGGATGGCTGGGAGTGTTGTCCGGGCAGTTGTTTGGCTAAATGTCCCAGGAGTGTCCCTGTGCTTCACACAGCATGACCCAGGGTGGTGATTCTTTGTGGGACCTTGAGTTAGGATGTGAGGCATTGCATTCCGCCAGGTGGCTTCTGTGGAGTATGTGTTGAGGGGGTGTGTGAGGGGAGGTGCTTGTGACTATGGTCAGTGCTGTGAGTCCTCCTTCCCACCCAGCCAGATATCCCACCATGGACCGTGCTTCCATTGCAGGGAGTGCAGGTTGTCTTTCAGGATGTCAGTCAGTGGTGTCCTGCTGTTGGTTGTTGCACAGTTGCCAGCAGGGCCTTGTGCTCCCCACAGCAGTAGCCAGTGTCAGCCATCTTGTCAGTTGTTTTCCACTCCCTGTGATGTGCGCATGGTTCAGGGTGGTGTTGATGGGACAGTTGTGGGGGTGACCAATATCTGTGCCTACCATTCCCATCATGCTATTGCCTCCACCCCACTTCCCAGCATGCCCATACTTACTTGTTTTTGGGTGGACTTCAGTGTGTGTGAGTGTGAGAGCAATGGCAAGATGGCTGGCAGTGGTGTCCTGCTGTTGGTTGTTGCACAGTTGCCAGCAGGGCCTTGTGCTCCCCACAACAGAGCACTAGTGTCAGACATCTTTGATGGGGCTTTCCACTCTCTGTGGGGTGTGCATGCTTGAGTGTGAGCTTGCTGGGCCATGTGGGTGGGGGATGTTGAGCTGTGACTACCACTCCCATCATGCTATTGCCTCCACCCCACTTCCCAGCATGCCCATACTTACTTGCTTTTGGGTGGACTTCAGTGTGTGAGAGTGTGTGAGCAATGGCAAGATGGCTGGCAGTGGTGTCCTGCTGTTGGTTGTTGCACAGTTGCCAGCAGGGCCTTGTGCTCCCCACAACAGAGCACTAGTGTCAGACATCTTTGATGGGGTTTTCCACTCTCTGTGGGGTGTGCATGCTTGAGTGTGAGCTTGCTGGGCAATGTGGGTGGGGGATGTTGAGCTGTGACTACCACTCCCATCATGCTGTTGCCTCCACCCCACTTCCCAGCATGCCCATACTTACTTGCTTTTGGGTGGACTTCAGTGTGTGTGAGTGTGAGAGCAATGGCAAGATGGCTGGCAGTGGTGTCCTGCTGTTGGTTGTTGCACAGTTGCCAGCAGGGCCTTGTGCTCCCCACAACAGAGCACTAGTGCCAGACATCTTTGATGGGGCTTTCCACTCTCTGTGGGGTGTGCTTGCTTGAGGGTGAGCTTGCTGGGCCATGTGGGTGGGGGATGTTGAGCTGTGACTACCACTCCCATCATGCTATTGCCTCCACCCCCCTTCCCAGCATGCCCATGCTTCCTTCCCTTTGACTCTGCTTCTCTGTGGGGTTGTGTGCCTGTGCTGACAAGATGGCTGACAGTGTTATCCTGGGGTTAGTTTTGCTACAAGTCCCATGTGTGTCCCTGTGCTTCACTCAGCATGACCCAGGGTTGTGGTTCTTTGTGGGATATTTGATTGGAGTGTGAGGCAATGCATTCTCCCAGGTGAGTTTTGTGGAGTTTGTGTTAGGGGTGTGTGTGAGAAACGCTGCTGGTAACTATGGTCAGGGCTGTGAGTCCTCCTTCCCACCCAGCCAGATATCCCACCATGGAACGTGCTTCCATTGCAGGGAGTGCAAGTTGTCTTTCAGGATGTCAGTCAGTGGTGTCCTGCTGTTGGTTGGTGCACAGTTGCCAGCAGGGCCTTGTGCTCCCCACAGCAGTAGCCAGTGTCAGCCATCTTGTAAGTTGTTTTCCACTCCCTGTGATGTGCGCATAGTTCAGGGTGGTGTTGATGGGACAGTTGTGGGGGTGAGCAATATCTGTGCCTACAACTCCCATCATGCTATTGGCTACACTGACTTGCCCAGCATACACATATTTCCTTTCTTTCAGTGGGCTTCACTGTGTGCTGGTGTTGTAGTGGTGGCTACTTGTCTGGATGTGTTTGTCAGTTATATTTGTGCCACTGCCTAGCTGTAGTTGTAGTTGTGTTTGTACATGTGATGACACAGTTAAATGTCACTTTGTGATGGCATGTGTTGTGTTTCTCTGAGTGACATACACATTTTGGGATGATTCTGTTCTGGTTGCTGTGTATTTGCTAAGTGTGCATGGTTTGACTCTCCCCTTGACAGTGATGTGTGTGTGTAGTCGCAGAATATTGTGTACATTTGTTGTGTACTCACCAGGCTCTGGGATGTTTTCTAGTCCATAGACGCTCACTGGTGGTAGGATGGCCCGCACCTTCTCCTCCCAGGGCCTGAGGTATACTGGCTTGGCAGGAGGGCCACTGCCGGTGTATTGGCTCAAGATGTAGTCCTTCTTTAGCAGCTCCTTGACCCTCCTGCGCACGTCATACCACCTGTTCTGGATGTCTGTTTTGTGCGCAAACATGGTGATTGTGCGTTCACCCTGTCGACGATCCTCTCCCACATCTTTGTTTTCTGTGACATGGGTGTCTGTTGGACCAGTGTACCAAAGAGCTGTGGCTCTACCCTGAGGATCTCATCTACCAGGACTTCCAATTCACTATCTAGGAACTTGTGATTCTTCTTTGGGGGCATGGTGATGGTGAGTGATGTGTGTGTTGGTGTGCAGGTGAAGGTGTGTGAGTGTGTGTTTTACTAGGTGTATGTGAGGTTTCTATTTGTTGTGGTGCTGATGGTGTGTGGCTTGTGTGATGGATGAGCTGTGGGTGTGTGGTTGCTGTCTGTTGAGTGCTGGCAGGTAATTTGAATTTGCAAAGGATCATGGTAGGGATTTGTGTCCTTTATATGGGTGGAGTTGTGGGTGTGTCTTTGTTCCCTGCCCCTCCCCCCCAGTATTTATTGGCTTTGTAATTGCTTGTTTGGCCTTTTTTTGTGTATTTTCCCTTTGTACTTTTCGTGCATGTAGGAGACGTTCTTGTGACCGAGTCGGACCCTGCAGTTGTCTCGTACGGGCTCGTCCGTTTCGTTCATGCTGTGTTTGTGCTGTTTTCTATGCTGCGTACGCGTCGGTCACGGTGTTTTGGGTTGCTTCGGCTCGCAGTTTTGTATGCGTGTCGGTCGAACGGCTTGTCCTCCATGCGACTCGGTCGTGTTTTCCACGCCTTGCATCGTACTTGGCGGGTGGGAGTCTGCGGGTATGTCTCGTTCGGTATTGTTCCGGGTGCGAGTCGGTCGGTTCGAATCGCGTGTTTTTCCGGCCGGATTGCTGTTTTCCGCGCGACTCGGTCCTTCGGCTTGTGTTCCGTACGAGTCGGTCGGGTTTTGCTCGCTTCTCATCGTACTTGGCGGGTCGGGCTGCACAGGTACGTGTCGGTCGGAATTAATTCCGGCTCCGAGTCGGTCGGTACGTTTTCCGGCCCGAATCGGAATCGGCCCCTAAATTGGGATCAATTTCAAGCCCAGCTATCCGCTACAGCTCCAGTGTTATCAATGGATCCTGACAAGGCCAATTCGGCCTTTTCAGACTGGATCCAACAACCGCTGGATAAGCTGATTCCAGCTAAATGGTCCCTGAACCGCACCTCCAAATCGAATCCGTGGTACAACGATAAATTAGCTGCGCTGCGGAAAACTTGCAAAAAATATGAAAGATGTTGGAGAAGGGACTTTGACCCGTTATCTAAAGTTCTCTATCGGGATGCTGTAAAGCTTTATCACAAGGCTATTCATATAGAGCGAGCTGCTTTCTATGCCAAGGAAATTAGGAATAGCACCAACCCTGCAAAGAGTATTTTTTCTATTGTTTCAAGTCTTAAAACTCAGAGGGGGAGCGCTGGCCCACTGATTACCTCAGACAAACAATGCGAGGAGCTTGCTTTATTTTTTCTGAAAAAGGTAGAAGACATTTATACATTTTTTCCTGCGACCCAATCCGGCCGCCCTGCTATACCTACTAAGGATACGACTACCACTTTAGAGGTTTTCCCTCAGATTCAGTTGGACCGCCTACTTGCCCTCTGTGCTAAAATTAAATCGGGCTCACCGGCTGACCCACTGAAACCTGACCATTTTAGGAAAATTTTACCCTCTATATCTCCTCTCCTAGGTCTAGTGATTAATAAATCGCTAAGCCTAGCTGTTGTGCCCACAGCATGGAAACAGGCTAGGGTGATACCATTGCTTAAAAAACCTTCATCGGACCCTAAAAAGCCAGAACATTTTAGGCCAATCTCACTACTTCCATGGCCTGCTAAGATCACAGAGGCATATATTAATTCCATCCTTTCAGACCATTTGAATACCAACGATATTCTTGACCCCTCGCAAAATGGCTTCCGCCCCGGACATAGCACTGAGTCAGCGGTCCTGGCGGTGACAGAACATCTCTGGACAGCTATGGAAGCAGGACAGACATCGGCACTGATCCTTTTGGATCTCAGTGCCGCTTTCGACACTGTGTCCCATGCTGTCCTGTTGCGCCGTCTGGAAGAGGCTGGCATTGGTGGTCTTGCTCTGAAGTGGCTGGCGTCATTTTTGTCCGACAGGACTTTTCAGGTGATTGCTCCTCCTTTTACATCGTCCACCTTCTCTATCAAGCACGGGGTACCACAGGGCTCTTCATTGAGCCCTCTGCTCTTTAATTTGTATGTACAACCTTTGGCTGTACTAGCCAAGATCAGAGGACTGACTGTGGTCTCCTATGCCGATGACATGCAGCTGGTGGTAGCCCTCTCGAGCAACGCTAAGCACGACGCCTCTAAGTTTCAAGGCGATCTTGCTGCAGTTGCCGGGTGGATGACAGCTAACTGCCTCCAGCTGAATGCTAGCAAGTCAGAGGTGTTGCTGGTGGGTAGGGATCATGGGTTATGGAATGAGTATTGGTGGCCCATGAATTTAGGCACCCCCCTCCCCCTAAACAGGTGGTGAAGAATATGGGGGTTTGGATGGATGCCTCTCTCAATTTCCAGACCCAAACGAAGAAGGTGGCGGGTACCTGTTTTGGTTTGCTGCGCGGTCTCAAACCTATTCTGGGCTTCTTTGATGCCCCGACCAGACAGATTATTATCCAGGCCCTGATTATATCGAGGCTTGATTATGCGAACTCCCTGTATCTGGGGGCTAACAAGGCGGAAGTACTCAGGTTACAGAGAGTTCAGAACGCTGCGGCAAGATCTCTTCTGGGTCTGTGTAGAGTCTGCTCAGTTGCCAACTCAATTCGCCGCCTCCATTGGCTGCCTGTAGCTCAACGGATCGAGTTCAAGGCTCTCTGTTTTGCCTTTAAAATCTCGAAGGCCGCCTCCCCTAGCATCTTGAAGGATCTGTTATCCTTTTATGTCCCCTCCCGTCAGCTTCGCTCTATGGGCCAACATCTACTAGTGGTTCCTCGGGTTAGGAGGACCCGGGCCGGTGGGCGTTCCTTCCGGTGCAGAGCAGCCATTCTTTGGAATTCTTTGCCCCTCCATATTCGTGGTCTTAGTAATTTTGCCAAATTTAGGAAAGCTATTAAAACTTTTCTCTTTCCCACTGTGTAGGTCTCCTGGCTCCCTCTTTGCGTTGTGGTCTCCTAATTTGTTGTTTAGCGCCGGGACGCCTCTTGGCCGGGGCAGCTGTTGCGCTCTATAAATCTCTCAAATAGAAATAGAATTGATTGTATTGTGAAATTTAAGTTTAAATATTTTTTAATAGTTTAATGTTTTAATTTATTATACATTTTAGTTTTTTTGTATTTTAAATCATTAATATATATATTTTTTTATATTATTTTAAACTTTTAACATAAATTAAAAATAATAGTTTATTAATTGTTTTAAAGTAAATATATATGTATAAATCATTATGTTTGTGTGTTTATTTTTCCTAAAGTTTATTTGTTATGTTTTATTAAAATGTATATTAAATTAATTTTATTTTGGTAAAATTATATGTAATATTTAATATATATTATTTTATTTTATATTTATATAAAAGTCGATATTTTATACATCTATATTTTTTACATCGATATTTTTAGTTGATATTTTTGTACTTACCTGTTTAAGTATAGGAGTCGATATTTTTGTTGGCTATATTTTTTACTCAATATGTTTTACATCGATATTTTTTACATTGATGTTGTGTTAGTGAACCCCTGATTCACAAAGTCGTGATGGAGGCTCTGCAGAGAATTCTCACTGCGGAGATACCGCCACTTGTGCAGAGACTCCAGCACGACTGCAGTGCCTTCTTCATGGCTGAGGAGGCTCTTTTTGAATCGGGTCCTGAGCATCACACCCTCCTGAATGGACCACTCAGAATCTGTGCCATCACCCAATATTCAGCCAGGGAAACCGCCCATCTACCTCTAGAGTAAAGTGAACACAAGGAGATGATGGACGGAGTGCTGAAACTTTTCAAACACTCACCCCCAGTCAGACATAGCTATATGCAAATCAGTCTTGACCCTGTGCCTCATGGGAACAGTCCAGACTGAACTGCCAAGCCATGTCTTCCCTGGACTGGAATCAAGCATCCTGGGACCGGTTTCGGGCTAACAGCCCTCATCAGCCAGGCTAGGGACCCTTGCTCACTTTGCCACTGGATTCAAGATAGCCTGGCTGATGAGGGCTGTTAGTCCGAAACAGGTCCCAGGATGCTTGATTCCGGCCCAGGGAAGACATTGCTTGGCAGTTCAATCTGGACTGTTCCCATGAGGCACAGGGTCAAGACTGATTTGCGTATAGCTGTGTCTGAACTGGGGTGGCAAAGTGAGCTAAAGAATGATGATGGATTCAACCCAGATCTGTGACTGGGGGTGAGTGTCTGAAAAGTTTCAGCACTCCGTCATCATCTTCTTGTGTTTGCTTTGGTCGCCCTAAGTTGGCAGGGTATGCCCAGACGTGGGTCCCTTGCTCACTTTGCCACTGGATTCAAGCTAGCCTGGCTGATGAGGGCTGTTAGTCCGAAACCGGTCCCAGGATGCTTGATTCCGGTCCAGGGAAGACATGGCTTGGCATTTCGGTCTGGACTGTTCCCATGAGGCACAGGGTCAAGACTGATTTGCATATAGCTGTGTCTGAACTGGGGTGGCAAAGTGAGCTAAAGAATGATGATGGATTCAACCCAGATCTGTGACTGGGGGTGAGTGTTTGAAAAGTTTCAGCACTCCGTCCATCATCTCCTTGTGTTTGCTCTAGAGTAAAGTGAGACACTTCACCCCTCCATTAACCTTACCACAATCTATTTCACATCCTTAGAAATTTTCCAGCTCAAAATACAGAAATCACTACAACATACTGACTAGCAACCTCATACTCAGTATACAGTACTTAATATTCAAAAGGCGCTGAATAATAATCCCAATGTGCCAATTTGCTGTACTCGCCTGTGTTTTTGCTCATGTGAACAGAGTTAGAGCTGCTAATTTTGGAACTGGGTAACCAGGGTTAAGTCATGGCATTGGCTCTGACTGACTAAGATAGTACTGGTAGGATTTTCTCCTAATACTGGACGGAATTTCTCTCTCAGGGTATATAAACAGGGGTAAGATTGTGAGCTTTCCTGTGTGAGTCTGCCAACAAATCCTGGAGGACACCAACAAACTTGCAAGTTTGTGGGCATTTACTAAACATTTGCTGGTAGGTATTGACCCTGGAAATTCTTGTATAAATGTACTTCTTTCAAGGCAGGGGTGAATACATTTGCAAGGTGTAAGTTGGGGAGAACAACCTTGTAAGAAATTGAACTATTATTGGGGGTGTGGGACTACCCACCTCAAGGAATAATCACAACCTGTGTCAAGGTGCACCTTCAGAGTGACTCAACCCCCAGGTAGTTATGGCACAGAGCAGACAGGCTTAACATAGGGCAATGTGTAAAGTATTTATGAATGAATGATGTACATTTATAGAGCACAACTGTCACTTAAGAGAGCATCCTGGCGTTATTCTGAAAGCTACTGCAGGTTCCTAAGGGAGAAAGGTAATAGCATTAAATTAGCAAAGTGAATCTGGGGCTTGAAAGAGCCAAGTTTTCATTCTTTTAAAAAAATTACTTCAGATTCAATGGAACGCATACTACGAGAAAGCAGGTTCCATGCTTTGAAAACTAATACTGCAAATGACTTTCCACCTCGAGATTTCAATCGGAAAGAAGGTGGTTTCAAAAGGTTCTCAGAGAATGATCTTAGAATTCATTTGGGGCAAATAGTGACATAACCTGTCAGTAGGGTATTTTGGTCCAGTGCTTTTGGAAGCTCTATAAATGAGCAAAAGTATTTTAAACAGGCTCCTTCAGTGAATTGGAAGCTAGTGCAATACGTTAAGTGCAGCTGATGCAGAACTCAGTCTAGGGAGTTGTCGAACCATTCTGGCAGCTCCATTCTGGCAGCTCCATTCTGTACCATCTGAAGTTTATGGATAAAACGTTTAGTGCAGCCCGCATAAAGACTATTGTAATAGTCTAATCTCGAGGAAATAAGGGCAAAGGCTACAGTTTACTGGCAGCCAGGGGCAGGAGGTAAAACACGTTTTTAGGCCGAGCCTGGGCAGCCATGCGCTGCTCTGCGGCATGCTGTATTGGAGTATGGAATAGAAGCCCCGCCCACTCTCCGCCCATATTTGTCATTGGCTTGTGTCATTGCCCTTCGTAAATGCTGGCTTCTGATTCGTTAATATGTTTGTTAGTCCCTCCTTAGTACTGCCTTGTCTTCATTTGTAACCTCACATGAGGACTGGCCCTTTTACTTCGGTTGTTACACGGTACATCATGTTTAGTCTATTTTCTTTATTGATTTTCTCCTACTGCAGGCACAACATGCTTTCCTGCAACATTCAGCGCGCCATGCGTGCTTTCACTTTCTGAGCAGCCCCGGACAATGGAGGCCGCTCCTCTCAATAGGTCTCACATTTACAAGAGTTTGAGCTATTGCATTGTAAATGACAATGCCTTTTATTTATGTGTTAATTAGCAAAACAGATAAATAAATGCACGACCTATTACATTGTAAATGCTTGTTCAAACATTTTATGAGGTTAAGACACATGCCTGCAACTGCTGAGGCTTGTGGGAGAAAGGATAAGTCAGTGTCAAATTTAACCCTAAGTTTTTTTTTGCAACAATTACAGTGGCTGGGGTGGAGGAGCCAAATTTGGCCATCAATGCAGTACCAAAACAGTAATAAAGTCAAAATAAAAAAAATTAAAAAAAATAAAAAGAATTAGACACATAGGGTACAATTTAAACAAAATGATAAAAATCCAGTAAGGGAAAATGGAGATAAGATTTCTTTTAATTTTAAGTAGAAATAGCGCCAAAAAGCACAAAGCACCAATGATATTCAATGGTCAAGGTAGACTGGGACCTAAGCACAATTTGGAGCACTGTGAATTGGATACAGCAACCAGTTTCATCCTGGTATAAGATTTTACCTTCTGACTTAGGGGCATATTTACAAGCCCTTTTCGCCACCACAACGTCTCTTTTCTCGACGTTGTGGTGGTGATAGCGGCTTTGCCTTATTCACAAGGCGGCATTAAGCCGCTTAACACGGTTTAACGACGCCTTGTGAATAAGGCACCCTTTCACACTATACATAGGGCCCGAATCTGATGCGGTTTGGAAAGCTTCCCGACCGAATGGGTTTGGGAATGGTTTCCGACCGAATGGGATCGGGAGAGTCAATCCGAAGGAGTACAATGCATCCGGATGCTTCCAGATATGATTTGGTTGGACTCCCATTGACTTCAATGGGAGCCTTTGTTCCGACCGAATGCATAGGCTCCCATTGAAGAAAGGGGTTGCTGGGGAAAATCGGGCACCCAGTTGGCAGGCACCCCCTGGTGCCTGCCACACTGTGCATGGCTGGTAAGGCGGGACCCATGGGTACCCCCACGGGCCCGATTGGAAAGGCTCTGGGTGCAGAGGGGCCCACTACGGGCCCCCAAAGTCTGATTCTGACTACCAATTCGAGTCAGACAGCACGATTCGGAAAGGCTGTCCAAATCTAGCATCGTACTCAGTAGTTCGAAAATGCATGCCCGTAGAAGCATACGATTCTGCTCCATATGGCTCAATCATTCCCAATGCCATAGAGTTCGGATTGGGATATTCCTATCGCCTAACTCGCATCATAGTCGTCGGAAAGACACGTTCCCAATCCGATTTGAACGGAGCAAATGCCGTTAGGAGGCCTTCTTAACCGCATCAGAATCAGGCCCTTAGCGTGAAAGGGGCGGGCAATGGGAGTTGTGGGAGTTCCAATGCAACATCTATGATATTGACGCTGCCCCATATTTACAAGGGTGGCGTAAATATGGGGCAGCGCCAAAATTAAGACCAGGGAAAACCTGGTCTTACCCTGGCACAACGAGGATTTTTTTTAAATTTCTCCTCATTTTTGCTGTTTCCATGTGTACAGCACACATAGAAACAGCAAAACGCCATTGATTGTTTATGTGCAGGAAGGTGTCCCTTCCTGCACATAAACAATCGTTAAAAAATAATGATGTTTTGCAACTTCTTTGTGTGCTGCATTAAGCAGCCCACATATAAGTTACAAAACGCCATTTCAGATTGTTTATGTGCAGGAAGGATACCTTCCCCTCAACACAGGCACCCTTGCACTTTGGTGCAAGGGTGCCTGCGTTGGTGCTAGGCAGCTAAATTAGCACCAGCGCAGGGGGAAGCGCAAGGCTGCACCATATTCTTGTAAATACAGTGCAGCCCTGTGATCCAGAAGTGGTGAAGCGCGGCGTTAAGCTAACTCCACACTCAGCCACTTCCTTGTAAATATGTCCCCTAGTCCCTTAAGTGCAAATCCACCACAAGAGTACACTTCTAAAGCCACCAGGACACCAGGGGAGGCATTTAAAGACTCACTGGTGTTAGGCTGAGGCCAACAGCAGGGTGTAGTCCAGGGCTAGTTGCCACTAGTCAGCTGGTTTCTTCTAGAAAAAGGCCCTTTATAGCTTGTTGTATCCCTATCCCTATAGCTTGATCAGGAGGTCAGTCTGATTAACCTTGGAGTCCACTTCTGTGTCCTGGGTACAAGAGGGAGCAGGTCCAGTTCTATAGGGCTCCTCTCAGGTCACAGACAGCAGCTCTAGTCCCCTTCTGGTCTTCCACAGGTCTATGATGTGTTCTGAAGTATAACATTTATGCCCGCAATAGGTAGTGGGCGGGAATGATCTCTGGGCACTCCCTAGCCAATGGGCTGAAAGCTCCAGAGGCCAACCCTTACCACTTTGGGTATTTTCAAGATGGTGAATTCTTCAGCCACACTAAACTTGGGCTCTGAGGGCTGTGTGTGTTTGTATGTATGTGGGGAATGGACTATGGTAATCCTAATGCCCTCCACCATCTAACACTAAAACTCAGTATGAGGAAGCCACTGTAACCACAACAAACTCAGAGACAGGAGTCTTGTCTGTTAAAAGCAGAGTCCTTCAGCAAGTAGACAGTAAATCCATTAGAATTGTTTTGACATCCTGTTCTCTTGCATTTCAGGTGTACCCCAAGTGTTATATGTAAACACAGTGGATCCACTCATTGCTGCCCTACCCAGCCAAAGTGATGGAGAAGGCCATCAACAAACAACTCACCAGCCATCTTGAACTACACCACCTTCTGGACCACTCCCATTTCCGATTCAGAAGTAAACATACCACTGAAACTGCACTCATCACAGCTACAGATGACATACGAACCATACTGGACTGAAGAGAGGCCAAAGCCCTCATCCTGCTCGACCTCTCTGCAGTCTTTGACATGGTCTCTCGGCACACACTCGTCAAAAGACTCAAAAACATTGGCATCCAAGGACCGGCCCTCACTGGTATAGGCTCCTTCCTCACAGGAAGAGCACAAAGAGGCAAACTACCACCATACACATCGGAATCCAAGAACCTGATCTGCAGAGTCCCTCAGGGCTCAACGCTCAGTCCCACTCTGTTCAGTATCTGCAACATCTACATGACACCAATCAATAACATCATCATATCCCAAGGTATAACCATCATATCCAACACAGATATCATCCAACTCACCCTGACAAGTCAACCACTACCAGAAACCCCCTTAGCTAACTACATGATCAAGGTAGCAGACTGGATGAGAATGAACTAATTGATGCTCAACTCCAACAAGATGGAAGTGCTGGCCTTCGGAAACAAAAACTCTCCCTGGGACTTTTCCTCTTGGCTATCAGAGCTAGGACCCATACCAAAACCCACCAACCACACCAGAAATCTTGGAATCATTCTGGACGATAAACTCAACATTATAGCGTAAGCAAACACAGTCACCTCCTTCTGCTTCCGCGACCTACACATGCTACATAAGATCTTCAAAAGGCTGCCCCAGAACACCAGATATACTGTCACCCAGGCACTCACTACAAGCAGACTGGACTACAGCAACACACTCTAAGCTGGGATCTCCAAGCAGCTCCTACACAGACCATCCAGAATGCCACAGCAAAATTCATCCTCAACCGCTCTTGTAGCACCCACATCTCACCACACCTCAGAGAGCTCCACTTGTTCCCCACCTACAAATACAGCAAATTCAAACTTCTCACACATGCATACAAAGCACTGCACAATATTGGACCAGCACACCGGAACAACCGCCTTCACTTTCACCAGCTGACCAGACACCTATGCTCAGTCTCATTCTCACTCACACAGACCCACAGCCTCAAAAGTAGATCTGGAGGTCGTTCATTTTTCTACATCACACCCAAAATCTGGAACAACCTCCTTCAGCACATCGAAGCCTCCTCCTCCTCACTTCTCAGATTCCACAACAAGCTGAAGTCCTGGCTCTCCGATTAACGTTGCAGGACCCAGCGCCTATGCCTCATACTCAAGCGCTTGCATAGCCTCACGGGTGATTAGCATGCTGCACAAATCAATTTATTATGATATAATATAACACAAGAAATGTCTTGGCATCCTGTTCTCTCTTCTTCAAATGTGCCCTTAGATTTATAAGTTAACACAGTAGACCTGTCAAGCAGGATTTGACATTCAAACAGGATTTGAAACTGTAGTTTTAAAAAGGATGCACACACCCTGCATATTCTGTCAGGTTCAGAGGGATCATCTCTGCCCATTCGGGTCACACCACTATTTGCCCATGGAAAGCATTTTGCACCTATTGACACTTATTCAGTGCTTACTACTGGCTGGCAGAAGCTGAAAAGCCAATGCAAATTAGCCTCCAGGAACTTCAGACAGAGAAAAGGTAACTTTCTAAAGCTTGGGGGGCGGAGCTTGCCGGCGACGAAGATGGCCGCCTAAAAGACGAGCTCCGGACTACTAACACTCAATCCTGAAGTTATCTGGTATTGGCAGTAAGCGCCAAATTTCCAATGCGGCGCCGATTGAAGTGGGGGAGCTCCGCTGCCGATTGACCTGTCCCTGGCGCCTGTAGGTGCAGCGTGAGCACAACAGCTAACAACGGATGTGCGTAGCGGCGGCAAGGCCATGAGCACCGGACTCTGGTGGTAGCCTGTGCCCGCCGGAAGTGAGTCCACGCTGGGGAGCGGCCCCCCCGGAGCCGGTCGGGGCTTTGGTGAGGTGCGGACCACCCTCGGAGGCTCGCCATCGGACACTGAGCGGAGAACATTTCTGGAGCTTTCCCGCAAAGTGGTGAGGTGCGGAGGGACGCGCATTGGCCTGGGACGGGCCCGCGGACGGCGCACGCACATACAACCGGTGCATTACCTAGAGGCAGCCTGACGGAGTGGTGAATGCAGGGCATCGGCGGCCACATAGAGTTCACTGCAGGATCCTGAGGCTCTTCCAACCGACCCGATCTGAAGTCTGGTGCTTACGGGGTACAACCGAAAGTCAAGGTGCGTGGGTGTGTTTACTGTCCCAGCCACCCCCACCTGCGAAGAAGCCTTCTCCATTGTGCACCAAGCGGGGTCTGACTGTTCCACAGGCCGAACCCCGGCTCTTAGGGTGATATTGATAACGACGATCACTGATGCTGGATCAACGCCGTTGCTGAAGAGATCCCACCGCCCTGGATGTTCTATTCCACACCTGCGGAAGTGGAGTGCTCCTCCTGGCTCACATTGCCTGGGGACTGCAGACCCATAATAGCGGGGAATCTGCGAGTGGTAACGAGCTCTACACCTTGCACAGCGCATAGAGGCACGCTTTGCCACATCAGACCTGGCGCAAGTGGTGTGGTAGACATCGGAGTAGCTGTCCTTATTGGGAAGTTGCCCCAAGGTGGTGCCCAGTGGATAGAGATGGATCTGCGGGACTTATAGAAAAACAGCCCTGCTGCACATCGGATTCATACTAGTAGAGACCGCGCTGGTACCTCCTGTATTAGCAAACCCCGCCTGGACTGGCAGACATGGGCAGATCGGATAAAACACAGCCGAAATTGTCCTTCGAGCAGCGCAAACCACGGGAGCGTGCAACATCAGCTGATGAAGGGGACAATGGCAGAGGCCGAGAACGGGAGGCACAAGATGGCGACATCAAATCCATGATTGCATCGATGGAAAAGGGCATTCAAAGCTCACTAACAGTACTGGGCACGAAGATTGACTCCCTCTCCTACCGCATGGATAGGATGTCCGAGAGACTTGACAAACATACGGAACGCATAGACATGGCCGAATGGCGTATCATGGAGGTGGAGGAGTCGTAGACGGAATTGGACACAGGCCACAAACAATTGGACAAGGCGCTTCAAGTACTGCAAGATAAAGCTGAAGACTTGGAAGCGTGGTCCCGGAGGAGCAACCTGAGAATTACTGGACTCCCGTAATCGACGCCGACAGGAAATATGGAACAATTCATTGAGAAATTACTGGCCACGCTCCTTGGTGGCGACACATTCTCGCCCATGTTTGTGGTCGAGAGGGCACACCACTCACTGGGGCAGCGCCCGCCGCCTGGTGCCCCTCTGAGGCCGATAATTGCAAAGATACTAAACTACCGCGACAGAGATGCAGCATTGAGAGTGGCCAGGGAGAAACAGACTTTACAATACGAAGGATCTGTCCTCTCACTGTTTCCAGACTTTACTGCAAAGGTCCAGGAAGCGCGTCGTCAGTTTGCGCCACTCAAGAGGCAGTTGAAGGAGCATAGTATAGACTACGCCATGCATTATCCTGCTCGTCTACGAGTTAACCGCCAAGGCCAGTCACGTATCTTCACGGATCCCAAGTCTCTACAGAAAGCCATGAAGGACTGGTCTAGGGAGCAACGTTGCGTCCCCGACAGAAGAGCCTCAGCTGGAGCAAATGGATCTCCCCTGGAAGACTAGGACTGACCGCGAACCTGGCTGCACAACAGATAAGAAATGCATTAACGGGGGATAGAATGAACGCTTGACACAAATGTGAAACTGGGTGCTTGGGGGGGTCCATGGGGCCTAGCTGCAAATCGGACACACGGCTGTGCTATTTCTCCCCCCCACTTCCCCCTCCCCAGTCTGACGTCTTATGACCTGCTGTGGAATGGCCTTGGTCAACTCCCAGCACAAGTACACATCGGGGGTGGGATAAGCACCTCTTACTGCCAATGCGCACTATCAGTTCGATGGAGTGCGGAGGGGCATGGTAGTTGAAACCTTGCTGTTTGACTGAACTTAGCTGGCAACCTCCGCTTACGAGTGGAACACACTGTTGGGTCTTGTTATTGTCTTTTTTTGGGAGGGTGGGATGGATTACAAACGTTCTGCACTGTAGTGCATAAGCGGACAGCTTTGCATAAGTATTGAATTGGGGAGCTTTTGGGGTACTTTTCGTCAGGCCAAGGTTGGGGGGGCCCTGATGTGGGTTGGGGGAGGAGGGTTAATGAGACTCAGAGGACGTGATATACTTGAAGACAGACATTCACACCTGCTATACTACAGTTCTATAACATACATGACCACAACATGGCTACATTGATTGATTCCACGACGCACACGACTGAGGCCAATCGGGATACAAAGGTGGACACCCTTAGAACACTTACATGGAATGTTAGAGGACTGAACGACCACAGAAAAGTTCGTAAAGTTCTTTCATATCTGACGAGGCACGCAATAGATATTGCCCTACTGCAAGAGACACACCTTCCTCCCAACTCCCCTATGTTACGTTGCAGAGGATTGCACGGCAACATACACGACGCAGGCTTCACCACACATGCACGAGGTGTCCTTACTTTGGTCAACCCAAAATCTTCCCTCACCCTCAACCCAGTGATCACTGACACAGCAGGCAGATATACGGTCTCAAGGTGCAGCAGGAAGGGCATGGATATACTCATAGTAAGTATATATGGACCTAACTTTGACAACCCGGAATTCTTTACCGCACTGTCAGACAAATTAGGTAATCTTAGCGAGAGGGAACAACTCTGGGGGGGTGATTTTAATTTGGTTCTGAACCCTAAACTTGATAGATCGGGCAGTCCGGAGAGGCATACCACAGCAGCGGCCAGGGCGTTGGAGTCCGTGATGGTCAGGTTTGATCTCAAAGACATTTGGCGCATAAAATACCCTCACCAGGGAGGCTTTACACACTACTCAGCATACCATACCCTACACACTCGCATTGATTATTGGCTTGCAGCCAGGACGCTCGGCGACAGGGTTCACTCGTGTCAGGTGTAACCCTGTACACTGTCAGACCATTCCCCGATCCTACTGGTGCTAGATACTCCTCACAGACATATCCCCCCATTTACGTGGCGGTTTCCACCATATTCACTATTAGACGCAGTGTTCAAGGACGAACTGACATAGGCAATTGATACGTTTTTTGATAAGAATGTGGGTTCTGTGGACAACTACCAAATAGTCTGGGAGGCCTTCAAAGTCTATATAAGAGGGGTCACAATATCAAAACACTCGGGTGTCCTTCGCTCTATACGAAAACGCCTAACAGACTTAGAAGGGAAAATTAGGACCTTAGAAAGACGACAATTGACGGATACGGACGACACTGTTAAGGGGGAGCTCTCAGACTTGCTAGAGGCATACCACACGACAGCTGATGATGAAATTAAACACCTGGGTAAATATGCCACAGCTCGGGCGTATGGTGAAAGTGAACGACCGGGGTCAGTTCTAGCCCAATTGATTAAGAAGCGAAGGGAAAAAGTACGAGTGGCTGAGGTCAGGTCAGCAGAAGGCGAGAGTTTAACTGAGGTTACCGATGTGGCAGACAGATTCCGCCAATACTACACAGATCTATATTCAACCCGAAGTGCTGCATCGATAGACGAGATTACAGATTATTTAACACACATACAACTTCCATGGCTCACTAACACTCACAGGGAGTTCCTCATGAGACCAATTGAACGTGACGAAATCCTACTAGCCTTGTCGAGTATGAGAGCGGGGAGTGCCCCTGGGTCGGACGGTCTGACAGTTTCCTTCTATAGGGCCTTCCTGGATCAACTACTTCCACAGCTGGCTACTCTATTTGATGACATGTGTGTCACTGGAACTATGCCACCCTCCATGACAGAAGCAGTTATAGTCGCCCTCCTCAAACCAGGTAAACCCCCAGAGGACTGTGCCTCTTATCGCCCGCTGTCATTGTTAAACGTTGACAGGAAAATGTTCGCGAAAATCCTAGCAAATCGTTTGGTCCCTTTGGTCCCGCTGCTTGTCGCGCCAGAGCAAGCGGGGTTTGTTCGAGACAGAAAATTGACATATAATTTGCGTACGGTTTTCGGGGCATTACATCACACCACACCAGAGACGACAGCAGTGGCAGTCTTCCTAGACATAGAGAAGGCCTTCGACTCAGTTGAGCGGCCTTTCATGACACAAGTACTGACAAGAATGGGCGTGGGCCCAACCTTCCTCCAATTAATAGGCACACTCTACAATAAACCCACGGCCAGAATAAAGATAGGTAACACAGTCACTGTGCCCATACGCATTACGAGGGGTACGGAACAAGGCTGCCCCTTATCCCCGTTGTTATACGCGTTAGTGGCAGAGCCTCTGGCATGTGCACTTAGGGAATACCATCAGCAATGAGGTATATGCTACCCGCACTATAAAATCATAGTTTCCGCATACGCTGACGACACACTTCTATATATTAGAAACCCGGAAACCAATCTGTCTACAGTTTTACGTGAGGTGGTGCGCTTCGGCGCCCTGTCAGGTCTCCATGTCAACTGGCCGAAATCCATTATTTTCCCAATTACACCTAGCACACCCCAAATAGACCTGGATTATCCTCTACATTGGACCACGGATGCGGTGCGATATTTGGGTATAAGAGTCCACACAGACTCTGAAATACTGTTTAGAGAAAACTACGGAGTGACTTACAGCAAGCTTGAAGATGAGGTGGAAAGATGGATAAAACTCCCGTTGTCCCTCCTAAGTAGAATTTCAATTATGAAAATGGTCGTTCTGCCGCGTCTGCTGTTTCTGTTTTCCAATATCCCTATGGTACTCCCACGTGTTTTTTTTAACCGACTCACTGCACTGATGATTAAGCTAGCCTGGGCAGGTAAGCAGCTGCGCGTTAAGTGGCAGATACTGGTATTACCCTATCATACGGGAGGACTGGGAGCTACGGATTTTGAGTTATATTACAGGGCTGCACAGAGTGCACATGCATACCATTGGATGCACGGCTCCCCAGACATCCCACACCTTCGAATAGAGACAGAGGTTGCGTCACCACTTCCACTACCTGCACTACTGTTTAAGGACGTGGACAGGAGGACGGGCATATTAGACTCGTTTAACACAATGGCGCATGCCTGGCACCACCTATTGCAACAGCAAGCGGGTGCGATCCTGTATTCGCCGTATACCCCACTTGATTGGTGCTTATGGCTGCCGCCATGTAAGGAAAAGGGGGTTACACAGGCACTTAATACACTGGGCATACAGACTGTGGGTGACTTGTTCGAGGGCGGAGTGGCCAAAACATGGGAGGAACTTACCCCTCTTGACCCAGAACCTACTCTACTGACTAAATTTCAATTTCACAGAGTACGCCACGCGTTGAGGATGACTTTGGGGGACGAATACCTAGAACCACCAGAATTATTGGCCTTAACGCAAACCATACGGGCAAAATCCCCAAAACGCATCGTATCCTCAATCTATACTACATCAATGTCATATAGAGCGAACCATTACACCAAAGCCCGCTTGGCATGGCAGTGGGACCTCAACATAGAGATAGCAGACGCTATGTGGACCTATTGCTGCACCAGCACCCAACGTATTTCACTCAATGGGCGACATAGGATGGTACACTTTAAATACTTTAATAGGGTATATTACACCCCAGAGAGGCTGCATAGATACGGATTGAGGGAAGACTCAACCTGTGACCGTTGCGCAGCGCAGTTAACTGACTTCCTCCATTTGGCCTGGACCTGTCCTGGTGTCTCTGCATTTTGGGTGACCGTCTTTAAAGAACTAGGACAGATTACTAATCTAACATTGGAACCTGACCCAGTGGTGGCCTTGCTGGGCTACTCTAAATCAATACCAAAGGGAGTTAGGCGTTTGGTAGACATGGGACTGCTGATGGCCAAACGCAGGGTGGCTATCAACTGGTTTCGGGGCCCCGTCCCTACGATCACACAGTGGACCCGTGACATGACATATTGTAGTACGCAGACAGAACTTTTTAGCGACTTACTCCCCCCACGCAACAGACCTAAAAACTTTTGGGAGTTGCATAAAACTTATTTATTCACCACAGCTAGTGCGGTTACTGTGACTCACGACTGAACACAGCACTAGGTTATTAAGTTACTAATAACAGACGATGACAATGTTGTTCAAGTGATTATCCACACTTCAGTTAGTTCTCACTAAACCTGGACATCTTAACAGACAGGAGTACAAGTATTATTGATTTGCCTCAGTTGATGTCTAATTCTAAGTTATGATGTGATGCGGTTTTACTGGACCATACTGATTTCATAACGTCTTCATTTTGTATAATGCGCGAAATGTACAATGAGCCCAAGTACTTCTGAGTCTCACTGTTGCTTGTTCTAAAAAATTAATAAAATAAATTAATTAAAAAAAACTTTCTAAAACTTACTTTCCATAAATATTCATTAAAAATCTGACTTCAGCATTGAATTGGATTTTTAATAACTCACTAACTAAAATAGTGGTTTAATTATTTTTCTACCTGGTCACTTTCTTTAGATACAAAATTAGTATTTTAATTTGCATTCTGGTTTTCTACATAGGACAGCTAGGCGTGTCACAGTGAAAACTGTTTTCAGGTACTAGCCACCATAAGGACATGTTAACATTAAATTTCTACTTGTCCTGCTTTTAAATACTATACACCCTGCCTTGTGGGCTGCAAAGCCTACATAGGGGTGACTTATTATTTAAAAGGGAAGTTGTTCCTATCAAAGGGTTATTTTGACAGGTCAAATTAATTTTTTTGCACTGCTACAGTCAGGCTACAATGGTAGGTACGAAATCATGTTTGCACTGCCACTTTAGTGGATGGCGCAATAGGTTCTGCAGTCCATTAGTGGTATTTAACTTTCAGGCCCTAGGTACACTTTGTACAAAGTACTGGGGGGTTATAGGCATGTTAAAAATACCAATTAGAAGCATGCCAATTCAACCATCTTTAAAGAGGGAGTACAGGGACTTTACTTCTGGTATGCAAGGGGAAAGTGCACAGAGTTCTAAAGTCAGAAAAAAAAGTAGAATCCTGTGAGGGTCGAAAAATCTGGGGTGACTATGCAGAATGGCAGATTTCATACAACCCCTAAAAGTGATGGCAGTGGAAGGAAAGGGTTTTTCTATTGGGAAAAATATTTCCATGTGGAGAGAATTTTCCAAGGGCCAGTTTAGTCTAGCATTGTTTTTCTGTATGCTGAATTATCCCGTTCATTTCCCAGATGTGGAGCTAGTGACAAAAATGCATCACAGAGTCCGAAGACTACCAAAGATATAACTGTTCATAAATGGAAAGTTACTCAAACTGTAGGTATAAGTACACAGGAGCACATTTATGAGTTTTTAAAAAAATATTTTGTGACTTAGGAGTAAGTTTGTCTTGAACCAAATGCGGCCTGGTACAGGCTCCATTTAAAAGTGCTTCAATGTAGCTAATCAAGAGGCCTGGTAGATGTATTTAGTTCTATTAGAAGTCACCTAGTCACTTTTTGGAGACTAACATAACGTATAGGGTATTCAAATCGTCCCCAGCAGGGCCTACAGCAGCTCAAACAGAAAAAGAAATGTTCAGCTGGACTGATGCAGAACCAGACTGCCTTCCTGTCTAGCAGTGCAAGGGATACCTCTGAACCCGTTAGTACATATTGGAACATTGAAATGTTAAGAGCTCAATTGAAGACAAAGGAGTAGTTCCGGCTTATAGTGGCTGGTATAATCCCAGAGCTCCAACATTCCAATGTTTGTCTTCTTGTTTCTCCCTTTTTAATTTAGAACTTCCAACCCTTAATGGTTGGAATGATCTAATGGCCTTACAGCCCTTCCGCCTCGGGCAATACCAGTTGTTAATGGCCCTCTCCCTCATTATATACCCTACCCTGCGGCCTTTAACAACCAGTATGCCCCTCGTCAGCGGGCTATAAGGCTATAGTAAAACACACATCTACATTATCGCGTCTTGCATAAGAACGTAAGAGGCACAAAAATAAGGTAGAAAGGGGGAAGTGAGACGGACCCAGCACTACACAAGATGCCACCACAGGGAGTCTGAGAGAGACGAGAGGAGTGCCTCGGTAACAAGACAAGACGGTGAAAGCTGTCAGTAGAAAACGACCTATGTGAGAAGCAGGCCACCAGGAGGAAGAAAGAGCTACTGAGTAGAGATTTCAATGTTGGCAGTCCTATTATTAACAGTCAATTAGGCCCCAGTCCCATTATTCATGGGACATACATGAATAATATGATTGCAAACCACGGCTGTTGCCAACGACATTAATATTAACTCATGTATAATAATTACATATTTCTCGTATTGTCATTCTAAGCTCACGTCAAGGTGGTAATGGAATTTAAAGCAGAAGTGCCATCAAAACATGTTTTTCTTTAATTCATCTGATATTTCCAAAAATACACCAGAGGTGTCACTATTGATGTCCTTCGTTTTGATGTTTGCTTCGTTCCTGACAAAAAAACAAGAGCCGTAAGTGTATGCATTTTGCTGGTTCTTAGCCTCTTCCACCAATTAAATTCTATGATGTCCAATATAAAACCCCGCGTGTCCTATAATAGTCCCACCACCTGCGATTTTTCCCAACAACACTGTGGGCTGGATAGAGGACGTGCGACCTTGGAGAGTCAGGCCTGCAAGCTGAAGATTACTTAACTCTGCTCAAAGGCGAGAGCATTCTGTTTATAAAAATACTATATGAAACACAGGTACAAGAAAACAGAGCTAGATGCTAAACTCAGTCCTCGCTTAGCAATGCAATACAGTAACAGCCTCATTCTGAGTGATGCAGTCAGTTTGAAATCGGATGCAATCTGTGTTTGTGGCCAATTTCAAGTCAAGGGTTCTGTGCAATACTTGGAGGGACGACAGTGTGCAAAGTGGCATATCAGACGGTAAACTGTTCAAAAGTTGACCATCCCACACCATTCCTCATTTCTAAAGGATGCAAAACATGACCTTCCATACCCTTGAAGACCACGGCGCGAGATTTACCTTAACAATACTTTACCAGAACAAGACTGAGCTATGGGCGGTGTTCTCCAAGCACAGATTGTGGAAAGGTCGGCACCTTCTGACAAAAACCCTGCTTTTGTGATATGTCAGTTTAGGGGCCAACAGACAGCTAAATAAAACACACAATGTTCTTGAAGCAAGAATTGGGTAGAAGTACCATAGAAAAAGGCATTTATTTGAGGAATCTACATATATACCGCAGTGAGTGTGTGTGAAGCATTGCTCTTGGCAGTTTGTTATTGCTTTATGATTAGGCGGCTCTAAACGCCGTCTAGCTGAAAGTTTGGTTATACAGAAAGCAGTCGCCATATTGTAACAGTGTATCAATAGTTGGAATATACCACCCCTCATTCTTCACTCTGTAATATTTGCTAGTGCCTAATTGGGCCATATATTAGACACCAGGTTCGAGGGTGTCTAGAAGCAATTAGTCTAAAGTTAAGCAGCATCAAAATTGCAACTCTAACTCTTAGTCCATCAAATAATGCCCGCCATTGTTGCCTAATATACCATATGAAGCCTTGTACACTCTTCGTCACTGCCCTAAACTGCTTAGCCACCGACACCTTGGCAACATCAGCCCCATCACAAATAACCACACTCTTGATCAAACAAACCTTAACAAAATTTGATGCATCTGTACCGTTGTTTTCCATGGCAAAGGTTTTAGGAAACAGGCTGTCAGTTGCCAGCAGCATGAGTAGACCCTGTAATATAGTCTTGTTTGTGGCTGCCAACCGGGTTTCCAACTCCCACACAGCACCGAACATTTGTACTTGCAATCTTGGACTTACAAAACAAAGTGTGACCCTGGGAGTGTGTCAGCTTTCCTCTTCCTATTTCTCTACTCTGCTGTGGATATAATGTACCTTCATAATCTTTACACCCCTGATGCATCAATCCAGCTATTCTCTTCTTGTCTTTAAACGTGCACTTCTCCGCAGGGGCTTTGGTCAGAGTCAGTGTATTAACTGTTATTCAATCCAGACATGTTGTTTGGGACTGTAGTCTCTTCATACATGTGGTCAAGGACTCCGCTAGCAGGAGGCAGCCTCTAGACCTCGGCACTCTAATAGCACTTATAATGACAAAGTCATGCCATGACCCAAGGAAAAGGTTTCAGCAGATGGAGAGATGTAGTTGGGCATCAGCAATTGGGTATTGAGGCTGGTGAAGGCTTTGCCCTTTCAGTCAATAAAGAGGGTGCCATTAGCAAAAGCTACATGCAGTCAACGAGCTCTAGGGTCAAGGGAAGCCACAAATGTTAAAGAAGTTGTGATTGGCTTGGCTGATTTCTGGGATGTTCAATGAAAAGTGAAAGTGAAAAAGGGTACAACATGTCAGTTCATGTCATTTGCCAGTTGTCCTTACACATGGATGGTTGCCCAGCTGTTGTTTTGTAATTCTGAAATTAGGTTTTGTCAAGTGTGTTGTGTTCTACCTGATGTCTCTCATTAGGAAACACCACTGGATATATTCCAGGTAAGCAGTGTTCTGCTTTGTTGGAATCAGGTTTTGATTAATTGTCTCATCCTCCCAATGAGGCTGACAAGCACACATAAGTGGATAGTTCATGTGAACTGAAGTCGCTGTTTTAATTGCCCTTGTTATGCGGGTGTGTTTTTAGTACACATGGGGATGCTGCGATTACAACAGTGCAATTGTTTGTTATGTTCATAATGCGAAAGGTTCCTAACCCTGGGAAACAGTGTGTGTGGACCAGACGCAGCCTGGAACCCATCTCCAGAACTCACCTCAGTGCCCACTACGACCTCTGCCTACAAGCACCTTCAGTCAGGGCCGGCTTTAGCGCTGGTGATGCCCAGTGCAACAATGTTTGTTGGCACATCCCCCAATGACCACATCCGCCACGTATTCCCTCACTATTACCCTTTAACACTGCCCCTCAAGTCTTCATAACCACTCTTTCTCAGACGCATTTAATTAGTTTTATAGTGCTACTCATACCAGTGTAGGGTGTCAGAGCACTTTACATCACACACACTACACAGAGACAATCAATCATAGGTATGTAAATCAGTGTATAGGAAATGCTACATAAGACAGAGGACTAAAAGGTGTAGGAGTCACATGTCATCTATACTACTAGGCAGTATAGTTTGAGTCCTTGGTCTGTAGAAGCACAAACTCAGAATTTAAAACGTAACACCATGGTTGGGGGTCTGTTTAATAATTAGATTTGATTTCTATACAAATAAATCCTTTTTCCAACATCAGGATAATGAAAGACTGGGGAAAAAATGATAACCCTCTAATCTATACCTTGCAGTTTGCATGCAGCTCTTTGATGACAGTTAATAGCTCACTGTTCTATGTTTGGATTATAACTAATAAACTGCAAGTAACAAAAGGATCTCTCAGATACAGTGCTGTATTAAACCCTGTGAAAGGCCCTAGGCAGCTGAAATTTCGGGGCCCCCTCGCAAATGATCTCCTAATACCCAATGCACCAGATTTGTTTACAAATTGACAGCTGCCAGAAGATGAGCTTTTAAGACACAAACTGTTATGTGAATCTGATGTCTCTGGTTCATGTAATTTAAGTTGTAAATGGGTACATTACATTAATACAGTATTTTCTCTTTAGAGTTTTTAATGTAAAGTTTTCGTTTCTTTGAGTTGTCGCGGGCCCCTAAAAAGAGTGGAGCCCAAAGGCTGGTGCCTACTTTGTTTGTTTGGCAATCTGGAACTGCTCAGACAAAAGCAGTAACCCACTGATCTATTTGCATTAGATGCGTTTTGTGATCTGCATGGTACACGTTCTTAGCAGCAGGTATATCAACTCTCTGCACTACCTTATGGTGATTGAAAACTTCCACTAGACAAACCTCCGATCTCTTTCTCTAGGAACAACATTAATCACCGGAGTTATCTTGACATTTTTATTGTTGACGGAAATTGTCTGGAGGCAAGGAACGCGGCAGGGGGTGCTTTTAAAATCATAATATACTTGTGTACACGAGGCCCCCACCCGAAGTCAGTGCCCGGTGCCGTTGCACCGGTTGCACTGCCCTAGAGCCAACCCTGCCTTCAGTCTTGAATAGATTCAAGAATCCAAGCTGGGTTCCATGAACCACAGATTTTGAATGTGCTGCCAAGTATACTCGATAGTCCAGAAGTTAATGTGCAAAACTTCCAGGAGCAGCAATGGATTCTCTTTTCCAGATCTCGTGAGAGAATGGGATTACAATCACCCATGATTAGTTTGTGCAGTCCTTTCACGTGGCGTCATCCTATAAACTGTCAATATTTACAAATACATATTCATGCATTGCTTAATGAAAATGAACCAATGTCCATCAGAACAGTGGCCCGATGCCAATCCTGGTTCGCTTCTGCCAGATGTGTGTGCTAGTCCAACCAGCTTGTTGCAGATTTCTCCTAGCTCTGCATTTCATTTCCCTTTTTGAATGCTATGCTTTTAAGCTGTAGCCAGATACTTCTGAGATACTCCCTCTCTGTTCTGCTTCCTAGTGTGTTCTTTAATGATTGCTTCCATCTTCCCTTTGCTGCTTGTCTTTCTTCTCAGTGTCGCTTATTCATTTAGACATTCTCCTTACTCCCATGTCTATGTCCTTAGCTCTTGCAGCGATTTTGTAGTCAGCATATCTTTTGTTTTTCTTTCAGCTGCCTGTGTTCCTCCTCTTACACCATTGTTCACCCTGCAGTTCATTTACAGGTCTTAGGCATCGCGTGTTTGACCAGCAATTGTAATGTTATCCACAAAGGACCGAACACATAGCAGGTCAGCAGTTTAGATGCTGACAACAGGAATTTCTTGGGAATGCAGGAAAGGGACAGGTAGTGGGTACTGGCCTGCAGGACAAAGACGAAGCAAGACGTGAGGAGGTCAGCTCCTCCTGAGTAGGCTATTTAAACTACAGCAGGCCAAATAGAATAAGGAGAAAGGCCATTCCCTAGAGTGTTATGCCTTATTGGAAGTTGACTTTCAGTAGGCAATCCCTTCCTCGTCCTTTTTTTGTCGTACTAGCATTGTTACAGTGTGATTATGATACTTTGTTATGATTCTGTAATGTTCTTTTGGTTCACCCAAAGGGCTTGTCATGTGTAAACCAAGTATTATTCTTGTGTCTGTCAGAGGGTTCAGAAACAGAAGGACTTTTGCTGCCCCCTTCCATTGAGGCTTGGAGAGTGACTATCTCCAAGAATAACCTGTACATAGCCTTTTAGGGCCTCATTTAGAGGTTGTCGGATGGGATACTCCGTGAAAAGGTGGTGGATAGCCAGTCCACCGTTTAACAAGAGCATTTGTTTAGAACGTTGAAACAGGACTGTATCCCGCCTGCCAAAACTCTAACTAAGGCCCGTAGTTTCCATATTTCTCTAGGACGTTCCCTAACTTACCTGTCCTTACTAAAGTGGTAACCCGGCTTTTCTAGTTCAGGGTTTCTTTTCACGATTTTATCAGAAGGGAGCTGTGGCTTTCTGCCTGGGTCTTTTTGTTCTCTACTCTGTCTGGTGCCTGCCATTTTTGGATGTATAGAGTTGCCTGCTTCTCTGCATCTGTACATCATCCCTCTGCTGTGTAGTGTAATATTTCTTAGACTTAACAGGATTTCCCCCACTGAGCCCCATAACAGGTATTAACTAGATGCATCACAGTTTTACTGTTATGTTGTTTGCTTTTCAAAAATTCTGTTGCTTTCCACATACACATATGTTGGTTGCATGTGTTGGTACTCATGTGTAGAGTATTTGTTTATGTGGGGATTAAACGGTAAATGTGCCAAGGTGTCCAAGTAGCATTTAGGATATTCACATACAACTAATTCATATACAAATAACCTAACTGGAATGTATTTATCTAGTCAATCGCTATCCAGAATATCTGGTGAGGGTCCTGCACTCCTGGGCATACATTGACTTAGATGTTGCTGTTCTTGAGGTTGAAGTGTGATGGTCCTGAGATCAGTCTGGCAGCTGTTTGTTCAACATCTTACACTGTGGATAATCAAGCTTTAGGAAGACCAGAGGGAACTGCATTTCTGTAGTTAAGTCTATGGCTAACCAGTGTGGGGTGGATGTGGCTTGTAACCTCGTAAAACGGTATAACGTGTGTCAAACACAACTATTAAACAGCTTACTGTCAATAAGATCCTAGATGTGGATGGAAAATACATAGTCATGTGGTAGAACAGGTGCTGTGCTGGCAGACGTAGAAGCATTAGATGTTGGCTAATAACCTGGCAGAGACTGCTGATTGTGCTATGGATGGTTTGGGAGTAGGTATACAAACTCCAAATAATGAAAAATGAAAACATTGAGCATGAGATCAAATGTAACTTTGTAATTTCCAGGGAGAACCTATTTCTTGGAGGTGTCTACAATTTACATCAAGACCCCACTTTAGACACACCGTTCGAGAGGAGAATCGCACCATTAGAAGTACACCAGGTATCTCGAAATGTTGATTATTTCAGCTAAAAGCCATGTAGTGAGATTTATAAATATATCAAGCAATTTTTAGCAAAGTTAAAAACTGTAAACATCATGGAAAACACACTCAAATGTCAAAGATAAAAAAGTAATTGGAGCTGAAATTATATGAGTTTAAACCAAAGCAAGAGGCAGCTCCTACTTCTTCTGAAGTCTATTCCTTGTGAGCTGCCATGCTGAATCAATACAGGCTGCGACAGGAGGGAGGATAGCAGGCATGTCTGCCCGCCCCAAGACGCAGCATTATTGCTTCCCTACTTCACTTACCCACAAAATGCTTGAACGGGGGCCGACTAGTCCCTTTTATGGGGCTATAGTTTTTTTGCAATGGAGTAAAAAAATGACATAATCTCCAATCCTCCCATGCGGCAAGTGCGCAGACCATTCCTGTTTTGCTTGGCTGCCCCTCTTGAGTCAAATGCTCACAATGGTAAGCCTGAATTTTTAACAACATAGAGCCTCTAATATTATCATGTCAAGGAAAGGTTCTAGGCCATTGCGAATTTTTAATGACTATTTCACTTGTTACATTGAATTTGCTAGGATTGTCCATACATTTGTCACAGGCAGTCATCTTTAAGATTCTTTCTGCATGCTTTATCCAGAAGCTATTCATAGACACTTCCATGCCCATGACATCATACAGAGTCTTTAAATACACACCAGCATGAGGGTTTACATGTATCCTAGCTCACAGCAGGACTGGGCAAAGTAAGATCATATCTTCTATGGGCTTCAACCCAAAATCTAAACTTAAAGGCTTTAATGAGGTTTCAGGGTCCAAAGGGAGCAGTATTTTTTATCTTCTGTATCTTAGGGTTTATGTGATGAACCCCACTCTCTGCCCCATATATTGCTGCACAACTGTCTTCATGCTATATACATCTAAGTTGACCATTATTAAGTCTCCCCCACTGTTGCTTTACAGCAGAGCACGGCTCCAGCATTCTGTTTCATAGCACAGGCTACTTTGTATTTTTGTTGGTACCATAGTAATATTTTATCAAAATGTATGCCTAAGTAATTAAAGGCTGGAACTTCCTCTAGTGAAAATCCGTTTATAGTAATTGCTCTTTTTCGGAGCACCTTCTGACTTATAGCCATGAATATGATTTTGTTCACTTTTATTGTAGGTTTCTTTCTGTGGCAAAACATTCACAAAACTTTTTTTTTATTTCAAATAATTTTTATTTAGAATATTAGGGAATACAACACAAAAAGGGAAGTAAAAGAAGAAAAAGACAGGTAATCATGATACATATTGATCTCACTTAACAGATGCGATGTCAAGTATAACCTGTCATTTAACAAGTTCAATGTCAGGTGTAACATATCCTGTATGAACTGATAGATCGTCTATTGAGTAAACCATTGATAAAAAAGATAACATGTAAGATGATACAGCTGCTAGTTTCAACTTGTTCTAGAGATTTAGACATTGGGTTAGACATTCCAAAAACATTTAATGCACATTGAAGTGACATTTCAGTCAAGGACAGAAGCACAGAATTATTAGATAATATTAAGATCACACGTTTTTACTTCTCAGCTTTGGAGTGGCCCGGTTATTGTCTGAAAGACAGGTATCTACATCGCTTATATATAAAATGACTAAGAGTGGAACTAGGATGCATCCTTGATGAAGTACAAGAGAGATGGTCCATTCCCTGTCTTTTCCGTCTCTGGCCTTTGCTGAGATTTGTTGGTACAGTTGTATCAAGGACTTGAGCAGTTGTTTTGGAATTTCATTTTAGGTTGAGCTTGGGCAGCACATGCGCTGCTCTGAGAGTCATGCTGTATTCAGTATATGGGCTTTCGACACGCCCAGCGCTTTTGGTTGGATGATTGGCCTACCTTTCAAAATTACTTTACTTTGGTTGGTCAATAGTGTCCATCTGTCTTGCCTTTGGGTGCCTGGTTCCCTCCCAGCGAACATCACTGAGTGATTCTTCTGGTTTGCCAGCTCTAGCCATCTGTTGCCTCCTTGCTCGCCCATCCCCCCTCCCTCCCGTCATTGCTGCCGTCACTTAATCTCCCTAGTGCCGGCCCTCACTGCTTGACTGTTTCTTTTGGTTGAGTAGCTCTGGCCATCTGTTGCCTCCTCGCTCGCAGCCCCTCCTTCCCTCCCGTCCTTGCTGCCATCACTTAATCTCCCCAGTGCTGTCCCCACACCACCACCTCCTATCGTGGCTGCTTTAGCCTCTTCTTAATGCATGGTGTGAAACTTACACGGGTGCTGCACTTCATTTTTTTAAGCAGTGCGGCATGCCATGCTTCATCTAGAACAATACTAGGAGCGCACCTTTCTTTTATTATTAAGCCACGCATCATCTTAAACAATGGCGGCCGCTAGCCTTTCTTTTCTTTTTAAGCAGCGCAGCACACTATGCTTCATCTTAAACAATGGCAGCTGTGTGCCTTTTTTTTCTTCGGCGCAGCTCGCCAAACTGTATTCTTTATATTGCAGCCCCATTCAACTTTCCTGTGTTTGTGGAGCCTTTTCAAAGTGTAATCTCCACAGATAAAGTCCCTGCCACGCTGTGACCTCTTCATTAAGGACAGCATCTGTGATAGCGCTCTCCTGACCTGAACCCACACAGGGGCAGCTTGCAGGTTACAGGGGGGTGTTGCCAGGGGGTAAAAGGCATGCATTGAGATGTCATAACTAAAAAACATTATCATTTGCAATGCCAATAGATTTAACTCTCACTAATGCGAGACCATTTGCATTGCAAATGCTTGTTTTCTAAGTGTGATCCATAGGAGGTTATGGTTGACCAAGTCCAAGACAGTTCCGAGGTCGTCAAATGGCAAACAAGAAGTGGCTTTCTTAAATTGAGTATATTTTATACTAATTTGATAAAACCTCATAGTCTGCTCTATTGTTCTCAAGCCTTTCTGAGCCCCGCTTGGGATCCACACAGAATGTTCGTCCTGTAAGTCCAATTGTGTAACTGAGTCAATAAAAGATTCCCATATCTTAGAGACCCCATCTAATAGTGAGATCCAGTGGTAGTTTGCTGGGTCCAAGCAGTTGTCTTACTTATATATGAGAGCAATAATTAACGACCACCAGGAACCGGTAGAACAGATTAATTTATAAACTGCAATGTAGACCATGCCTAGGGACCAGGGCCCATGTGTGCCCATGCCCAATAGAGGTCCGCTGGTTCTTGATCAGGGCCAGGGCATGATTCAACATCTGGTTACTTATAGCCACAACAACTATGTCTGTAGAAACCTTTAATTCCAAAAACGTTAGTTCCCCAGTTGCAAGTTCTATGTTGGAAATTTTGTGATCAATTGCCAAGGTGACGCTCTCTTTCATATTGATGAGCCCCTGTGTACTAGGGTACCTGTCATCCTCAACATCATTGCTCCTGTATACAACTTCAACTTCAACTTAGCCACTCGTAGGCCACACCTCCAATTTCAAGACCCACAGGGGACTTTTGCATCCCCAGCAGACAAGTTACCAAAATCTCCTGCTGTTTTTCCCAATTAAGGCTTTCCTTACAACTTCCCTAGCTCCACTGTGGGCCTGCTGATTTTTAAGTTTAATTTAGTCCTGGTATTCGTTCCTGCAGCATTTTAGGACTTGTTATCAAGTGTGCTCTCATGTCCTTGATATTCTAACTAGGTCCCCTTTTCATGATCTGGCTTGACAGCACAGCTGTCACTGGACAATTATGTGAGCATCACTAGAGAGGAGCTTTGGCTCTGCCCACATGTTGGAAGCCAGGAGTACATCTTTTCATTTGGCAGGAATTGTGTGCTTCCACGCAAAAGTGCCTGCCCTCCAGCAGCTGTGATAATTTTGTTTACTTATCCGGCTGCCTAAACTTGAACTGTAAGAGGCACATACATGATTTGGAATGCCATTAAAGTGTCTTCGATAAGTACATAATTTATGTTGTTTTTCTCTGGCAGGAGCACAGGTGGGAGGAGGATTTGTCCTTTGTCTCTTGCTCTCTGCAGACCCTGGATTGCGTGCTGATGGAACTGGCCTCCCATGTGTGTTGCTGAGCAGGACTTTGTCACCACCTTTTTAGTGCAAAACAACACAGAGAAAACAGCCCTAGAGGCTCTAGATGAGGTATGTGGGATGTAAGTGCACTTCTTTAGGCAGAACAGTTAGAAGGCCACACTTCCAGTGAGAAGGAGCCAGACTGAGGTTTGGAGGGTCCGGCTGGGCACATCTCTTTTGAAGCGCATCATATTTTGGGCTGCTCTGCCGCGGACTAGGGGAGTTGGAAGATGTATACGTGGGAGACTCATGTGTAGACCATGACACTGAAGTGGCTGGCTCATGACTAAAGCACGCAGCGGAAGGCCTTGCATGTTTGATGGTATTGTTGATTGGCATGTTTGAGGCGCACAGTCTGCTGTAAAAGTGGCAGTGCAACACCTGTGAGGAGTGCCCCACTCCAATCTGGACCACTCCAATCCAAAACAAGCATTTGCAATGCAATAGGTCTCGCATTATTAAAGTTTGAGCTATTGGTGTTGCATTATTTAGCAATGCCAATAGGTCAAACTTTAATAATGAGAGACCTATTGCATTGCAAATGCTTGTTATAATCCTGATATGCAATCAATGCTTAGATACGTGACGTGAGACAATAATAAAATACACAACACAAAATATCAAGTTCGATACGTGATGTAACACGTAAAATAAACAACGCAAATATTTAAAAAAACAAAAAAACTGTGATTTACCAGCTGTCGCAAGTAGTCTTGAATTGTGTTTGGATACACAAGCACACTGACGGCAACCAAAGTATTCAGAGTGAAGTCGAAGATCTGGTAACAGAAGAATGGGATGATCCAGGCAGCGTGTTGCTACAAAGAGAACAAGCACGGAATCGAAACCTGTGGTGCGCGCGCAACACAGAGGAGCCGAACGCGGGGATCGAAACCAGTGGTGCACGCGCACCACAGAGGAGCGGGGGACGAGGGAGCCTGTTGTCTGTGCTGCGCGCTGATGCGCGTCCTAGACACGGATGCGAAAGGGCGGAGCAAAGGCGGGACATGCGCCCGCCTTTGCCCAATTGCGTGCCGTTTAAAAAAAAAAAAAGAGCACGCTACAGCCAATGCCAGCCTGCGAAAGCAAAACCACACGCATGAGCGTGTGGTTAGCTTTCTGAAGCCCATACAAGAGGTCTCGCGCTGTGCGAGCAGGGCTGCGCGAGCACCGCTGCGCACTGCAACGCTAGGCGCGAGACCTAATAATCTGCCCAACACCAATCCAAAACAATCTGCCTTACTCCAATCTGCCCAAATCCAAAACAATCTGCTCCCCTCCAATCCAAAACAATAAACCACCCCAATCTGCCCCTCTCCAATATGCTCCAATCCAAAACAATCTGCCGTGCTCCAGTCCAAAACAATCTTCCCCACCCTAATATGCTCCACTCCAAAACAATCTGTCCCACTCCAATCTGCTCCACTCCAATATGCCCCACTCCAATATGATCCACTCCAATCCAAAAAATCTGCCCCACTCCAATCCAAAACAGTCCGCCCCACTTCAATCCAATTCAATACAAGCCACTTTACCCCAGTCCAGTCCACCTCACCCCAATTCAATTCACCCCAATCCAAACCACCTCACCCCAATCAAATTCACCCCAATCCAAACCACCCCACCTTAATACAATCAAACCCATTCCAACCCAGCCAAATCCAATCTACCCCACCCCAATCCACCTCAATCCAATCCACCCCACCCCAATCCAATTCACCCCACCCCACCCCAATCCAGTTCAGTCCACCCCAATCCAATCCACCGCAATCCAATCCACCGCAATCCAATCTACCCCAATCCAATTCACCCCACCCTAGTCCAATGCACCCCACTCCAATCCACCCCACTCCACTGTAGTCCAATCACCCCACTCTACTCCAATACAATCCACCCAACCCCAGTTGAGTCAACCCACTTAATCCAATCCATCCAGCACACCATACTCCAATTCACCCCACTCCACTCCAATCCAGTCTGACCCAATCCACCCCACTCCAGTCCAGTACTATCCACCCTACTCCGATTTAGTCCACCCCCTCCAATCAAGTCCAAACCACCCCCTCAACTCTAATTCACCCCACTCCAAACCACCCTACTCTAATCCAATCCACCCCACCCCAATCCAATCCAATTCGCCTCACCCCAAACCAATCTAATCCACCTCACTCCAATCCACCCCAATCCAATCCACCTCATCCCATTTCAATCCACCCCACTCCACTCCAATCCACTCCATCCAGTCCACCCACTCCAATCCACCCCACCCTACCCCATTCCAATTGACCCCACTACCTCCATCCACTCCAACCCACTCCACCCTATTCAACCCCACTTCACTCCACTCTACGATACTGTACTCAATGACACTCTCTGCCACAGAACTCTGCTCCACTCTACTCGACTCTACGACACTCCACGACACTCTTCTCCAACAAAACTAGTCTACGCGACGCTCTACTCTCCCCCACTCCACTCTAGGACACTGGTAACTGCCACATAGCAACAATCCACATCAATACACTCCACATCATGCCACATAATTTCAATCAGCATAATTTCACTCAACACCACACAGTTCCACGCAGTACAATTCCATTCCACACCACATAATGCAGCAGCAAACCACATAATTCAACTCAGCGACACATTTACACGACACACCACATACATCTAAAACACACCACAGAATACCACATTATGTCACAAAATTCAACAGCACACCACATAATTAAACTCCTTAACATACCACTACACAACACAAAATACCATTCCACATAATTACACTCCATGACACACAATCCCACTCCACATAATTCCAGTACACTCAAAACCACATGATTACTATCCACATTATTCCACTGTACACCATGCCACATGATTCCACTACACACATCCACGCCACGCCACACAAATCCACGCCACACAATTCCACAACTAACAATTCCAATCCAACCTGCATAATTCCACTCCACGCCACATACATCCACTCCATAACACATGCGTAAAAGACATTGTCATTTATAATGCCAATAGCTCTAACTCTCACAAATGCGAGACCTATTGGCATTGCCAGTGCTTATTTTTAACAATCCTTCCTGGGCAGTGTAAAGCATCACCTAGTGTCCCCTTGGTTTTCATACCTTGGATTCTTCTGGGAGGAGCATTGGTTCGGAAACATGTCAGAATCCTTTTGATATGGGTATTTTCTCTAGGCATGTGCACCATATGTTTTAAGGTTGCTGATACTTTTTGAAGAGGGGCTCATACTCGTAGGCAATTTTTCCTTTGTTGGGTTCTTTCTTTTAACCTCTAGTCAGTGCTTTGAACATTAGCTTTTTTGGTTTTTGCATCAATGTTCCCCTCTAAATGACATTATGGTATGGCATTAGAGGCACCTTGTTGTGCTAGTCTTGTGAGGCAGAGGCCATGCTCTGCACGGAAATCCTCCACCATAAAATGTTGTCTCTTTTTTTCTGTACTAAAAGAATTACAAGACTTTTCATCATTTGCTGGGCTAAGAACTAGTTATGGCGGATGAAACATCTATAATTCTGACCGGTTCGCCGGACCATTGGAGTTTATAGTCTGCCTAGGTGTCTGTATCCTGGTACATATCCTGCCTTCCCCGTCCATGCTCGTAATGCTTGGAATATGTATATTAGCCTGCTGGAAATAATTCCTATAATCTGCCTTGGTGAGAACTGCAAGGACTTATAACCACATGTATGAAAGTTTTTTGCATTCGCAAACGGTGCGTTTTGGTCAAATTGGCCGTTTGCGAATTCAAAATAGCCTTTCATGATGTATGAAAGGCTTTGTAGTCACAATTTTAGGTAACCGTAAAAATTTTGGATGTCTCAAATTGCGACTACAAATAAGGAATCGCAAATTGCGATTCCCTTAGCACATGTATGAAGCATTTTTCAAATGAAAACTATGCATTTAGGAGAATGCAATTACCATCAACTTCAAGTCAATGGTAACCATGTGCAAACTTTGAAAAATGCACAAAACTGCATTTTTCAAAGTGCCATGTAAGCGCACACATGCCCCTAGGGTATGTGTGCGGTTTACATGTGCACATTTATTTTTTGTGGGGTACTTCAGAGGGACCTTAGGCCCCCAGGGCACTCTTGGCTCTGCATTACCTAATTTGTGATTACCAATTAGGTAATCGCAAATAAGCTAATGCAAAACCATTCACATCTATGGGCCTTTTGGCCCATAATAACGAATGGATTAATATTACCTAATAGTGATTCGCTATTTACCGAATCGCTATTAGGTAATATTAAGGAATCGCAAAGGGCCACATGTATCATTATTTAAACCAGTGATTACCTAATTGCGATTCTCTGCAAATCACAATAAGATAATTGCTACTTGAATATATGAAACTCCATGAGTTTCATTTAGCGTTTCCTAATGTGTCGCAAATTGACCAACCTCATTAATATTAATGAGGCAGGTCGCAATTTACAACCCATTAGGAATTGCTAAAATCACAGCGATGGTGGCCCACTGGGATCAGCATACCACGATGTCTGTGATTGCTTTTAAATAAAGCAATATTTTTTTAAATGCAGCCCGTTTTCCTTAAAGGAAAATGAGTTGCGTTTAAAAAGAAAATGAAAAGTTATCTTTTCATTTTTCGAGAGCAGGCAGTGGTCCGTGGGACCACTGTCTGCTCTTAAAAAACATTTTTCCGAACATTCACAAAGGGTAAGGGGTCCCTTGGGAACTCCTTCCCATTTATGAATGGGTTACCACCTATTGAAGTAGGTGGTAAAATGCGAATGTTTTGTGACCGCGTTTCGGTTGCAAAACATGTCTACATACCACTGCGATTCGGTATTAGGAAGGGACGCCCCTTCCTAATACTGAATCAGTATGTATTCACAATTCCAAATTGCAATTCGGTAACGTGTTACCGAATCGCAAATTTGAATTCATACAAACTAAAATGCATTTTAACGGTCGTAAGCGGCCCGATTCTGCAAATTTGGCCGTTTGCGACCAGTAAAATGCATGGCACATGTGACCCAAAATCTTTGGCGATTCCTTACATGCATAGCATTTTGCGATTACCAAATAGCAATTTGGTAAAAATCGCAATTTGATAATCGCAAAATGCTTATTTGATACATGTGACCCTTAGAGACCATTTGTGCGGTATGCAGGATTTTCACAGAAGCAGTGCCCTGTGGACTGGACTTCTTAGGTCCAGTCCTGGTCTTATACATTCAGACAGTACAGATACTGCACTTGTAATTATTGGTGGGGATGTCACTAGGATGGGGGGACATTTGCATTCTCCCAACAGCCATAATAGGTCTGAACGAACCCTGAGTCAACCATACGGAAAAGACTTGACAGATTGTAGTTGCAACTTCTTCTGTTCAAAGGAATTCGATCCTTACAATACCTGTTCCATATGAGAAGTGAAAACACAATCCAATTTCGTGGATCCCTCCTTGGATACAAGCTTCCAGCAATGCCCCTTGGAGGTTTGCGAGCCCAGGAAGGTCACAGAGGGAGAACCGCCCTAAGGAAGGTCGTAGGATCAGCTGTAGAACTTGCAATACTCAAAGGCGTCTCCTCCCGGCTGCAGCTCTTCACTTCGGAGGATCTTTGTTCACGTGGGGCTCTGCTCCATATATCTGAAGAAGAGACATACCAGATACCCCCTACCAGGGCACAAGGCTGGGGTACACATGGGTGGACGGCGTCCACCCACTTCTTTCACAGGGTGAACGCCGTCCACCCTGCCAAGAAGTAGAGCCCCACTGAATAATGTGCTGAACTCGTCCCGGTGTAATTTCCAAACACCGGGACACTTTCAGCAGCGTCTGCACGTTGTCTGCTTTCCTTCTGCAACAAGCAACAATATGCAGGCGGGGACGGGGCTTTCTTATTTAAGACTCCTGCTGGGCCCATAACAAAGGCCAAATTTGAGGGGTCATCAGGCCTCCTTTTGTTCTGTTCTCTTGGCTGGGAGCAGTCAGGAGCCTCACACCTGATGCAAATGAAGCAGAGGGGAAACAAAGGCTCACACCTTGTTAGCACTTCACACATACTTAAGAGAGGCAGCTTTTCACTTTGTTCAGTCCCTGTTTAGGAGATATGCATGCACTGTAAGAATATCAGATGTGTTGGGCTTTCCTAGTATTTACACAAAGGATATTGCATTTATGTAGAGCTTACTTCCCTTGAGGAGGTGTTGAAATAATTTAAGTACCACTATTTTTTCTTGTATAGCTCTACTCATTCCAATGCAGGGTGTCAGAGTGCTTTACATCAACACGTGCATATTACATGTACAATAAATTATGTTTGTAAATGAATGTACAGGATGTGCTACATAAAACTGGGGGATTGTAAGGTGTGGAAGTAACATATCATCTTCCATAGCTCACTGTGCTATTATCCTCGCAATGCGCTCAAACGTACACATGATAGACCTGCTAAACATATATGTGAGGGCTTTAGATCTGATGTCACTTCTTTTGATGCCACTTCCTGTAAAGTCGTGGCTTGTGATGCCACTTTATATGATGTCAATTCCTGTGATGCCATGTGTGATGTCACGCGCTGTGATGTCGAGCGCTGTGATGTCATGCGCCGTGATGTCATGCGCCATAATGTTGAGCACCATGATGTAGTGCGCCATGATGTCACTTGCATACTGCCTAACTAGGTTAGTCCCCCACTTCTTTTTTTAGGACTTGTGCCCTGACCCCTACGGTTGTGTCTCAAGGGGAACATTTTTTATTCAAGATAGATTCTAAGACAGAAAGCCACGTTCTTTGCAGACTCTAGTCCCAGATTCACTGAGACCACAAGCACTCTTTAGGCCAACAGGCCTGATGGGGAAATACTGGCACCCTCCCAGGAGCAAATGAATGAAACTCACCAGACATAGCAGGTTTGCTTAGGAACAGAGTGAAATTTATTTATTGGTACCAAATACATGCATCATTGCTAATTAGCAAGGAAGAAGTCAGGTCTCCAGCCTTAGGGGCTCTCAGACTGCTTCTTCCCAGAGTGACAGTTTTCTAGGTGCTATATACATTGAGTAATGCCATGTCAGCGGAACTAGAATAAGGCACCAAGCCAAATATGGCTAACAGGGATGTGTAACATGGCAATCATAAATGGCTAGATATGGGCAGACCAGAAAGGCTGGCTCGGCACTGTGTAAGCAACTTGCACAACCAGATAAGGAAACTTATGATGACGTCAGGACAAGGGAAGTGACCTCTAAGGCTGATTCAGAATAGCTGCTGGAAGCTTGTTCAGGCAAGGTCAGATAGGAAGCCCTTTGGAGCTCTGGGCCTCATGTTAGTGTGAGTGCATACATATGAATTTAAATGGAAATACATATATATTTTGCAACAATCCTCCCTTTTGGATAGACCTATCCAACATTAGTGTAAAACCAATATATATATATGTATATATGAAGGAAACATTAGTTACATATCTTTGGATGGCATTACAAAGTGTTTGCATAAAATACATATATTGTCACATTGATACATCCTGATGAGATCATTATTATATCAGCAGGCTGTTGTGATACCGGCAGCATACTTATAATTAGGTGTCCAACAAATATTGTTTGCTCTATGCAATGCATCAGGCTACATTGTCACTTAGTCACTCAGTTCCCGCGCACTTTGAGCAAGTGTCAGTAATTTAAAGGCACGCAGTGAGCGGACATCTGCTTCTCCTCCTGGTCCGCAGTCGTCTTGTTCAATGGCGGTTTCAAGGACCTGCCCTGCGTTGTCCTCTTCAGTCTATTTTTCTGCAGGTGCAGACCATCACCTTTCTTCGAGACTGCGTCGTGTACTTCACTCAACAGCATCAGTAGATGTCGCGTCCCTCTGACACTTTATGATGGGCCCCCATGGATCGTAGAAATGGTCTGGTCTGTCCACTTCTTGACTGCTGTGTTGCTCAGGTCCTCTGGTGACAGGTGGTCATCAATTTCTGGTACCGTCCTCTCAGGCGTTGGGGTGCTGCCCTGCATTTTGTCCCCTCAATCCATTCATGGCATTGGTTCACCGTCTGTGGTTCAGTCCACCTAGAACTAAAAGAAACAGCTTTTATTTTTCTCACCATGACCATGTCTCCATAATCGCTTTAGAAGTCTTTGCCACATTGCAGGCAGTACTAAAGTCAGAGCATCAGGCCATTTCAGGCCTGTTCCATCAGTTGATTTTACTAATAATCTATTTTTTTTATTTTTTTTATTTTGGAGCTCATTTACTCCTCCTGGCCTCAAGTTGGAGGGTGGTATGGGGTATGCATGTTATAATTTATTTCCCAAAACAACCTCTTTAGCATAAATGTAGTCACTAAGTGATCTCCTTTTATCGCTAGTTATGCCCTGGTGGGTCCCTAGCCTTGGAGAGATGGCTTTCCTGAAGTACTGCGCCCCAGTTGCTGCATTATTCTTCCCTGTTGGATACACCTCCATTCATTTTGAAAACATGTCCACCCACACCAGCAAATATTTAAATCCATTCAATGGGAAGCAACATGCATCTGTGCATTCATCCTCCCTTGTGCAATATCAGATGGTCCCTGCTCCAGTCTTGTAAGGGAAAGGAACATACTGTGTGGGGGCACAGGCATCTCATCCTGTTAGGCCCACACTCTCTTCATTATTCGGCTCACATCCAACATCAATCCACCCTCTATGTTCATCTGGTGTTGCAGACCATTGTGCTTCCTTTACATTAGCTTGCAAGAATTGTCCCTGAATGAGCTGTATTTTTGGGAATGCTTTATTCATTAGTCCCATCTGCACTGGCTGTAACATGCTTTCATTTAATGCTGTGTCAGCGATGGCATCACCTTTGGCTAACTTAGTATTAGCTCCTGTGTAGGCTTCACATTTTATTACCGCTATCCTGGTATATAATAGTATTACTTTAAACAAGATCCTTACTACAGGACCATTTTTAATAAGGCGCCCTGTTTCTGTTATGAATCCGTGATACTTCCACAGCTGGCCACAAATAAGAACTGCAAAGCATAATGTGAGTCAGTGTAAATGTTAACAGTTTTACCCTTGACTAGTATTCATGCTTTTGTTACGGCATACAGCTTATCTTACTTGGTAAATGTTTCAAGTTGCAGAGCTGCACTTTCACCTTTGTTGTCTGCTATTGCTATGGCATACCCTGCTCTGTAATTAGTGTCTATCAGTCTGCTGAAGAAACCATCAGTGCACAACTCATATAGTCTGTCTTTCCTAATAGTGTCTAATCTTGGTGTGGTGCCGTTTTCTACAATCTCGACACCAACTTACTTAGTGGTCTCATTTGTCTCTACGAGAATGGATCTCATCAGAATAACCTATTTCATGTAATACTTTTGCCAAATTAACAGGTGGGCCTTTTATTATGACATTACAATTAGACAACATGGTGCCATTATAACCTGTGTGCCTGCCAGCGGAAAATGTTGTGTCGATCCAGACAACAACAACCGTAACAAATGCATCCGCACCAAATGTGGCACCTAGACAATACAAGTATAGTCCAACACAATGAGAGCTGTCCTCTCTACCATCACAGCTGAGGACCCCTAATCACTGCAGAAAGCAAAGTCACATAGTTGTGTCCCACAGGCCTTTCTTTTCCAGCTGTATCAGCACACCATTGGCAGCACCACTTCATTTGCAATGTTATTTTGCTCTGAAACAGAGATGGAAAGGCAGTTTGTAGTCAGGCAGTCCCTGTGATGGCGCAGTACACAATGTCTCTTTCAATTTCTTGAAACAGTTTGCAAGTTCATTAGTCATAGCATCTGCATTCATGGACCCATTGGTGGCAGCAGTTCATTATCCCCAGGAAGGACATCATTCCTTTCTTGGTGGGCAGGAGCTGAATGCCCTGAAACAATTTTATTCTGTCAGGTGGCATGCGGCGTGTACCTTGGAATATCTCATAACCCAGGTAAGTCACCTCTTTTTGGCAGCACTGGCATTTTGACAATGAGGCTTTGTGTCTTCTCTCCTGGAGGTAGTTCAGCAGAGCTACAGTGTCTTTTTCACAGGCTTTCAAAGGCCTCAAGTGATGGAGATGTCACAAGGAGGTCATCAGCATACTACAAGACGATGCTACCACCTTCCAGGCATAGGTGGTCCAAGTCTCTCTTTACTGCCTGTGCTTTGACATTGGGACTCACAGTGAATGAAGTGTACTGGGTATCCCAGCATGACGGCAAAGAGGCTTTCACTCTTTGGATGGACTTTAATGCTAAAACCCACTGAGGAGAGAAAAATAATCTGCCTCTACAGGTATAAATAATAATATAGTACTGGTGTCAGGCACAACAGGCTCTAAAGGAACCACAGGTTCTTAAGGTAATCACTTTATGGGGACAACATGTTTTCACCACCCTCTCATTTTTTTTAATTTTATTTATTTTAAATATCACTTTATGGTGAGGGCATTTTCCAAAATTATCGTTCCCTTGTTGTATAACCTTATTGTTAGTTATGTGTACATCCATCCATTTCCTTTTCATATGTAACAAACTGCAGTCTAACAGCATCATTTATCATCTCTCAACACATCCACAAGTGCTCTACAGGGGGTGCGTATAACAGAGAATCCTTACTGAAGCTGCAAGAAGTAGTGTCCTGTTCTAACCTATCCTTAGGTATTTATGAGTAAATTCCATTTATTAAAAACATATCTATATATATATATATACTGCTGCAAAAATTATATTAATTTATATAAAAATGGTGAAATGTATCCCTATTTATTTCCCATGTTAGTAGAAACATCTCCTACCTTAGTGGAAACATGACATTCTGCTTGGGCGTGTCTGATATCTTCATCCTGAAACACTGTGCAACAATAACACTGATACCCTACTCTTATGTACTCTCTGGTATCTACGCTGTGCCCCTTGATAATGTTATTCAGTAGGATAAACCCCACCCTGCATATTTCCTACAAAGGTATTATTTCCCAAGAAAACAGTGATATCCCCATCTGCTCCTAACAGAATATGCAATATTTCCTTTAGCTAATGGTACCTAAACAGATCTGTGGTGTCCAACTATGTAAATTCTTTCATTTATTAAATGTAGTTAAATTAATAATGACAGTATCCTTAATAATTTTAACATGAATTCTGCATTAATTTGACCCTAATTTTCCTCGGCACATTATAGCCCCAGACATCGTCACAGCTAATTTTATTTTAACATTCTCATAAATTAGCAATTTTTAACTGCTATGATGTTCTTTGTACATTACTCTTAGTGTTGTACCCTACAATGTTATAATCAGGAAATTTTAATTAATAAAAAAGGAAGTAAGTTATTGTTAGACTACTATTCAATATTACAAGAATGTACTATATTGTGGGGGAAAATATATATCTATATGTTTGTTCCTTACAGATAAGGGAATCACTCCCAATTCTCCACCACACTATCTCAGACCCACTGAGCTAACTATGTCTGTCTCTGACCAAACTGCTTGCTCTGTGCTCCTAGAATCCCCCCTCCTTTACAAATCTATCCCAGCCTGACCCAAGGGCCTTTATTGCCCTCTCTGACACATCCTTGGTTAACAGCTGTCCAAAGCCCCTAATTCTTGCAGGTTTAGCTTAACCTTATTTTATTTCTTCAAATACTGCTTTTAGCTGGGTTTGCACTAGATAGCCTGTGCGTGTGACTTTCTGAAGTTATTAAGATAAAATCAATTTTATCAGTGATCTGCTAACAAACCGTGTTTAAATTAAGGACTGTCACATTGGCTAACTTCAGATAAAAAAATGCTCCACGACTCCCTGCGTGGACATTTTACGTTGGGTAGGGCTGGTCAGTTCTAAATACAGAATTTGGCCTTTGACCCTTAAACCTGTTTTTCCCATGTCTGAGCAATGTTATTTTCATGTGGGCATCAGAGCTCAAAGTAACTCTCCGCATGACTGAAGGGGGATCCCTGCTCCGTTCCTGCGTGCTGCTATTTTTTAAAGGTAGGATACAACTTTTGCTGTCTTATTATTTTTTATTCTTGTGCACTGTGCTTTCTAGCACCTAAAGAACTGGCTCAAAATTTTAGTTTTCAGAATGCCATAATGCGCCCAGAACTATTGTGCATTAAGGCGTGCGATTTAATTCACATGTCTCTAGAGCTACTCTTTTTGCATAACTTTTAATTGTATTTGAGACTGCAGCCATTAGGCCATACTAGAAATCATATTTTAAGTTTGTCCATAAGATTCAGTAATATTGTCATTGCTAGAGAAACTTAATATTCACCCTTTTAATTTGGTGCAACAACATATTTTAACCAGTTGGAAATAGAAATCTTAATGTGCACATTAAAATCTGAATATTTACTTTGCACAGGATAATTTTGAACAGTGCTAAATATTATTAAATTTTCACAATAGTGGTATTAGACATTATAAGGATTATAAATATGTAAAAACGATTTTAGTGCAATAACTTTTAATAATTTTTTTACATGTAGTCAGTTTTTTATTTTTTTTATTTTTTTATTAATGATCACTAACCTTTTTTTGTGGTTTCTACATATGAAAAGCAAGCCTCATTCCTTTCATTATTCCTTTCATTTTGTCTTGAAATGCATTTATTTATAACACCTACAAAGCTTCTTTTGAAACTAAGCAGAGAAGCTTTAATGAAACATAGAAAGTTTGTTTCACCCTTTAGAAATAAGTAATTATTTACAGTTTAGAAATAAGTAATTATTTACTATGAGATCCACAAATGAATTTTTTTATGAAAGAAAGCAGGAAAGGAAGTCCTGACTTTTATCCCTTTTCTTTTATCCAAAATAATCATCTTATATTTCAAACTTTCAAGACTATTTTCTTTAAGGCAGGTGCTTGTATGTGCTATTTGATACAAATTTAAAACCTAGTTGCCACGGTCTTTTCTTTGGGTCGGCCCTGTCTTTATCTATGTAGCTGTTGTTTATGACCGGCAGGTGTCGTCTTCTACACTTTTCAGGAGAAAAGGGAGCAGCTGGTGCTGGGACTCAGCTCAGTTCAGTCTATTAAAACCCAGGCATTCCAAGTCAGTCAAAATCTATCCTTTGCAGTGTGATAAAAGGGAGGACGCTTTTATTTTAGCAGTTCACCCCCTACAACAGCCCCCAATTACTCATATAATGTGAATGCCTTTTAATATTTAATATCATGTATCTAAGGAGAGTGCTACATTTTGCACAGCTGATAGGCAGTACTAACAAAATGTTGGGGCATCTAGTTTAATTTTTTTTTGTTATGTCCTAGTTGTATAATACACACAAATTCGTTTTTGTCTGTGAGGCCTACTCTTTTCCTATTTAGTTCCTTTTCCTAGGAAAAGTTGGGGCATATTAGCAAGACCCACGTTAAAATTTTCGCCGTTTTAGCGGCAGGAAACTGCCGCTAAAACGGCGATAATGGGCTTGCTAATATGCGTTATAGAATTCCAATAGAAGCCCAGGTTAGATGTGCAGGACATCTAACCTGGGCTCTATTGGAATTCTATAACGCATATTAGCAAGCCCATTATCGCCGTTTTAGCGGCAGTTTCCTGCCGCTAAAACGGCGATAATTTTAACGTGGGTCTTGCTAATATGCCCCGTTATTTTTAATTTTATATAGGTCTAGCTATACTCAAAGGTTTCAGAGCGCTTTATTTGTTATGAGATAATATTTACAAAAGTACATAAAACATGAACAATTCTTCATACATCAATTATGTATTATTGTATTAAGTATCCAAAACGCAGCAGCCAGGCTTATCCTTTATTTGCCCAAATTTCACCCTTTCTCAGCTTGTATCAAAAAGCTGCACTGGCTTGCAGTGGCTAACTGGATCAAATTCAAGGCTCTATTCCTTACATATAAAGCCGTATATTATTCCGGCCCCATGTTCCTTAAACAATCTCTCTCTTGGTATATACCCAAACGAGATCTAAGGTCTAAAAATACTTTAATGATCTTGCGCCCTAAATTTAAGAGACTTAAATGGGGGAAGCTGGTTTTCCTCTGAAGCGGCAGCGCTTTGGAACAGCTTGCCTATAAATATCACAGCAACTCCCACGTTACTGAGTTTTTAGGAAACTTGTTAAAACTTTGGCTTTTTAATTCCTAGCCTCCTCCGCTCTCTAGACACTGTAAACACCCCAACTTAGCGCCAAGACACCCTTGGGTATTCGTGCGCCTTAGAAGTTTCCGTAATATAACATAACATAAACAAACACAAAATATCTTCACTGAAACATAGGACAATGTATGCAAAGTCCATTCTCTTTTTATATGGAATGCTAGGCATTTCTGCCTCGAGTTTTAATTCAAATTTTTACCAATGTGGGAATATAATAATTGAATGTTCACACATCTATGCTTTGTTACTGCTTCACTTTCCAAAGTAGCGCGCAGCTACTTAACATATTTTATATAATTCATTTTCTTACCTTTATCTGCAGGGCTATCTTTTTTTTTTTTGCCTCCTGCCAGTTTTTTAAAACAATTTTCCAGTGGGCTTACCATGATTTTCTTCTGAGAAATTTTTCATGAAATGTGTTTTTTTTTTTCTTCTCACAATGTGCACTTTTACCCTGAAAGATAAATACAAAAGGTCTCCTACAAAGGAAAAGTTGTTAGGTAGTGGATAGAATGTGTTAAAAGAGGAAAATCAACAGTTATGGACCAGCCAGAGACCTCACATATAAAACCAATTTCCTTCTCTCATGCACTAATGCGCTCCATTTTTTATATAAATCAAAGAAACATTTCAAGGAAACATAGAGGTCCAGTACTGAAGATCAATACTCTATTTAAATGCAGTCATTCATCCATGACATACTACGCATATTTCAAACTCACTTCCCTGTGTTCCGGTGCAACCTGCAAATCAGAAGCTCCACTCACTATATTCTGGGAGGGTTTCTTTTTGTGGGTAAAATCAATACCCCATCCTAACACAGGGTCTTCTGCAATGGATTTTGTAAGACCCCCAAGGGTCTAGCCATTTGTCAAAATTTATTGACATAAAGTAACTTAGTTACTTATCAGTCACCTGTTTCACTACTTCTTATATGTGTAGGTACACATAAATATTTCTCTAACCCAGGCTCTCCTGCAGTGTATGCCACATATCAATTAGTGTATTGATATAGAGAATATTTTAAAAACATTCTCAACAGTCCCCTGTCTATTTTAAATGCCAGTCAATGCCCCTTTTATTAATACTATGGGGCCGATTCCGATCTCGGTCGGAGGCGCACCCAATACTATTCGGTCGGGAAAAAAGCCATGCGAAAGCCAGTTTCCCGACCGATCCGTACAGCACACCGAACGAGCAAGTACGATGCGCACAACAGCAAAAATCCCGGCCGAGCCGTACTCACCCAAACCAGGTCCTGTTCTCCGACCGAGGCGAATCCGGAAACGCCGAATCGAGTCGCACGGAAGGGAAAATGCAGCCCCGTCCGGCCGGACAAGTACGATGCGCTTTCCGTACGCGCCGAACCCGTCGCTACGCACGGCACGTCAAAGCATCCGGGAGAGGCGCACATAAGCTCCGAATCGCGCCACAACACGATCCACGGCTACGAGACGAACACAGCACAGACGAGGACGACGCGAAGCGACGAGGACGAAGCGAAGCGACGAGGACGAAGCCAAGCGACGAGGACGACGCGAAGCAACGAGAAGGACGAACGACACGAACCAACCATGAATCCCTTCGTCCCGATCATACCAATATTCTACATCTACTACCGGAACAGGCACGGATGCGTACGGCGCAGAAGGTAAGTCAGACACCAACCACAAAACACATACAACACGTACACGACACATCACACACATACACTGGGAATCTGAATATACTTACACCAGCAGCACCATAGGGGCGGGATGCCCATCACCAATGCCACATATGCACACAGGGGCCTGAATGCGCGCCACCACCCCAACCCAGGGGGCTGGATGCCAACCACCATAACCACCCTTAGCCAGGGGGTGCCAGATGCCCACCACCACTACCACCCTTAGCCAGGGGGGCTGGATGCCTACCACTACTACCACCCTCACCCAGGGCGGGCTGGATGCCTATCACCACCCTTAGCCAGGGGGCTGGATGCCTACCACTACTACCACCCCCACCCAGGGGGCAGGATGCCTACCACTACTACCACCCTC